>OX375869.1:52866264-53063821 GCA_947359475.1 Heligmosomoides polygyrus bakeri | reverse complement strand
GAACGAAACGGTCGAGAATACAAGGAGTCCAAGGAAAAGATGCACCGAATCAATGATTCGCCAAAATTCTGCAAAAGTCTCCGTCTGCAGAACTGCGTGAACTATGTCAGCCTCAGCGATGGCGATGCGCGTCGCGATATGTCGCGTCGCTGTGCACTCCCACGTCGCTGCAGCGGACTGGAGTATAGCATAGGCCTGAAACCTCAACACACGTAGACACCTGAAATTCAGCTGGGACGAGTCTCGAGTCGCCTCCAGTCTCCAACAGGGACTGGAGGCGACTCGAGACTCGTCCCAGCTGAATTTCAGGTGACTACGTGTGTTGGGGTTTCACGCAAGTATTGGCTGTGCTACTCTCCAAGACCTGGGGCGACGGGAGGCGGTCAGGAGGACACCGGGTGCGTTACGTTAGGCAGCTCCCTGGGTTACGGTAGCGGGCAGCGCCGCGCGCCACCGCCCTCGATCAAGGTAGCGTGCCGTGTTGTTGAGCCCGCCTCGGACGGGCGGGTCCGACTGCTGCCGACACGGGCGGCTAGTGACGTCATACGCGTCTAACCAATGGGCGCGCTAGAGCACGAAGTTATGCACCACCGACTGTTGACTACGGTCTTTCGGCTTGGCATAAAAGGGAGACTGTGAAATACCTCCGCTTCAGCTTGTATGTTGGAGAAATACGAAGGTTTCTGAGTGTTTGCTAAAAGGGTGCCTGCGAACGACATGACACTTAAACCATCACACGCGAGTTGGAGAAGTTTAACGAGGAAGAGACGAGCGAAATTACATCAAGGGGAAAGTTACGGACTAATGCTCCAATGAACAGTTTTTGAAGCCTAGCAAAGGTCCCATGTCTCAGCAATCCCTCAAAAATTTCCCAATATTGTTTGTTAATATTGTTATGCCGAACGAGGTTGTAAGGTGATATGGTGTATGCGTGTGGTGTATTGAGCAGCTCAATAAATATCCACCTTACGACCTCGTTCAGCACAGCAATATTTACATACTAAGAAAATACCGAGGTTTTGCGAAGAGAGAACTTGGAGAATGTATAGAGAATTTCGAGAACCGTCTCCCAAACATCTGTGAAAGTTCATTAAAGTGTCTGGCAACAGTAACCTTCCTATCACAGGGGACAATATATTAGAGCAGAAAGCAGTGGTCTTCAAGAGCAGTGACACGATAGAGAATCTGTGGAAAAGACGCCGTAAGCATTAAATATTCTTTTGGGTGGTTATCTTACCCCCATTGTCTGAAGTATTATTACCCAGCTACTTTATCAAAATATCTACTCCTTACACCTTCCAGCTTTTCCTTTGTTCAGGCTATAGTTCGAGTTTTATACCGTTTCCAAACGGTTTACATATGCCCCCGGTTTTTCTTTCTTGTTGAGATAATCCATTATTAATCCAGAGACTCGAGAATAAGCTCAAGCTTCTACTCCACTGTATCCCCTGCCCCGATAAAGGTGTCATGTTTTGTTGTTAGTTTGCAGTTTGCAGTTTGCACTTGGTTCTGAAACTTCTAAATAATAGCCACCACAATCCTTTTTCGAATTCTCCTGATAACGTGGCTTACCATTTCTCCTCAGTCGTATGAAGCAGATCTCATTCCACTCGAACGTAGTTAACAAACGCTCCCACTTCCTCAGTCTACCAAAAGACGTCAAATGTTCCACCAACATTGTGTGCCATTTAACTGTTTCCCTTCTTCTGCGCTAGTAGAAGGAACACAGTCGAAAGCAGTCGGCACACCTTTTCGCGCCCTAGCGCGCTCAGCAGTCTCGGCGACCGCCCGCGTATGACGTCACTAGCCGTCCCTGTCGGCAGCAGTCGGACCCGTCCGTCCGAGGCGGGCTCAACAACACGCCACGCTACCGTGATCGGGGGCGGTGGCGCGCGGCGCAGCCCGCTACCGTAAGGCCTATGGTATACTCCCGTCCGCTGCCGCGACGCGGGAGTGCACAGCGACGCGATGGCTCGCGATGCGCGTCGCGAGCCGTCGCCGTCGCTGAGGCTGACATAGTTCACGCAGTTCTGCAGACGGAGACTTTTGCAGAATTTTGGCGAATCAGCTGACTCAGTGCATTTTTTTCCCGGATTCCTTGTTTTCTCAGCATTTTCGTTCGTGGTTTCGGGTTTTTTCTCGTTTTATCGCATTCTGATCCGTATGCCGTCGTATGGTTGTTGCTTTCAATGGTATTTCGTGGATGTCGTGTTTTACAAGGGGGGTTTCCGTCATGCCTGTGTCGATTCATGCGTTTCTTTCGTTCCTCATGCTATCCACAGGCACGGAAACCCACGTTTCTGTGCTGGACACGACATGAGAGGCTTCTCGTGACGTGTCCAGAACGGAAACGTCCCAGCTGTGGCCCAATTTTTCAAAAGTGGTGTTTTACAAGGGGGGTTTCCGTCATGCCTGTGTCGATTCATGCGTTTCTTTCGTTCCTCATGCTATCCACAGGCACGGAAACCCACGTTTCTGTGCTGGACACGACATGAGAGGCTTCTCGTGACGTGTCCAGAACGGAAACGTCCCAGCTGTGGCCCAATTTTTCAAAAGTGGTGTTTTACAAGGGGGGTTTCCGTCATGCCTGTGTCGATCCATGCGTTTCTTTCGTTCCTCACGCTATCCACAGGCACGGAAACCCACGTTTCTGTGCTCGACACGACACGAGAGGCTTCTCGTGACGTGTCCAGCATGGAAACGTCCCAGCTGTGGCCCAATTTTTCAAAAGTGGTGTTTTACAAGGGGGGTTTCCGCCATGCCTGTGTCGATTCATGCGTTTCTTTCGTTCCTCACGCTATCCACAGGCACGGAAACCCACGTTTCTGTGCTCGACACGACACGAGAGGCTTCTCGTGACGTGTCCAGCATGGAAACGTCCCAGCTGTGGCCCAATTTTTCAAAAGTGGTGTTTTACAAGGGGGGTTTCCGCCATTTTCGACGACTTGGCTCATGCCACAACGTCTCTGATCTTCGAACGTCGACGAAGTTCGGAACTCCGGAGACTTCTTAATGGGGCACTACGTCTCATAATCCAAATTCATCGTTGGAAAGAGTAAAAAGGACATCGAACGATCGGCTGACGAAACTGGGGATTTCAGTGGAGCTGAGCTTCCCATTGACGGACACTTTTTATAGGCAATAAAGCACTGCAATTGCAATTCTAATCATGAAGCACTACACATTTTAGCCTTCTCATAGATTGTCAGTGAATCACATCATCCTATTACTTGTGTAAGGGTACTACGATTCTTCATAGCCTTGGGTAGAGGGTTGGGTTTGCACTCTGGAACTTTCCACTCCGTTAGAACTGCTACAGCTCGCCGGTGAAGCTGGAGCTCACTTCTTCGTGTGATTCACTAGAGTGAGCATGACATGCTCTCACTTCAGGTGTCGATCCGTTTCAACGAAGGCGCCATCGTTCGCAATGCGATGAACAACAACCAGTGGGGCAAGGAGGAGCGAGAAGGCGACATGCCGATCAGCAAGGGAGAAGTGTGAGTTCCTTTTCCAGTGCGGGTCGAATCGACACCGTGAATGCGTGGATGTTTAGGTTCGACGTGACCATCATCGTATTGTGCTTTTACACCTGAACGAAAAGAAGCTCAGTAACTCAAGTTGATTATGTTTGTCTAACCCATCCTGGGCCAGGAGCCTGTCTGGACGAATTTAGACATCGTCAGAAGGTAGTCGTCGTTGGTTAGAAGGTAGGTTCATGCCATAATCCGACGCCGTCTGATAATCGTTTATGCTCGCTCTATTATCCTTCCAAAAGGGTTCGGGTAGCGCAGCCGGAGGAGGTGCCGGCTGTCGCGTGCACCCGATATCAGATTCTCGCATCAGCGAACCAAGCCTTTCATCCCTCCGGGGTCGGTGAATTAGTATCGAACTTGTTTGGGAAGAACAGAGCGTTGACTTGTTCATAGGCTGGCCATTGCAAGTCACTGTATAGCAAAAAACATATTCAAATCGCATCCCCGACATTCCGTAGAAGTAGAATGCGTGGCGCATCCCAAAAGGGATCTAGTATCGTCGTCCTTTATCCTTTTATCCTTCCAAAGTCTTATCTAGAATACGGTTTGACGCAGGTTATAACTTGCTTAATTGGCTTGGTCAAAGAACAGGATTGGCTTTGAATGGACCAACTAGAATAAGCCACGCATTCTACTCCTTCCCACGGAGACGAAGTGGATGCATTTTTTCACGGTATGAGTAGTAGCAGTTTCTGGAGAAGCCAGATTTGGTCTTCTACCGATTCCACGTCACTTAGTTAGGCACCCTGTATGAAACGAGCTGTTCTGTATGAGCTCGGAATCGAACCCAAGATCGATTCCTGCGCACGTAGATGGCTTCTACTATAAACGAGCCTACGTCCTCTTGATGAAATCATCGTTATAACAAGTTTCGCCTGTTGGTTTCATGAATCCACGCTGTGATTATCTAGTATTTTATCTTATATTTCACAATGAAGCACAACAATTTCACAAAATATTTTCTTTAGAAATTAGAAAGCAGTAAACTATTTGTGAAAAAGTATACACTTAAAGGGATAAGTCGAAGAAGAGGGAGGTTAGTTGAGAAAGTTCTTTTGAAGAAAGAGGTCGGAACGAACCGTTCAGTGTTTTTGATAATTCTTCCCTTTAAGTGATACTTTACTAGAAGACCTAGTACCCTCTGCCTAACAATACCGTGGCTTTTTCCAGCAAGGACCAGTTGCACAGTGATCATTGATCATTTCAGATCCACACCGTCACCATCAACGACGCACCAGGAGTCTAGACGTCTTCTCGCTTGTATCTGTATGACGTATAGTTCACCGACAAATTGTATATTTCATAATAAAACACTTTCCATTCGACTTGTGCCTATTACTAAAGACGGCGGTCCAACATAGATAACATTGCTAATGTTTATTTGCTACAACAGATCAAGTACAATCGCAGGGGTTTGTGTGTTTAAGCCGCATACTTGGTTTTAAACATTTCACAACATAAAGGAGTGGAAGGGACTGAGAAGGTCTACGAGGAGAAGGCGGAGTTGTTTAACGGCTAACAATTTGCTTTCCACAGCACAAGGAATATGAAACACTCCAGAATCGCGGAAGCTGTTTAGAAGTCGATGTCGGGGTTCATTTTCTTCATAGCGGCTTGATCGGAGGCTGGCAGATTCTGCAACAGAAACACGATCACCACTGGGACTCGGACAATCTGATGGCCGTCTTACCTTGAAATCAGCGTGCAAATGCTCGGCCTGCTTGCAACAGAACTCCTTGCCAAGACTGAGATTGCACATAATCTGCGTGACGTAGTGAATCACCTGAAGCAACCAGATTTAGAAAAACAGGTTTTTAGAAAGTTTAATCGCACCTTTCGATAATGAATCATTCTATAAAAGGTTGCGATAAGAGCTTGCGTAAGTCAATTTCCGTTTGGAATGCGCCATACATTCTATTGGGTTGTAGGGAAAATTTCCCGCCACCCACTTCGGCGTTCCACCTATTTTTTAAAAATGTTCTGGAAACTTCTCCCAATAACTAATTTATGGGCTGACAGTGCCTACATTTACAACTATTGTCGTCATATTCCGTTGCGACTATGGCGGAGAAAATCGTTTTCGACTGCAAGCAAGTTCGACTGCTTTTGGTTTGCGAGTTCAAAAAGCAATGCAGTGCAGGACTCGCGGTGAGTATCGGCCTCAAAAAACACCTCAAAAAACGAGTCATTCAATTGGCACATTTCTGTGCCGGACATGTCAGCAGAACCTCCCTGTGACTTGTCCGGCACAGAAATGTGGACTTCTGAGCCGTCGAGGAGGTTCACAGGCGAAAAAAAATGCAAGAATCGGCACAAAAGAGGGAGAAAACGGCCTAGAAAATCATCTCATCCGAAAAGCTGCCGTTCATTTGGCACATTCCTGTGCCGGACATGTCAGCAGAACCTCCCTGTGACTTGTCCGGCACTGAAATGTGGACTTCTGTGCCGTCGAGGAGGTTCACAGGCGAAAAAAATGCAAGAATCGGCACAAAAGAGGGAGAAAACGGCCTAGAAAATCATCTCATCCAAAAAGCTGCCGTTCATTTGGCACATTCCTGTGCCGGACATGTCAGCAGAACCTCCCTGTGACTTGTCCGGCACTGAAATGTGGACTTCTGTGCCGTCGAGGAGGTTCACAGGCGAAAAAAATGCAAGAATCGGCACAAAAGAGGGAGAAAACGGCCTAGAAAATCATCTCATCCGAAAAGCTGCCGTTCATTTGGCACATTCCTGTGCCGGACATGTCAGCAGAACCTCCCTGTGACTTGTCCGGCACTGAAATGTGGACTTCTGTGCCGTCGAGGAGGTTCACAGGCGAAAAAAATGCAAGAATCGGCACAAAAGAGGGAGAAAACGGCCTAGAAAATCATCTCATCCGAAAAGCTGCCGTTCATTTGGCACATTCCTGTGCCGGACATGTCAGCAGAACCTCCCTGTGACTTGTCCGGCACTGAAATGTGGACTTCTGTGCCGTCGAGGAGGTTCACAGGCGCAAAAAATGCAAGAATCGGCACAAAAGAGGGAGAAAACGGCCTAGAAAATCATCTCATCCGAAAAGCTGCCGTTCATTTGGCACAGAAAAAACCCAAAATGACTCTACCCACGACGAAATTTCTACGAGAAGAACAACAGAGACATCACATGACCACCCAACATCACCAGACGTGTGTTGACATTGCTGTGGTATGGTCACGAAACAAGGAAGTGTCGAAATAAGTGAGGGGAAGTGCATAGAATAGGGCATGACAAGCGCTCCCCCCTCCGCGACCATCGCAGCCCGTCGCACGGGAGTATGTTTCACTCCCGCGACGCGGAGGTATAACACCCCTCTGCGACGCATCGCGGGAGCGATGGCGCGCCAACTGACAACCGCGCCCCACTGCGCCGTCCACCACTGCAGCGAAGGCGCGCCGTTGACAGTTGCCCCGCGCCCATCGCTGGAGCGACGCGGGAGTATACCATAGGCCTAACCCAGGGAGCTGCCTAACGTACGAACCCGAGGACACCCGCCCCTGTGGAGGGAGTGCGATCTTCCTCTCATCCCCTTTGCTCACCAACCCCCAACCCCCTAGGCTTCACCGAGAGTCTAACGGCTGCCTTATGAAACCTTTGACACGCAAAACAAAAGTTTCCGGTCCGCAGAATAGCGAATGCAACTCCTGACGCCACGCTCCCAGCAGGGGCGGTTGTACCTCCTGTCGCGCTGCCGGGGCGACTCGAGACTAAACGACAGGGAAGCGACCAACTAAAAAAAGACTAAGCGTTAAATAAAACTAAACGTTCCGTCAATGGGCTCGTACAGCTAAGCGATGCGCAGCTCTGATACTGTTCAATAATTCTGTTAATCCTCTCTCAAAGCTGAGAAGAAAGAAATTCTTATTAAACGATCATATTTGCAATAATCAGTCTACTTCATAATGCTTATCGTTAGGGCAAACGTTATACTGCACCACGCTTGGATAGTAAATGTTTCTCTTCCTTCCCTGCTTTTTCAGTAAACGGAGTACAAATCAGAATTGAAAAAACCAATTTCCACTTTATGCAAACCAAGGAAGAAGTCACTTTAGCTGATCTTTTAAAAACCAGCGTTTAGTGCAACCTTTTGTACTAACTATTCTGTATCAGTTTTTGGCTAAATAGCTTCTGTGTTTTACTTTTGCCAATCTTAAAAAGCCAACTTTTGCTGCACTCTTTTGTGAATTTATTTTGTGTCACTTTTGGCTTAATAAATGTTCTGTTCTGTTCTGTTCTGATGTGTGGTATATTTGTCAGGAAGTGGCACTATCTCATGGAGGCTCAACCACTTTTTGACTTGTAACTTTCCACCAAAAAAGCCAAGATTTTTTTGTTCCCGCAGCTTTCTTTAGCAAAAGCTGGCAAAAACTGGACGAAAGCTTGCCTGAGGGGCTTCTTCTTTCAACTAGAACTGACCGATTGGGCAAAAGCCTTCTTGCGTCACTCTGAAAAGTGGACGTTTGAGAAACACCGACATCTGGATTCTTAATGGCTCCGTCAATCTCTTTAGCGACGTTATTTGCCCCTAACAGCATTTCTGCTAATCCAATTTTCCGTTAGTGGGCCGGCGCCTTCGCCATGCCCTGGATTCGGAAAGCGCCTTGATTTCAGTTGTTGAGACGCTCAGCACGACCGCCAAAGAACGTCAAACGGAGCGCCCAGTTGGAGCTCTCCGAGCACTGTCCGCCTCCCGAAAACAAAGCGAGGACCGGCGAGGCATTGTGCGTGAAGGCTTCTCGATGGATGCGCGCGCAGAGGAAGGCCGCTGCGGCTTCTGGCCGCCTGTTGATGCTCGCAAGTGCTCGGCGGGTTCGACGCGCGACGTCTGCCGGCCTGCTTCTCGCCATTCATTTCGGCGGACGGGGCGTGTCAGTACGCCACCTCAATTGCCCTCACTTATCCCACTCTCCTCTTCGTTCGCCCATCTCATCGACGGACATACATAATGCCTCTTCTGGATTTCCGAGGATTTGGACTTCTTCAGGGGCCTCATCTTTAGCGGATTCGTCTTAACCGGATTAGTGGATTTCCTCCAACTGAATGAGACCCTTGTGCGGAATCTCAGGAACCGCGGCATCGCGTAATTTCAGTGGTCTGAGCGTATATGTACAAAGCCTTAGCGACCGCAATAAAAAAGGCGGAATCAATTCGTCCGAGACTGGCAAAAAGCTCTTTCCAATCTGAGCCCACTGGCGCCTCTTACCTGGACGTGTATCCTCAGATAAGCTGAATGCTTCCCATTCCTCATGCAGCTAATCAAAAGGGAAATCCGAATCTGGTTTTCACACTGCATAGAACGCCGTTAGTGAGGCCCCGGAACCGTCCTTCCCGAAAATGTCAATCTTCTGAATAATCTTCTCCGACAGTGGCCGGCAGTTCACATGCTTGCAATGTTTTGTAGTACAGATGCAGAGGCAATGATGGTTTTCGTAAAAGGTAAACAAAAGGTAAAGTTTAAAAGGTATTTTACCTCTAAGTCTTTAAATACATCACATTTTATCGGTGTTCGAGGGGGAACCGAACAAATTCTCCTGGCACCAATTTGCCTACGCTCTGCTATTCAGAGAACCTCACCTGAACGACTTTTTTATTTTCCTTTTTGGATGAACTTGTCCGCCGCTTCTCAAGTCATGCCAAAAAATATCGTTTCGTCCCAGAAGATACACCACATTCAACTCACATGGTTGCGCAAGCTGGAAATTATGAGTTGCTACTTATTTCGAATTTTCATGGCGTTTCATGTTTTTCAGTTCCAGCTGGCTCTATTTTGATCTCATTCGTCTATTTGTTCCCCTAAGGCTGCATCGTCGTTGATCGGCCAGATTCCTAGTGCTCTGTAATATCTATTCATCATGGTTTTGAAGCTTCGAGCTCTCATAACGAGATTGAAAATAAAAATCTAGCGTCCCTGAGGTGGGCGAGAATGCGCCAAGAGGGACTACAGATGTTTGTGCAGCTAAAAGTATCTCCAGACGGTTCCTTTTCAGAGCTTAAATTTCATCTGTGGCACAGTAAATTCCGCGCCCAACGTCTGTGCAATAGCCTGCTCGTTGGTGGGATGCGTTACGTATTGAAGCTGTTGCCACGGCACAGTGAAGAGGTGAACCAACGTGAAAACAGAATAGGATAGCGCTGATCTCTAGCGTCTTACGAATTGCCTGCGGTGTGGCGAAGTTTTGATAATCGAGGCATTCCCGAGAAAAGCAAGTTGATCCAGCAAGTGAAGATTTTTCAGAAAGGGGAAACAGAACAAACAACAACAGAACGTTGGCGAAAGTCGGTTGAAAGCCGTCTTCCGCAATATTGCTCGAGTATGTAGAATAGTGGCACATCACAGAGGATGACTGCGACGCTCTTTGGCTTTCAACTTCAACGCTTCCAGCCCAATTTAGGCTGGTCCTCACAATTTGGAGCTTGAACAGTTCCAAAACATTTATAGTGCAGACGTTGACTGCAGAGATTGTCTTCATTGGAAGTGCGCCTAGATACCGGAGATAGGCCACGAGCTGCAGCTGCGTATGCTCTGTTACTGCCTTATACAGAAAGAGGGTAGGTGAGGGGGAAACAAAAGGACCAATTTGCGATTCGTTCCCACGCTTAGATGGATATCAGCAAGACGACAAATAAAAGCGCGAGGTCTTTTCTGGAACTCCTCAGTAAAGGGGAAAGGCCCTTTCAATACCTAGAGAACAATTAAGCTCTTGATGGGTAAAACTTCTCATCCCGCTACTCATAGGTCTAAGTCCTAATCACCATGCTAACGTCCCTTCGTAACAGTTCGCCTCTGCTGCTGCCAACTGCGAGCAAACGGCTCTAGAGAGTGACTACCACAAGGGGCAATTCCCATTTGCATCCAGGAAGCGTAGGCGGTCTACAGCACTACGACTGCCACCTGGAGCATGCCGAATGAATCGATTCTTTTCCTTTCACATTTCTATGTAGCTTCTCCTGTTCTTTTCCCATCACATTTCTATGCAGCTTTTCCTGCTGTCCGTTTCTCGTTTGCGCTTCTTCGATTATGAGCAGCAACATTTACCTTCGTTCGGAATTCCAGCAAAGGACATGGAAGAGGTGCAAGTATTTAATCAAGGAATAAAAATTGTGCGTGCATCCCACATCACGTGGCACATTTTATGTTTGTGTAGATCTTCAGCAATTCGCCAAGACAATAGGTCGGAAGGCCCCTTTCGATGAATCGGTAGATCATCCGAATCCCTGAGCTGTCTCACCTGGTCAGGCGTCAGAAGACGTCAGGCGGGTGACAATAGCTGCCCACGTGAAAACCTTGGGCGAAGCTATCCTAGTCGGGGGGCGCATTGGTGTTTTGCCTCTCCAACAGCTCCTTTAAATTGGCCCCAGGGCTTCAGCTACTGTCAGATGATATGATGGCACTCATGCAAATTCAGAGAATGTGATGGTACGGGTGCTTGTACAGAAGGGGAAGAGAAAAAGTGTCACAAGGAAACCTCAGAGATAGTTACCCACATGGTTGCGCTACAATAGCTGCCCACGTGGTTACGCTACACTCTGAAGAAGAAGAAGAAGAAGAAAGGGCAGGGGCGTCATGTTATACTGCTCTTCTATGCAGTGGATTGAAGATTTATAACTTGTAAATTATAACATGTAAATCTTCAATCCACTGCATAGAAGAGCAGTATAACAAGACGACCCTGCCCTTTCTTCTTCTTCTCCAGAGTTTGTCCCACTTCGTCGCTGGTCTGCTTTCTGAAGCCGTGGTGCCACCGTTCCCATTCCTGCTCTGCATCTGGGCGAACGTCAGCTATGTTCATGTTCGCGTGTAAGGCGTCCGACCAGCGCTACTTCGGGCGCTCTGTAGGCTGCTTTTTTCAGTCACCTTGAAGATAAGGCCTGTCTTGCGAGCGCTGTCTTCTTTTCCCCGAAGAACTTAACCATCGCAGGCCAGCGCTTCCTCATTCTTCATCTGCAATCCGCGCGGCACCGATCTCCTGCCGAATGGCATCGTTTCAGATGGTGTTCAGACAGTTGACTGCAGCCGTTCAGCGCAGCATCTTCGTCTCCATGACGTTGAGGCGCGTTTCAGCTTCCTTAGTCGCAGGCCAAACACTGAGCGCCGTACATACATTGCTACTGGCTGGACGACTGCTCTGTAGATCTTCGATTTCAAGCGCTCCTGTATCTTCCTATCGCAGAGAATGCCAGTCAGCGACCACTTGGGCCCAGCTGCACTCACGTGTGAGTTGACTTATTTTCTTTCCTTCCTTTTCTGCTCTTCTTTTTCCTTTCTATTCAACCATAAGACCGCCGGCCGTTTGTCTTTTGTTGGTGGTCCGAACTACTTGAAAATCAAAGTGTGTGCATGTTCGTGCTGTTAATCTCAGTGAACCCGCACTCATTTACGTCCTTCCTTAGGTGCTCGGTCATCTCGACGTTCAGTTTGAGCAACAACAGCGCCAGGCTGTCACACCAAGTTTGCTTTGTCGCTCAAGATCACCTTTACCTTCGTAGGCGATCACCACCTCCTCAGCTAAAACAACTCTGTGTCAGGCTTCTGAAGATCCTGCAAAATGGCATCTATGACAACAACAAAGAGAGTGGGGAAAGCGCAGAACTCTGGTGTACCCCGACAGGGATGGGGAACCCAATCGAGGGTCCTGCAGCAGTTTGACTCTTGGGGCCAGAGTAAGGCATTCGTACCCACACGTACAAGTTTTTATGGAGAGCAGCTTGTTCTATGGCGTAATATGTAACCCCACATGGTGCGCTATCAAAGGCGCTTATCCAAGTGGGGGAAGGCGGAACGTACTGGCTTCAGGATCTCGCGGTACATTTCCACATTTCTTTCCACAAGAAAACGGGTTGCGGGTATAGCGCTAGAGTCGAAAGAGCCAGCAAGCCACACTGGTTGTTGGAAAGCTTGACGACTTGATGAATTCGTCCATCGACAGATCCCTCAAGGACCTTCGTGCTTTGTGGTAGCGAGCGAATCCGACGGTAATTTTGGCTGTTCTCAGGGTTGCCCTTCTTCTTCAAAATCGGGATCGTCGTACTTTTCTGCTAACCATCAGGTGCCGTCATCTACAGTGCAACCTGGCTGAAATGCCTTGCCATCAACTCAGAAGAGTACCAGAGCTTCGATTTCCATAATCGTTCGGAAGAGGATGTCTTGCTCAACAAGAATTTGTGTCGCGTTTATTGGCTTATGCTGATTTCTGTCGAATATCAACAATTGAACAAGGAGAAGGAGTTGTTGGTGAAGATGATCTTTCTCTTTTTGGCACTTTGTTGATATTCGACAAAAATCAGCGAACCAATAAACGAGACAAAATGTAACACCAAGCAAAAAGCAGGAGCTGCCGGTAACAACAAATCTTCTCCTTCGGACATCCCAATTTGGTGACTTAAAAATTAATAAAGGACAAATGAGCAAAGAGCGCCAACCGCAAAAACCGCGATTTTGCGGGTTTTGCGTCTTTTTGACATAACTCGCCTAAAATTAGTTCATTTCAAAAAACAATGACACATTTGAGCTCAGGAGCTCGAGGTCTATCGTTTGATGTACATTGTTTATATGGAGCCATGAAAATGTTCGAAATTGAAAACTTGCGCTCCATTGCGAAGGGCGGTCGCGGACAAGTTGTCGGTCGCAAGCCGACGGTTGCGTGCTCACAATTCCTCTGATTTGAGGTTTTTTGAGAAACGGATGGTACCGCTCGATTCGTCTCTTCAAGATATACACAAACATGTATACAACCTCGCCAGATCACCGCGTTTTCGCAGTGGGTCGTCAAAAAAGACTGGAGCGGAGTTTTTGCGATTGGAGAAGCTTATATTCTAGGGACTTACATGTTCTCGGAGTATCCCAAGCATGGCGTAAAGTGTTCTGTCATGCCAGGATTCCTCTGAGGATGCACCGTGCACAATGCATGTAGGATCGAACCTATCAATTCAGAGGCGGGGCACAGCTTGAAGAGTGAGTGTTTAGGGAGTTTTATAAGAAATTCTCAGCCACCCTACTCAGGAATTGCTGTACTCTGTCCCGGCAAAGCTTTGGAGTGTGCTCTGCACAACGTATATAAGATCGAACCTATCAATCGACTGGGCGCGACAGCTCGCAAATTACACCGCGGACGTGTTCTGAGCGCAATAACTCTGTAACGTTTGAATCTTTCCGGCTGCGACTTGTGGATTTTGTAAGCAATGGATGGTTCAATAAGTGCGCTGAAACACAGCGACGTAGCTAGTGATTGCACAAAGTTACAGCGGTGCGAATATGCAGGTTAGTATTGTGCGACACGATTTTTTCCTATTTCAGTCGACCACTGTGGGAGGGCGCGATGAGCTAATGGAGTGCCCGTAACTCTCCAGCTGCCCAAACTGCTTTAGTCCC
The DNA here is from genome assembly GCA_947359475.1 of Heligmosomoides polygyrus bakeri. Lineage (NCBI taxonomy): Eukaryota > Metazoa > Nematoda > Chromadorea > Rhabditida > Heligmosomidae > Heligmosomoides > Heligmosomoides polygyrus. The sequence goes on along the minus strand of OX375869.1, from coordinate 53,049,904 downwards.
AGCTGCCATTTTAGAGGAGGGCAGCGGTGAAGTTTATTCCGTCCTTACTCGCCCACATTTGAGTTTTTGACGTACGAGATGGCACTGTTCTGTTCAGCTCAAAAAGCTCTATCGAACGGTATCAATCTCGGCGAATTTCGGGAAATTTGCTTTTTTGACAATTTTCCATCGAGGACGAGGGCGCTCTTCGCTGGGTCTGCCCAGACGATGACGTCATCGAAAATCGATATTTTCGAAATTTGCCAAATGTCCTTATCCAAAATCATCCAGGGGGTTATTTGATGCGCTGATTACGAATTCGACATCCTTTTTTGAAAATTCCGCTCACTTTGGTAGGTTTTGGATTTTCTCCTGGATAACTGGGGTGGTCGGGTCAGGAACACCGATTTTGCTCAAAATTCGTCTAAGGGCAGGGATTATTCAGGGTGCCGAATACGATGCCGAGGTCCATTTGGCCGATTATGGCAGGAGACCACCCATACCGATGCTGAGGGTGGTCAGTGATCCTGACCCTACCGTCCTCAAAAGGCTCTAACATGCCAAAATCAATGAAATTTTCAAAAACGGGCGTCGTATTCGTAATTGGCGCTTCGACTAATTCCCTAGACGATTTTGGACGAAGTTTGGACAAGAAAATTTAGCAAATTTCGAAATCATCGATATTTGATGACGTGATCGTCCGCGCAGGCTCGGCCTAGGGCGCCACGTCCTCGATAAGAAATTGTCAAAAAAACGATTTTTTTATACTGGTTGAGAGTGACACCGTTCGATAGAGCCTTTTGAGCTGAACAGAACAGTGCCATCTGACATGTCAAAAACTCAAATGTGGGCGAGTAAGGGCGGAAGAAATTTCATCGCTGCACTCCGCAGCTCTAAAATGGCAGCTGGGACTAAGGCAATTTAGGCATTTGGGAAGCTGCAACCATGTAGTCGTAAAGTGCATTCAGTATCGTGCTCGCCCACGCATTTGCATGCCATTAGCTCTCCTTGTTTTCCCGCAGTAGTCGACGACTGAAATCGTCTCACACAAGACTAAACTGCATTTTCACACCACTGTAGCTTTGTTCATTCACAAGCTGTGTCGCGTTTCAGCGCACTGCTTGAGCTTTCCACTGCCTATAAAATCCACAAGTTGCAGCCAGAAAGATTCAAACTTGACAGAGTTATTGCGCTCAGAACACGTCCGACGCGAGCAACTGCGCCCAATCGATTGGTAGGTTCGATACTATATACATTGTGCACAGCGCACTCCAATGTCTCGCCGGGGTAGAATACAGCAATTCCTGAATAGGGCTGCTGGGAATTTCTGTAAAACTACCCAGACGCGCACTCTACAAGCTATCCTCCCCCACTCGACTGATAGGTTCGATCCTATATGCACTGCGCACGGCGCACTCTTAGAGGATTCCTTGCATGGTGGAACAGTTTACGCTATGCTTGGGATACTCCGAGAACATGTAAGTCCCTAGAATATAAGCTTCTCCAATCGCAAAAAGTCCGCTCCAGTCATTTTTGACCACTCACTGCGAAAACGCGGTGATCTGGCGAGGCTGTATACATGTTTGTGTATATCTTGAAGAGACGAATCGAGCGGTACCATCCGTTTCTCAAAAAACCTCAAATCAGAGGAATTGTGAGCACGCAACCGTCGGCTTGCGACCGACAACTTGTCCGCGACCGCCCTTCGCAATGGAGCGCAGGTTTTCAATCTCGAACATTTTCATGGCTCCATATAAACAATGGAGCCATGAAAATGTTGCGGTTTTTGCGGCGTCTATTCAAAAGACGCTTTTGGTACTGAACTCTTGTAGTACAGAACATTGTCTTCCAAATGCTATGAAAAAATGCGCAAAAAATTCCAAATCTAAGCGGAGAGAAGCATCTGCCGCAGATGGCCACTTTTCACTTTTTCGCTTTTCACTTTAACGATCTATCAGGTTGTAACGAATTAAATGGCACTGGCTCGCGCCATTTTTTGGCGCGTCTTTACGCGTTTGATCAAGAACAAACCGTAACATGTGGCATATCATTTAGAAGCGCAAACTTTGCTCTGCCGGTGAGAAAAGCTTTAATAAAAATAGGCACAACAAGTATTTACGATACCAACGGTGTATCAGATGAAAATCACTTGAAAAGCAATGAATGTTGAAATATCGATGTTCAAATCCTGTTTTAGTAAAGAAGGAAATGATTGGTCAAAAATGAAGACTTCATTAGAAAGACTCAGTAAAACCTAAAAACCAATTTGTAAATAAATTTCCACACAAGTTCTGCCATTTTTTCAATTTCCACTTTTCATGACTTTGAAATGAAAGTTCCTTAGTGTTCACTCCATGTGGCGTTCATGTGGCTTAAAAACAAACTCAACAATTGAGGTGGCCTACAGTTCCGCAGCTCAATGCTTCGAAAAGTAATTCTAAGTTACCAGGCTCCGTTGATGTGCTTGTTTTCTAATTATATGTGCTAGAAATTGAGATCTGGGCGAAAACGCTTCTTTCGCTCCTTTCAGTGTTCTTTCCACATAAAACACCGTTGGTACTAATTTAACCGTTGAGCATGCCTGTTAACTGTGTAACGAGAATCCTTCCTCGTATTCTCCAAAGCTTCTCTCTCACGGTAAGGCCATCAAGTCTGCTAGGGAATCCAAGTGATGGTGCCACTGTTTCAGTTTCCACGCCCACGATTTCTCATGCCGTCGAGTAGAGGCACGAGAAATCGTGGGCGTGGCAACTGAAGACGGCATGAGAAAAATACCGTATCCCTGTCCACGTGATTACCATATGTGTTGTTGTAGTGGTTGTTGTAGTGGACCCTATCAAAACCGTTCAGTGGCCACAGATATTTTCTCCCCTGGCTGTGGACATTTTCTCCCCTGGTCGCGGGCATTTTCTCGCACCGAAACAGACGCGGCGCGGTTCGGGCATTTTCTCTCGTAGTCCCTCCACCCCCCCCCCCCCCCTCCCTCGCCCCTGGACTTCCTTTGCAGCATTCCCATGTTTGACACAAGGCACCTTGCGAAACGTTGCAGCTCCTCATTGGTTGTATTGCTACAGTGCCAGCTTGGCGATGTTTTCCCTCGTATTGGACGTTAAGAAGACTGAGTGCCTAACGACTGACGTAAGCGAGATCCGGCCCCATTGCAGTTTACCGCACTGAGCTGGCACGCACTTCGGTGTTTAAGCACCCGGGATCAGCAATAGCGTCCGACGGCGGTCTGATGGTTGGACCCACTCGTGAGTACAGCTTGCTCTGGTCGGATACGTCACACCTGGACATGAAAGTAAGTGTCGTCCACCATGATCAATGCCTGGATGGCGTCACGAAAGCAGAAGTGCGGACCCCGCGTTGACGGGGGATAAACGCTGAAGAAGAAGAAGAAGAAGATTGCTACAGTGTCAGAAGGAGAGGACGATCATTTGAACGACACCATTGGGTACCCAAATAATTGTGCGTTCCAAAGTTTTGAATAATCGAATCATTTTGAGCGCCTGCAAATCGAGTATGTTCGAAGAACACGGTTTTTTAACATTCGAATTCAAACACATCTAAAAAATCGCGATCTTTGAATTGTCTATTTGCATAGGCCATTCGAGCTCAACTGTAATGTGGACGGTCAATTAAGACGCTGATAGTTAGCTGTGTACATAGCAGAGGAGTTGGAGACAGACGCAATTCTTGACTGCTCTGCCCGTTAATGTGGTTCTCGTGCGGTCAAAATGGAAATCATTTCCTGGATTGCGGGGTCACTGTTGATAGTTCAAAGAAGATTCTAATCCAGCAAATTGGTTAGACTGGTGTTAAATCTTTTGAAATCGTCTCCCTTGGGCTCATCTATGGAGCCATTGAACGTCATCATTATCCAAAATTCATTTGGGCTTTCTAAGTCTACTTCTCCCACTGACAGGGCTGCAGCCATCTTTCAAGAATATGGGCTCTCCTTACGACACCGTCGCCATAGCTCGTCCCTCAACCTCCGTCTTCGGCGTTCCTCTGTCATTAGCCACTGCTCATTTTCATGCGCTTTTCCATGGCAAATCGATCTATCTTCCCCCATCTGGGCGTTGGTGGTGCTCAATTCACCGCTGTTTTTGTTGACACTTGCGTCCAGTTTAGAATTTCCAGCTCATCTGTTTGTTGTCAATCATTCAACCTCCTCTTTCTCCCATTAATTCCAATGCCTTCAAAGCATTCGAGTACTCGCGCTTTAGAGAATTTGGTTGAAAGACAAGTGGGTTCAGCTCCCAGGTTTCGCCATTTATTGTTGCAGAAGACCGGCGCGAGGAGAGCTCGTGGCTCTGGCTGTCTGCCGGCTTGTACAGCTTTCTCTCGGTGCCTCGACATTTAAGTGCTGGACCGCAGGTTGAGGTGACGAAGCGAGCGATGAGACCGGAGAGTCGTCCAGTGTGGAAGCCTCTCCATTTCTCTTCAATGCGCTGCCCAAGTTGCGGGCGGTTGATCGCTCCGCCGCGTTGGGACTCAACAACAGCAGCTGGAAGTGCTGTCTCCCTTGAATCCTTGGCAGTCAGTGAGACGTCCTCATTCTCGCCACAATGCACATTCATTCTCTCTTCATCTTCTGGAACACTAGTTTCTGCTTGCTATACGTGAGAACTATGGAAGCAAAGGAAAATAAAAATTTTGTGACGCGTAGCCTAAATCCTTTGTAACAATGGCTGAGTCGTAAAGAAAATGACGTGAATAATTTATTTATTTATTTATTTATTTATTTATTTATTTATTTATTTATTTAAACAAAAACAACAGTCTTGTTTAAAGAATGAGGGAACACAAAAAAACTGTACATACACGACACAACAAAACACGAAAGAATGAGTCATATGCACATTGAATTCGATGACATAATAAGCGTCTACTGACTGCGCAATATTTTATAATGCTTAAGGTGTGGAAAACCTTTTGAAGACCTGTACAGATAACCTTGACATGTCTTCGTATTTACTTAGCAGCAGATTGAAATCACCAACTGTTCTGTATGTTAGAAAATCAGATCTGACTCGAGTTTTGGCAACTGAAACTCGAAGCTTAAGCTTTCCTCTTACGGATCTCGTCAGAGCGCCATCAAAGAAATCGGTTGGGTTAACGGATAACTTGTTGCTAATGATCTTGAACGTCATGACACGATCTGCTGCTTTTCTTCTATTCTTGAGCGACGGTAGGCCAAGTAAGACTGATCTTTGAGAAGCATGTGGAATCTGATCGTACATAGTTCATTGAAAAGCATCTCATCATAAGTTTTCTAGTGAAGCTATTTTGAACACTTTCCAAAAGCTCGATATCTTTCTTCTTAGTTGGATTGAATACCGTGATTCCCGATTCAACAATTGGCCTCACATATGTTTTATAAGCTCGGATATAAATTTCTGGTTGATTTGACTTTAGAGCTCGAAAGAGCTTATATATACGGTAGCCGGCCTTTTTAACGAGAAGTCTGCAGTGCTGTGAAAAGCATAGATTGGACGTTATGATAAATCCCAGATCGCGGGCTTCTTTTACATTGCTTAGAACCTGACCATTAATACTGTATGTTGGGAACTGTGACTGTCTTTTAGATCCAATTGCTAGAAAGCATGCTTTTTCATGTGCAAGTGGTAGACGTGGTAGTGTGCAAGTGTGCAATAATAGGAACGTTATGCACCACGATTTTTTAATTATGCCATGCACTACCCAAGAATTTCAAATTGAAGACGCAATTTCCTCTCCGTTTGTAACAAACTGGTCGGAGCACTCTGACACTCTGTCGGAGTGGCATGAACCAACATCTGTCACACGAAATGAGAATGAGATTTTCAAGCGCCTGTGAGTATTCTTCTTTTTCTTCTGAGTTGGCTACAGAACCGTTTTTTATAGCCGCTCCAGTTACATATAGCTTCTCTTATGAACTCAGATGTGTTGACGACGTATAATACCGTAGTTTGAACCAGGGAAAGGTGGAAAACTGCGCAGCATTAGTTCGCAAAAAACATCAAACGTATGCTGTTCCTAGATCACCAGTCGCGTCTTCAAATTAACTTGAAACAGTCAGTCACCTGTATCACCGTTGTCTCGTTAATCATCGACTTACTCGAACTGGCACCGGTCGCGCGAGGGACACGAAGAGCGTCATAAGAGTTGTTCAGCACTTGCTCCGAACGGACGGTACCACGCTAAAGCCCTGAGCCTTGAAGCAATCATGGCGCAGTCTAAACAACCTACGGCACGCAGTGTTTGAGTTTTTGCGTTTTCATTCTTGTCTTGACCCTTGCTGACAGCCCTTCCGGCAACAAGCTATGATCCTTCGATCCCTGCACGTATTTTTGAGAGCACCTACCCTGAAATAAGTTCCACTATGCTCTTAATTAAATGCACTTCTTAAAATCGGATTAGGCTCCGATTGGCACCCCAAATGATCGGATCCCTCCTGTTCAACCAAGCCTTCCCTCTCTCCAGTGTCGGTCGGTGAATCGGTGCGGGAAGTGTCTGCGAAAGACAAAATACTGACGTGTTAGTCGGCTGATTACAGCAAGTCACTACACAGGCCGAATACGCGTTGAAATTGCCTCCACGATATCCTGCAGAGTAGAATGCGTGGCGCGTCCAACAAATCGTTTGAATAGCAGCAATAGTTGTCCTATATTCTACAAGTAGTGCAAAGCAATGACAGTTGGCCAGTTTATGACACGAGTATAACAAAAATTAAGCACATTCAATAGCAGTGCAAGAAGTTAGGGCATCGATGCATGGCGAACGCAATCCCTATAGTTCAGTAGCTGTCAAATTTATCTTTTCAGCACCTCCATATGCGCCATAAATGTATTCAGGTGAACTGCAAAGTAATGATCCGCCAAGTAGTGCTTACGTTTTTTGAGACGCTGTGCCGCACAACGTTGTTTTTGGATGCCGCGCTATTCAGGTCAGGCACATATAGTTTCGTTGTACTCAGAAGCCCGATTGCGGCGAGCAGGAATCACTTTCGCTCTGATCCCGCGAACACCACCATGTACTGCACATACCATTTCAACGTCCTCCTAGCAGCAGAACTAATAGTGCAACTGAGAGACGCGAAGTCAGACATGGATCCGCTGCGAGGGCTTGCTCTCATTAGTAGGTCTGTAGACGTAGGTGTCACACGATTGGGAAGCCACATCCATGGCGTCCTATGTCGCGCTTCGCCATTTGCCAGAACAAAGCCAGATGTGTTAGCCAGTGCACCGTGCAGAGCAATGAGCGAGTTTTTGGAAGCTATGTAGACCTCTTCAACACTCAAATCCGTCGGGACCAGAAGCGCGAGACGCAGGTGATCTCGAGTGTCTAGGAACTTGATTGAATGAAGTTGGAAGGATTCGTTCATCTTCGTCTTGGTCATCTAGGCTTCGCCCAAATCACAACCAACGAAGATAGTCTGAGGTGGGGGAAGGCGAAAAAGGAGAAGGGCACTGCTTACTCACTCATAGTCAGGTGTGGATGTGACAGCGGCAGGTTCCATGTAGTCACCATGCAGAGAGACACGATTCTGAACAACGAAGAGAGGGGAGAGACTGCAGGCTCCACCATTAGCCTTCGCCTCTGGTCGGCTTCTTTCTGATGCTTTCATTCACCTCGTTTAGCCTTTCCTTTCCTGATCACGCGCACTGTCTTGCGAATTTCTCACTGCGTTCAACCATTGTCTTGATTCCTAATTTGGCTTAACAGAAGCAGACTCAGCTGAATTGGCAGCATATCAGCCAGCCTTGAGTTCATCTCCACGCCCACTTGCAAACGTATTATGACTTCATGATAATCTACAGTTCCGTAGTCTCACGTTCAATGTGGTTCAGGGAAAGAATTTCTGTAAATGCCGAGCAGGCCCTTTTCCAATAGACCCTTCAAGTTCTGCTAAGATTGTCCTTGAGTTCGCGTTATTCGTACAGGAATGGGCACCCGAAGCCCTCGAAGTTATGCCCTCCGAACGCTTTTTCCGAGCTTTATTCACTACGTAGCCCACCCACTGTTGAGCCTCCACTTCGAACATTCTCGTTAAGGATTGTTCCCAACCTGCATTCGCCTCAATGCATACTCGCCATTAGACGTACGTAGAGAAATGAGTACGGACGAGTTTTCAGAGCTTCTAAGACCTTATTTTAACGCCCGCGAAGCGTCTGCCGCCGCGGCGAACTAAGGGGCAGAGGGCAATGGTACCCAATGGTAGTGTGCACAACGTCAAACGCTACAACGTCGGGACAGATTTGAACACGCTGCTTCAATCTGGATTCCCGATTTCGAACGATTTGTGCTTGTTGGAGCGACTGGGGAGCCAAGCGTTGCGAACCTGGCGAACCCCCGCCATTGACGACGTGATAAGCGTCAACGCCGTCTCAGTTGAGTATCAGTCAAGATGCCTCATACATCACTGTCGATTGAGGGACAGCTGTAAGATCTTCCAGCACTTTTCCTCGTATTGGGGAGCTCATGAAGGCTGCCACCACCGGAAAAACTGACAAATGCATGGTTCGGGTCGGTGTGCAAGGTGGCCACACCGCGTCAAAACTCACCCGTACTTTTTCCTACGTACGTTTAATGGGAGATCTCGAAGCATCCGCCGTACCTCCAATGGGGATCTCTCGATCTTTCCTCGGCACAGGAGTTCCTCATTTGTGTCCCCTTTGTGCAGGAATACATTCGCGTCGTAGGAGCTCGAGAGGCGCAACACCTCTTTAGGGCTTTGCCACGAATGTTCGGCATAGTTGTCCAAGCTACTTGCACGAAGGAATACGGCGGCAAAGGAGTTGCAGAATAGAAAGCCCTGCACAAAGCAGGAAGTTCCTATCATGGCTCCGCTTTTCCTCCGACCTGGAGACCACCTCACTGATACTAACTAGGGAACGGTTTCGACCTCCCATGGAATACTAAGTTGGGACCTGGATCATTAGAAAGAGCTCGGAATGCTTATTGGAATAAAATGTGGTGTCAAAATTGCAAAATGAAATTCCTGAGCGAGCTATGGCCCGCCGAAATCGGGGGTCTCACCACAGGCTGGCTGTGCGACACACCTGGCGCGAGAGTGGTGAGTCCTCGGAATTCCGTGAGAAGGCTCGCCAGCTGTGGCGCATGGGTAGTGCTCCCGCTCGTCAGGTGCGACGTGGTTGGTTCGGTTCTCGATGTTGCCGGCAAACCATTATTTATCTTTCAGCCTTTTGTTCTAAATTATGATACACGTTTGTAAAAATGCTTGAAGGCAAAAAACTGCTATGGTGACATTTTTATTTACTATTTTGCAAAAATAGAGTACAAATCATGTACTGAATAACTAGAGGTGTTTCTAACAACCTTGGCCAGGAGTGACAAATACACAAGCATTTTTACAAAACTGTATGGTAGTTTTAAAAAACCATGGCTGGTGTATTGTCCACTGGTACGGAATGGCAGCATAACAATTTCCGAAGACGACATCTTTGGAACGGAACCTGTTCGGGAAGGCTGAACACTGCGGCCTTAGGGGATTTTAAATGCATACATATTTCGACGCTTCTTTGCTTTTGAAATCTTTCTTCCTCCGGATCACTGCTGGTAGAAGGACTTAAATATGAGAATACTTCGTTGGTTGCTGGTAAAAGGTTTTGCAAGAAACCTTGAAATGACGCCGTTCTAAGCGTTTCATTTGCCACCAAATGAACAGGACTTACGGTGCGGTACCTTAACACGAATCCGTTGAGCTCTCTTGTTTTGAAAGAGCATTTTTCGTGTACGCATCTTTTCGATCCACTTCTTAAAGAAGCTCAAATTTGAGTGTAACGCTACGGAAATCAGATTAGCGATGTACTAGCTAAATGACGCATTCGGTAAAGACCCTTCAAACGGTTTTCCCATCAGCTCCGAATTTATTCCGAGTTTCCGTAATGGCGTTTGCCCCCGCAGTTGCTTGTTTTATCACTGCGCTTTTGCTAATGACCACATGATGTTATATTCTGAAGTAGTATACGTTCTCTCTATGCTATCCTATTTATGGTGTACGGTACGTTGACCCTGGCATTTTGCTTCACCGATGTGGGCATTTTCTCCCTTGGTTGCGGGCATTTTCTCTGCACGCAACGCATACGGTGAGATTCGAGCATCTTCTCCGTGGACCGCTTTCTTGCATGGTCGCAGGCATTTCCTCCGCTCGAAGCGTCCGAGATTCGGGCACTTTCTCCGCGGCCCGTCCAGTGTCCCTTGCATGGCGAGTCGACAGAGCGCCTGTCAGGGTCGTCGCATGGAAACTGAACAGGTCATGATTGAAGATGATCGTCCGCAGCGTATTTACCGAACCCAGCCCCCTGACAGCTTCCTTTTTGTTTGAAACTTCTCAGATGAAATAAAACGGAGCGCAGTTTTGAGACAGGAGAGGCACGTTTTAAGACTTCGTACAGATGCGGTATCAGCAGCGCCGGTCCAAAATTGTTGCTCAAATTCGGCTCGTCACTTTCTTTTTTACCGTACCATGAAAGAAGCATTTGAAGGGAACTTGTAATCTTGATGCACTTTGTAGTGCTCGGTATCAGATCTCTTTAACATTCTGCACTTTTAGGTGTTTGTTAGGCTTCCCCAGATTTCGGTGTGCATAGCATAATGCATGTGATCACCTTCTACACAACTAGGCATAAGGGTGGCGACACTACTACGGAAAGCCTCATGGTCTTGTCTTGCTCACTTCCGCGATCTTTCCTGAACCTTTTCTGAGTGCTCACTTTCAATTCCTGCCTCAATTCGAAGCGTTTCTACCTCGTTTGTGCATATTTGTCCTGCGATTCTTGCAGCTGTCCTCTAAGAATTCTCAATTCTACGGGAACGTGGAGAATGCGAGGATCGTGGTCACTACAGGAATAGCTCAGAGCTGAGCTCGGGCCAAAATCGAAGAATGGCTCGTGCAGTTATTGTGCTCGAACACCCAGCCCGGTTCTACGCCGGTGCGCTGCAATACGGTACCATAGCGGCTGCATGAGGATGTTTCCACTGCCGCAATCTCCGGTAGGCGTTACAACCTCCCATGCTCCCTCGCCCTCGGAAAAGGCATCTGTTTCCGTCCCCCAAAGACAGGTGAACTGTATGATGTCTTACGGAGCCTACACGAGGAAAATCTCTTGCTGTTCCTCATCGATGTTTCTCACTTCAGACACCAAATTTCTGAAACACTACCCTTAGGTTGAACCGATAACTTTCGCCGTTTTAGTATTCTGAATGTTCCCGCCTTTGTGTATGTTCTATGTTTCACGAAATATAAGGTTTTAGTACTGTTACATTTAGTTTTGAATTCATTAAAAAATATTAATATACATTAATAATATAATAAAAATATAATACTCACAAATGTTGAGGTGCTTAAACCAGTTTTATTAAGAATGATGTGCAAAGTTTCCTGTCATTCAGCGCAAGCGCCGCTAGACAAAGAATTCCGGGTGCATATTAGGATTGCAGGATACTGTGCTGAGAAAAAGGACTGCGAGAAAGGTCGGCGGGTGCACTTGTCATGCGCACAGACCTCCGCACGTGTCATGTCCATTTACCCTTGCATTTGTGAGTGGCAATCCTCCGTCGGCTATTAGGGCTCCGTGATTATCTCTCCTGAAGAGCGATTCTATCTTCCGCAGAAGTACGCACGTTCACCGCTGCAGAACTATGGCAACTGGAACTGCCGGGCCACCTGAGAGCCCGGGACTTTGAAAGTGCTCCCTCGTCCTCAACTCTCTCTCCCTATGATGGCGCTGAGAAGGTTCTTCGGAGGCGGGCACGGGAGCCAACACTGCCTTCATCTGGTATCCCCAAGCGAACGGGCGCTGCTCTTTGCATTTATATTGCAGAGAGGGCTTTTTGGCAATCGACTCGTCATTGTTTCTCAGAAAATTTATTTGCCCGAATTACTAAACTCACCGCGCTTTCCACAACTGCAGGAGAGGGTCAAGATCGTACTGCGTCATGGTTTTGGGAGAGGAATATCTCGTAATTTTCTTCAGCTTCAGCTCCTTCCACGTGTGATTTGGACAGCGTGGAAAACCGCGTGCAGCTTAGTTTTCTGAAGGCGGCATGTTATGAAAATGGAAATAAATCCTATAAGGTTCTAAATGCTGACTGTTCTACATTAAAGATTTTCCCGGAGCATTCTTCAAGTCAATCATGATGGGTTCAATTTTCGCCGATGTATACTGAATGTCACGGCATGACATGTGTCTCTATCTTTTCTGGAGGAGCGACATCTGGCTCGAAAATTTTACACGATAAAGCTTCGAGTGCTAACTGCAATGAAAATTTAAGTGCTGATCACACAAAGATCTTAACACACGTTGGTGCGCTCCTCGAATCGACCTCGTAGTGGTCCCGAAGCTTGATTTCACATGGAAATAAGTTTGTTTAATGAGCGAGAGAACGTCAGGATGTTGAATTCTACCCCATGATTAACTTTTTTTATTACCGGTGGAAAAAATCAAGTTAGGATCAGGTTTTTCGAAATGATTAGGGGTTGTGTCATACATCGTCATTTATCACGAAAATAAAAATTCTACCTGATGAAATTATAGCAGCGGAAGTTGAACCGAATAATATTTCAAGCTCCTGCTACTATTCAATGAAGAATCATGTTTTAGTTTACTTCAAGCAGAAGTAAAAACTATTTTTGTGACACGTGAAGCCTTTGGTTAGGTCTCCGTGATTGATTTTGAAGAGCGCTTCAAAGAGGCTTTTCAATAAATAAATAAATTTTCATGGCAAGCGCTCAAATCACCATTAGCAATGAAATCACCACTCGAATATTCCAGCTCCCTCTCCTCGTGAAAATTCCGCATAGCTCGTTGATGTATGTTAGTTTCTTGTGGGCCGAACGAGGTTTTTATGGTGGAACATTTGAGCGGCATGACGTTTCGACACGATCGTCGTCTCCAGAGGCCTGAAGATGGTGCAGGATATTGAAACGCACTCTGCCCCACCAAGCCCCTACTTCTCAAACGCGTAAGTGGTTCCGATACTATACAGTACCGTCGGTAAAACGTTCGCCAAAACGCGCCCGGCGGCGGATTAAATCCGCCGTTTCCGCCGCCTTGCCATAACTCCTCTTCAAAGTCGCTTATATTCAATGAAAGGCACATTGTTGGAATCAGTACAACGTGATCTACCCAATGGCGTAAAAATCTATCAAGGTTTCAAAACTTTTGGGTTCGAGATGACCTAGATTAGTCGAGCCCATAATTGTCTTGACCTGATCCACATCGCCCCTGAGTCTCCCCTAATTGTGCCCCCTGGCAGGATCGACTTGCCCAGTGGAATTTTAAAAATTTTGAACGCTGTCGAAAATGTGTTTCATGCCAATTTTTAGGTTTGTCTCATCACGGCGATCTGTTTGATATCAAATTTGTCTTGCTAGCCCCATGTACATCATACCATGCGTTCTCAACTGCCGGTTTTTCCACTTTCGATAATTAATTACGACCGCATCACTTTTGCTCTAGGGCTGAGTTTTGCTGAAGTTTTCGACTTTAAAGTGTGGATTACAACTGTGGGATTCAGGCTTAGTCTGATCAAAAGTAAGACAGTAGTCAGCCGCCAAATTGGCAGCGCATCAAGGTTCCAGGGAGACACTTCCTGCAAAGGCTACTTCACGTGTGTAGATCTGTGTCTCCACGAGGCGGATCAGTATGGAAGCTGGATATGTGGTCAGACACCATGCAGAGATGCTGTCTCACATAAACGATGGAGCCGGCAACTCCCGTCTCGGAGTTTCGCTTCCATGGAAAGGCAGTTTCCTTGAAATTCAACATTGAGATTTGACATTGACGTCTGTCCAACCCTCGCAGAAGAGTTCCTACCACTTCGCAGAACCCATATTTGCGATATCTTTCGAGATTTTTTCACTCGACTTCAATCGAATTTATTACTTGAGACAGGTCCCGATACTGGAGCCCACACTGTTGCCGTAATTGCAGTGACCTGACCTGCCCCTGCAAACATGTACCCTTTGGACATGCAATCGCTGCTTCTCTCCTCTCACTACTCACACTAACCCAACGCAGGGTCAGGATTGAGGTTCCAGAATCAAGGGGGGTCGTACTGTGACGTCGTCTTTTTCTGGGGGGGGGGGTCGTACTCTTCCTCGTTTTAACTGAGGACTTTATCGTATTTTTTCGTAGGTCCTTGTACACCTCGAAGAATCCAATTCTTTTAATTTCGGCAGTCTTCAAATCAGTGTGGGCCGCTTCAATTTCGCAGATTCCACCTGGACGTTATGGACACGATAGTTTTTTAAACCTGGAAGAGCGACATTTGCATGCAAAATTGCACTCTATAAAATATCGAGCGTTAATTGCTAGTTATCACTCAAGTGCTTCCCTTACAAGTGTTATCTGATTTTCTGTCTTTTGTTTATCTCTTCACACAGTAAAAAAATAAGCTTCGAGCTTCGACATAATTTGGAGCCGTCTACAAAATTGTCGTTTGCATGAAAATAAAATTATTTTCTACCTAAAGCAGACAACAATATAGCTAAAATTTTGCATTAAATAGACTCACGTTTTGCTCGATATACGGAGGAAAATACGGATTTCTGAAGCAAACTTCAATATGATTTGGGGAATCCATTTTTCCTATTCCTAAAAAGTGTCTGAATAGTGGAACCCCACTGATCGCACAGAATATTGCTGCATAACAAATTGATTTTTAATGGTCAAACCTTTAAGGTTTTTCATTTGCACAGGAGAAAACTATTTCCGTAATAAGTTAATCCTTTGAATAGGTCCATTGGTGTCAGAGATCGCTGTTGCCTACACTTAAACTGCATAAATCGGAGAGCTTTTGGAAAGGCTCGATTTTTGGTCGATTTTTACGGAAAATCGACCAAAGTTCGAACCCCTAATCATATCGAAGATCGTAGCGAAGAGCCATGTTTTTTATCGCACGAAACCTAGGGCTTGAATTTTTGTGAGGTACTTTTTATGAGGTATTCCGTTTTCTGGTATTGTTTCCTAGAGATGAAAGACATATAATTCCCTGACAAGTCATCCCTTCAGTTTCGACTCGGTCATAGATTCAAACAGCAGTTCAGAAAAAAATTTCTAAGGAAACCACTTAAGTTAATCGATATTTTAAGGAGTGCAAATGGTTAGTGCGAGTAGTGAGAGGAGACAAGCAGCGATTGCATGTTCAAAGGGTACATGTTTGCAGGGGTAGGTCAGGTCACTGCAATTACGGCAACAGTGTGGGCTCCAATATCGGCCTGTCTCAAGCAGGGGTGCATATTTAACGGTTAACGATTTAACGAATTTAACGAATTAACGGCATTTTTCGTTAAAATCTGACTTAACGAATTAACGAAAATTTTTAGAGATTTAACGGAATTTTTAACGGACTTTTTTCTCAGTGAGTTTGTCACATTTACCCTTAGTATTCTCTAATGTTGCAGGTCTCATCTCCTGATTAGGACTGTTCCTGAAAAAGAAACTATTGGAATCTTCAAGAATATTTTAATGTTTTCATGAATTTGTTTTGAATTTTTGGAAATAATGCATTTTGGGGTGTCGGAGGAGGTGCCGACTGTTGCTACACCAAATACAATGTTTCTGGCCCTTCTTTCGCGATTTCCCGCCCAGACCAACCAAGCCTTCGATCCGACTGGGTTCGGTGGATTGGTGTCAGACTTGTCTGGGAAGGATATTGCGCTGACTTCCTCATCGGCTGGCCACCGCAAGTCATTATTTAGCCAGATACCCATTTAAATCGACTTTACGATATCCCGTAGCACTAGAACGCGCGGCGCATCCCAAAGCTGACTGAGTAACGCCATCCTTTATCCTTCTATCGTTTAATGCATTTTGGAGCTATAAATTTCTTCGCCGAGCTCCCAAGCGCGTCAACAAATCCACAAAGATATTGATCTAACCTCCTCATAAGATATGCCTATCCTCACGTGGCGCTGCTGATCCCAGAATACCTTTACCCGCCAACTGGAACAGTCGAGACGGGAGAATGTTTTCAGCTGCTGGACGTATTTTGAACGATTTTAGAAAAGGTCCAAAAATTAGGAAAGCATCATTTCCTGAACGTTAACACTTTGACGACCTGTCGCACTTTTCGGCAGTGTGGGACCATGCGACACGATGTCGTGTCACGGTCTCGACGCAGCAAAAAAATGGATTCGTTCAACGCACCAGACACTTGAAAGTCGTGCGTTCGACAACATTCCACTGATATTCTTTTAATTGTATTTTTTATTAATCCTTTCCGTACTTAATGGGCTGGCACCCGCATCGAGATTGCATATGGTTGTAGAACGTTCAAGTGCGGTTTCGCAAAGAACTAGGAAGTGGGATGGGGAACTCCGGATACCGGCCTGATCGCACATTTTTAGATGCCCTATCGGTGATCATCTTGAATGATAATTCCATACCCGTTCTTATTCCACACCCTGTAGGTAATTTGTTGCTGAAGGCTTGTTTATTTTTCTGTGTTTGTTGATGTTGAATGGTTTATTTTACATTGCAGTGTTGCACTCCATTCCTTAAACGTTAGCTGTTGAACTCTTGAAGTGGGAACCTATACGATTTCCTTGATTATTTCACTTGAAATAGTGGTTTGCAGCTAATTGTATTTTTAACGAAATTTAACGATTTACCGGAAATTTAACGAAAATTTTCCATTAAAAAATTTCGTTAAAAAAATTTAACGCACAAAATTTTGTGTGCACCCCTGGTCTCAAGTAATAAATTCGATTAAAATCGAGTGAAAAAATTTCGAAAGATATTGCAAATATGGGCTTTGCTAAGTGGTAGGAACTCTTCTGCGGAACCTTGATGCGCTGCCAATTTGGCGGCTGACTACTGTCTTACTTTTGATCAGACTAAGCCTGAATCCCACAGTTGTAATCCACACTTTAAAGTCGAAAACTTCAGCAAAACTCAGCCCTAGAGCAAAAGTGATGCGGTCGTAATTAATTAGCGAAAGTGGAAAAACCGGCAGTTGAGAACGCATGGTATGATGTACATGGGGCTAGACAAGACAAATTTGATATCAAACAGATCGCCGTGATGAGACAAAACCTAAAATTGGCATGAAACACATTTTCGACAGCGTTCAAAATTTTTAAAATTCCACTGGGCAAGTCGATCCTTGCCAGGGGGCACAATTAGGGGAGACTCAGGGGCGAATGTATCAGGTCAAGACAATTACGGGCTCGACTAATCTAGGTCATCTCGAACCCAAAAATTTTGAAACCTTGATAAGATTTTTACGCCGTTGGGTAGATCACGTTGTTCTGATTCCAACAATGTGCCTTTCATTGAATATAAGCGACTTTAAAGAGAGTTATGGCAAGGCGGCGGAAACGGCGGATTAATCCGCCGCCGGCCGCGTTTTGGCGAACGTTTACCGACGGTACTGTAGGGGCGTATACCGACACTTATGTTTGAGCTGGTTTCCACTTGCAACCTGTTGTTGACTCTAGGGCGAAGAAGATCTCTTAGCCTGTGTTTTGCTCACACAACCACACGGAACATTAAAGCATTGCTGTTCTGTGTCGGAGAAAACGATGGACCGAGACTAAGAAAGCTAAGAGTGTGCTAGAAAGTGAACGTCACCAAGAACAGTGACCCTCCCGAGCTCTACCTCATTTTGAGCCGGAGTGTTATCATTACGGTGACCCGTGAGTGAGCTGCCCTCTTCGCTATGAGAGTTTTCATGATGCTGGCCTCTAAGGCTTTCGTATTTCGCACAAAGAGCGCCTTTAGCCCTAATCGGATAGAGTTGCAAATCACCCACCCTCAGTCCTCCTCCAAGTTCGAAACGCCGGCATGTCTGTTCTTTAGAACGGCATTTCATCAAGAACGAGTACAGTACATGCTCCTCTTTGATCACAACCCTCAGCCCTCTCATTACGAAGAGGGCAGCTCACTCGCGAGCAGGGGTGTGCGTAATTACGATTTACGATTTTACGATTTGCGGCTATTTTTATCGAATTTTTTACGATTTACGATTTACGACATTTTGGATCGTATATCGTAAATTTTCGTAAATGTGATCTTTGATCAACAACCAACTGGCGACCAAATTTATGTGGATTGGGTTATAAAAGACGTGCCCACTCTAATGGTCTCTCTTATAGCTCATTCCCACTTCTCTTTAGAGTTGATTTTTGATGATCTGATATGCTACTGTGTTGCACAATAGGTCCTGTTCACAGGCTTCTCGAATCCGACTTCTCTCTTCGCTAACTAAGTTTTCCATTTCTCCAACATTGTAAGGGCCCGTTTGAAGCCGGACAGATTCAGGAGGAGAAACAAGTGCAATAAAATGTTAAAAAATAAGGTCCTGCTAGGAGGCTAGGGAGGCTGGGCTCCTCCATTTCGGTCCAGAGCTAGCAAGGCACATCGCGTTCCTACTGCCGAAGGTTGTTCCATTTCAGCCCATAGTCTGTGTTTTGTTTGTATTTATTTTTCTCATGACTGCCTTATGCAGCGTATTGAATAAATAAATAACTAAATAGTAAAAGGAGTTTCTTAGAGAAAGAGAGACGAGTATGCTAGCTCCTCGTCCTGTTTGGTAATAACGTCGAGTCACTCTGTAACAGATACATGCTAACCCTACCGAATAGAATTGACGCAAATCCACGATCGAACATCATTCGTGATTGGAAGCGGGGTCTAGAAAGTTGCTACACTAAGTGGAAAGGATAAGCCACTAATCGCGACACCAAATGTACCAATGTTTCTATCGGTGCATTGTGCTTTATAGGGCTGAACAAATTGGTATAAAAAGTGCCGCAAAATCGAGCGCGTAGCTTTCCTAGAAAAGATCGAATTGGTCTTGACAGTTATGATCTCCATTTCCGGTGGAGTGATTGAGTTTATCGTATTCGCCCTATCTAACCCACTTACAATGCTGCAGGTTCTCGGAGAGTAAACGGAGCTGGCGAAGGGTAGCCCGAGCGAGCGCAGGGAGTTAACAAATAGTAGACCAATACTATAAAGTTTTCGAAATCTTACGAGTGCAGACTTGAGTAGGAAACCGGCGCATTGGTCAGTGGTGAAACGATTTTTTAATTTTTGGTTTTGACAGCGAATTTTTCGCAGTTGTTTCTGCTAATTCCAAGACTAATACGCAAGCTAAAAAATGGTAGTAAGTTGGGAATTTAATGAATATTCAAACGATGCAAGCTTTCTGTTGGAATGCCAGGCATAGGCTTAAGTGTAGTTTTTGAATTAATAGTTTTTTAACTTACCTGAAACGTGACCAGCTCGGTTTAAAAGATGTTTTACTAGCGAGAAACCGTGAACAAGGAACTAGTTTGATGAGAAAATTGTTCAGCTCAAGCTGAAATTAACACAACAGTTAAACAAATATTGAATCACATCTGATTAACATCAGCAGAAGAAGCTTCAGGAAATTTAGTTGTACTGCACTACAGTTCAGGTGACTCTTACGATTTACGGTTTACGATTTACGACGGTTTTTTCGTAACTGCGATTTACGATTTACGAAATTTGATTTTCATTTACGCACACCCCTGCTCGCGAGTCATCGTAATGTTAGCACTCCGGCTCAAAACGAGGTTTCTTCGTCAACCCCAGCTAATTTTAATCATAAACTTGAAGCGCATCTCAAACAGAACGGTTTTTTCTGACATTTCTTTTCTCTAAATTCCAGATAACGATTTAATGCAAGCGATTTTCGATTCACATTCCGAGAAAATCTTCAACAACAGGTCAAAAACTTCCTTAAACACACAGGACATAAAAAAATTAACTGCAAGTTAATTTACAAACGAATCAGCTATATTTTGATAAAGTACCTTTTTTTCAGTGAGTCAACTGCTAGTTTCTCTGAAAAACAAAACACTTTTTGCGGTACTATGGAAGAAATCCTTTCCTGCAAATCTTCAAAAGAAATCTTTTGCAGCAATATTTTGTGATCAAATAATTTTATATCTCTTTTGGTACGATAACTGCTCTTGCTGGTGTTTGAAGAGCCAACTTTTGCAGTGCTTTTTGTGTTCAACTTGTTTTGCACCACTTTTGGCTCAATAAATGTTCTGTTCTGTTCTGTTCTGTTCTGCATCTCAAGAAGGTCACTGTTCTTGGTGACGTTCAGCTTTTTGGCTCTTAGTTTTCTTCGTCTCGGTCCATCGTTTTCTCCGGCACAGAGCACCAATGTTCTAATGTTCCGTAAGCTTGTGGAAGCTCTATATGTGCTAAGAGATCTTCTCCGCCTTCGGGTCAGGAACAGGATGCGAATGGAAATAAGCTCGAACATAGGTCCTGGCGAGCTGCCGACTGCCATTTCTTCGCTCGTTCTACAGTGAACCTAAATTCACATCCGAGGCAGTTGTCAAGCCTCGAACTTCGTCGTCCGGCGTGCTTGCCGTTTTGGACCGTTACGGGGGGGGGGGGGGGGGCAGCAGCAAACTAACTTGACCAATGCACAGCGGGAGGGATTCAGAGAATTGCGGGAGCCGAGAGCAAACGGCACACTGCGCGTATCTGTCAGTGATAAAGATGGGGAGTGCCTTGTTATCAGGGGTGTGCGTAAATGAATTTTGAAATTTCGTAAATCGTAAATCGTAATTACGAAAAAACCACCGTAAATCGTAAATCGTAAACCGTAAATCGTAAGAGTCACCTGAACTGTGGTACAGTACAACTAAATTTCCAGAGGCTTTTTCTGCTAATGTTAATCAGATGTGATTCAATATTTATTTATTTGCCGTGTTATTTTCAACTTCAGCTCAGCAGATTTCTTACCAAACTATTTCCTTTTTTACACCTTTTTTGCTTGTGAGACATCTTTCAACCCAAACTTTACATGTTTCAGGAAGGTCAAAAAACTGCAAATTCAAAAACCGTATTTAAGCATATGGGCGCGTGTGGCGCAGTCGGAGGAGGCGCGACTGTCGCGTGCACCCGATACCAGGTTCCTGGTTCGGATTTCCCGCCCAGGCCAACCAAGCCTTCCATCCCTCCGGGGTCGGTGAATTGGTACCAGACTCGTCTGGGAAGGATAAAGCGCTGACTTGTTCATCGGCTGGCCACCGCAAGTCATTGTATGGCCGAGTACGCATTCATGTCGCCTCCACGACATGACGTAGAAGTAGAATGCGTGGCGCATCCCAGAAGGGATTGAGTAACGCCGTCCTTTATTCTTTATCCTTTATTTAAGCATATGCATGGTATTTCACCAAAAGGCCTTCAACGTTTCAATATTCATTAAATTTCTAACTTAATACGAATCCTTTAGCTTGCATATAAATGTAGGACTTAGCAGAAACAACAGCGAAAATTTCGCTGCTAAAACTAAAAAGTTAAAAAAATCGTTTCACCACTGACTAATGCGCCGGTTTCCTAGTAAGATTTTGTTTTGTTTTGTAAGATTTCGAAAGCTTTATAATATTGCAGTTCTATTTTATAATCCTCTGCACTTGCTTGGGCTACCCTTCGCCAGGTCTGTAACAAACGTTTGCTCTCCGAGAGTCTTCATAATCGTAAGCAGATTAGGTAGGGTCAATACGATAAACTCAATCATATCACAAGTGAAGATAAAAACTATCAAAATCAGTTCGACCCATTTTTGAAATGCTACACGCTCGGTTTTACCACAATTTATACATGAATTTGCTACTCCCTATAAAGTACAATTCAAACCGATGGAAACATTAGTGGTTTATTCTTTCCACATGAGTGCAGCAACTTTCTAGACTCCGCTTCCAATCACGAATGATGTTCGATCGTGGATTTGGGTAAATGTCGCGAAGGCGGACAGCATTGGGGGTTGGGAACG
This sequence comes from Heligmosomoides polygyrus bakeri, assembly GCA_947359475.1. Taxonomy (NCBI): domain Eukaryota; kingdom Metazoa; phylum Nematoda; class Chromadorea; order Rhabditida; family Heligmosomidae; genus Heligmosomoides; species Heligmosomoides polygyrus. Next base: position 53,028,148 of record OX375869.1, on the reverse strand, counting down.
CCCCATCCAATCAGTCCGCCTTGAATGAGCGTGCCGCTCAGAGAGGGTGTGTTCAGTCCGTGCCCTCATCTGCTGGCATGTGGTCGGTCTGTGCTCTGCTTGGTTATTATTAAGCGGTGCGGTCCCATCTACCAATGCTGCTCACATTCGCGACATGTACCGGGATAGGTCGAATTCGAGAAGAATGTGCACAGGACGGTGCCTGTCACAGTAACACATTAGATTATCAAAGACAACTCTCAGGGAAAGCGGGAATGAGCCGCAAGGGTACAACATTAGGGTGGGCACATCTACAATCCGATCCATCACATAAATTTAGATGCCACTTGGTTGCGATCAAAGATCACATTTACGAAAATTTACGATTTGCGACCCAAAATGTCGTAAATTGTAAATCGTAAAAAATTCGGTCAAATTAGCCGTAAATCGTAAAATCGTAAATCGTAAATCGTAATTACGCACACCCCTGCTTGTTATGCCACAGTCACTTGACAGGGCAATAACCGAGCACCATTTGCAAATTCCGTGTAACGACGTGTAACTGGAAAAGGGTTGCTTTCACAATGCAAGCGGCTGAACCGTGCTTGGGCTACGATTGGAAGATCTGCAGGCATTTCCCAGAGATTTCTCAGTAGACTCAAGCTGGATAGTCCTTGCTGTACAGTCTTCTACAACCTTATTAAAACTCACAAACTCGCTCAAGGGGATATGCTATCAATGTCGGTGAATTTTTTCCAAATTTTTTCAAAACTCGACCAATAATCAGATGTGTAAAGGTACCAACTGACAGAATATCGTGGTTTGTCAATAATATTGTATGCCAATTGCTGCCTAAGATCCTCTTTCATTCGACCACCATGAAGCAGTTCCTTGAAAAGTTACGCAGCTCTATTCTTGGTTGCAACTGTCTAATGGAGTCATTTGACGTAGAGTCGTTTTTCGAACGTCCAAAACCATTAAGCCTTACAGACAAAGTCGGAAGAGCTGGATAGACACATTGTAAGACCAACAGCTTTGAACTAGCCAAAAGACACGTCCTGGTTACAACGAAGGGACGTCTTTCTTGCAACGTCTCCAAATGGTCAGGCAGATACTGTTCACAAATCAGAGCGTTGACCATGGGACAACGGTTAGCGCCGGCGACTCTCATAGCGAAGAGTGCACCTCACTCACGAGTCACCCTAATGATAAGGTTGTGGGTGCACTCCTCACAGTTTGAACAGGACAAAAAGTTAGTACACCCGCCCTTGCGCGAAGGGGAAGAAATGTCTTGACCGTGACAGATAGAGTGGTACATAAATGGCATGCTAAGCTTCTCTGTAGAGAAATTATATCTGATCCTTTCATCTGACGGGGCAGAAGATGAAGAATTCTAGGGCATTGGGAAACAGAACAACAGCTTTCTTCAGAAAGCGTGAGGAGGTCGGGTTGTTTACCACTTCCTAAAATTTAAAAAAGGAAAAAGAAAAACCGAATTTTCTGAGGTGAGAGGTAAGACTTGTTGGTCATCAGAAGGAGGGACTCTTCTGCCCACCTTTATATGATTCGAATAAGCTTGTTCCTTGTTGTTGTGTCTTTTCTCCCAGCGGAATATGAAAAAATAAGAAAAAATTTTGGGGTTTTACACCAGAAAGCTAAACTTGCAGTACCTGTGGTGCAGCGCACCGTTCTTGTCCGGTCGAGTATCACAAATGATTTGAGGCACATGCAACCTGGACGCCTTAAGCTCCAGAGAAAAGTTTCTTAGCTGACTGTGACGCCATCGATGAGGTACACGCCGACCTGGAGGAGTAGCATTGCGAGAAACAGGAGGCTGTGCATATCGCCTTCCTCGACTTACAAGGGAAGGGTCTGAAGCGTATGTCTGAGCGGGCACAGCGAGTCACATAGGGAGAATTCACACCCCTCGATTATTATACAAATGTGCTTCTTTTTTGCCAAATCATTAAATGTAAGGAGTGCTGGGTCCTTTAGGTTACAATGGAATCGCGCCTCACGAGTTCTAGGGGTCTATTGTACGCCCACGATGGCTCTGCCGGTAAGCGGCACGGGTCGCAGAGAGCAGTTGAAGTTTCTTCATGCGAGGGAGGTCGGGGTTCGATTCTTCTACGCATTTTTGCATTTCAACTGGTTGGTCGAGATTTGAGGGACCCTCACGCCTATAACATTTTCAGACGTTGTCCGAGCATTTTCCAGATGTACGCTGTGGAGAGCAACTTTCTTGCGACTTGTTTCTTACTGACCGGTTTTCTAACAAAAGGGGAGTGAGAAAGCTATTCAATATAATGATGAGTCGAGTTTTCAAAGAGACGGATGTGACGCCGTATAACCTTTGGACAAGGCAGAAGCAACCAGCTTTTCACGTGAGGGTGACACCGGACTGGGTACGGTGGCGATGTCCGTTCCTCCACGTGGTGCCACTGCAAACTACTCGCTCTGCGAGTTAAGCCGAACACGGACACTCGATTGCAGGCGACAGGCCCTTGTGACAGGCCGGCCTACGAAGACCCATGTCACATCACATGGTGTATGACAGCTCAAGTGTTTCGAGATAGTGCTACGGCGTCCGCGGGAGGCGACGCGCACTCGCAGAGCCTAGCGAGTGTGAGAAGTATGCGAGGGTCCCTGATGCGAGGACGGCATCGGGGGGCAACTGAGCTAGTCCGAAAGTCCCGTAACGTAAGCAGGACCCGCGTGTCAACGCTGAATGTGGGTACGTTGACGGGCCGCTCGTGCGAGTTGGTTGAAGCACTGGAGCGTAGAAGAGTTGATTTCTGTGCGGTGCAGGAGACGAGGTGGTCCTGCCGCAAGTCAAGGGACATAGGACGTGGCTTCAAGGCCATTCTATGTGGAAGTCCCACGACCACCAGTGGTGTCGGAATAATCGTCTCCGAACGATTTCGTGACTCGATTGTAAGCGTCGAGCGCTTGATCGATTGATGAAGATCGTTGTCGCCGCTAAGGAGCGACTCTATCACTTCTTCTCAGCGTATGCTCCGCAGACTGGCTGCTCGGATCAAGCCAAGGAAGAGTTTTCGAGCCTGCTTGATGAAAAGACAGCAGTGGTACCGTCGAAAGATGTCATCATAGTCGCTGGTGACCTTAATGGGCACGTAGGTGCTACGAAAGACGGGTACAGCTGTCATGGTAGGTTCGGATACGGATCACGTAACGCCGATGGTGAGCGCATTCTTGATTACGCGGATTCGCATAACTTCACCATAGTGAACACCGTCTTCCGAAAACGCGACTCGCACCTTATCTCATACTACAGTGGGAACACAAAGACTCAGATAGACTTTGTCCTTGTGAGAGATCGCGACCGGAGTCTTGTCACAGACGCGAAGATCGTGCCGTATGAGACGGTCGCCCCACAGCATCGACCGCTGATCTGCACTTTGAAGATCGCCCCTCCGAGGCTGAAGCAGGTTGAGCGATGCGGTGCAGCTAGAATTAAGTGGTGGCGAATCAGAGAGAAGGAAGCAGCTGTGATTTCTCGCGTGCGGTTACCGACAGTCACAACTGTCGACGAAACTTGGAAGAAGGCGACCGACGCGATTCGTCAAGCTGCACGGTCAGAACTCGGCATTACGAAGCCTGGGCGACGGAAGGTCGACAAGCAGACATGGCTGTGGACAAACGACGTAAAAGCGAAGGTTCGAGAGAAGAAGTCGCTCTATCACGTGTTTCTCGGCGAAAAGACAGCCGATAACTGGCGGAAGTACCAAGAAGCGAAGAAAGCTGCAAAGAAGGCCGTGGCTGTTGCGAAAGCCACTCATTATGGAGATGTCAACGAGAAGCTCGAGTCTCGCAATGGTGAGCGGTATCTGTACCGACTTGCAAAGAATCGCCATCGCCAGACCGAGGACATCGAGAAGTTCTTCGGCATCAATGATGAGAACGGCCATCTTCTTACGGACTGCAAGAAGGCATTGAAGCGATGGCGCGATTACTTTGAGGAAATCTCTGACCGCAAGAAGGCATTGAAGCGATGGCGCGATTACTTTGAGGAACGGCTCCAATCCACGGCCTCGTTCAGAAGATCACCGTGGAGGAGACTGAAGCGGCTTTGAAGAAGATGAGGCCAGGCTAAGCGACTGGGCCCGATGACGTGGCAGCTGATTTGTGGAAGTCCAATTACTGGTACCCTGCTGAGTGGTTGGCGAAGTTCTTTAATCAGGTTGTGGCGGAGAAGAAAGTGCCTGAGTGTTGGCGCCAAAGTACGACGATCCCGATTTGGAAGGAGAAGGGCAGTCCTGCAGACTGCTCCAATTACCGTCCGATTCGCTTGCTTCCGCACAGCATGAAGATCTTTGAGCGAATTGTCGATGGACGAATTCGGGACATCGTCCAGCTGTCCAGCAATCAGTGCGGCTTCGTGGCTGGTTGTGGCACCGTTGATGCCATACACGCCACTCGCCTCCTGATAGAGAAGCATCGCGAGAAACAGAAGGCAGTGCATATCGCCTTCCTCGACTTGGAGAAGGCCTTTGACCGCGTACCGCGTGAAGTGATATGGTACGCCTTGCGACATCATGGAGTTCCCGAAGAGTGGGTGCGAATTCTCTACTCTTGTCCAAAGAGTCGAGTTCAAGCCGCAGCTGGAACCTCGATGGAGTTCCCCATCTCTGTCGGGGTACACCAGGGTTCTGCGCTTTCCCCACTCCTCTTTGTTGTCGTCATGGATGCCATCACACGAGATCTTCAGAAGCCCGTCCCTTGGACGTTGCTTTATGCCGATGACGTGATGCTCGCTAGCGAAGATAAAGGAGAACTCGAGCGAGAGTTGCAAGCTTGGTGTGATCGCTTGGAGCGGTTTGGACTCAGATTGAACGTGAAGAAGACCGAGTATTTAACGACGGACGTTACCGAGTCCAGCTCCATCAAAGTTAACGGCATCGAGCTCCCACGCACTGCGGTCTTTAAATACCTGGGATCAGCAGTCGCGTCTGACGGCAAACTGATGGTCGACGTGAATTCACGCGTGAGTGCAGCTTGGTCCAAGTGGCGCTCGTTGACTGGCGTGCTCTGCGACAAGAAGATACCAGATCGCTTTAAGTCAAAGATCTACAGGGCAGTCATCCGGCCAGTAGCGATGTACGGCGCTGAGTGTTGGTCTGCGACCAGGGAAGTTGAAACGCGCCTCAGCGTCATGGAGACGAAGATGCTGCGCTGGACGGCTGGAGTCACGTGCATGGACCGCATTCGAAACGATGCTATTCGGCAGAAGTTCGGTGTCGCGCCGATAGCCGACAAGATGTGCGAAGCTCGCTTGCGATGGTACGGCCACGTTCTGCGTGGAAAGGAAGATAGCGTCTGCAAGATAGGCCTTAACTTCTAGGTAACAGGAAAGCGTCCTAGAGGGCGCTCGAAGCAGCGCTGGGCTGATACGTTACATACGGACTTGAAAGCGGCTGGTGTCCACCCTGATCTAGCGCTGGATCGGGAAAGGTGGCGTCATGACACCAGGATAGCGGACCCCGCTACGAAGCGGGACAGACGCTGAAGAAGAAGAAGAAGAAGACACCGGATTGGGTACACCAGCGACGCGACCTTCAATGCCATTATAACAAATTCGTCTTTTTTCAGCTGCCCGCAACTTCGACACTTACCTTCGGGATGCTGTCCATTTTCCTCATGGTAGAAGGAAGATCACGCACAATCATGTGGGAGAGAAATCCCTTCATAAGCTACCTCTTCTAAGTGACGAAGCCTACGTCGGCTGGCTGCATCTGGGAGGTAGCACCCGAAGGCATAGTCCTAATACTCAAGGTCTTCCCTTGGGGTATAGTAGCTTAAATCGCCAACAGGGGTGCGCGTAAATGAAATTTGAAATTTCGTAAATCGTAAATCGTAAGAGCCACCTGATCTGTAATCCAGTACAACAAAATTTACAGAGGCTTTTTCTAATGTTAGTCAGATGTGACTCAATATTTTCTTGTTTGTCTGTTATTTTCAGCTCAATCTGAACTGTTTTTTTAAACCAAACTAATTTCCTTTTTCACGTCTTCTTTCTGGTAAGGCACCTTCCAAGTCAAACTTTACACGTTTCAGGAAGGTCGAGAAAGCTGTTGATTCAAAAACTTTACCTTAGCCTATGCATGGTATTCCAACAAAAAGCCTGCATCGTTTGAATATTCGCTAAATTCATAATTTACAATCAATTTTTTAGCATGCGTATTAATGGAGTTCAGCAGAAACAAAAAACAAAAAATTAAAAAAAAATCACTTCACTACTGACAATGCGGCGAAAACAGCAACTGCGATGTAGTACTCTAACAAACATGCTGAGTCGTACGATGGGAATGAACCTTGCGTTCTGAGTGAATGCATGGCGCAATCCCATCCTGTGTCGCATCGAAAGATCTCCGCTTTTCAACATTTGGAAATAAGTCCTGAAACATTCCCATGGCACACGGATAAAGAACTTTTGGCCGCCGAAACAGTATGATCGTATTTCTTGGACATCATTTGTAGTCCCTTTAAAATGGAAAGGTTAACGTATAATTTTCTTGAGACATCTTCAGTTTAATTCCATATACAAGACAATTTTGATTTAGAAGGTTTCTAGCTTGGTTTGGAAGTAATCTATTTCAGTTACGAGTTGGGAAGAACTCGTTTTGAGCTGAAACTGGATCAGCTTGAGTTTGCAGAAGCCCATTTTTAACGCAGCAAGTGGAAACGGCATATAGACCACTGCGGGACGGTTGTTACACATTTATTGCTTATTGAGAAGGTACCAACTCTGCTACTTGTAGGGAGATTGCAAAGAATACGTTTCTCAACTTTGAAAGTGCTCTCAAGTTCTGACCCATCGATCTACAGCATCAACCATCGCGGTATCCTAAACCTACCTAGAGCGACGGTTTCCTACGCAAGTCTGCCTGTACTTGTCCGATTTTAAAACTTAAAACATTGCACTGCTATTTAATAGTTCTCTGCACACTCTCGTGCTACCCTTCGCCAGTTCTGTGACGAAAGTCTGCTTTACGAGAATCTGCACCTTCCTAAACGAATTAGATAGGGTAACTGCAATCATCTCAATCACACCCCTGAAAAGGGACAACAAAAGGCCAGATGCAGTTCGACCTTCCCTTGAAAGATTCGTTTTGACCACACTTTGTATATCAGCTTGACCCGCCCCATGTCACACTGTCCGTCCGTCCGTCCGTCACACCTGAGTTGGGGCGCGGCAGCCGAACACCTCGGCAACCGTGCATGGCGAGCCGCAGACGTGCCGAACACGCCGGCAACCGTGCATGGCGAGCTGCAGACGTGCCAAACACGTCGGCAACCGTGCATGGAGAGCCGTAGACGTGCCGAACACGTCGGCAACCGTGCATGGCGAGCCGTAGACGTGCCGAACACGTCGGCAACCGTGTATGGCGAGCCGTAGACGTGCCGAACACGTCGGCAACCGTGCATGGCGAGTCGTAGACGTGCCGAACCCGTCGGCGGCGCGAAACTTCGGCCCTGGGGGTAATCGAGGTCGCTGAACACGAATCTGAAGTTGACCAATTGATATCGATCGATATTATCGATTTTTTGAGGATGGCGCTCAAGAGGCGCGAAACTTCGGCCCTGGGGGTAATCGAGGTCGCTGAACACGAATCTGACGTCGGATTAATCGATCCATCTCGATTAACATAAAGGTCAGAAGGCCTAGAGAAGAATAGGAAACCCGTAGCGGCCATGGCGTCCTATTCTCGGAGTTTGGGGGCGAAGCCCCCAACCAGTCGTAGGCGGCCACTAGGCCGACGTACGACTGGTGTTAGAGAAATGTAAAAGTTAGTTAAGTGGAGAGATAAGTCGTATTCGAGAGGTGGCGATGTCCGTTCCTCCACGTGGTGCCACTGAACTGCTTGCTTTTGCGAGCCGAGCTAAACACGGACATCCGAATGCAGGCGACAGGCCCTAGCGACAGGCCGGCCTACGAACACCTATGTCACATCATAGAGTTGATGGTGCTGATTGCTTCACGAGATAATGCTGCGGCGTCCGCGGGAGCCCTCCCGCACTCACAAAGCCCGGCGAGTGTGAAAAGCGTGCGAGGGTCCCTGATAGAACGGCATCGGGGGGGGGGGGGGGGCAACTGAGTTAGTTCGAAAGTCCCGCAACGTAGGCAAGACCCGCGTAGCAACGTTGAATGTGGGTACGTTGACGAGCCGCTCGTGCGAGTTGGAGCACAGGAGCGAAGAAAGATAGATTTCTGCGCGGTGCAGGAGACGAGGTGGTCCTGCTGCAAGTCAAGAGACATAGGACGAGGCTTCAAGGCCGTTCTATGTGGAAGTCGCACTACCACCAGTGGTGTCGGTATGATCGTCTCCGAAAGATATCGTGACCATATTGCAAGCGTAGAACGTTTCGATGACCGCTTGATGAAGATTGTTGTCGCCGTAGAAGAGCGACGACGCCATTTCTTTTCTGTGTATGCTCCACAGACAGGCTGTTCCGAGTAAACCAAGGACGAGTTCTCGAGTTCTGGTCCCTGCTTGATGAGAAGACAGCGGAAATGCCGTCGCAAGATATGGTTGTTGTTGCAGGTGACCTTAATGATCACGTCGGAGCCATGAAAGACGGCTACCGCTGTCATGATGGCTTTGGATATGGATCGCGCAATCCCCTATGGTGAAGGTATACTTGAGTATGCAGACTCAAGTATACCCTCATCGTGGACACCAAATTTCGTAAGCGCGACTCCCACCTCATCTCGTCTTATGGCGGGAACGACAAAACGCAGATCGGCTATGTCCTTTTTAGGCGTCGCGACCAAGGCCTTGTCACAGATGCGAAGACCGTGCCGTATGAGACGGTTGCCACGCAACACCGTCCACTGATCTGCTCGCTGAAGATCACACCTCCGAGGTGTAAACGTGTCGAGCGGTGTGGAACGGCTAGAATTAAATGGTGGCGATTGAAGGAGAAGGAAGCAGCTGTTATCTCTCGCATTCGGTTGCCGACGGTAACAACTGTCGACGAAACCTGGAAAGAGGCTATCGATGCGATAACCCGGGCTGCACGCCTCGAACTCGGCACAACGAAGCCTGGACGGCGTTGGGTCGACAAGCAGGCTTGGCTGTGGACTGACGATGTCAGAGAGAAGGTCAGGGAAAAGAAACGGCTGTATCACGTATTTATCGGTGACAAAATAGTCTGTAATTGGCGGAATTATCGAGAAGCGAGGAAAGCGGCAAAGAAGGCAGTGGCTGCTGCTAAAGCCGCATACTACGCTGAAGTCAGCGAAAAACTGGAAACGCGCGATGGTGAGCGTTATCTTTACCGACTTGCGAAAGCTCGCTGTCGCCAAGCCGAAGACATCGAGAAGTTCTTTGGCATTAACGACGACAACGGACGTCTTCTGATGGATCGTAGGAGGGCTGTGAAGCGATGGCACGACTACTTCGAGGAAATCTCGAATGTTGAGTTTGACCATCCTGCTATTCCTTTTGCATCTCCTGTATACGGCCCCGTTCAGAAGATCACTGTGAGCGAAACCGAAGCAGCTCTGAGGAAGATGAAGTCAGGCAAAGCCACTGGTCCCGATGACCTGTGGAAGTCGAAGGGCTGGTGCCCTACTGACTGGCTGGCAGAGTTTTTCAGTCGGGTTGTTGCTGAGAAGAAAGTGCTTGAGAGCTGGCATCAAAGCACGACCATCCCGATTTGGAAGAAGAAGGGCAGTCTTGCGGACTGCTCTAGTTACCCTTCTTTCACACACCATGAAAATCTTTGAGCAAATTGTCAAAGGGCGTATCCGGGATGTCGTCCAACTTTCCACGAATCAGTGTGGTTTCGTCTCTGGCTGTGGCACTGTTGATGCCATTCACGCTGTTCGTTTTTTGCTAGAGAAACAGAAACAGGCGCATTTTGCCTTCCTGGACTTGGAGAAGGCCTTCGACCGCGTTCCGCGAGATGTTGTATAGTACGCGCTGCGAGAACATGGTATCCTGAAGAGCTTATTGAATGGGTGCGCATTCTGTACACCTGCCCAAGAAGTCTGGTGCGAGCGCCAGCGGGCACCTCGACGGAATTTCCCATTTCTGTAGGGGTGCACCAGGAATCTTCGTTATCCCCACTGCTCTTCATCGTCGTGATGGATTCAATCTCACGAGATCTTCAAATGGCGGCACCTTGGAAGTTGCTGTATGCTGACGACGTCGTTCTTGTATGCGAAGACAAAAACGAACTCGAGCGACAGGTACAGGCGTGGTGCGATCGCTTGCCATTGTTCGGATTCAAGCTAAACGCCAAAAAGAAGGAGTACTTGACGACGGATGTGAATGAGCACGGATCTACTAAGATCGGGTGAGGGACGTTCTGCCTGAAAGCGGCGCGGGCAAAGACGCAGGACAGTGCCTGCGGAGCCAGTTAACGTCGATTCGCGCAGTAACACCCGCCGCTTCGCGCTCAGCCAGGCAGCCCTCGCCGCGGAGCCGATTTTGACCCAGGCAACCACGGGAGCCCGCAGGTCGACCAGATTTGGTGATATTCAGTCGATAGAGGGATAGGAGGCTAAGACGGCTTGCGCTGGCAGCCCAGAATATGGGATTGACCTGAACCTTACCATCTCCTATATCAGAATTTCGAGCTCTATCGAATCTTCTTCAGCGTTTGTCCCGCTTCGTAGCGGGGTCCGCTCTTCTGGTGTTGTGACGCCACCTTTCTCGATCCTGCGCTTCATGAGGGTGGACGCCAGTTACTTTCATGTCCATGTGTAACGTATCAGACCAACGCTGCTTCGGGCGTCCTCTAGGATGCTTTCGTGACACTTCCAACTCAAGGCCTATCTTGCAGACGCTATCTTCCTTTCCACGCAGAACGTGGCCGTACCATCGCAAGCGAGCTTCGCACATCTTGTCGGCTATCGGCGCGACACCGAACTTCTGCCGAATAGCATCGTTTCGAATGCGGTCCATGCGCGTGACTCCAGCCGTCCAGCGCAGCATCTTCGTCTCCATGGCGCTGAGGCGCGTTTCAACTTCCCTGGTCGCAGACCAACACTCAGCGCCGTACATCGCTACCGGCCGGACGATTGCTCTGTAGATCTTCGACTTCAGGTGCCCTGGTATCTTCCTATCGCAGAGCACGCCTGTCAGCGAACGCCACTTGGACCAAGCTGCACTCACGCGTGAGTTCATTTCAACCATCGGACCCCGTCAGACGCTATTGCTGATCCCAGGTATTTAAACACCGAAGTGCGTGCAAGCTCAGTACCGTTAATCTTAATGGAACCGTCGTTAGGTACTCGGTCTTCTTGACGTTCAATTTGAGTCCGAACATCGCCAGGCGGTCGCAGCAAGCTTACACCTGCCGCTCGATATCATCTTTATCTTCGCAAGCGAGCATCACGTCATTAGTATAGAGCAATGTCCACGGGACAGGCTTCTGAAGATCTCTCGTAATGGCATCCATGACGACAACAAAGAGGAGTGGAGAAAGCGCAGAACCTTGGTGCACCCCAACAGAGATGGGAAACTCCATTGAGGTCCCAGCTGCAGCTTGCACTCTACTCTTTGGGCAAGAGTAGAGCATCCGCACCCACTCTATGAGTTCCTCAGGTACGTTGTGGTCGAAAGGTCGAAAGCCTTCTTCAATTCGAGAAAGACTATATGCACCGGCTTCTGTTTCTCGCGATGCTACTCCACCAGGAGTCGAGCGGCGTGTATAGCATCAATAGTCCCACAACCAGGCACAAAACCGCACTGATTGTTGGAGAGCTTGACGATTTCACCAATACGTCTGTCGAGGATTCGCTCGAAGATCTTCACACTGTGCGAAAGCAAGCGAGTCGGACAGTAATTGGAGCAGTCTGCAGGACTGCCCTTCTTCTTCCAAATCGGAATGGTCGTACTGTTGTGCCGACACTCCGGTACTTTCTTCTCCTTTACTACCTGGTTGAAGAACCCTGCCAACCACTCAGCAGGATGCCAGAGCTTCGACTTCCAAACATCGGCTTCCAGATCATCCGGTTCTGTCGCCTTGCATGGCTTCATCTTCTTCAGAGCCGCTTCTGTTTCCTCCATCTTGTGAACGGAAGGGATGGCTGGGTGAGGAAACCCATAGTGGAAATTTCCTCAAAGTAATCACGCTATCGCTTCAGCGCCTTTTTGCCGTCTGTCAGAAGATGGCCGCTCTCATCATTGATGCCAAAGAACTTTTCAATATCCTCGGTTTGGCGATGGCGGAATTTTAGCAAGTCGGTACAGATACCGCTCACCATCGCGCGACGCGAGCTTTTCGTTGACATCACTATAATGAGTGGCTTTCGCAACAGTCACGGCTTTCTTTGCAGCCTTCTTTCCCTACTGATACTTCTGCCAGTTGTCCGCTTTTCTATCGCTGAGAAACACATGGTACAGCGATTTCTTCTCTCGAAACTTCGCTTTCACATCGTCTGTCCACAGCCATGTCTGTCTGTCGACTTTGCGTCGTCCAGGCGTCGTAGTGCCGAGTTTCAACCTTGGAGCTTGGCGTATCGCGTCGGTCGCTTTCTTCCAAATTTCATCGACAGTCGTGACTGTCGGCTACTATACGCGGAAAATCACAGCTGCTTCCTTTTCTTTCATTCGCAACCACTTGATTCTTGGTGCACCGCATTGCTCGATCTGCTTCAGCCTCGGAGGGGCGATCTTTATGGTGCAGACCAGCGGTCGACGCTGTGGGGCGACCGTCTCATACGGTACGATCTTCGCGTCTGTGGCAATACTCCGGTCGCGATCCTTCACAAGGACAAAGTCTATCTGAACTTAGAGCTCCCAGAGGAGCAAGCTGAACATACGAATGCGCGCGGCGTCCGCGGCGACTGCTGCGGCAAGCGCGAAATCTGCATAGCGTGCGTTGCTACAGTCACAAACTCTAATGCTCTTTCAAGTGCATAAACTTCTTTAACTACCTCTGCTCAGCTATTTTAGAGTCCTCCGGTGAACTTAGTCAAAGAAAATTGAGATTTCGAGAGGGATTTGGATAACCTAACAGAAAATAAACAATTGCTTTCATTGTGAAAAGATTTAATCTCCCCTTATGACAAGAAGCTTCATTTCTAAAAGCCAGATTCCTATACATAATACAGCATAACTCGGGAGTTTGTTAGAGCTCATTTTCCCCCATAACAGCCCATGCAGGAGCGATGCGTCAGTGGCGGTTCGTCGCACGTGAGGCAGAGGTCGCCGCGCGCGCGGCGAAAACTTATATGTTCCTACTACCAGCCGAACTCGCACTATAGTATGAGATGAGGTGGGAGTCGTGTTTTCGGAAAACGGTGTTCACAATGGCGAGATTATGCGATTCCGCATACTCAAGAATACGCTCACCGTAACCCGTATCCGAAACCACCATGAGAGCTGTACCCGTCCTTCGTAGCACCTACGTGCCCATTAAGGTCACCAGTGACTATGATGACATCGTTCGGCTGTATCTCTGTTGTCTTCTAATCAAGCAAGCTCCAAAACTCATCTTTGGCTTGATCGGAGCAGCCAGACTGCGGAGCATACGCAGAGGAGAAGTGATAGAGTCGCTCCTTCGCGGCGACAACGATCTTCATCATCTGATCGTTACAGCGCTCGACACTTAAGGCCCCCACAGACTTCTGCGGCGTCGCCGCTGCCCTATGCTTCACCATAGGGCAGGAACGCAGAGCTCGCCGCTAGCGGCGCCGCTGGCCGGCCGGCGGCACCGGCGACGCCGCTGGCGGAAATGACTTGAATCGGTACTTATGAAGCAAAGGGCCCGTGGTGCTGTGGGGTTGCCGGCAAACATGTTAACGCGGCAACCCCACGGCACCACGGGACCGCTACGTATGAAGCACCGATCCCGGGTGCCGTGGGGTTGCAGCGATAACATGTTAACATGCAACCCCACGGCACCACGGGCCCTCTGCTTCATAAGTACCCTTGAATCATTCCACCCGGCGGCGCGCTCCAGCGTCTGTCTGTCTGCGCTCTGCGCTCTGCCCTTTCGCGGCGGGATCCAGAGCGGAGACGGTCGATGCGGGCGCGTTATTGTTAAGCACCAGTCGGTCCCGACTAGAAACAGTACAGTACCTCGCCGTCACCGCTCCCACTGATGATGAGTCAAGCCGCTGAGCGGCGCCGTTCGCCGTCGCCGCTCGGCGGCGCTGCAGAAGTCTGTGGGGGCCTTTACAATTGAGTCACGAAATCGTTCGGAGACGATTGTTCCGACACCACTGGTGGTCGTGGGTCTTCCACATAGAATGGCCTTGAAGTCACGTCCTATGTCCCTTGACTTGCTTCAGGACCACCTCGTCTCCTGCACCGCACAAGGATCAACTCTTCTACGCTCCTGTGCTTCAACCAACTCGCACCAGCGGCCCGTCAACGTACCCACATTCAGCGTTACTACGCGGGTCCTGCTTACGTTACGGGACTTTCGGACTAGCTCAGTTGCCCCCCGATGCCGTCCTCGCATCAGGGACTCTCGCATACTTCCCACACTCGACGGGCTCTGCGAGTGCACGTCGACTCCTGCGGACGTCGTAGCACAATCTCGAAAAACATTACTATGTGATTGACATGAATCTTCGTAGGCCGGCCTGTCACAAGGGCCTGTCGCCTGCATTCGAGTGTCCTTGCTTAGCTTAGCTCACAAAGCGAGCAGTTTCCAGTGGCACCACGAGGAGGAACAGACATCGCCACCTTCAAGCTCTATCGAATGAGCCAGGAAAGAATCTTGCCTTAATATCCCTTATAACATTTTTTTCAGGCGCTGCTTAACTTTCGTTAAATATCAGTTTTTATTTATACCAGGATTAATTGCGAGGCATCTACTACTGATGTGAACCCTACTATCTCCTGTACTAGAATTTCGAGCTCTATCAAATGATCCAGCAAAGAACTCAGCCTCAATAACCCTTAAAGCGCATTTTTTCAGGTGTTGTTTATTTTCCGCTAATTATCGGTTTTTATTCACGTATATCATGAATAATGCGAGACTTGCTTTCAGGCGAAATTTGCATAAGGATTCCAATTAGATAGACGAGAGATCGGCACTGTTGTACTTTCACAACTCCAAGGGTCGAAGAGAGGTCGAAAAAAATTTTCCGCCCAAACTTCGGCTAGGAAGGTTATTTGGGGGTGCTGATCACAAATTTGAAATCCGTTTTCAATTACGGCTGATTACGGTAGGTTACGGTAGGTACGGGTGACTAAGGCTGCCTATGTCATGATCACCGATTTCGCCCAAACTTCGGCTAGAGGGTTATTTGGGGTGCTGATCACGAATATGACATCTGTTTTTGTTTTACGCTGGAATACGGTAGTTTACGGTGGGTACGGGTGACTAAGGCTGCCAAGGTCATGGTCACCGATTTCGTTCAAACTTCGGCTAGAGGGTTATTTGGGATGCTGATCACGAATATGACATCCGTTTTTTGTTTTACGCTGGAGTACGGTAGGTTGCGGGTAATAACCTCCCTAGCCGAAGTTTGGGCAAAATCGGTGACCATGACCTTGGCAGCCTTAGTCACCCGCATCTACCGCAACCTACGGTACTCTAGCGTAGAGCGAAAAACGGACGTGATATTCGTGATCAGCACCCCAAATAACCCCCCCCCTAGCCGAAGTTTGGGCGAAAAATTTTTTTTCGACCTCTCCTCGACCCGTGGAGTTGTGAAAGTACAATAGTGCCGAGAGATCTCCTAACAGAAGTTTAAAGCGCTAGTTTCAACATTGCATCTCTTTAGCGTTTTATAACTGATTTTTCCCTGGAAATTTATAATGCACTCATCATATATTTCGAAAAGAATATTGATTAGGTGGTTCCTCAAATCTAATGTTCACCGAGAATAAATTTCATCACACAATACTTCATATTGCTCGTCCAGGCGTTTGTGGCTTCTGGCAGTATTTTGACCTCACGTTCCACACGCAATGTACCTGCATAGCCAATGTTTCCTCCACCAATTAACGAGTTATGAAACACTCATGAAATGATATGAAGAAAAAAAACTGGAACACTTCGGTGTTCTCAGGAGGTCTACCGACCATCAAATCGGACTCGTCGGGCAAGACTTTTTCAGACTGAGAACATGCTCTACGCAATGAAGGATCATAATGTCGTTTTCAAAAAGGCTGGGCACTTGGGTGCTCTTAGAAATCTCTCGTCTATCTAGTTATATTCCCCACGCAATTTCAGCCTGGAAACCTGCCTCGCAATTAGTTCTGATATAAATAAACACTGATATTTAACAAAAGTTGAACAGTGCGAGAAAAAAAAAATGTTGTAAGGGTTATCGAGGGAAGATTCTTTCCTGTCTTCCTTCAATAGAGCTCGAAATTCTAATAGAGGAGATGGTAGAGTTCGGACCAATCCCAATTTCTGGACTGCCAATACAAGCCGTCTGAGTCTCCTATCCTTCTGTAATCACACCAAATCTGATCGACCTGCGGGCTCCGTGGTTGCCTGGATCACAATCGCCTCCACGGCGAGGGCTGCCTGGCTGAGCGCGAAGCGGCGGGTGTCACTGCGCGAATCGACGTTAATTGGCTGCCCCGCGTCTTTGCCCGCGCCGCTTTCAGGCAGAACGTCCCCTCCCATTAAGGTCAATGGTACTGAGCTCTCACGAGTTACATCTTTCAAGTGCTTTGGATCAACAGTCACGTCCGACGGCAGCCCAAAGTTGGAGGTAATGCGCGTGTGAGTGCAGCCTGGTCTAAATAGCGCTCTCTGACTGGGTTGCTTTGTGACAGGACAATACCTGAGCACCTCAAATCGAAGGTGTATAGGACAGTCGTCCACCAGCGACGTAGCGACGTATGGTGCTGAGTGTTGGCCCGTGACGAAGGAAATTAAAAGCCGCCTTATTGTAATGGAAACGAAAATACTACGGCGGACAGCCAGAATTACGCGTTTGGACCGCGTTCGCAACGACGCCATACGACAGCGGTTCGGTGTTGCCCCGATAGCCGAGAAGCTGCGCGAAGCTCGTCTTCGATGGTACGGCCTCGTCCTTCGCGCTAATGACGAGACCGTCCGGAAGATAGGCCTGAACCTTGAGGTCCCTGGAAAGCTGCCTAGGGGACGCCCGAAGCAACGTTGGCTAGATACGTTGCACATGGACTTAGAGATGGCTGGTGTGAAGAAGAGCGGACTCCGGCAACAAGCGGGACAGACGCTAATGAAAATGATGATGAATGGATAGAGCTCGAACTGCTGAGCTGAGCTGTGTTACTTTTTTCAAGAATATTTAATTTCTAAACAGGTTATTCAAGAATGCTGCTTTGGACCGCTCCAAAGCGGCCTATGTTGAACGGTGCGGTCTTTCCGGCCAATGACCCGAAGACAAGTCCGGTACTGTAAGAAGCAGGGCTGTGCGGAAATTTTTTCGCGAACATCGCAGCACGGAATGCGGAACGGAAGAGCGCAAAATCGACGGAAAGTCGGTCGGAACTTTTAACTAGTGCCACAAAATATCTATCGTTATATAACTACAACTTCTCACAAAATAGGCTTAAAATAAGTGACACGCAGAAGTGAACATTTTAGCTAATATGTAGTTTGAAGCATATGTTGTATGCGAACATGCTCTATAACACACTATAATACCCCTAGGTGGATTACCTATATGATAAACATGGATTTTGCAGAAGTGCAAAGCAAACGCAGTCTGCTGGATCCAAACCACCGACCCCTCGCTCACGACGCGAGCGCTTCCCTAGTACGCCACCTGTGCACTGCGCTGAGTCGCGATGCGAGCCCTCATCCCGCGCGTGGCCGTCAGCTGTGGAGCACGTGAGTCAACATGCCGCCAACACCCGACTTCCGTCGCACCTGCAGCTTGTTACTTCCCAGGGAGAGGCGCTTCTGCCCATATACAACACTTGCGTCGTTCCGACCTACCGTTGAGATAGTATCCTGGTTAGGATTATGAGCAAAAAAAAGGAGATATATAATACATGCTCCGGCTAAGGCATTCGACTCTTGAGTAAAGCACTCTTGAAGCGTTTTCGTCGTTTCCAAATGGTCTCCCTCCGGATGCCTAAAATTAACTAATCCTTCTATTCTGAAGCCGATTCAGTTCTCGAAGGTGAATAGCCGATAATTCATTACTCGCAGTCTGATGCATGACTCCTCACCTTCCACGTTATTCAAGCCGTTCTTTCGACAGAGATCCTTCTTGTTACGAATATGCAGTGTTCTCCTTGATGCAACAGTTTTGTTCCTAAGTTTCACGAACGTTCTTTTCGGTAAGAAGAAGTGCAGCTTTTCATCACAGATCAAGTGAGCGCTGCAGTGCATAGGACGAGTAGACGGAGCGATTTCTGTCAGAACGCCTGCATGAATGCTGTTGGCATGAATTCTTAACCGTAAACAAGGCACACACTTTTCGACATATGCGCTCTCAGCTAGCGAGGTACTTCACATCTTGTCGCGGACATTCTGCGTTTCTTTGGGCAGTATTACGGAGCGTTCCTCCAAATCCAATCCGGTTAACACACTGTGTCAGGATGCACCACCAGCTTGAAAGCAACACAATCGCAGAAAAAATGATGCATAGCTGATTTCTTTGTTCTGCCTTTTCTTTAAGTTTAAAAGGCGAATAGTCAGTGCAAGACAATCAGTTAGTGATGAGTTACCTTTCCCGTTCCGTCCTCTGGTCCAGAAAAAGCGGAACACATGATTCACACGAACGCATAATTCCGGTTTCCGGCCGTTTTTATACCTCCCGCTAGATCAAATAGGACTAAAAACTGCCGGAAGCCGGCATTCGGAACACGGAAAAGCAATTCCTTGGTAATTAGCCACTGCCGCGCCACCACTGATAAAATGATGGAAGTGCAGAGACGCTACTGCGAGCGCAACGACTGCCCCTCGAACTTTGGTTGGCGGTGTTGGGAGATTCAATCAGATATTCAGGCACTTAGATTTCATTCTTTTACTTCTCCAGCACTCCGCAGCAGCACTATTCAACTACTGCTATTTCTACTCCAGTCCTGTATTCCTGTTTTACTCAGTTACTCTGCCCGTCTAGACCAATGTGCCATAGTTGGGAATATATATATATATATATATATATATATATTACCAGTCGTTCAGCGGCCTAGCGGCCGCCTCCGACTGGTTGGGGGCTTCGCCCCCAAACCCCGAGAAGAGAACACTCCGACCATCTTCTTTTCCCAACTTTTAGACCTTCATACCTCAAAAACAAACTTCAGATTCGTGTTCAGCGACCTCGATTACCCCCAGGGCCGAAGTTTCGCGCCGCTTGAACGCCATCCTCAAAAAATCGATAATATCGATCGATATCGATTGATCCGACTTCAAATTCGTGTTCAGCGACCTCGATTACCCCCAGGGCCAAAGTTTCGCGCCGCTTGAACGCCATCCTCAAAAAATCGATAATATCGATCGATATCGATTGGTCGACTTCAAATTCGAGTTCAGCGACCTCGATTACCCCCAGGGCCAAAGTTTCGCGCCACTTGAGCGCCATTCTCAAAAAATCGATAATATCGATCGATATCGATTGGTCGACTTCAGATTCGTGTTCAGCGACCTCGATTACCCCCAGGGCCAAAGTTTCGCGCCACTTGAGCGCCATTCTCAAAAAATCGATAATATCGATCGATATCGATTGGTCGACTTCAAATTCGAGTTCAGCGACCTCGATTACCCCCAGGGCCAAAGTTTCGCGCCGCTTGAACGCCATCCTCAAAAAATCGATAATATCGATCGATATCGATTGGTCGACTTCAAATTCGAGTTCAGCGACCTCGATCACCCCCAGGGCCAAAGTTTCGCGCCACTTGAGCGCCATTCTCAAAAAAATCGATAATATCGATCGATATCGATTGGTCGACTTCAGATTCGTGTTCAGCGACCTCGATTACCCCCAGGACCGAAGTTTCGCGCCACTTGAGCGCCATCCTCAAAAAATCAATAATATCGATCGATATCGATTGGTCGACTTCAGATTCGTGTTCAGCGACCTCGATTACCCCCAGGGCCAAAGTTTCGCGCCACTTGAGCGCCATCCTCAAAAAATCGATAATATCGATCGATATCGATTGGTCGACTTCAGATTCGTGTTCAGCGACCTCGATTACCCCCAGGGCCAAAGTTTCGCGCCACTTGAGCGCCACCCTCAAAAATCGATAATATCGATCGATATCGATTGGTCGACTTCAGATTCGTGTTCAGCGACCTCGATTACCCCCAGGACCGAAGTTTCGCGCCACTTGAGCGCCATCCTCAAAAAATCGATAATATCGATCGATATCGATTGGTCGACTTCAGATTCGTGTTCAGCGACCTAGATTACCCCCAGGGCCGAAGTTTCGCGCCGCTTAAACGCCATCCTCGAAAAATCGATAATATCGATCGATATCGATTGGTCGACTTCAGATTCGTGTTCAGCGACCTCGATTACCCCCAGGACCGAAGTTTCGCGCCACTTGAGCGCCATCCTCAAAAAATCAATAATATCGATCGATATCGATTGGTCGACTTCAGATTCGTGTTCAGCGACCTCGATTACCCCCAGGGCCAAAGTTTCGCGCCACTTGAGCGCCATCCTCAAAAAATCGATAATATCGATCGATATCGATTGGTCGACTTCAGATTCGTGTTCAGCGACCTCGATTACCCCCAGGACCGAAGTTTCGTGCCGCCGACGTGTTCGGCACGTCTGCGGCTCGCCATGCACGGTTGCCGACGTGTTTGGCACGTCTACGGCTCGCCATGCATGGTTGCCGACGTGTTTGGCACGTCTACGGCTCGCCATGCACGGTTGCCGACGTGCTCGGCACGTCTACGGCTCGCCGTGCACGGTTGCCGACGTGTTTGGCACGTCTACGGCTCGCCATGCAGGGTTGCCGACGTGTTCGGCACGTCTCCGGCTCGCCATGCATGGTCGCCGACGTGTTTGGCACGTCTCCGGCTCGCCATGCACGGTTGCCGACGTGTTCGGCACGTCTACGGCTCGCCATGCATGGTTGCCGACGTGTTTGGCACGTCTACGGCTCGCCATGCAGGGTTGCCGACGTGTTTGGCACGTCTACGGCTCGCCATGCAGGGTTGCCGACGTGTTTGGCACGTCTACGGCTCGCCATGCACGGTTGCCGACGTGTTTGGCACGTCTACGGCTCGCCATGCAGGGTTGCCGACGTGTTTGGCACGTCTACGGCTCGCCATGCACGGTTGCCGACGTGCTCGGTACCTCTCCGGCTCGCCATGCACGGTTCTCGACGTGTTCGGCTGCCGCGCCCCAACTCAGTGGGACGGACGGACGGTGTGACACACACAGTGACACACACACACAGTGACACACGCTTGCTGCTTTATATATAGTAGGATAATATAACAAAAGGATTCGACCGACTATCGAAGCCAAGGGAAAGAAAGCAAGGTGAACCCGTCGATAAAATTCTGTCAAGGGGCACAGAGAAGTTGAAAGTATACTTGTGCTTTTCCAAATTTTTTCGAATGAACGAATAATCGAATAACCACATTTTTTCGGTTATTCGAATTTCCGAATAATCGAATAACCCCATTTTTCGAAAATTCGAATGAACGAATAATCGAATAACCCCAATTTTTCAGTTATTCGAATTTCCGAATAATCGAATAACCCCATTTTTCGCTTATTCGAATTTCCGAACAATCGAATAACCCCATTTTTCGCTTATTCGAATTTCCGAATAATCGAATAACCCCATTTTTCGCTTATTCGAATTTCCGAATAATCGAATAACCCCGTTCTTCGGTTATTCGAATTTCCGAATAATCGAATAACCCAATTTTTCAGTTATTCGAACGAACGAATAATCGAATATCCGAATAAATCGAATAATCGAATAAACTTCACACATAATACGGACAGTGAGATTTTTCCTTTAACTAAGACGTCGTCCAACGTGGGTGAGTGTTCAACAGACATGCTGAAAACGTCGTCCAAAGTTGGTCGGAGTTCAGCTGACGTGCCGAAGACGTCGTCCAACGTGCTTGGCAATTTGGAAGAGTAAGGGAGACCCGTAAAGGAAGAACCACTAACCGCGGAATGCCTTCAGCTTCCCATGGAACTTCGGACATACCTACGTCTTGTGAAAGAGATCGAAACGCTGATTACAAATATTTATACCAAATTTGCCAAACGGATTTCATAAGCAAGTTCTAGCTGCCCAAAGTCTGCGGAATGTGTGCGTTGATGCAGCGTGGACGCAGTGTTGCGCAATCAGCATTGTCGTAAGCGGCCTGGCCACCTTAGGCGGCGGCGCAGCGGAAGTGTTCTCGCTTCACAGAGAGTGGTCATGGGTTCGATTCCCGCACACACCATTGTTATTGCGTTTTGCGATTTATCGTCAGTGAGAGCTTTTATCGCCATTTCCAACGCATTTTTGAACAAAAGCGTGGCAACAAATGTCATTTACGTTCTTCGAGCTCCTTGTAAGTGGAAAGGTGAGCATTTTTGATTTCCCCATTAAGCAAGCCAAAAACCGCATTCACTCGGCGCACGAGAAAAATACGCGTGTCGTGAAAGAGTTAACCTGCCATAAGAAACCGGAAATTCAGCAACCGATGTCAGATTCGTGCTGAGCAACCCAATTCGTAGCGAAGTATGAATAACTATACTTTCGACCTCGGTAGTACAGTGCATGGGCCCTTTTTATTTTCGAACAGCCAAGCTGTTTCAAGATGAAGAGGTGTTGTAGACAAATTATATTCTTTACACGAATGGAATCAAAAATGTACTAACCAACTGGTAAGTATAGCTAATGATGCAACAACCTTCTTGAGTAATGACGGAGGAATGCAAAACACGTGTGCTTAAAGCGAGTGAAAGGTTTTGATCGAGAGGTCAATATCGATCGATATTGTTGATTGGAGCTTGAAAGTGAAGTTTCTTTGTTTGTATATCAATGACAGTTAGGCAGCCCGTCCCTGCCGTAGCGGTCCCGTGTGGAAAATCTGTTCAACTTAGCATTATTAGATTGGTGCAAAAGAAATGCAGGTTTTCTGTCTTTTTGGTTTTAACACTATTTTTCAATAAACTAGCCATAAGACTTTTCATAAGGTGTTATACATTGTTGGAAAGCTCATTATATGCGATTTCTATGTATGTATATGGAATTTAACTCAAATCGCTTATTTAAAAAGATAATTTGGTTTTTATTTTCAGATGTCTAAACGCGATTTTGGTCAAATTTACTTCTGCGAGTTGAAACTGGGCCGGACTTCCGCTCAGACCGCTCAAAATATAAACGAAGTATGGGACCAGGGAAGGATCAACGAATGCACAGTACGAAATGGTTCCAAAAGTTTCGTGCCGGCAACACCAGCCTCGAAGACGAACCACATGAGAGCCGTTGACAATGATCCATAGAAGGCGTCAGTCGAAGCTGATCCGCGCAAACCACTCGAGATATTGCCGAGGATCTCGACGTCGATCACATTACAGTTGTTCGCCATTTGAAGCAAACTGGGAAGACCAAGAAACTAAATTGACCGAAAGTCAGAAAAATCGTCGTCTTGAGATATCGTCGGCCCATCTTTTGCCCAATGCCAACGATCCGTTTCTCGAACGGATTGTGACTTCCGATGAGAGATGAATACTTTATGATAACAGGCGCGTTTGCCTAGTGGCTGAATCAAAAAGAAGTTCCCCGACATCAGCCAAAGCCGGAAAATTTTACGAAAATCGCGTTTGGACATCTAAAGATAAAAACCAAATTATTTTTAAACAACCGACTTAAATCAAGTTCCATATATTATGTTGTTCGGAAAGTTCTCAGCGTTTTGTGTTACTACTGCTTGTTCTTGTTACTGTTTGTTCTTCATCGTCTATTGTTAAGTAAAAATTCAACTTGCATTGCGCATTAATGCTACTTTCTGTACAGAATTTTTCGCTCTATCTGGTTAAATAAATTATGTTTCAACGTTTTATTACAATTTTGTTCTTGAAGGGCTTTTGGAAGGATGTCGAAGGAGTAATTTCGAAAGATATTTAATTTTAACTTCAAATTGGGACAATCCGCAGCCGAGACAGCCCGACAAATCAACCAAGTGTGGGGGCCTAATAGTTCTGGAGAAAGCACTGTATGCCAGTGGTTCAGTAAATCTTGGACGGGAGATTTCAGCCTCGAAAATGCTTTGAAACGCCTTGGGAAGGTGAAAAAGCTCGAAAAGTGGATGCCCCACGAGTTGAGTGAGCGGCAAAAATAGTCACGTTTCGAGGTTTGTTCTTCTCTACTTTTACGCAACAAAACTGACCCGTTTCGGGATCGAATCATCACTTGTAATGAAAAGTGGTTTCTGTATGATAACAGGAAACGTTCCGGGCAGTGGTTGGACTCCGATGTATCCCATAGACATTTTCCAAAGGCGAGCCTCCAACAAAGAAAGGTGATGGTGACTGTGTGGTGGTCGGCGGCTAGGCTAGTGTAATCCATTACAACTTTTTGGCAATAGGCCAAGCGATCACGGCAGACACCAACTGGAAGGAAATCGACGAAATGCACCGAAAACTGCGTTAACTTCAGCCAGCATTGGTCAACAGAAGAGGCCCGGTTCTTTGGCACGATAACGCCCGCCCACACGGTTCACAAACCGCTACTCGAAAATTGAACGAATTAAGGGTTGAAGTTCTGCCTCACCCGCCATATTCTCGAGACCTCTCACCAACCAACTACCACCCTTTCAAACACTTTCAGAACTTTCTCGCTGTAAAACCTTCACCAATCAGGACCAAGCCAAAACAGCTTTCATGGATTTTGTCGAATCTCATCACAAAAATCTCAATCTCACCACATAATTTTTTCGCTGATGGAATAAGTCGACTGTTGGCCCGTTGGTAACAGTGTGCTGATTCGACTAAACCCGATAAGATTTGAGAAAGTTATGGTAGTTCACTCAAAACGCTGAGAGCTTTCCGGACAGCCTAATACATACTTAGAAAGCGCATGTAATAACCTTTCCAACAATGTATAATACCTTATGAAATGGTCTTAGTTTGTTGTTAAAAATAGTGTTGAAACAAGGAAAACAAAAACCTACATCACTTTTGCACCAACCTAATAGAAGCGCTGGGAACGATCGGTTCCGACAAAAGGCATTTTGTCGTAGGATCAAAATCGATCAGAAGCTCAATACCTATAGAGAATTTCAATTTTTGCCCGAGGTCCACTGTTCGAGGATAGAGAGTGGAGCTGCCTGCAGTCAATTTGGGGCTAGAGTGAAGTGGAGGACTGTGCTTTGGGGCATCAAGTAGGTCGTCGAATGACCTTGGGGACGAAGGCACTGATCAGAAGAAGATTCGACATCACTGAACCTTCTGGAGATGCCGATATTAAGCGTAGTGGTGGTGGGGGGAGGGCTGGATGGCTTCATACTGGCTTCATAAAACTACTCACCTGATCAAGGTTGGAACACAATAAAGGATAAGGATAAAGGACGGCGGTACTCAATCCCCTTTGGGATGCGCCAAGCATTCTACTTCTACGGGATATCGTGGAGGCGATTTGAATGCGTATCTGGCCATACATAACTTGCCGTGGCCAGCCGATGAACAAGTCTGCGCTCTCTTCTTCCCAGATAAGTCTGGTACCAGTTCACTGACCACGGAAAGATGGAAGGCTTGGTTGGCCTGGGCGGGAAATCCAAACCAGGAACCTGGTATCGGGTGCACACGACAGCCGGCACCTCCTCCGGCTGCGCTACACGCACCCAGTAAGGTTAGCACAATAGGGTTCTCAAATATAGCCATCTGTACTGCTAGGGAGTGAAGAAGGCTGAGTTGGTATAGCAAGCAGCTTGAATTGATTGTTCTTAGCTTAGTAATACTGCAACATCAACAGCAAGTGCGTGACTGAGCACTTGTACTGTGTACTAGCACTGAACACTGTACTACACCTGCACTACGGTACCGCTGTGTTTAGTCTTAATGCAAAAGAGAAGTAGCTAGAATTGAATTGGTGCGGATCAGCTTCACTGGGAAATTTTGGATAGGAGTTCACGGATATATTACAATTACAACAGTATACCACGGCACCTTTGACATTGCCCAGGAAGATGATCCTTAACTAACGTGCTCTTGCGTATCGTATAATAGAAAAAATATGATCTAGTCATGATTTACAAGTTGATAAATGGTATGGTGCCCTCTAGTTTTATTCGGTCTCCTCTTCTCCTACAAGAGGTGCTCAATGGAAAATTCAACTTCCCAGAGCAAAAGCAAGGTAAGATCCGCATTTTTCACATATGGAGCAGGGGTTGAATTTTTGAAGCCTTTAAAGGAAAACAATGTACCAAACACCCAAAGGCAATTTGAAAGACTGGTTGACGGGTATCACCAGAAAACTTTGTAGTTTGATGTTGTTTTTGAGGTATTGCGTTATTGTGCAAGCCACAAGTCACTTATTTAGTCACCTGTTATCTTGTGTTTGAATCATATGTGAACTTATATATATATATATATATATATATACCCTAACTTATATATATATATATATATATATATATATATATACCTCCTATACTTATACCCGCGTATAAAAATAAATAAATAAATAAATATTTGAATGCGTTTTCGGGCACTAGTGTATGGGGCGGTTTCTGCGTCTCCTATTTGAACTTAATATAATTGGCTTATAAAGCATTTCCGCAAAAAACGACTATGATATTCGTTCTTCCCATGGCAGATTACCTCTAGTAGACCTATTTTGAACAAGATCTAGTGCGGTACACTAAATACACTAGTATTCGTTTTCGTAACGGCGAGATCCTCGACGGTGTGCTATCGAAAACAGTCGTCACCGGAATTAACGTCGCTTACAAAGATCATCATTATGTCACATTCGAAACAAGCAAGTATTCGAAATTCGAATATTACTCGAATTTTCGAACCCCGAATAATCGAATTCGAATAATTATTCGAATTTTTGACCCTCGAATAATCGAATTCGAATAATTATTCGAATTTTCGAACCTCGAATAATCGAATTCGAATAATTATTCGAATTTGCGAAACTCGAATAATCGAATTCGAATAATTATTCGAAATTGCGAAACTCGAATAATCGAATTCGAATAATTATTCGAATTTGCGAAACTCAAATAATCAAATAATCGAAAATCGAATTCGAATAAATTATTCGAATAATTATTCGAATTCGATTATTCGAGCACAAGTATAGTTGAAAGTAACTCTAAATGAGGGAAGCCTGAAGGAAGTAAATAGAACGACATAGAATGGAAGAGTAGGACAAAAGAATAGCAAGGAGACGTAGTGAAACCATGCCAAAAATTTTGTTTGTTTTTGAAATCGTAGAAGCCTATTCTCTTTCCATCGTTCTTCGCCCCGACTGCGGCCTAGGAGGTCTCGCTCACCCACCGCCAGCGGGACCTTCTAGGCTGCAGCCGGTGATGCCGATGGCTTCACTACGTCTCCTTGCTGTTCCTCGCTTTAGACTTTAGACTCCTTTAGAGGCCGCAATTAGCCGAGGCATTCGTAACTTCAGACCCCACCCCGAAAATGCTGCTATTTCACTTTCCACTAAGGGTCGGACATAAGTTTTGTCATGCTCGTATCAGTATCCTATTTTATTTTTGGCGCATAGTCATCTAAAGACTTGATCAGTCTGTATTGTGCTTTTCGCATATTTATTTATTTATTTATATGCTACGCCACTGAGGGGCGTGCTGAGGATTTTAATAATAAAAGACAGGGTTAGTAAGGACAGAGTGGTGGTCGAAAAAAGACTTTGCAAGAAAAGCCAACAATTCCAGGTACTTGTTAATGGCAATACAACATTTGAAATAAAAGCAAAGGGCCAACCAAATGCGCGTTCTGAGTGGTAAGCATTTTTCTCAGTCGACCCAACGGTAGTAAAACTATATCTATATGTGGATCCTACAAAAAATCATTCCAACCGGAGTACGCTTAGATGCGACGGGAGTTGCAAAGGGAAAACGTTTTGGAGCATTCTATTATATCACGGAAAACATGTAGCAGTAATATGAGCCAAACCGCTATCTATAGGAAGGAGGACACCAGCCGGAGTAGCTGGAAAGGGACAGTGTATTTCGCGGTGTAGTTTGTGATTCCGGTCTCCCAGGACACGCACCATCGGGCGGACTCCTTATCTCAGGAGCCTATGGCCTTAGTGTATCCTGAAAATTCAGGACTGTTATCGTGCGCAGTCCTAAATCCGTTACTCTGTCTACTAATGTGATTGTGTGTCATTCAATATTCAGTTTTTTTGGAATTGCATCAAGATTCCATGCGATTTTGGTGGTTCTACAGAAGATTTTAAATTATTCATTTATTCCTCTAATACTACAACAACAATTTACTTAGATAGAGATACTTTACGCGATTACTATTACAATCAAAGTTCCTAAACTGATCCTTTCCTTTTCCTTTCCTTTACCATTCCCCGTTTTACCATAGCTCTCAATGTGGGTCCGCAGGCACGTCACGAGCTGTGACAGCGATCAACCCTACGGTGGTCTTGCGCTACTGCGCGACCATTGTGCGACCGTTGCGCGACGCTCGCGCCTGCCGTCATGAGATCTTATATATTGTCGCCCAAGCCGTGACGAAGGCATTGGCATGTGGGCGGAAATATATCGCGGTTCATCGGGATCGCGACACTCCCAAGGGCAGAAAAAAGATGCGACAATACGGTGTTATGCCTTTTCGCATCCTCCCCACTGAAAGCTGGAAATTTTCGTTTTTTTAGAAGATATTTCCCGACCTACTGAAGCTAACTGAGAAAGCTACAATATCTGATTACTTGAAACAGCTTACAAAAAATATACTAACTATACTACTAAACTAACTTTACAGATTACAGGAGACGGCTGAGAGACATATATAACTAAATAAACAAAAACACTAACATCACTAAGGAATACAATATAATACAAGTTAGTTAACAAACTTTTACACAAAAGTCTACGAGCCTATACGGAGAAGTAGCTGCTCTTGATGATCACGTCGTGTTGTTTTTCATTGTCGAACGGGGTAGAGGTTGTAGTTGAGCGGCGGTGTCGTCGTTGATTTTGTTGCGGACGTCTCGTACTAGTCTGCTTTGGCGGTGGCCATGGTATCGACATTTCATTTTAAGAAAGCATATTTTAGCTTTTTACCCTTATCGTTTTGCCTTTGATTTTGTATCAATTTTTCTTGAGATAGAATTGTTTAAGGAGTGCTGCTGTTTAACACAATAGTCACGAATCCTTTATTTGCCTTTCCTCGAACAATTCGACTATGATTTCTAAGAATCTTCCATAAGAGCTTTGTTGGCCTAGGAATTTACATCTTAAATTGATAATTACAAAACGCCGTATGGTGCCTTGCCATAGTTGCCGTGCGGTTAGCTTTTTTGCAGTAAAAGCACAACGCTTCAGTTGAGCAAGAAGTCACTAGGTGGTCGGCATCGTACAAACAGCGCTCGCATTTTCCTAGTTTCTGCGCGCGTTCGCGCCGTGCACTGAGCGTTTTGAAGCTAGTGCAGTTAGACGCCCAGTGCTGGTCGTTGCAGAAAATGCAGAGCTTCTTCGGTATTCTGTACGTTGCAGTTTCCTTGCCGGACGTTGAGGGATTTCCCGAGTGGTTCTGATTGCCTTGTTTCGTTTCGAGTTGATTAATTTTTCCTTGGATTTCGTCAAGTACCTCCTGAAACAAAGAGATTTGCATCAGCGTTCTTTTTGTTTAACGGTTTGATTCTTCAATGGATGAGTATATTTACCTCAACCTTTGTCTTTTTGGCGTCTTTCTTCTCAGACTGGTCTTCGTGCTTGTGTGCGCGTTTTCCGCCTTTTTTCCTAAATTAGTAATTTAAGCACGTTTGATGGTTCTTACTGATGGCTGTTGTCAAAGTTCTACCTCGTAGAGAACTTGTCTTCTTTCTATCGAATCGAGTTTGTCGAGGATTTGATCCAGCTTCATTTCCATTTGTTTTCCGTGGACAGTTAGAGAATTTTCCATCGATTCTTCATCATCAGCGTCACCGTCGTGTTCGGATTGAAGATCGTCTTCAAGTGATCCTTTAGTTTCTTCGTCTACCACCATTTCTTCCTTAGGAGCAGCGGAATAACTCTCGTTAGAGCTCATCTGAAATATTAGATTTTATTTAGCAGGTTTTGCCATTTTCCAAGAAATTACCTATAGTTTTTACAAGAGAAGAGGTATGGAGATTCAATTTTAAATTCGTTAAAGACTATGAATTTTCCTGAAAAGGTGATAGAGTGTTAGGATTGTGAAATGCCACACAGTGCGTATGATGCGGACGATGGTGGTTAAGATTTGAAGGGCTATATATAGGGGTGGAATTGCTTGGAAATATTTTAATGTTTTTGTATTTTCCGACCTTGAACAGCAGAGACAAGAGGTGCTCAGGAGTGCAACGACGAATAATGTTGTGAGAGTGAAAGCTGTGTATAGTAGATATCTCTTGTATATCTCAAAGATGTGACTCAAGTCTGGGAAATCTATGTTGAAGGCTTCTTCCTTCTGACTGGAATTTTTCCACTTTTTTAAGTAATGAAGAATTGGATTTATCCCATTGATATAGGTTAGCGTAGTTTTTAGTTGAAATAGTGTGGATTCTTGGCCACACTGAGCCCAGCATTGCTCTCCTACTGTAGCTTTGTCGAAAAACAGTTTTACACTGTTTGTTTTTCCACATTTGGCGCAGTGTAGAGCAAAGGTTTGAGTTGTGCATGCTACTTGGGCTATTGCTTCTGGTATATCTGAGTAGCAGATTATTGTTGCTAGAGTTCCTTGTAGGCATTTATAGCACCCCACAATGGAAAGTGGGATGATGTTGCATGTGAAATCTTCGATGTTTTCCTTTATTGCTCTTAAAGAGTTGTTAAATGTGAGAGCCACTTCAACTGAAGTGGTTGAAGTCCTCACTGTGACAGCTTGATTTTTCCCTTCGGTTCTTACCACTCCATTTGGTATGTTTAGAGGTAGGGTATGAGATTTATTATGTATTACCTCTAAAATATTATTGTTTAGCAGTTTATGGAATCCTCTGCGGGATTGCATTTGCACGTGTCTTTTATTGTGCAGTTGTCATCTTTTGAAATTCCTTGCTGGGGTAAGGATGAACACGCATATGAAAACTGAGTTTCTTGAGGGAGAAATGCTGTACTTCTCCCATTAGTAATGAATCGCTTATAGGGTTAGTGTGGAAGGACGTTATCTCTATTCGAGTATTTCCGACGCGTTTTGTTACATGAGGTTTTAGTTCTATGTTGTGAATTGCTGGCTTTCTATTACCTTGGTATTCTTCGAGAGTTAGTTTTGCTGCCTCAAACCACGAGGAGCATTCGAAAATAGTATAGATATTTTCATCTTGCGGTACGTGATATATTCTGTAAAACAAGCATCCTGAGGAGGGAAATCCGCAGGAGCATCCAAGTCCCCCGCAAGATTCTGAGCAGTATGTTAGTCCTGTGTAGTTATTTGCCACTTCCAGCTCTTCCACTTCTGTATCAGGCGATATTTTAGCACATTTTTCTTCGGTGCAAGTACCCATATGGGGGCACCGTTTTTTGTGTTGTACAAAAACTTCCGTATTCCGTGTATAGTATAAGGTTTCTTGCCTGCATCATAGTATTGATTCGTGGAGCGATAGTTGAAGAACGTGGTGAGTTTTGTTTCCATATTGTAGTTCTAAGCATAGATCCGGTTGTAGAGGATTTAGTTTTACAATTACTGATTTATGCACTTGAGAGTTTTAGTCTTGTGAGTGGCATTGCAGCATCTCTATGGGGACCAGGGGTGTGCGTAATCACGATTTACGATTTACGATTTTACGATTTAGGCAATTTCTGGCAAATTTTTTACGATTTACGATTTACGACATTTTGGGTCGTAAATCGTAAATTTTCGTAAATGTGTCTTTGATCAACAACTAACTGGCGACCAAACTTATGTGGAGTGGGTTATAAAGATATGCTCACTCTAATGGTCCCCTCTTATATGTAGCTCATTCCCACTTTCCTTTAGAGTTGATTTTTGATGATCCAATGGTTGCTGTGTTATACAATACCGTCCTGTTCACTGGTTTCGCGAATGCGACGTTTCTCTTCGCTTAACTAACTTTCTCATTTCACTGACATTGTAAGGACTCCCGTTTGGAACCGGACAGGTTCAAGAGGAGAAACAAGTGCAATACAATAGAGAACAAGTGCTCCGTCAGACCAATCGGCGTGCCTCGCGCAATGTTGCAGTATCACTAAGCTGAGGAGAATCAGATCAAGCTAGCTGCTCTGCGTATCCAGCTTTCTTTCCTACCTAGCAGTACGACAGGCAATATTCGGATACTCTAGCGCCAGGTTGTCTACGAACACCTTCACTTCTCGTCCTCAAACGGTCAACTTCAGGCAAAAATCGACATTTTCGATAGATCTGATCGATTTTGGTCGCACTACGAAACGCCTTTTTGTCAGAACTGTCAGAACTGAGGATTCCCACCGCTTCTAACGCTATGTTGAAGTGAAAATTTTTCCGTGTGGGACCGCTACAGCAGTGTCCCCACTACTTGCCCTCTTTACTGGAACTCACCCCCCCCCCTTCCCCATGTACTGGTGCAGCACTACTGGCACCCCCTGACTGGACCTGGTTTCCCATTGCTGGTAGTGATCGATGATCTGATCAATATCGAATGATGGTGATCGACACTTTTAAAACGAACTTCAGATTCGTGTTCAGTGACCTCGATTACTCCCAGGGCTGAAGTTTCCATGACACGTAGAAGTCGTCTGTATATTTCTCGCTATTTTCGCGGTCCGTAATTCCCCCCCCCCCCGATATTATGACTAATTTATGAGTCATCGGTTAGCGAATTATTATATAGTACGATATGATAAGCTCATGTCTACAAGGCAGGGTAGGCTGGGGTCCTCCGTTACTGGTCCAGAGCTAGCAAGGCGCATCGCATTCCTACTAGTGAAGGTTGTTCCATTCTAGCCCATAGAAAGCCATTGGAGGCGGTTTCTTAGAGAAAGAGAGGGAGCATTCTTTGATGTGCGCCCTGTTTGGTAATAATGTCTAGTCAATTTGCTTATAATATATTCATGTAAATCCCATCGAATAGAGTTGACGCAAATCCATGATCGAACGTCATTCGTGATTGCAGGCGGGGTCTAGAGGGTTGCTACGCTCATGTTGAAAGGATAAACCACTAACGTTTCGTTATATGTCGTAAGGACGGGGAGCATTGTGAGATGGGATCTCCCCATCGAATCAGACCGCATTGAATGGGTATGTCATTTAGAGAGGGCGTGTATGTACAGTTGGAATCCTGATCGGCTGGCATGTGTTCGGTCTATGTTCTGGTTATTATTGGCTGGCGCGCTACCACCTACCAATGCTGCTCGCCTTCGCGATATGCACCAATGGCTCTATCGGTCTGCATTGTGCTTTACAGGGTTGTGCAAATAGATATGAAAGGTGCAGTAAAATGGTAACATTTCTAGAATAAGCCGATCTGGCTTTGACAGTTTTGATCTCCAATTTCGGTGATGTGATTGAGTTCATCGTATTCATGCAATCTAATCCGCTTACGACGCTGGCTCTCAGATAGCAGACGTTCGTTACAGAGCTGGCGAAGGGTAGCCCGTGCGAGAGCTGGGATTCGTTAAATGGTAGAGCTTTATTCCTTTCACGACATTGTCCGACCATGTCGTCGGACACTATCATAAAAATAGTTCATGGAAAATTATTACACATTTTATAGAACAATTTTAATCAATGAGTCTGCTAATAGCTAAATTCAAGATGGTCCATGGAAAACTTTATTTGTTACTGTTTTTCATACCTAACAAATCAGTAATACAAATAAAATAATAGAAATAATCAGCGCGCGGGAAAAATGCGGGCTATCCCACGCGGCAGACACCTGAAAATCGCGCGTGTCGTGAAGGAGTTATGAAGTTTTCGAAATGCTACAAGTGCAGGAGCAGGAAACCGGCGCATTAGTCAATGGTGAAACGTTTTTTTTTAATTTTTAATTTTGAAAGCGATTTTTGGGCTGTTGTTTCCGCTAAATCCTAGATTTATATTCAAACTAAGGCATTGGTAGTAAGTTAGGAATTTAATGAATATTCAACCGATGCAAGCTTTTTGTTAGAATGCCATGAATAGGCTTGAGTAAGTTTTTGATTTACAGTTTTTTCGACTTTCCTGATAGGTGTAAAGTTTGGTTTGGACGATGTTTTACTATCAGAAACCCGTGACAAGAGAAATAGTGTGGTAAGAAAATTGTTCAGATTAAGCTGAAAACTGAAGCTAACACGACAGTTAAATAAATATTGAATCACATGATAACATTAGCAGAAAAAGCCTCTGGAAATTTAGTTGTACTGCACTACAGTTCAGGTAACTCTTACGATTTACGGTTTACGATTTACGATTTACGACAGATTTTTCGTAATTACGATTTACGATTTACGAAATTGCGAATTTCATTTACGCACACCCCTGATCTATAAGAGGAAGATTTTCCGTTTGAGAGTTTTCTTTACATAAAGAGCTACAAAGATACGTGATAAATTTCCTGAAGCAATAAAAGACATTGCATGCTTTTGCCATTCCTCTTGCAACTTTTTTAGACACTGTGAAAACGAGAAACATTGTCATTATAGCGACATAGATTACTACTGCCGTGACCGCAATAGCGAGACGAGGCCAGCATGAAGGATTAGTTGCCATTAGTGAACAGAAATTAAAATTTATCTGTTCGCAGAACGGACTAGGAGGGCAAACCCAAAACGCCGTTTCTGTTTCGTTACCTTCGATTGACTTTACCGATATGCGATGAGTATGTAGAGTTACCTCTGGAGGAAACTGTAGTTTGAAGTGATTGTTTGGTTGATTGATTTCAAGGCAGTGCTCGTTTCCGCAGATTTCGATTCTACTATTGTAGTTGGGTATTTGTACCTCGACTCCTCCTTTTATGCATTCTATTCTTATTGATTGTTTTTCCTGCGCATTTCCAGTTGATAGGCAGCAAGTAAACAGTGCAGCGATCATCCAGTATTTACTCATCGAGGTGATCGATGGCATGCTACTTGACCTATACAGATGTGATGACGCGTAGTTACTGTATGTTTTTTTGCGTTTTTGCTTTTCTCGGAAGGAATTCTCGCGTTCTTTGCGAAATGTTTTCTGCTGCTTGCCTCTGTGGTGAGTCAGCTCTCGGAGATTTTGAGCCGTTCGTTTTATTTTCTTCAGTAGGAATATTATCGTCACTTACATTGTAGTTTGTGTTACCCTTTTCTATTAGCTTATCATCCTGATCTAGTTCTAGGGGAATTAACATATTAATTGATCTTTCTAGATAAGATTTTGCTGTACGCAATGTTACGGAACGAACTTGTTCATCAGGGTCTTTTATAAGGTTAGTGACTATTCCCATTTGCCATTCACCTCGAGGAACATTGTCGTCCATTACAAGTACCAGTTCTCCTACTTTTGGGTGTTTCCGAGTGAAGGTTTTTTGAGTTTATCAAAAAAGTTTATTTTATAAAAAAAAGTTTATTTTTGAGTTATACGTCTTTGGTGAAAATTTCTAGTTTCGTTGAGTTCGGGTAGATAACCCGATGTCCAGTTTTTCCACAGTTGCTCTAAAGACATTTGTAGAGCTTCTACATATTCTTTAGCCTTTTGTTTATTGGAAACGGTTGGGAAGAATTCCTTATCTCGCGATCAATCTTCGTCTTCACATGTGTTCGCAGAAAACAATTGATGTTCGCATGTGGCATTAAGAAGTCGATAGGTCTTAGAATGACGATATCATCGATGGAACTTCCAACGTATGTGAGGGGTCTTGAATTCACCATTGCCTCACATTCGATGATTAAAGTGTTGAACTCACTGTCATCCAGAGAGCGTCTACCAACCACCTTTTTCAAGGCAGAATTCATGACTCCTATTAGTCTTTCATAAAATCCGCCTTTCCATGGTGAAAGGGGAGTTATAAATTTCCACTGAATGGTTTCGTTTGCTAAGTAGTTGTTTAGGACATCGCTTGAGATGCTTGTAGTGTTATCTACCATTTTCAAAATTTCCTCAGCGAGTTTAAGGTTTGTGGCATTATCTGACAGGATTGATTTCGGTTTTCCTCTTCTCGCTATCAACCTGCGTAAGCCATTGATTATCTGTAGCGCGCCCAAATTTTGTACCACTTCAAGATGGACAGCGCGCGTTACCATGCATGTGGCCAAAAGGATCCATCGTTTGTGTTCGATTTTTTTCGGAATCGATCACTCGAAAAGGACCTGCAAGACCAATACCTATATAAGTGAAGGCGCGGTTTCTTTCTAACCTTGCACTAAGTAATGGAGGAGAGTTGGGGTAAAAATAGGGCTTTCCGTTCCATCTTTTGCAGATGACATATTTGTTTTTTTTACCACTTGTCGATCTTTAGGGACCCAGTATTTCGTACGAATATTAGCCAAGATACCATTTACTCCTTGGTGACCACATCTCTTATGAAAGTCAAGAATGATAAGATGTGTAAGTGGATGATTAGGTAGGAGGAGGATAGGTTCTACCGTTCCCTAGGGAGATATTTTGCTCTAATTCTCCCTTGGCATCTTAAAATCTTATGCTCATCTTCATTTAGGTTAAGGTTTTCCTATTTCTTTTCCTGTTCAGGTGTAACGCATTTTTGCGCTAACCGTATAAGAATTCTTTCCGCTCCTTTAACCTCCTCTGCATGAATTTGGCTAGGGGGTGAGTGTGAGGCGACGGATTGCAATTCTGGTATGGCAGTTATTAGCTTATACTGGTTTTTCTCCTTAACTCTGTCATATATTGCCATTTTGAGGAATTTCAGAACAAGTGCTATTACCCTACGACATTTTTGAAAACTTGAAAAGCTTCTTCCCAGTATGTCTGGTTGTATTGTTTCTTTTTGAGAGCGAACAATAGCAGTAGTTACGTTTTCCGTTTCTTCTTCAGAGTTTTCGCTTTGTATAAATTTAAATTCTGGTAGCTGTGGTCATCTAGATACATCCTCCAACAGAAAACTTGGGCCGTTCCACCACATAGGATCCGTCATCTGATCCTTTGTGAGGCCCCTTGTTGCATGATCTGCTCGGTTGTTGTTAGATGGAATGTGATGAAGTACTGCGTATACTTTAGATTTAGCCCATCTTCCGATTGTTTCTCTTATTTCCTTACATCGGTTGTCAATAAAAGTTCCATTTTTTCCTTTAGAGTGAACCCAGTGTAGTGCAACTTGTGAGTCGCTGTAAATGCGAATGAGTTTGATTGGAAGTGAAATTTCCCTGAGCACGTAATCTGTTTAGCGTGCTCCTATTAGTATTGCCAGTAGCTCCAGTTTTGGGATTGTCAGAGTTTGTTTAATTGGAGCTAATCGCTGCCTTGCCATTATTATTGAGGTGTGGGTTAAGAGGTACTGATCAATTGTACGCAGATACACGACAGCAGCGTATGATCTTTCAGAAGCGTCTACGAATGTGTGCAGCTGATAGTAACATCGCTTCGCACATGTTGTTACTTGTATAGGGATTGTGGCCACGTATTCTGTGGCCTTGTCGCATATGCGTTTCCAAGCACAGCTGTCTTCATATGTGAGAGGTTCATCCCAATCGTAGGTCTTTTTCCAGAGCTCTTGTAGAAACACTTTTGCAGGTGTCAGCAAGGGTATGAGAATTCCTAGTGGATCAAATGTGGAGTTAACACACTGAAGAACTTTTCGTTTTGTAGGCTCCGAAACATATTTATGCTTGCATTCAATAGACAGTTTGTCTTTTGAAGGGTCCCAACTTATTCCTAAAATTTTATGATTTTTGCTTTTAGAAAGGTCTTCTGACACTATGTGGCGGTTGCACCGCTCGTCATTTGTCATAAATTGGCGCAAATTCATAGACATATTTGCAAATATCTTTTTACAAGCTTTGTATTTTTTGATGAGAGCAACAGTATCGTTGTCTGTCATATATACGTTGTCGACGTACAGGTTACGTTGCAGTTGTTCACAGACTTCTTTACGGAATTTGTTTTGCTGTGCAATTCCGTGCTGTATAGAAATTCCTAGTAGAAATGGAGACGCATTTATACCGAACGGAAGCCTACAGAAGCGAAGTCTGCGTATATTTCCCGGAGAAGGTGGTCGTTCAACATCTTTTAGCCACAAAAATCTTACCGAATCTCTTTCACTTTCTTGTAGATGAATCATATGAAATGCCTTTTCCACGTCGGCAGTCATTACTTTTGTGCCAAATCGTGACCTTATTATGATTCACAAAGATCTGAAAGTTGTGGGCCTTGATGTATGACATCGTTAAGGCTGAGTTCACCATTCATTTTCGAGGACGCATCTCTAGTACTATTCGTACTTTTGTAGTTTCTCGGTCTTCCTTTACCACTGCCTGATGAGGTATGTAGTAACACGGGTTTTCTGTTGTTGGCGGATGTGTTACATCCTCCACGAAATTTTTCCTTATTTGTTCGTCAATGATTTGACAGTACTCTTTCCAGCATTTGGGATTTCTTTCCTTCATTTTGAAGAGTTGGTGCAACCTACTAAGAGATAGGCTATAGTTATCCGCCAAACGGTGCTTATTCACTTTCCACGGAAACTTGACGTAAATCTTTCCATCTCTTATTTTTGTAGAAGAGAAAAAGTCATCAACAATATGCTTGTTTTCGTCGTTCAGAACGTTTTCTTCGATTCCTATGCTTTGAAGTTTCCAAAGATCGGAGTAGTCTAGAGGCGTGGTTTTATTACCATTGTTGGTTTCCTTAATGTAGTAGATGTTAAAAGCGTCGTCTGATTCAGACTGGTCCTGATCATCGGTCTGCGATCCTGAAATTACTGGACCGAATATTGTACGTGTCAGAAAAAGTCCTGATGGTAGACGGATGATAGGCTCGTCGAGCATGATGATGCTGTTAAAGTATTCGATTCCTAAGAGGATTTCCGGAATGATTTGCTGACTGCTGAACGTGATGTTATTTTCACGAAGAGTTTGTAGTATCATTTCCTGGTATTTGTCTGGAATTTCCTGCAGTTGAATTGCAGTTGTTATTTTTTCATTGGTGAGTAGGCTTACCGGGATATATTCTCCGTTCTTATTGAATAGGTTAATATTTATCCTTTCCACATATTTTTGCTCAGTTTTTCCTCCGAAGGTAGTTACTGTGATGACCCTCTGTGAAATGGGCTTAATATTCAGGCGGTTTACCAACGACATCGCTATAAACGACTGATCAGATGCAGAGTCCAACAATGCATGTGTTTCTTCCATTTCCTTAGTATTTTCGTTCTGTATATACACAGTTGCTACCATAAGTCGAGTCGATCCAGCATATTGTCTGTTTGTTTCTTCTTGTAGAGAGAGAACCGTCTCTTTTCCTTGATTTAGCAGAGGCTCTTCCGTCAACACTTTTACGTTGTGAACGGAGCTGTTGCTCGGTGAACGGGAAAAATGCACTCTGTACGATCTCTGTGTTCTCATCCTGGGAGATAGATACCTTGTAGCCCTAGTTTTCCTGCCACTTTTTTGATACTCCCTCTTATGAGGAGACCTAGAAGAAGTTCTATAACTGTGAGAATCTTGACTGCTGTGTCTTGACGTTCTTTCTGGGCTACTCACATTTCTGCTTCTCGAGAATGAACGCTTACGCTCTCTATAGCGTTGCGTTTCTTGCGTATGCGTTCTTCTACCCTGGCTTTCCCTTTTGCATAGCGTTGGATGATGATTTCCATTACACCAAGTACATGGGTTTTTAAAGCAGGCACTAGTGGTGTGTTTTGGACTGAAACATTTCCAACAAACTTTTGAAGTTTTCATACGTTCGATTTTTTGCTGAGCTGTTGGGTATTTTTTGCAGTCCATGAACTTGTGATTTTGACTGCAGCCAACACACTTAACCAAAGCGGTTGTGCGAGTATGGAGGTTTGTGTGTTCTTCCATACTTTGAGTTTCCTTGCGGCTATCTAGATGTTCTCGGCGTCTAGTAACTATCTCCTGATTGTTTAGGAGTTCTTCCATTTCTTCCCGGATTCGAACTCCTTTCGGCTGAGTTCTTCTTGTATTTGATAGGGAAAAGTTTCCAAGACAAGGCTTATCATATGTGTAGTGTCTACTACTTCGCCCTGTTTGCGTAGCTATTATGGCCTGTATATCATTTAGAGTGTTTCTTAGAGATCTCGGATCATCCCGAGATTTTTTCATTGATTTAAGCTGATGAATCATTGTCATAGTTATTTGCTTTGGATCTCTGTATAGATTTTTTAGTTGCTGCACGGCTTTATCGTAAGAGTCTCCCGTTTTAGGAAGCATTTTTAGCGCACGGGCAGCATCGCCTGTGCAGCTGCTAAGTAGCATTAGAGTTTCTCTATGTTCGAGTAGGGCTGCTTATCGATTAGCTCTTCAAAAAGTTCCCAGAAGTGGTCAAACTCTGATGGGTTGCCGTCAAATTGCGGTATTCTTAGTTCATTCCCAAAAAGTCTTCGTTCAAGTGTACGGCTGAACGTATTATATTGCCTTTCAGAGCTTTCACCTCTTGAGTGACTCAAGTTTTCCGATTGCACATCAAGTTCCTGCTTCATTGAAGCGTCTTGGCATTCCACCTCAACTGTTCTTCTTTCTAAGATCCGGCATAGATTGCCTGCTTCTTCTGTTGGCTCTTCCCCTTTTTTGGATTCCCAGTATGCTTCAAACTCTTTCTTAAGGCTCTCGTCTTTTGTCTCAGTAAGCTCGTTCTCAACCATGCAGTAGGTTTCGTTGTAGCTTTGCCAGACTTCTTCCTTTTGTGCCTCAAGTTTTTCAGTTAGAGCTTTTACCATAATCGACTTTGTTACTAGGAACTGCTGCAGTTCCACTAAGGTATTAGGAAATTGCCATGCTGAAGTGTATTCTTCAGCTTCTTTCATAAGTCCTACAAGGCTGTTTATTTGCCTTGCGATCTTCTGTTTGCCGGTGGTAAGGCTGAACAGTGTTATAGACATATTTCACTGTATTCGAGATTGCTTGTGATGAACAACAGGTGCCGTATGGCGGGGATCTCCTGTTTTTATAGTGTTGCTTTATCTCTTGAATCAGAAAAGTTGACATTCTTGACGAGTTTGTTTTGAGGAGGAGCGCTGTTCGCCGCAATGTGTGTAAAAAAATTTATCGGGGTTGCAGTTCCCAGAGTCGCGAAGCTGCGCTGATTGCTTATCTGATTTCAAGCTATGTAAGTTTCTCATTGTAACGGAATTCTCAGAGAGAGTTTCTTTTTTTCCGTCAGCGTTATCTCTTATCTGACCGTTGGAATTTTCATGCTAAAGTTCAGAAGAAAGTCGATGGGAAGCTTCCCTCATCGAGTTTCCTGCACTTCTTGTTTTCTGAAAGATTTACTCCTGGCGTAGTTCTTGTTTCCAACCTCTTTTTTTGTCGATTATTCCGTTTCACTGGAATTGTTCCCTTTTTCAATTACTTACAGCAGTTGCTCAAGCCTAGCATTCGTTTCTGGTACGTCTATCGGACTACCAGCCGGGTTTTTTCATCGAGATTTCCTTCTCTAGGTATGTCTATCGGACAACCAGCCGGGTTTTTTCTTCGAGATTTCCTTCTCTAGGTATGTCTATCGGACAACCAGCCGGGTTTTTTCTTCGAGATTTCTTCTCTAGGTATGTCTGTCGGACTACCAGCCGAGTTTTTTCTTCGAGATTTCCTTCTCTAGGTATGTCTATCGGACAACCAACCGGGATTTGAGGAGTTTCCTTCTCTAGAAAAGGCATGCCTTAGCTAGCCTAGTGTATTTGCTATCTGTTGGTGTTGGTAATTTTACCATGACTGAAACACTGCTGAGATCTTACTCATGACACTGTACTTTTATTTTTACTTGAAACGTTCTGCTGTTCAAATATTCTTTAGGCGTCTAACCAAAAGAACAGAATGGGATGCAAGCCTAATTTTTTGATTTCGTGAAGTACTTTTTTTATGCCTTACCCTATCAAAAGCTTTTGCAATATCAAAGAAAAATCAGAACGCGTCCTCGCATCGACTAATTTAGTTCAGTCATTGAAACGTTCATTTCGCAGGGTTTTTGAAACATTGATAAGTAATTTTCAGCTTCTCTCTTCTCTTGGTTCTTGTTGTTGTTGTCAATAATGTGCAAACAAGGTGAAGTGGATCTCTATTTCGGTCTGACGTTTCGACTATTTCGTCGCCTATGGAGGCCTGAAGGTGGTGCATGGTTTTTTGATATGTAGTTTACACCACCATGCGCCTTGTCTGCTGTAGCGGTTTTGACATGAATGCAGCTTGTAGTGTGACACAAAGAGCAAGAATTCGCTCGTTGGTTGTTTTTTACTGGATTTCTCGTGCAAATTTAGATCGCTTCTAATGCTTTCCTTGCGGTGATTCCTTCTTCTATGGCCAAAAATCTTACACTTCACGCCAAAGCCATTGCCGCCATGCACACCAACCTTATGCTTACCAGGCGAGATCTACTCCTTTTACTAGCAAGGTGCCCCTTACTGCCCAGTGCTAGAATCCATCCGTTCTCGCCGACACAGTTTGCGCTACAAGCTACACACTCTGTTTCGTAGATTACTCCTGCCCGAAGCAACCTCCCACATTACCATATGGAGATATAACGCAATTCTCCAGAGGGCCTTGATTATCATAAAGCCTGTTTCAAACCAATATGCTCTTAATATTGTCAGGAATGTTTGTTTACCAAAATGACATCATTATGCAGCTGTGCATTTTCGATTGCTTTTCTGATAGCAGCGGAGCCCCTGTCGAGGATGAAGGGGAAAACAAAAGATAATCTTCCTTCACGTAATCTTTGAGGAACGTTAGTGTGAAAACTCCTCCGACGTTGTGGCACCAGACAGTCATTTGAAATAGCTATATCCGAAGCTAACCGAACCGATTCTTGGCGTTCCTGATTACCTGTACACATTTTCGAGGCCGTGCGAAACATCTTTCGAACTAACAGCACGTTTGACGGCATTAGGGTGTGCAGTCCTCGCGTGTTGATAAATAAACCTATCATGGAATGCCTCGAAAGTAAAACGGGTCAATTCCGGAATGTCAACACGAACTTGAGAGCGAAGTCAGTAGCTAAGAATGCTGTATCATGGTCGTTAGCTCTTGTAGCGAATTTGATACCTTTTTAGGCAACACGCTGCAGTAACTGGATGGAAGTAGGTCATACGACGAGGTAACATACCGTGACTGAGCAAATTTGTCGGGCGCTTAATTGGGGTTCAAACGAACTAGCGGTTTGGACAGATCTGTCGATGGAGCAGGGTGCGTATAAACTTTACCCATGGCCGTCCTGTGATGAGAGGAATCGTATGCTGGGTCCGACACTAGGTTGTAGGTTATATTGAACCAGGCACGAGTATGTGATAGCCACATTTTTCAACGACTGAGATTCTAGTGTTGTTTTCTCGCCCAGTAATGTTTGCGGCGAAGCCAACAACCGGCGCTGTATGAGGAAGCATCCCTAACTAGGCTTGATTTGAAAATTCTGAGCTCGCAATGTTTAGATCGGGCAGTGTCTTCATCTTCGGTATCTAAGATGCGTTTAAAGCCATAAATTGCGCATTGGAACCCATCTTCCTGCCTACCCATCTTCCCTCTGTGCCACACTCTCGTTCCCTTGTTTCCTTCGCTTACGCTCTTGCTGCATTGGTAGAGCATGTGTGTATACTACATACACCCGCCATTCTCTGCTGCCGAACTCTCACCATCAGTAGTGTTGTCGAGCGCAATGCC
This sequence comes from Heligmosomoides polygyrus bakeri, assembly GCA_947359475.1. Classification (NCBI taxonomy): domain Eukaryota; kingdom Metazoa; phylum Nematoda; class Chromadorea; order Rhabditida; family Heligmosomidae; genus Heligmosomoides; species Heligmosomoides polygyrus. The sequence continues at coordinate 52,984,432 of OX375869.1, read as the reverse complement.
CCGTTTCAGTCTCCACATGCTAATACTCTCGTCTTTGCTCTCCCTTGTGCGGTCCATTCCGCTCAACGTGTCTGAATTTTCCACCATCCAAATGCCAACACGGAACCAAAGCAACGAGCAGCGGTACACCGACGAACAGAGGTCTGAACCAGGGCGGGCTTCCGCTGATCTCATCTCCAATGGTTCCTCAGTTGTAGGCTGCTGTACCATCTGATGAAGGACTACGAGAAGGCGGTGCGCCCTGTACGGAACGCCTCGCACACTGTGACAGTCCGCCTCGGAATGACTATGACGAACATCTTCGATATGGATGAAAGGAACCAGGTGTTGACCATAAACGTCTGGCTCGATCAGGTTTGTGTCGAATCTTGGATCACACACCTCCTTAATGCTTATGTTTCGAGAGCCCATCAAACGTTGAGCTCCCAAGCGAAGGAGGTACTCTGTGAATGAACGAGGCAGAGACATTCCTTGTTACCCTCGAAGAAAAGCGTCTTGGGAGCGTGAATAGGGATGCAACTGATTTTGAACGACGGATGACACCAGGCCAATTCTTGGATGATGTGCCACTTCAAAAGACTCAGATTTGTAATTTGTAATAGTCACGAGAGTTAGCAAGAAAATCCTAGGAGACGGCTGTGAAATAGTGCAAAAGAACTGTGAGCTTACTGCTACTGCCCTTCGGCGACATTTTCAAAGTGGACACCCGGTAGCCTGCGGCCCTGATTTTTTCGCCTTTGACTGTTTCTGGTCCCATCGCTACAGTTCTGGGTACTGCCTGCATGGTTAGTCTGAATGTTTAAGTGTAACAGCAACCTTCCGTTTCACAGCATAGCCTTGCTACTGCGTTCCTTTCGCTCAGGGACGGCGCCGACCCACCAGGGGCTTATGTACTTTGGGTTCTTTAGTCACGAAAACCGGACAGAGGCTTGGGGAACCTTACCCTTGCATTTATTTATGCATTTGTTTCGAACACTACAATTTACTACAAGCTGGTACACCACAATAAGGTAAGATTCATTTTTTAAACAAACAAATTTTGAAGGTTAACTTTTTGAGTAATAAATTAAAAATGATAGGATCTATCCGTTGTGGCTTATCTGCAAAGCCCGCCCGGAGGCCCTAAATTTTTCTCAGATTTAAACTAACTACGAAAACATAGACGGATTATTATTATTACAGGATTCCCAAAACAGATTTCGTAGCGTTTCTGGCGATGTGAGTTATTATCGATTGGCGGTTATCGACCTGCAATTAACGTAAACGTTGAGGTAGCAAAGGCGGATGGCACTGAATTGTCACTGTATAGATTTCACAGCCATATGGCAAAACATCCATTTAAGGAATACCGTAGGTCATCGGCAGATAGTTATCTAGCACATACATGAAAGCATTTAAGAACTTGAAGCAGGCATTCATAGAGGGGAATCGTTACCTGTCTCGAAGGCGCACAGCAGGGTTGCGTGACCCGCGTGCCACGGCCAGGGCATGCACAGGCACAGAGGAGACGTGTTCGACCGGTGTCACGATGGTGATTGGCTGCCGCGATTGCCGTAGGAGCAACGGCGCGTTCCGGCTACCTAGCTGCCCGTTCGGCGCACTCCTCCTGCACATCCCTGCATCCCCTGCTATGTTCCTTCGAGACATGTACCGGAGAATCTTTTATGATTTTAATAGAAAAAAGAAACAAAAAAGAAAGAACCTCCTATCAATTTAATGAAATTTACGAGGAAACATCCACGCCTATGGGCGGGTAATCCCCAACCCGTATTGCACCAAGAGCGGATGAATGGAATAAGTGCTATGCGGCTCCACGGATTGAACAAAAGCAAATCTGTATTGGCCGATTTCCTTGTGAGTTTACGCATCAGCTTGGTCGACTTTCTGAGAAGGGACGGCGTGTCTTATAAACAACGCGTGTTCCACATTGGTGAACCTGGTCACATTTTTGTATCCTTTTTTTCATGACAGTGACGCGCAGATATATCTATAAGCGGTGTTCAGAGTTCCATCGTGGTGCTACGCGACGTACCGTTATAGTCGCAGCCTTATCAAAAATGCCGAAAAAGACGCATTTTCCCGGCTTTTTCGCCCTTTCGAAATAACTCACTTCAAAGTTTTGAGAAAACAAGCAAATATTTGAGTTCAGCACCTCAAGCTCTATCAGAAAGCGTAAAAAAGTGTCAAAAATTTCAAAATTCAACTGATTTTTCCTAAATTTTAATTTTACGTTAAAAGTCGTGCTCCTTTGCGAAGGGCGGTCGCGGACGAGTTATCGGTCGCAAACTGCCGAAAACCGTCAGATGCTCACAACTGATCTATTTTGAGGTTTTTTTGAGAAATTGTTGGTACCATTCGATTCGTCCCTTAAGATTTGCACAAATATTATGTATACAACCTTACCAGATCGCCGCATTTTTGCAGTGGGTGGCCAAAACGAATGATTGGAGCAGGCTCTTTGCGAAGGAAGCAGCATATCTCCCAGGACTTGCATGTTTTCGGAGTTTCTCAAACATGGCGTACGTCTCTGTCATGCCAGGAATCCTCCGAGAGTGCGACGTGCACAATGCATGAGGATTCCTGGCATGACAAAGCACTGGCGACGTGCGCCATGCCTGAGACACTCCGAAAACATGCAAGCATGGAAAATGAGCTGCTCCAATCGCAGAGTCTGCTCCAGCCATTCCTTTTGGCCACCCACTGCAAAAATACGACGATCTTGTAAGGTCGGCGACATGTTTGTAAAATTCTGAATTGAATGGTACCAACCATTTCTCAAAAAACCTCAAATAGAGCATGTAACGGTTTTCGGTGGTCCGCGACCGACAACTCGTCCGCGACCGCCCTTCGCAATGGAGCGCAAGTTTTCAAATTCGGATATTTTCATGGCTCCATATAAAATATGTATACCAAACGATAGAGCTCGAGCTCCTGAGCCGTGGTTTTTGAAATGAACGAATTTTAGGCGAGTTATATCCGAAAGACGCAAAAGCCGAGAAAATGCTGCTTTTTCGAGATTCGATCAAAAGATACGGACATCACTGTAATGATAAACTTTCACATCGATTCGCGCAATCCATATGGGAGGTCATCGTTACATCGCATCGCACCGCGATGGAGCTCTGAACGTCCCTTGAAAGGAGTGCTGTGTGGATGGAGCTTCATCTCAAGTGACCGGCAGCTTCGCTAAGGAACATCTTGAAAGCTGGCACCACAGTAGGTAGAAGAATGAACAGAAGTGGAACAGGCGCATGTCCTGCAGAAAATGCAGAGCACGAGCCATCTGTTCACCAGGGATGAGCGGATTATCCGTTATCCGTTATCCGTTATCCGGTTTCCGGGGGGTTTTGGCCTATCCGTTTTGTTGTTCGTTATCCGGCAATTTGGGGCCGGATAACGAACAACAAATCGGCTGATACCAGGTTTGGGCGTGGTATTGCATAGCTGTGTAAGCTTCATAAGCATAGGAGTGATCGCGAGCAGCAATAGAGGGCATCTAAATCTGGAAGATTGAGGTGACTTCAGGCACATGTGACGTAGTTGGAAACACTTCTAACTTCCATCCTTCCAGGATCGTTCATTTATACCATATCTCTATGAAACCTACTATGGATTGAATTGTTCATGAGCTTTTCATCACAAGCTATGTGCAGACCAAGAATGCATACCCGCTGCCTTGATAATATTACTGGCGGTCACAAGTGGAGGGCCTGGCACATACAAGATAAACTGTTTAGTGCCGAATTTGGCGTCCTCTTCCACGATTGCAGTATGTAGGTAGCGCGCGGCCAAGGTATTTTAGTTTTTACTGATAGACTGTTGTAACGCATTAAACACATACCGCTGAGCAGCAGTGAATACAAGCAAAATTGGTACAGCTTCAATCTAAATGAGTGGAGAAAGCTACGCTCCCACAAATTGTTGAGGTGTGTTTAGAGAAACGATTTTCTGAAAGTATTTTCTGTTCGCTGGTACTAGTAATACCTTTGTAATGCTAAAAAATTAATCCTCTCTATTAAAAATCTAAATAGTGCAATTGAACTGCACTAAACTGATTCCCCGCTGCGCATGTTGGAGCTTCATTTTAATTTAAGATTGCCTTTTAGGGGCATTCTACTTCTGCTTTTCTAGTTTTCAGATCTCTCTGCATGTGCATTTGGAGTGCACAATGGCTTGTAGTGGCTAGCCTGTAGAAAACTGTATTTTATCCATTTCATTCCAGATCATGGGATACTGTCGAACAAGAGTATCGATCCGTGTGAAGCTGCTAAACCAAGATTGTTATGCAGACTTTATTCGGCTGAGTCGGTCTAGCATAGAAAAGTCAAGAGGCGTCGGAGGAGCCATTCATCCAAGGATCATTCTGTTTAGTCACAGTCTTAATTCAAAAAGAAAACCTGACGATTGATCAGTAAAACAACCCAACGATGGAAACTTACAAAATGCCGGCAAGTTGCTGTTCAATGGAGGAAATGTGAGTGAATAAGAGGTGAATGAGTCTCACATTCTCTCCCTCCAAGGGCGACTTATGAATGTTTCCATACAATCAGTTGGACTGTTTTACGCATCCTTTCCCTCGCTCTTGCAATTGGTTTTAAACGGCAAAAATATGAAAAATTATAATTCGTATCATGGAAATATGCTTGGATGAACAAACTCTCAATCTCTCCTCATCTTTTTCAGAGTTAAATTAAGGTGATCATAGCGAAGCATCAGAAGAGTAGAGTTTGCAAAACAGTTTTAGTTTCACAGCTTGGTGGTCTTGCTACTTGTCCTCCCTGATGAGTTTGATAGCAGTCCTGGTGAAAGAATTGTGGTTCGCAATTCGAACTCGGCATCGGTTTGGATGGCAATGAATAAGCGTTTCTTTTACTGAAGTTTCGTGAGAATCCCATAGGGCTTTGTTAAGGTGACTGCACTATGTTTTAAAAACTCCATTAAAGTCGTTAGAAAGGACTTATAATTTGACAGCAGTTGCGTTCCATGTCTGATGTTGAAACTAGAGCAGTTTAAGTCCAGTTTCATTTTTGTTGTTTGTTCGTTATCCGTTTTTCCGTTATCCGGCGATTTTTGGGCAAAATTATCCGTTATCCGTTATCCGGGTTTGAAAATTTTGTTATCCGCTCATCCCTGCTGTTCACGGCAGCACGGAGGACGGTGAGTGTACGCTCTGCCAACACTGGGCAAGCACGCCGAGTTATTATAGCTGTTAACCAAGAGCAGACTGCGTATACTTATGCTTGAATGGCCCATTCGAATAGGTATTCGAATGATTTTCATTCGAATTCGAATATTCAAAAAATCGCGTTTTTCGAATGTATTCGAATTCGAATATTCAGAAAAATCGCGTTTTTCGAATATGTTCGATTTTGAATTCTCGAAAATTTTCGGTATTCGAAACCGTTCGAAATTTCAAAATTTCCAAAATTATTAGAGTATTCGAAAAGTGTCATTCGAATCCCATCGAGAATTTGTGTAACGCTGTATTTTGAGAAGGATGATAGATTTTTCGGGTAATTAAAAAGGATAAAGGATAAAGCACGGTGTTATTCAATCTCTTTTTGGGGTGCGCCGCGCATTCTACTTTTACGGGATGTCGTGAAGGCGAGTTGAATGCGTATCTGGCCATACAATGACTTGCGGTGGCCAGCCGATGAAGAAGTCAGCGCTCTATCCTTCCCAGACAAGTCTGGTACCAATTCACCGACCCCGGAGGGATGGAAGGCTTGGTTGGCCTGGGCGAGAAATCCGAACCAGGAACCTGGTATCGGGTGCATGCGAGAGCCGGCGCCTCCTCCAACTGCGTTCCACGCGCCCTTCGGGTAAATAGGATCTCCAAAACGGTTCTCTCTGTGAGCCAAAGCTCTGCTGCGATAGTGGCTCGGTGCCGGAATACTGAGCGCCTCATCGATTCAGATTACTTTCTGAAAAGCCATTCTGTTATTACAAGGGAGAACTTCCACAGCGTATCACATTGTTGAGCAACGAAAGATTTTTCCACGCAGAATCGCTGTAGTGGTGAATGACCAATCGGGGGCGCCTAATCGTCATCGACAGAAAAACTATCTAATGATCGCCTGGTCGACCTCTGACACGTCTTCTGATTTGCATCTGCGGCAGGGCTTCTGAATCCAGATGCGGGTTGGACAACATCTGTAGCTTGATTTCCGAATCACAAGAACACGATCAAAACGTCAATAATATTAATCAGTAGTGATTGTCTGATCGAAAAACCCACTGCTGCGAAGTCTTTCTTTCGGCCGTCATAACAATTTGACTCCCACTCCGTTCGGTTAACTCTGAGAGAAAATCGATACCACCGATAAAAATATCGATAATGTCGATCGTGCCTGATCGATATGTGACACTGTCTTCTGGATTCCGACACTCGCTGGGAACGTCTGGATATTTTCCAGTGTTTTGACTAATTTCATGCACCTGTTTTCTGCCAGTAATTTCTGACACAGCGACGATCGACAGCGCGTCCTTGTATAGAGGGTGTCTCAAAACATTGTATACACTGTTCGAAAGATGGTAGCTTTGCTTACAGTGAAGGTATTGAAGAAGTTAATGGGTCTTATAGAAGCCTAAGAAAATGGAAATTTTCTGACATATGAGCGGTATGGATTGCGCCATGCACTCGTCTCAGTTCTTGCATTTCACACTCGAGTGGTTGCTTTTCGCTTGATTACTTGTTGTAATTTCTCTAAAGTGGACGCGTCGATAGATTTGTGCTTCTTTTAAGGTTGAAAACTTAAAACACTATACTGGATGTTCTAAAAAATGCAGATACTATTTGAAAGGCTCGAGATGTTCGAGACTCTTATGCAAGCATAGGCTAACAAGATTTCTGTGGCGTGCATGTAGTCAGGATTGCGCCATGCACGCGCCTGAAACTGTGCATCTCACGCTCGATCGATTGTGCATGGACTGAAGGCCTGTTACAATCTAGTTACTACTTGGGTACGTTAACATGTGCCGTGCTTCTTTTAAGGCCTCTGTTATATTCCCGCGGGAGCATCCGCGGAACGTCCGCGGACCAGGGGTGCACTGCGGACGGCGGGCGTGGCGAGGCGCGGTGATTGGTCAGGTGAGGAGTCTCGGCGCGATTCTCGCCCCTCCGCGGATGCTCCCGCGGGAGTATAACAGAGGCCTAACGTTTAGAACTTGACAATCATGTGAAAGCATCTATTGATTGCATATCGCTCCCACTGTCGCTCTAATAACGCTCTCTACATATCTGAGCTCACAATGAGAGTCATGCCCGGCTCTATGCTTTCCTTCGAGGACAAGAAGTTTGTCCTAAAGTGCTGCTTTAAGTTCGAAAACATCGTCGAAATGGAGAGGCGATTTGCCGCAAAACTGAACCAGGCGTGCGGTTCTTCAACAATCAATCGAGACTGAAATGCAAGGTTTCGGGCGGGGAATGGCTCAATCTTGACAATTTGCACGCCGCAGAATCTCGTTATTCAGCGCTTGCGTATGAGTCTCAAACATCTTCAAAAGCTTCACTAACAGCAATGTTAAAACCTTTCAAAAAAACCGCACGTGCATATTTTCAGAACATTCTGTATTTTTTGCAAGCTATTGCGTGTTTTTAACTTTTCAACCTTAAAAGTAGCAAAAATCAATCGATACGGCCACTTTGTGGAGAAAGTATGGAAGTATTCAAGCGAAACAAAATCAGTCCAGTGTAAAATGCAAGGTATCAGACGAGTGCCTGGCGCATTCCATGCTGCTCATGTGCCACGAAATTTCTATTTTTTCAGGCTTTGATATGAGCCCTTAACTTCTTCAGTACCTTTACTGTGGGCAACGTTATCACTTTTCAAACAGTGTATACATTCTTTAAGACACCCTATGTGACTGCCCTATATGAGATTTTTCAGATCGCCTTAGAGTATGGTCATAAAGATTAATTTGATCTGGACCAACTTTGTATTCTACTCAGATGTTTTGGAAGCTGTTTTCGCTGTAAACGTATAAGCATAAAGGATGGAGGACAGCAGAAGAAAGGATGAGGATAAATTGTAGCTTGGGAGGTGGCAAGCATTCCACTTTTATTACTGCGCCTGTGCAAAGCGGCCGAGGAAGAGCAAGGACATGTACTTAAATGTGAAAAAAAACTTAAAAATGATTATTCGAACGGTGTTTCAAACGGAAGATACTTGTTCTTCTCCCTGCAGTTAGGAGTTTGACCTGGATACTATCTCAACGGTAGGTCGGAACGGCCCAAGTGTTGTATATGGGCAGAACCGCCCCTCCCTGAGAAGTATCGAACTGCAGGTATCTCGACCCCAATACAACTCTGCGCAGAGTTAGGGGCGACGGAAGTCGCGTGTTGGCGCCATGTTGATTCACGTGCTCCGCAGCTGACGGGCGCGCGCGGGATGAGGGCTCGTATCGCGGCTCAGCGAGCTGGCGTAGTAGAGAAGCGCCCGAACTCGTGAGCGAGGGGTCGGGGGTTTGGATCCCGGAGACTGCGTGTGTTTTGCGTTTTTACAAAATCCATGTTTATCATATAGGTGATCCACCTAGCGGTATTGTAGTATGTTATACAGCATGCTTACATATAACATATGCTTCAAGCTACAGATTAACTAAAATGTTTACTTCTAAAGAACCCAGGCAGTTCTACACAGCACCCACCTGCGAAGTAAAAAGCAAATCAATTACAAAATATCTAACGTTACATAACTACAGCTTCACGCAAAGTAGGAATACAAATAAGCAAGCGTTTACAAGCAAACAAGGGTATTATATGTGATTTTTAACACCAGTGGTACGCACTAACATAGTGCATAAAGCAAAACGAGTGCTTGCAATATAAGCAATGAATGAAAACCAAGGTTCCCCGCCGCCTGATTCTTCGCACGAATCAAGATCATTGGGGAACAAGCATTGGATGAGACTCTCAAGAGGCCCTGTGTGCTCGTTGAGGTAGCCCGCCTTGTATAAATTTAGGCTGTTCCTAGTTAACGTATCTCCTTATGTATCAGCTCATCGTATACAAGGTGGTTAAACCATAGCGGTCAACATGTGTTGTCTTGGTTATTGAGAATGGAGAAACTGCCTCTGTTCTTTAGAAGTAAATATTTTAGCAAATCTGTAGCTTGAAGCATATGTAAACAAATAGCATGTGTAAACATGCTCTATAATATACTGTAATATAACCTAGGTGGATCACTTATATGATAAACATGGATTTTGCAAAGGTGCAAAACAAACGCAGCCTACGCGATCCAACCCCCCACCGCTCGCTCACGTGTCCGGGCGCTTCCCTACTACGCCACCTATGCACTGCGCTGAGCAGCGATACGAGCCCTCATCCCGCGCGCGCGCGTCAGCTGCGGAGCACGTGAATCAACATGCCGCCAGCACCCGACTTCCGTCGCCCCTAACTCTGCGCAGAGTTGTATTGGGGTGGGGTCGGATACCTGCAGTTTGTTACTTCCCAGGGAGAGGCGGTTCTGCCCACATACAACACTTGGGCCGTTCCAACCTACCGTTGAGATAGTATCCTGGTGAGACCATAGGCCATCAAATGTCTGCAGGATGCGCGTGAGGGTCAGAAGGGTGCGCTTCGATCTTGTGCCTCCGGTGGTTCCTTGCACAGAACAGCGCCTCATGGAGTCGTCCTTGTGATTTTCATCACGTTACTCATTATGCTCTTCTGCCCCTCCGTGGTCGCAGAATGCTCTGCCTTTGGTTGTCGTTTCTACAACAACTACTGTTCCGCAAAAGATATATTGTAAGGGAAACGACGATGTCAGCCAGTCGTTCCTGAGATTCGTCACCATTCCACCTCTGTGGATATCGTGGATGCAACTTGGATGCGTATTCGGCATTAGGAATTAGTTGCGCTGGCCAGCCGAGAGACAAGTCACTGTTTTATTCTTCAAAACGAAATCTAGTAGCAATTCAGCAGCGGCTTGCTTGGCGGGGCGGTAACCGAATCAATAGCCTTTGTTTGGGGTGCACTTGTTGGGAGTGGGAGTCGCGTGGATATGTCGGCCGTATGCCAGACTTCACAAAAGGGAGGCGCTGTAGATCGCCCCCTGTTATTTATCGATCGATTTTTGTTACGTTTACCGTTTAATCAATATGTTGGCTGGAGAATAGTTACATTCACATGCTCATCACAAATAAGAAATATCTGTTTCTACCCCTTACTTGGTCGAATCACCAGAAAGAAGTGAAACCGGCCCTCATGGCTGGCCTATTCCTACATACCTGCAATAAATTTTGTGGCCGCAAAATTGAGAGTGTGATATATCACGGTTTTAGATGAGCAGGGCAGATCTGCTACAGATTTACCTTGGCGAAAGCATTCTTTCACGAAAGTTCTTAAACTGTCAGTCAGCCACCAATTCCAAAAATGATTGCTTGAAGTGACCTAGAAGCTTACAGTGGCTCAAGCAGATTGTGTCCTCTTCAAATGATTGGTAAACGTTTCTTTGTTCTTTATGAGCAGCACATTACAACACACGAGCACTTCTTTAAGAAAATTTTGCATTCCAGTAAACAAGGAAATTATATGCTTTCATAAGCCCTTTGATCCTAGTATAGGTAAGTTCTCCACCTCATTTTTACGATGCGTAAGAGATTTTATGAGAGGCTTGTTGATAAAAATCTCGTGCTTAACTAGGAAGGAATCCGTTATGTATTGCTTCCACTAATTCTTCCAGGCTGTCGTCTATCCTGCCTATCATAGAGCCTGACTTTTCATATGAATTCGAATGTTCGAATCAAATATTCAAATTCAAATATTCGAAAAATCGTGTTTTTCGAATGTATCCGAATTCGAGTATTTAAAAAATCGCGACTTCGAATGTATTCGAATTATAACATTCAAAAAATCAGGTTTTTCGAATATATTCGATTTCGAATGCTCGAAAATTTTCGATATTCGAAACCATTCGAATATTCGACATTTTTGCGAGAGCATAAGTATAGACTGGGGCACGTCGCGCTGCCAACACTGCGCGTTAGCGACCGTTGAGCGAACGGGTCTAGTTCGTCGCGCTTCAAACACCGAACGATGGCATCGCGCTCGGATAGCAATGAATGGAGGGCGCACAGCTGTACTCTGCGCACGCGATGTTGAAAGTCTGAGAGATGCTCTCGAGCTGCTATGACTCTTGAACAAAGAACTGCTGCCACTGCTTCCCGTCAACTAACACGGGCATATGCACAGCCAAATAGCACCTGCAGTGAGCGATTTGTCAATAAACGGTCAATGTGTCACAACTTAGGAGACGTGAATCACCAGTGTAGGGTGTATGGAGCGCTAAACTTTCCTGGAGAGAAAACTACTGCTCACAGCCCCTGTTCGACGCTGCTACTTCGGAATAGTGTCGATGCAAGTTTTCGAAATCTTTTCACTATTCCTGAAAAGCTGTACTTGGGACGGATAAGCGAAGTGGTCTGTTGCTCAGGAACATTCGGAACAGCATCATGGTAATGGCCTCAGTTGCAGTACAGCTGGACAATTGCCTTGGTGATGGGTCCTTTTGCTTTAAAGTACATGGGCAAATACAGAATCGCTTGAGAGCACTTCAACCAGCGGTTGGATGCATTTCACATGGTGCTCAGGTTTCCAAAGGGATGAACTGGCAGCACGAGAAGTGAAAAGAGAGAGTGATCGACCATTTGTCATTAGCAGGGATGTCCGTTTCCCTGTACCAATTTCCGGTTTTTGGCCGGTTTTAGCTCTTCCGTTCCGCTCCAAATGGTGACTCACCATCCCTTCATTAATTGTTTTGCCCTGCCTTCATTTACCTCTTGAACTTAAACAAACAGCTGAAGAAAGAGATGAACTATGCGTCGCCCTTTCTGTGCTTGTGTTGCTTTAAAACCGCTGCTGGATCTTAATGTCGAAACAGTGTTACAACCAAATTGAACTCTTTCTTTTTTTGAAAAAAATATACTCCCCCCCCCCCTTCATGTGCCACTTCATCGCGGTGAAGGGGTAAACATCACTTTAGTGATGGCCAGGAGTCTATTCGACGTCTCCGTGCTGCCTTCATTTGACACCTGCTCGGATCACCGTCTTGTCCGTGCGAAGCTGACTCTCAAAAAGAGGATGTTCAAGCGTGACACTCATAAACCGGCACCGGTGAGGATCCCCACATCCAAGTCTGAGGAGTTGGAATATGCAATAAAGTCGTACGATTGAAATCTTCTTGAAGATCCATCGGAAGACTACGACCTTCTCTCCAAAGGACTGTTGAAATATGCTAGCAGCTCTTGTGAAGCCTCATCGCCTGCCTCAAGACAACGCACATGCGATTTAACTCCTGGAGCAAAGAAGAGGTGTCAAACTGGATCCCTAATGCCTCCCATCTGAGAAAAGTCACTATCTCGAAGGCCTGTCGACCTGCAGTGAATAAGTCCATACAAGCCTACAGAAGATTGAAGCTGTTAGAAACCGCTGGGAAAGATTCAAAGAAAGCGCATAAAGCGCAAACGAAATCTCTGCGACAAGAAGGCAATAATGTCAGCCCTTATGGATAAGGATAGAACAACGCAAACGTCTTGAAGAGTGATGGAAGCCATCGCTCAAGAATTCTACACAGATCTGTTTCGTTGTTCCATCACTGTCCCGAAATGCTTGATGCCACCAGCTGAGGAAGCATCTCCCATTCTGGAATCAGACGTTGCGCATGCCATCAGAAGGATGAAGCTGGGCACTGCTGCCGGGCCGGACGGCATTTCTGATGATCTCCTTCATGCGGGTGGCAGTGCCATCTGCTCACTTCTTGCCAAGCATTTCAACCACCACCTTCGTCTTGGTAGCATTTCAGACTCATGGAAGAAATCGAAAACAGTTCTACCAATAGGACTGTTCGAGCTGTGGAGCCAAGATTGTTAACCACACTTTATTCGGCTGACGTTTCGTCGTAACCGCCTTCTTCAGAGCCTGGAAAAGTCAAGCGGGGTTTAAAAGGTTACCCGTCCAAGAACTGTTTCAAGTCACAGGAGTTTCCGGAATTCCGGAAAGGAAAAGGAGACGAAATGGGAGTGAGACAGCCCAACTAACCTTATGGAAGCAGCCAAGAGGCTGGTGCGTCACCCTCGGATGGAGGCAGTTGGGTGAATGAGACTACCACCTAAGGTCAACCCCTCAGCGACCCTCCGGCTGTCGCCCTCCGGGGTCGAGCCCACAGAGGTTAGCAAATGGGACCAGCTCCTGGGTTAGCGCTACGCGCTCTTCCCTCCTATTGAACGCGAGATTCTTGAAGGCAATCCACAGCGCTTCGAGAGTCTTGCGTGCTGCGATATCGACCTCTCGAGCAAGGATTGTAATCGCGACCCAACCATTGCGCCGCCATGGCTACGCTGCCTGTGCTCCCCCAACGGCGTGGAAATCTGGCATCTCCGATGCCCGTCCATTTGTTCCTTGACCCTCACCCAAAGCGGCCTGCCCGTCTCACCGATGTATTCCTCGTTGCACTCCGTGCAAGTGATGGGGTATACCACACCTGAGGCCGTGCAAACCCCTTCCTTTCCAAACGGGCAGACCATGCAGGACGGGGTATCACAAGCGCGGTCATACAGCTGGTTCCTAACAAGTTGGGTTCTGAGGTTAGCAGGCGGTATGTTAACTAGCCTGACCAGACCTTCTAAGTCAGCCTTGCGTATACATTCCCGTACTTGAGCACTAAGAGCATCCGTGATGAAGGGCACCAGGAAAGGGATTTTGGTGCGCTCTTGTTCTGTGCGTCTTTGTGCTCCTGCAGGCGGACGACGTTGCTTAGGAAGGCTGTCGGGAGTGTACCCATTGGACAACGCTATACGAGATGCCATCTCCCTAGAAGCGGACTCGAATTCGTCGTTGGAGGATACCAACGCCGCTGTGCGAAACATGTTATTTACAATGGCCCTCTTGGCACTGCTAGGGTGTGCAGACCTGCAATGAACAATGATGTTCTTGTTGCTCGGCTTCCGGTACCACCTAGTCTGGAAAGTGTTGTGAGAGACATGAACTTGCACATTAAGGAACGGCAAGCAGTTGTTCGTCGGTTTCTCCAGTGTGAGCTTAATATGCTCAGCCTGATGATTGAGCAAATCGAAACAGGAATCCATTTCGTTTTGCGTTGCACAAACAATGAAACAATCATCTATGTACCGACAGTAAAGCAAAGGTCTACGTTCCAGTATGGGTCTCTCTATTTTTGACATATACGCTATGGCCAGCACCGGAGCCAGACGTTGTCCCATGGCAAGCCCTCTGTCCTGTCTGTAGTACTCGTTGGATCATCTAAAGATGTTACACTGAAGACACACGTCCACGAGCGTCATTATTTGAGCTATGCTGAGCCCATATAGTGAGATATGGTCCTGTTGTTCCACGAGCATTTCGTAGACTGCCTGCATTGCGTCTATTTGGAGACATTTGTGTACAGTGAAGTAACATCAAATGACTCCATCACGCAGCTCCCTTCTAACCTTGCGTTTTGGAGTTTTTCCAGGAAAGCGCAAGTGATAGGGAGGTGGGCAGGTACATACCTAAGCAGTTGCACAAGAACCAAGTTTAGCAGCCAGGAAATCCGGTCCGCTGGGCCACCCACGCTACTTATTATGGGTCTGACCTTATACTGCGAAGGGTCTCCAGGAGTTTCGCCTGAAGGCAGCTTATGGGTCTTGATCAGGACATACAAGACTGGGCAGACGGGATGGTCACACCTCAGCCGTGAAATCAGAGCTTTAGGAAGGTTTGCTGATTTTGAAATAGCAGTCCATTTCCGATTGAGTTGGCGGAACTGCTTAGCAAACTCCTCACAGGTAGACTGGCTATAGACGGTAGTGTCTTGCAGATGGTGTTTAGTGATACTCCTATCCAGGTGTTGTGGGAGTACCACAAACTCCCCTCCTTTGTCACTAACGCTAACTTTTATTACTGTTAGTATATTTGTGCCACACGAGGTTTTTAGGTGGACAAATTTATTAAGCAGAGCCTGACGTTTCGATGTTCCGTCGTCTTCAGAGGCCTAAGCATGGTGTGAAGGTTAGATTTGCGCTCTACCCCACCCAGCGCCTCAACCACTCTAGCATTTTCGACCTACTTCTACAAAAACCCGAAGAGACCAAGAACCACTCTTCCCGTTTCCCCAATGTATTTTGCGTTACAGACCCTGTAACGCAAAATACATTGGGGAAACGGGAAGAGCTCTGGCCGTTCGCATAAAAGAACACTTGGCCAGCAAAGGCGTGGATTGCAATCCAGCCCACTTGGAAGACACAGAATTGATGCGCATGACGGAAACGACTACGAGGTGAAATGTACAATATTGGCCATTGAGAGTGATATCTCAGCACGAAAAGCTTTGGAAGCGTTTTGGATTTTTACGAAGAATCCAGTAATGAACAACCGAAATGAGTGTCTAACCGTAACAAGTGACTTTTTGCCGTTTGTGCCTCATTGTGAACTGTAGAATGATCAGAGAGCGGTATCCGCAGTGTGGTTCATTCGCCTCTACTGGTCACAGGGCGAACATATGCCCTCAACGGTGGACATTGGTGAGTTCGTCCTCTCATTTGGTCTCTTCGGGTGTTTGTAGAAGTAGGTCGAAAATGCTAGAGTGGTTGAGGCGCTTGGTGGGGTGGAGCGCAAATCTAACCTTCACACCATGTTTAGGCCTCTGAAGACGACGGAACTTCGAAACGTCAGGCCCTGCTTAATAAATTTGTCCACCTAAAAACCTCGTGTGGCACAAGTATACTAACAGTAACAACTTACAATGCCGAGGTTTCAAGAAGAGAGAAGTTGG
Source organism: Heligmosomoides polygyrus bakeri (assembly GCA_947359475.1). Taxonomy (NCBI): domain Eukaryota; kingdom Metazoa; phylum Nematoda; class Chromadorea; order Rhabditida; family Heligmosomidae; genus Heligmosomoides; species Heligmosomoides polygyrus. The sequence goes on along the minus strand of OX375869.1, from coordinate 52,968,659 downwards.
GAGCTAACTTTTATTGCACCAGATTCCCTTATGCTCCTGATTTCCTTAAGACCCATCCGCTGTTCGGCTGTTAAATTTGGTATTGCCCGCTTCGCCATGTTCCGCTGTAGAACCGTGAGCAGGGAGGTAGCCAATATGCGGAACTTATTATCGATCGCCCAGTTAGGCTCCTGCGTACCGAGAAACGACGCCCATTTGCTGACCTCTGTGGGCTCGACCCCGGAGGGCGACAGCAGAAGGGTCGCTGAGGGGTTGACCTTAGGTGGTAGTCTCATTCACCAACTGCCTCCATCCGAGGGTGAGCAACAGCCTCTTGGCTGCTTCCATAAGGTTAGTTGGGCTGTCTCACTCCCATTTCGTCTCCTTTTCCTATTAATTCCGGAAACTCCTGTGACTTGAAATAGTTCTTGGACGAGTAACCTTTCAAACCTCGCTTGACTATTCCAGGCTCTGAAGAAGGCGGTTACGCCGAAACGTCAGTCGAATAAAGTGTGGTTAACAATCTTGGCTCCACAGCTCGAACAGTCCTATTGGTATCAACGTCATGCCAAGATTCAACGACAGTCGATCATGGGAAACAGTTCTAATCTTCAAAAAAAGTCAGCAGGAGGATATTAACAACTATCAACTCATCAGACTTCTCTCGGTTGTGTATATGAACTTCACAAGATACTACTTAACCGCATGGAGCGTTGCTTGGATGAGTATCAGCCAGTGGAGCAAGCAGGGTTTCTCAAGAATTTCTCCTGCATGGGCCATATTCAGACTGTCTCTCAACTCATCGAAAGGAGCCGCGAATACCTCATCCTACTTGTCCTTCTCTTCGTGGATTATTGGGAAGCGCTCGACTTGTGGAAGTCAATGCCATTCTGAACGCGCTTGTGTATGCTGGTATATCATAAATCTGACTTCTTGACGAATGCTTCTCAAACACATCAACTACCATCCAGTTGTTAGTTCGAAAGCTTGAAATTCCTATCGGGAAAGGAGTACGGCAGGGAGACACGATTTCTCCCAAGCTATTCACAGCGGCTCGAGGATGCCATGAAAGACTTGAACTGGGACGGTAAGGGCTACCTTGTGGACAGTGAACGGATCAGCAACCTGCGCTTTGCTTCGCCGACGATATTGTTCTCATCTCTACCAGCACAGCAGAAGTCGAGGAAATGCTGAACGAGCTCAACGGGGCAGGTATGAAGATTGGGTTGGACATGAATATGTCCAAAACGCAATCTACGGTGGTGTGACACGGGGCTGGTAACGTTAAATGGAGTCGTTCTATAACTGGTTGACTCGGCTGCGAGCAACGATACTCACTCGCAGGCATGCTGTCGCGGCGTGGCACTCCTGTCTGGGTCTCCTCTAGCCACAGCAGAAATAAGGACGAGTTGTCCGATGCGCCCAGCCTGCTGGAGAGCGAATGCGCGTCCCAGCGTAACGACCGAACGATTCCGGCTAGCGCAACAGAGGGAAAACAATCGAATGCGACGCATCTTGTATACCTCATTGCACACATTGAAGGAATAATAGGGTTTCCTGAGTGCTCCGGAGTACTGTGAGGCCTTAACTACGTCGAGTGATGGAGAGATAACTAGTGAAATCCAGTTACGAGTTTAGAGTGAACATAGTCAAGACACGGTTTTAATTTATTAAATGATGGTGAAATATCCTATTAGAGAGGGAAGGAAATGTTTCAAGGGAGCATTTGATGTTGTGTTTTGTCCACAGATCTCATTATGAACAACTGTAATAGATTACGTGCTCCACCGCATTGTCTACAAATATTATATGGTCCCTACTGTTGCCAGATCCATTTCATTTCTACATTATAGGAAGCAAATTTCATGAACTTGAGGTGAAGTTTCAAACCCCACAAATTATCTTCTGAAAGTTGGACCTGTAGTCATGCCAGTTTATAGTCAAGAATCGTACCATGAAATGCAGAGCTCTGAGCTATTAGGTAACGGCATTGGATAAATATTCCAACCATCTTGGAACTTTGAGCGAGAGAGAGTAAAAGAGGGGTGGCTGTCATGATGATGAATTCACAGATATCCTGAAGTCACAAAAAAGATTATCAAATGCAATTTCTATGGGTTTCATGATCTTTTATGCATACCTTCTTTCGAGTGTGTGGCTGCAACGGTTACACATTTAGCAAAATATATTGCGGCCTTTAGGCGCGCAATATATTTTGCTAAATGTGTAACCGTTGCAGCCACACACTCGAAACATCCTCGACCTACTCTTTAAATGAATATTCCAATGTAATAATAATTTAAGATTTTCTCACTTTTAATCTTCAACTCTGAATCTAAGAACAAAGGTTCGTCTCTCTGAGCTTCCCATCAGTAACTCATCATCACTCAGTTTTTGTTTTTTGATTTTTCTCATCACATAACTTCCACCAGTACCCTTCCCCACTCATTTGACTTTGTTTAATACCTTTCAATCCATGAGCTCTAACATATGCTTATTTTACACCACCTTACCAGACCATGTTTAGAGATTCTGTTTTCCACTTTTGCACCCGCATTCTATCCGTCGCAATGCACAGCTCCAGCGAGTTCACCAGAAACTCGTCCTCCTCACCAGCGAGACAGTGAAGGCTCCGCCCGAGGCGACGCACGCGTGTGCGACCGCACGCCTCAAACTGAGTATTGCTGCCACCAATCGGTTGACTTCTACGTTTACCTGGGAAGAGAGCTGAACATCGGTAACGAACTTGCTCCTGAAATCGCTCGCAGGAGACGCGCAGCATGAGCAGCCTTCAGCCCGATCCGCGAAGTCACCGATCAGGTCAAAGATGCCGGCCTCGATATTCAACGCCTCTGTACTGCCTGCGATGTGTTACGCAACGTAAACCTGGCCTGAAAACAGGACAATCACCAGAGCAATGCAAACTACGCATCGTGCACTGGAGAGATGTCTTCTGAGGACAAGCCTTCGTTAGCAGTGGCAAGAAGGCCTATGAAGCTTGGAGCTAAGGGAGAAGTCGCAATTAGCAGATCAGTAGATGAAGAAGTCCAAATATCGCTGGGCCGAACACCTGCTTCGACGAAAGGACGACAGATGGAGCCTCCTTGTCACAAACTGGGTCCCAAGAGAGCATAAGAGACCACTGGGACGACCACCAACGCGATGAGCAGACTCATTCTCAAGATCTTTCAGAGGCCGGAGTCTGCCTTACTGCATGCAGGCTGCCAGAGGTCGAGCGGTCTGGAAAAGTTGTAGCCCCGCTGAGAAGACCTCCAGCCGACAAAAGGACCATCAAAGTATCAAAGTAAGTAAATAATGTACTACCGAATAGCATAAGGCCACAAAGGTTTCATGAGTACTTGAATCACGAATCAAATTCCATATCCTGAGCACGCTTTTCCTTTATTCTAATCTGGCCTGAGCACCAATTCTAGATCAAAATTCTATTAGCACTCCTATGTTGCTAACATGGCTCTCCATAGGAAGAAACATTGGATCTATACTAGTCGGAGGAGGGGACGCGGTGTCTTGCTTTTCCACCCCTACTTTGAGCTTGTTCTAGAGCTTCAGCTACTGTCAAATGATGCCCATGCGAACTCGAAGAACGGGTTTTGTTTCGTGGGATGCTGAACGCAACTGCAACCTTAGCGCTGCCCCTCCCAAGTAAAATAGACATTCAATGAGGCCGGTTAAGTGTTATGAGTGGCGAAATCTCTGGCACGTTACTCGTCAGCTGGGTTCGTTGCGTTTAAAATACTTCCTATTTACAGAAACAGTTGGCACAAACTGCAGTTTGCTACATTAGTAATGTTTGAATATTCATCTCATTAATGAAATGAAAAGAAGGATTTTTATTGCTATATGTTGCTGCAGGAGTCGCATGCTGCCTTCCTAAATTCGTTAACGGCAACTCAGTTATTACTACCATTATGTACATATATATATATATACATTATTACTACCATTAAATATATATAAATATATATATATAATTGTCTGTGAAGGATGAAGCGCTGACTTGTCCATCGCAAGTCATTGTTGACCAAGTACGCATCCAAATCGCCGACACGATATCCCGTAGAAGTATAATGCGTGGCACATCCCAAAAAAGATTGAGTAACGCCGTCCTTTGTCTTTTTATCTTTTTATTTATTTATGAAAAATTAAACGAAATAATGGGTTTTGAGTCATTTCCGTTTCCGTGCTTCGTATTCCGGATTTCGCCCATTTTTGAGCTCTTCCGTTCCGTGTTTCGTGTTCCGCTTTTCTCGAAAAAATTTCCGCACATCCCTGGTCACTAGAGCAGTTGCACCAGGTGCTGCAAACTGTGAACCACTGGCTTTGGGCAGGCTTACCGCCTAATAGATGAAGCTTCGAAGGATGAAGAACGACGGTCGATCGTTGCCCGACAGCCGCGGAGACCTGTTCATGTGGTCTTCCACCAACTGACTACCCTGACCAGCGGGGACATAACATCGCGTCGAGTAATGAGGTAGCAGTGATGTATGTAAGTAGCGATGAAAGATACCCTGCGAAAGAAACCTTATCGTTCTCGCTCCCAACAAGAGGTTGCGGTATCGAAGTATCCTACTATATATAAAGGAGTAATATGTGTGTGTGTGTGGGTGGGTGGGTGGGTGGGTGTGTGAGTGTGTGTGGTGTGTGTATGTGTGTGTTTCCGTCACAACTGGAGTGGGGGAAGCCCGTATTGGCGATACTCGACGATTGATGGCAATCAACAGCGGATCGAAACTTTAGCCAATCGCCAACTTTAGGCAATCGAAATTTTATCAGTATCGATTGCCATCAATCGATATTGATCAAATTATCGATTTTCCGTGGATGTCGTTCAAACCGTTCAAAACTTCAGCCCTAGGGGCAATCGAAGTCGATGAACACGAACCAGAAGTTTGTTTTTGATGTATCGATCGCCATCAATCGATATTGATCCCCTGCAATTTCTGATTGACCGTCTTCATACAGAGGTCCATCGAGTGTGCTTCGGTCCACCAGACAATGCTCATGCAGGTTTACCAGCAAGTAGTTTGCGTTTGGAAACAAAGTAGAAAAGTTCGTTGAGTTTTTTTTTCGATGAGCTCGCCTTGAGCGAGTGCTTTTGAAGTACTCCATAATTCTTGGAGTGTGTCTTCTTTAGAAACACCATTCCAAAAAGTTGGCATTTTTATTTATTCATTCATTTCATTTTCATTTTTATTTATTTTAGATTTATATTTCACGATTTGTTAACTTAATAAAGGCAGACAACCTAGACTAGTAGTTGTGCAATTCTGATTTTTGTGGTCAACTTCCTCTTCGTCAATGTACATTGCATTCTTCTATTTCGGTCGGATACGAAAGAAATCAGTTCGAATTGTAAAACGAAATACGGGACGCAGCAATTCAGTCAGTAAGCGTGAGGTGGAGAGCTGTGGCTGCTGCTCTCTTCAGACAACTTTCATCTCTTTTTTGCGAACGGTCGTTTAAGAGACCGCACTGTTATTCATTTCGATGAAAGCCAGGGAATTCAAAGTGCTCCATTCTGGTGTTTTCCTATATTTATTTCCAGCATAGCTATATTTATATTTATTGTCAGGAGTGGAATGATGAGCTGTTGCGCTGGAACCCTGACGACTTTGGAGGTATCCAATCGTTACGAATTCCCTGCGATTTGATTTGGCTGCCTGATATCGTCCTCTACAATAAGTAAGCCGTTCAATTGGTCGTTAAGTTTCTCTTGAAAGGCTTGTCAAGATGTTGTGCTTTAGCAACAAAAAAAATGAGAACGTTGGGGAAAAATTGGTCCGTAGGATTTTGACTTTGCGGAAAGCCTGATAAAATCTGATCTGACAAGAAACTATGACAAGGAGAGGAAATGCTTTGGTATATATCTCGAGCGCAGCCATGGACAGAAGCCATGCCCCGTTATTGTATTTTTCCCATGCATGCATCTGTACGAATGCTTACGATAAACTCTGACCGCACAAAGAGAGGGCTTCCCAAGGGTCGGCACTCTTCTCCGTCGCCAGCAGTGTGCGTCGCGCCAGGTGGCCATCTTCGAAAACGACGGCAGCACGGTCAGTCGACATTGAAGACGGCCGTTGGTTAGTCGGTGGGTCACGGCTCTTCCACCGCCGCTACTCGGGAGATGGACCGCACCCCGGAGTCCCTCCCTTGACTTCGAGCCAGCTGCGCCTTCCCCCAGCAGAGCGTCGAGAGCAGTTCCAGCATGGACTGCATCCCGGAGTCTCAGTCGGGAAGCGCTTGTTGCTGAACGATGTGAGCAGTTTTGACGCAGCCTCCGCAGCTTGCTCTGTCCACAGTGCATAGTGGAAATATCAGTGTTTCCTTCGACGGACTAAACCACCACCGACGAATACAGGATGGGGAACTTGCTTGTGTGGGAATAACCACCAATTCTGAAGCTGTTCAGGTTCACGCGCTCGACGCAATAAGTAGCCGCAGTTTCCGGCGGCATTGTGCCGCAGTGCAACCCTCGTTTCCTTTCTGGCGACCTTTTTCGTTGCACTGTTACACAGAGTGCTTTGTTTGATTGTGCAGATATTTTTAGGAAGTGCAGAAATGTTGAATCACAAGAGGGTCGAATCACAAGCCACTCCGTCTCATCACGGCGCTCCCCTATCCGCTGCTCCAACACTGCCCGGCAGCCTGCGCTGTTTCCAGCCTACACCATCTCATCCTCTCGTTGCACGCGTTTAACAGACCTGGAACACACATTTGTTGAAAGCCATACAGTGATATACATCTCATCTCAAAGCGAAATGGTCACCTGGTATCGTTCCTTTTAACGAGGAAAGATTTCGCGCTCTATCGTCAAGATGCGTTAGAACGATTCCATGCTGGCAATTAGCAGGGAGCTGAAATTCGGCCAAACATTGTGGCCGACCTCGCGTTCACCTCAACGCGTTGTACATTCGTCGCGGACGGAGTGTGGAGTACGCAGTTATTTACGTACACCACACTACATCCGTCGCTCCATCGCTCTTGTCGCTCTTCTCGCTTTTGTCGCACTTGTCGCCCTTGTCGCGATGTATGAACAGGTCCTTAAATGCATGAAAGCAAGCAACTAAAATGAGATCGTACAATAACCGCACGTAGAGGCGGAAGAATAACGGCGATACAGCTGGTGAACCAAGACTGGAATAGATCTTTTATTCCGGCTACGTTTCGGCGTAACCGCCTTCTTCAGAGCCTGGAAGGGTCAATTAGTGTTTGAGGAATCATCCGTCCAAGAACCATTTCAGACCGCAGCGGTGAATCAGAGGTTGGAAGGAGAGGGAGGCGAAGCACGAGGAGGTAACACAAACAGTCCAGTGCAGTTGGGCGAAAAGTACCCCTTAAAAGGCGACACATGAGAGGATGAGGTCACATTCGGTTCACCCTCCCAACGAGCCTCTGGCAGACTGTCCTCCGGTTCGAGACCGCAAAGGTCAACGTACGGGACGAGCTCCTGTATCACCGCTACGTGCTCTTCCTTCTTGACAGCATGATCCGTATGAACGAGATTCCGCCGGGCAATCTCAAGGCACGTCTAGTTAGTAATCGACTATACGATTCCAGCTGCAAGACTCGCCAGTGCGTTATTTGCCCATTCGCTAAGGAGGGAGACTGTATGGTCTCAGGTGTGGTTTACGTTATAAAGTGCATGGGTTGCAACGGCGAGTATATCGATGAGACGGGTAGACCCCCTGGGGAGCGCGTTAAAGAGCATTTGGGCATGCTTCGTAGGTGCGATATCTCCGGTCCGCTCTGTGAGCACAGGGTGCGAGGCCAGCGGACCGGAGATAAGCGGGGGTTGACGTGGCGGTGACGATATTGGCACGCGAGTTCGAGATCTCGGCGCGCAAAACAATGGAAGCGCTGTGGATTGCCGCTAGGAACCCCACAATCAACAGGAAGGAGGAGCGCTTAGCGGTGATACAGGAGCTGGCCCCGTACGTTGACCTTTGCGGTCTCGAACCGGAGGACAGCCTGCCAGAGGCTCGCTAGGAGGGTGAACCGGGGGGCAGACATAACTCCAACGCCGCGCGAACCCCACTTGGCATCGCGCACGGTTTGCGACGAATTTGGACGAGTTGTTGCGGACCGGCTGCTTCCGACAGGGACGGCTAGCAACGCTTCCGATAGTGACTTCGGCTAGAGCGCGAAAGTGTATGCCGACGACCTGCACAGAGGAGGGAAAGAGACATGATATGAAGATGAGACAAGTATGATGACTCCTGGTAGGGAAGAGGGAGTGGTTGTTGGTGCAGTGCGGGCTGAATGGGACTCAATCAATTTCAAATGAGTGAATGAAAACGGTCAAGGATCTGGTGAGGGAAATTCGAAACAAGAAGTATGACGGGTTTACTAACTAGAAGTTTCGATAGCAAATGTTTGCAAGTTTCTGTTGAGGGGGGGGGGATGGATTAGCGCTCCAATCCGTAGGTTTTTTTCTTAATTCTAACTTTGCGCTACACTTGACGGTCACCAACTCACTTGTCACAGTTCACGTGCAATCCATTTGCGAGCACCCCTTAAACAGACACTAAGGACCTCCGTATTTCTCCAATCTACAAGCAGATGCAGAGGGATTTTACTGCTTCCTTTTTCTTCCAAGCCCTTCCACCGAGAAAGTTCCTCTTTTATTTCATTTGGGGCTCCCTGGCTTCTCCCTCTCCTTCCAACCTCTGATTCACCGCTGTAGTCTGAAATGGTTCTTGGAAGGATGGTTCCTCAAACTCTACTTGACTCTTCCAGGCTCTGAAGAAGGCGGTTACGCCGAAACGTTAGCCGGAATAAAGGATCTATTCCAATCTTGGTTCACCAGCCGTATCACTTGGGTACTCGTACTGATCAATATCATGCCAAGATTCAATGGCAGTCGAACATGGAATAACGGCGATACTTTCCAAGGAGGGATCTTTCTTAAAACACAAGTTTGGTCTTTCTTAAAGCACAGTTTTGGGACAATTTTAGAGTTTAATTACCCAAGTTTGAGGTACTTTTAAGATCCGACCCAATTCACAACGAAGCAGATTTGTTATGTCTTAAAAATCTTCCTCCTTCTCTCGCATATTCCTTCATTCGTCAGCCGAATCTAAGGAAGCGAAGCCCCAGAATTCCTATCGTAATGCCATCTGATTACCGCTTTGCAACGGAAGAATTGCGACTTTATGCTGTTAGGCCCCGTTTATACTTCGTCGCTGCGCGACGCGACGCCACGTATAGTGGCCATATTGATTGTGCGACACGATCGATCAATTTGGCCTCATTGCGTAGCCATCGCGTCGCGCCGCGACGAAGTATAAACGGGGCCTTACAGGATGTTTTGTTGCGATCAAAACTCTTGCGCCGGGCGGGACTAGAACCCACATCTTCTGCTTTCTGGGCAGCGATGTTCGCCTTAGGCCGGGGCATACTTCCATCGCGCCCCATTGCAGAGCGATGGGCGATGCATCGAGCACAGAGAAATTCAAATTCTTTCGCGTCGCTCTGCAAAACTCATCGCCGCGATGGAATCGCGGCGACGGGAAGTATGCACGGGGCCTTACACCACCGGCGCTGTTTGACCGCACGTAACATCCGCGATATCCTCGGGGTACGTCAGCACCCACTCGTGATACGGGGATTGGCCGGCCGCTGACATCAGCATGGAACCGGTTAAGCTGAAGACCTCACTAGTAACAATGCTTTAACACATTTGCTTAAGCCTCTCTACCAGCCGCTCCAGGCTTAAGCAAATGTGTTAAAGAATTGCGACTTTAGTTGATCCTCGAAATTTACATGCAATGCTAATGTTAGGTGCCGATAAGAGTCTGAGTTTTATCAGCCAGCGGCTGTTGCCTGAGTATGCGTTGTAGATTATTTAGGAGAAGCTTTCTGAGAAGCGTCAGACTTGTCCGTGAATTTGCTCCGTTGAGGACATACTAATTCAGTGCTGATGACTACACTGCTGGCTACATGCGCTCGAGAGCAATGGTCCTCTACACGGGCACCGTGTTCTGGCCACCGCCGACGCAGCTTCGAAGTACATGCAAAGGTGATTCATTTTCGAACGGAGACGCTGCTACCCGTTGGGCTATACATTCGCGAAGCGACCTGCTTGTTTCAGTGGACGTTTCGCTGTTCCCTTTCGACGAGCAACGGTGCTCGCTCAAGTTTGGATCATGGACCTACCACGGATTCCAGGTCGACGTCACTAATCGCAGCGAAAATATCGACCTCACCAATTATGTTCCATCAGGAGAATTCGACCTCGTCAAGGTTCGTCAGCATCTTCCAATCGAACTCTTCCAACGACCTCTTTCGTTCTAGGTATACCAGAAACGGCGCGTCGTGAAATACACATGCTGTCCGGAGCCCTACCCAGACATCACATTCTTCATCTACATCCGTCGGAAGACGCTTTACTACCTCTACAACATCGTGTTTCCTTGTCTTATGATGTCCGTCTTAACACTATTAGGCAAGTTGCTGCAAGCCTAGCTCCTACCCTCATTAACTGGAGACCCCGCTATGTAAATGTCGAGGATTTTTGCTTCTTACGCAAGTTGTCAGATAACGCTACGACGCAGAACGCCATTAAAGTAGACGTGGGTTAGAACAATCATCGCTAAGCACGACCTTGTGCACCTTGGCCTTGACGGCGTCATCTGCCGTGGCGCCGACTTCAGCGAGATCTCTCTTGATGACGTCCTTCCATCTTTTCCTTGGGGCTCCTCTCGGACGCTTTCCGGATGCCTCGACATCTAGAGCCAACCTTGTGGGGTGATCCTCTGGTCTTCTGAGGACGTGTCCATACCACCTCAGGCGCTGCTCTCTCATCTTCAGCTGGGGCTGCCTTCATCACTGCCCTAACATCCTCGTTTCGCACCCTGTCCCGACGGGTCCATCCACATGCCCACCTCAGCATCCTCATCTCCGCCGCCTGCAGTTGCCGCTCCTGCGCCTTACCCAGGGCCCAGCACTCACTGCCGTAGAGGAGGGCAGGTCTCACAACTGTTCTATAGAGCTTGCCTTTGAGCGTCCAGGAGCATCTACGGTCGCAGAGGATCCCTGTGGACTCCCTCCACTTGAGCCAAGCTGCGTTTATCCGTCCCCTGACCGCCTGGTCCGGGGACCCTTCCTTGGATAGGTCACTTCCGAGGTAGCGGAATTCTTCCACCTTCTCGATCGTTTCCCCTTGGCAGTCTAGGATCGATCCAGCGCACTGCTCAGAGCTGATGAACTTCGTCTTTTTCACGTTCAGCCGTAGGCCGTTGTCTGCGAGGGCTCTCTGCCACAGCTGCACCTTCTCCTCCAGCTCCTCCTGGTTGTCGGCTACTAGGGCGATGTCGTCCGCGTAGAGGATCGTCCTGAGAGGGCCTTCCTCAAGGTGGTTCATTATAGAGTCAACCGTCAGCAGGAAGAGGAACGGTCTCAGAGCCCACCCTTGGTGTACCCCCGCTGTGATGTCCACTTTCCTTGTCACCCCGTGTGGAGTTCCGCTTTCGAGCCCTCGTACATGTCCCTTATGACCGTGATCAGACGTTCCGGGACACCCCTCCCTCGAGGGGCATTCCAGATTACGGCCCGAGCTAGCTTGTCGTAGGCCTTCTCCAGGTCCAGGAATGTTAGGTAGCAGGGTTTTCGTTTCTCCCGATATTTCTCCATCACCTGGCGAGCGATGAAGATGGCGTCTGTGGTGGACCTCTCAGGCATGAAGCCCCACTGCACCTGGGAGATGGGTACCATCTCCCTCAGCTTTGAGTCGACCAGTCGTTCGTAGATCTTCATCGTGTGTGAGATCAGTTTGATCCCTCGGTAGTTGGAGCACTCGGAAGCGTCTCCCTTCTGCTTGAAGATGGGGACTATGGTGCTGCTCCTCCAGTCATCCGGCGTCTTACCTTCTTTCGTGATTGTGTTGAGGAACTGCGTCAGCCAGTTGATTCCGAGGTCCCTGAGCACATTCCAAGCCTCTACTGGCACACCGTCAGGCCCTGCTACCCTTCCGAGTTTCATCTTCCCTATGGCCTTGCGAACCTCTTCTTGCGCCCAGGGTGGGATGGGTTCTTCCGTTGGTTGTTCTTCTTCCGCCTCCCGACGAGGGAACTCCTCGTTCAGGAGTTCCTTGAAGTACTCCTCCCATCTCTCTCTGACCTGGACCGGCTTCTGTAACACCCTACCGTCAGCACTCTTCACAGTCTTCACTACTCGAATATCGAGGCTAGCTCTGTGACGCGCCTTGGCCAGGCGGATGGCGAACTTCTCTCCCTCTGGCCCGTCTAGCTTCTCGTACAGGGCATCCATTTCCTCGTTTTTTGCCTTTGCTACAGCTGTTTTTGCCAGCCTCTTCAGCTTCCTGTAGGCTGTGAGATGCTCGCGTGCCCTCGTCTTCTGCCATAGCTTCTAGGCCTCCTTCTTTTTCTTCACCGCAACCTGTACCTCTTCTCTCCAGAACCATGCCGCCTTATCTCCTCTGGTTCCTCCTTTCGTTTCACCGAGGACTTTTCTGGCACATCGCAGGATCGTTTGGGTCACCCTCCTCCATGTTTCGTTTACGGGGCCAGTTGGATCCGGAAGACCTACTTCGTGCACTCCTTTGTAGCTCGTTGCGCTCTGTGCCCCGCAGTCTCCACCATCGGATCCTGGGTTCCGTCCTCACTTTGGGCCTGGTGGGTAGAGGTATGCTAAGGTCTGCTACCAAAGAACTATGCTGTGATGCCACGTCTTCTCCCGGAATGACCTTCACATCCCGGACTGTTTTCAGGGCAGCCCTTCGAACCAGGATGTGGTCGACTTCCGTCCTTCTTCCTCCGCTAGCATAGGTCACCTTCTGGCTCTCCCTCTTCGCGAAGAAGGTGGTGCAGACAGCCAGGTTGTGGGAAAGAGCCAGATCCAGAATTCGTTCTCCATCCTGGTTTATCAGGCCGATCCCTTTACCTCCATGAACCCTTTCCACTATTCTTCTGCCACTCCTCACATGCCCGTTCATGTCCCCTGCAATGGAGAGGTTGTCGCCTTCTGGTTCGACCTTATGGCTTCCTCGAGCGAGAGGTAGAAGTCATCCTTGTCGTGCTCGGAGCATCCGGTCTGCGGAGCGTAGACAGACATGATGGTCCACTAACCCTCCTTCGTGTCCAGCCGCAGTGACATGATGCGGTCGTTTATTCTTTGGACAGCCTCTACTGAATCCTTGAGGGACTCCGCGACAGCTATCCCTACCCTGTTCCTCTTGGTGTCCTCTCCGTTGTAGTACAGCTTGACCCCTTCTCCGATCTCCCTGGCTTTCGTCCCTTTCCATCGCGTTTCCTGCAGACACAGGACTTGTATCCTTCTGCGCTTCATCAGGTCAGCCACTTCCCTAGATCTTCCGGTCAGCGTTCCCACATTCAGAGTCTCCAGTCGAACTAGCTTTTTAGCCGAGGTCGTTCGGCCCTCGGTAGCCCTCGCATACTGACCACAGAACTCGAGCGGGGGTTCTCTGCGCCACCTCTGGGTGACGTCCTAGCCTTTACACTGATTCTATTGCGACTTGTGATCATGATTTTGTGACGAGGTTTCTCCATCAACCGACCTGTCAACCTGGCCCTGACGCTGGAACCGTTGCCATTTTTGCAATTTTAGCAGGGCATGGCGGTCCGGAGCGGGGAGTCGAACCTGTGACCGTTTGTGCATGAAACTACACTACTAACCACTAGGCTAACTCGGCTCTACACACCATGGCTTGCGATCACAAAAAAAAACCCACACGACAGAAAGTGAGGAAGCGCGAGGGCTGCCAGAAAGCAATGTGTTCAGTGATGCCAGCTGTCACTGCTTTCCTTGAGCACCTGCCTGCACAGCGTAGGATCATCTTTTGCAAGACGGTAGTCTTTTTCAACTCCAGTATGAGATCGTGAAGGTTGGTGAAGACCTGCATACCGCTTATTTAGATGTTCTTTCGAACGTCCTACAATCTATTTGGCAACACTGCCTTCAGAAGCACACATTACATACACATTATATGAGTAATCGATGTTATTCCGATGTTGTATATCTGATCGGATCACCGCCTCACCTCCTTCGCGCAGCGTTTTGTTTGGCAAGAAGAGAGGGGATGTAAATCTCACGAAAAGAAATCTCGGATCGTAAAGCACACCTAGGACAGTTCGGTGGCAATTGAAAAGGTCACGAACAACACTGGTGAATTACGCCATCAGTTCCCTCATCGTATCCTCCGCGATGCTAGGGGGGCCGTGAGCTTGAAAATTCGTTCTAGATTTTTTTTAAACAGAACCATACTATTCTAAGCATGTTGCAGAGTCTCTAGTTTAACCTGTAGGATGCCCATTTTGTTCGGATGATCTTCAGTTTGATTTTAAAGGCGTCAAGCTTGCTTAGAGTATCCTGTTTTTATCCTGTTTGTGAGGAGGAGTATCCTGTTTGTTTCGAAAAGGCGTCTAATTTGGCGTCAACAAATACATCTCACGAACGCCTAAAGCTGATGTAACTTCCCCTACACCCTAACATTTCAACCGCGCTTTAGCCCTCTCTGCGCTCTCCAATCTGGAGCCTCGTTTCTATCTGTCTTTTTGATAAACATTATGGTGGGCTCATCTAAAGTATTTCAGTGTTTGTCCTGCCACCGGATTCTGGAGAAAAGATTGCACTCGGCATCACCGTGTTGCTGGCATTTTCCGTAAGTTGCTTCCGGTTTTAAATTCAAAATCAAAACCTTGAGCCGCCGCTTTCCGGACCAGCCGCTTCCCTGTTCACGATATTTTCGTTTTCGAACGAATTCTGTTTTGCACACAGGCCAAACCAAGCCGTCCATATCTCTGGTTTTACGAGGCCTAAAATGGAAAAGAAGCACACTACCTTATTTGAAGGCTTTAATCTACATAATTCAACCATTTCGCTTGCTGATATCAATTGGAAGGATAATAGAGTGTGTGTCAAACCATAAGGGAATTCAGAAAGTTTAATTCGATGAGGGCTTTTTTGCCTGTGATTCGGTGAGTGTGAGGAAGAGCATAAGACATAGACTATTTTAAACCAAGCGCTACCTGGAGGGAAGTGTGGGAGCTATCTAGTCTTAGCGTACATCTCAGAGTTTCGTCGGCCACAGACCTCCCAAAATTTCTGCGTCGTCCTGATCAGTGGCAGAACGGCTGGCGCCACATTTTCTCCATTCTTCTTCACCGCATTCGCATAGCTTGTTCCTTATACGTGTGTCGCAGGTGTTCGTGCTCGCGATCGCCGAGAAGATGCCAGAGACGTCGGATTCGATGCCGCTCATCGGTATCTACCTCACCGTCGTTATGGGGATGACGTCCGTCTCCGTCGTTATGACTGTTCTCGTCAGTCTAAGCTTTCCTCTGGCCATTTATTTCCGCTCAAATTATTGTTCTGACTTTGTCTGTAAATAGCAAGCTGGATTGGCTGCAGCTTCGGCGTTGTTGCCCCCTAGAGTTTTGGAAATTTTCATGTCGACATCTCAAATTTATTTCATGCCTCAGCATGGAACTCGGCCAACGAACGGTGAAAAAGGGAAAGGGAGATTTTGCTACATCCAGGCTAATGGAGATTGGAGAAAACGACAAAATCGGATTACTCCCGGTAAACAAAAAATAGCAAAAATACAGTAATGGAAAAAATACGTGAATAGATGTGGCTGCACGAAGAAATCGAGAGCAGCTGGAAACATTTCAGGTGCTGAACTTTCATCATCGTGGCCCATTCAACGAACCCGTGCCGATGTGGGTTCGTGTTCTAGTGCTGGACCGATTGAGGCGGATGCTACACATGAAGCTTTCGAACAGAGGTTTTCTGATTTAAATCATCGTCCAAACGGGGCGGGTTGACATAATGGGTTGTTCGGTCATAAATATCTTTTCTCATATTTTCTCTAGCTGAATTTATTCATATTGACAGCAAACGTGAATCAATGATATAAGAACCATTTTGTTGGATATCCTTTAGCCATCTTTCCGTAAAATTGAAAAATATTTCGAAGAAGTCTTGGTTTTTAGAAGCGAGGAGCTGGTACAACTCCTTCAACAATTTGATCGGAATTAAAAGTTTTGCCATTCAATTGGTTTTGAAAGGTTTTGAACGCGAAACAACTATTAAACAGATGGTGCCAAGCCAATGCTATAGGGTGGATGCTGCACCATTTCCAGTTGAGCTCTGTTAATTTTTGACAAATTATCAAAGAGGAGTGGGGTCTGGCGTTATCATGATGGTGCCTTTGCGATTGGCCAGTTCAAGGCGTTTTTTAATTCTTCATCCAATTTCGATGGCTGACGAGAGCAGGCATTCGAATCAGCAGTTTGCTTTTTTGGACGCAGCTCAAAACAGACCATACCCTCGCATCTGTTGGTGCGTTTGGTGAGGTGGATTTCCCGTAATTCGTGAGGAACCCAGACATCCAGTCTGTCTACACACTCGAGCAGGTGCAAGTGCAAGTAAACGGTGAGTTCGCTATGTCAAGCTTCTCGGCAATATCCCGAGTTCTCGTGTGCCGGTTAGTTTCGATCAACGCTTCTACTTTGTCGTCTTCAGTAGCGACTGTGCGACCAGCATGTGGTGCATCTTGCACACTAAAATTTCCAGAGCGAACGCGAGCAAACCAACGCAGGCACTGGCGTTCAGTATAGCAGTCCTCATCATAAACTTCACATAATTTCTTCCGACCTTGCACCGGTTTTTCGCCCTTTCGGAAGTAAAACAATAAAATACGCCGACAATGCTTCTCCTTGATTTCCATTTCCAACCTAATTTTTTACAAACTTGTTATTGCTTAAGACGCTCAGCTTTTGATAGAAGATAGTCTAAGGTCTATCCCTTAAAATAATTTTTATTAATGTAAGCCACGCAAATACCAGTACTACAAAATATACATTTCACAGCATCTATGAGAAAAAAGCGACATTCATTATCGAACACCAAATACATCCTTGAGTTTCCGCGTCCTTTGGGAGCATAAGGGACTCAATACTCGCACATGTTTATTTATTTATTTATTTATTTATTTATTTATTTATGCACAATGACATCCGATATAGCAAGAAACGAGAACGAGACAAAAAAATCAAATACAACACCAAGTAGTTGAGAAAATTAAAACCAACAGTGGGAGTAATGCTAATGAAGCAGGAGTAACAGTAGCAGCAGCAAAGCCGGATAACAGATTTTCCTCGAACTAACGGACGGAAAAACAACATATAATGCGGAAACGTGCGAGCGAAACTGCAGGATTTGTAATAATTAGGTAACGCCGACTTACCCTAAAAAGGAGATGTCAAACAATCAAAGTGGCTGTATCGCAGCAGATTCCTCTGTTCTCAAGTGACCTTCCACCTGCAGGATACCGACAAATCCGGAACGCCCTCCATGCGAGTTGCTGGAGACGTCAGAGCAGTGTCATGCCGCTTGTGTAAAATACGCTATTCTCGAGAGGAAAAGCTGGCTGCCTATGCCTGGTTTAGAGTTGGATGCACTGCGCCGCATCCTGACCTTCTTGAAAATGGCTGGATGGTTTTCTCCCAAGTCACCGTTCCATGCATGGAGACGAGTGAAAACTAGATGCTAGTGAACCCCGGGGCACGGAAAATGAACCCATCTGCTGTGCCATAAACCGGTTGCCTCGCGGTGAAATGACCCACCCGAACGCTTGTAAGGGCGCCCGTCGCGGCACGCATTCCAGAATAAGCTTTGAGGACCCCGACTCGTTTGGCTTAACGACTTGGAAAAAACGAAACAACCCTGTATACAAATGGAATGGTGGAGATTCTTCCTATATGACTCACTTTGTCCGTTCAGATCTACGCTTCCGACCCTTCCCTTATACGACAAGGGTGACGCCTTCGCGTTAAACCTTCACTTGTTGCTACGGCTAATATCAATAGAATTAGATGCAAGTCTAAACAAGCATTCAGTCCATGCACAATCAATCGAGTCTGGAGTGTAAGGCTTCAGGCAGGAGCATGGCGCAATCTTGACTATTTGCACGCCACAGTAATCCCGTCACACTGCGTTTTCATGTGAGTCTCAAACATCTCCAAATGCCTTACTAGCAGCAATGTTACAACCCTTCACATAGAATCTTTTTTTTAAACACCCTCTATTTTTCGCAAGCTATAATGTGTATTTAAGTTTTAAACTTCAAAATAAACACAAATAAATCGAAACGACCACTTTGTGAAGAAATTATAACATCTATTCAAGCGAAACACAATCAATCGATTGTAAAATGGAAAATTTCAGACGAGTGAATTTCGCTTTCTATGCCGCTCATATGTCAGAAAATTTATATTTTCTTAAGCTTTCATACGAGCCCTTAACTTCTTCAGTACCTTTACTATGAACAAAATTATCGCCTTTCAAACAGTGTATACATTTTTTTGCGACACCCTGTAGTTGTGGTAATTATGCTCTGAGTTTAACTATTTACTTTTATGTTTTGCATTTTTGCTTGAGCCTAGAACGGCTGTTATAGAAGATAGAAGCTGTTAGGAGGATGTTTAGTTGCGGTCAAAACTCTTGCGCCAGGCGGGACTCGAACCCGCATCTTCTGCTTTCCGGGCAGCGATGTTCGCCTTACACCACCGGCGCTGTTTGACCGAACAGAACATCCACGATATCTTCCTAGCAATGCTCTGAGTTTAAATATTTACTATACAAATACATTTACAATCCAAAAAGTTCTTTTTATAAAAGAACGTCCTTGCCTACATTATCTTCTAAAGAATCTAAAATAAGGATAAGGATAAAGGATAAAGGACGGCGTTACTCAATCCCTTCTGGGATGCGCCAGCGCATTCTACTTCTACGGGATGTCGTGGAGGCGATATGAATGCGTATTTGGCCATACAATGACTTGCGGTGGCCAGTCGATGAACAAGTCAGCGCTTTATCCTTCCCAGACAAGTCTGGTGCCAATTCACCGACCCCGGAGGGATGGAAGGCTTGGTTGGCCTGGGCGGGAAATCCGAACCAGGAACCTGGTATCGGGTGCACGCGACAGTTGCGCCTCCTACGACTGCGCTACACGCGCCCAATCTAAAATAGTTATACTAATTGAGAAATTATTACAGTTCTTTTCAAGATGTGCATCAATTTTATCACCTGTCGTGCCGTTGATCATCGAATTGCTCGAGCGGGCGCCAGCAGCGTCTCCATTCGTCCCTGTTGCGTGCCATAGTGCTCCAATGGATCCTTATCACTCGAGGGACACGAAGAGCGTCATAGCGGTCGTTCAGGGCTTCCACGAAGAAGTCCGACCAACGCGTTGAAGGGCGTGCTGGTGTTCTCTTGACATCCCGCGTAATCCAGTCGGTGATGGCTCTCGTCCAGCGGGTGTCTGCGAATCGCATTACGTGGCTGGCCCACCTAATTTTCGACGACTTGGCCCATGCGACAGCGTCTCTGATCTTTGAACGTCGGCGAAGCTCGGAACTCCGGAGGCCTTCACTCACTTGCGTGAGTCGTGTCAGTCCGAGCATCGTCCTCCCGATTCCACGCTGCCCGACGCTGATCGCGTGTTCATCCTGCTTTCGTATAGCAGAGGTCTCTGAGGCGTATGTTAGAGCAGGAAGAACAGTGGAATCGAATAGGTGGGCACGGAGTCGGACGTTCTTCGTCTTCTTCACGACTTCTTCGACGCTCTTGAAAGCTCCCCAAGCCGCCCGTTTCCTCCTGCTCTGCTCTGGTTCTAGGTCGTTGGCCATGTTGACTTCGCGACCCAGATACACATAGCTGGAGCACTCGGAGACGTTCGTTCCGTTGAGCGAGAATGGGGCATCAGAAACCCATCCGTTCTTCATGAACATCGTCTTCGTAAGATTCAGCTGCAGTCCAACGCTTCCACATACACGATCGAAGTCGGCCAGCATTCGCTCCGCCTGACTGATGCTCGGTGTTATGAGCACGATGTCGTCAGCAAAGCGCAGATGGTGCAGCTGCCGGCCGTCGACCTTCACTCCCATGTGCATATGAACATTTATTAATTTTTGGGTTTGGGATAGGTGTTCTATAATTCTGTATTTTAATTTTCTAGTTGTAATCTCAATATATTGTTTTTGGCAATCGTGTTATACATTAGACAACATCACTTATATTGCAATTATCATTGTTTATCTTATAGGTGTTAATCCTCAAATTCGTAACTGAAGAATGAACATGTTCAGTTTATTAATTGTTGTACAAATACTGCATTTAGAACAGTTGTTAAATTTGTTGGCATTTCCAAAGTTATTTAAAATATTGATCCCATTAACCTCACTCCTAGTGGAATTACTATTTTTATAATAACGGTTTCGGTTGGTTGGGTCAGTAGCGTGTGTTCTCTTAGCAGGTCAAAACAATAAAGTGTAGAACAGGCCCAAGCTCTACACTATTCTGAACTAGGGGAGGTATTTAGTGGGCCTGCCATTGGGTTACCGCGCGTATGTTGTCCATGCCACCCTACTGGTGTTCCTTTAGATGGAAATGAATATCTCTAAACAATTGGTAATATACGTATTTTAAAGGAACGGTTCTTTTGGAAGCACAGGAGTTTTCTCCTGCAAACTCCTGCTTTTATCACTCCTTCAAAAGAACGCCTTTTTTAAGGCAAGAGGTGTGGTCCCCTTATCCCTGAATTTCAACTGGATGTATGAATTAGAGCACACATCAGAATAAAGTTCTATAGTTAAACTGTGAAAGTGCATTTTTGTACCGCTTAAGTTGTTATTATTAGATTATTTTTTAAATAAATTATTCACTATTTTACAAGACTATTTTCTTAATTCTAACGAAAATGAAATTATGAAAAGTTTTGATTTATATACACATATATTAAATTAGTAATTATACCACTTTTCAAATTAATGATTATGTTTTCATATACATAAGCATGAGAGGTAGGGTTTGAAAATTTTTTTATATACATAAATTAAACCTAACAGTCTACTATATTATAATAAAGAAATGCTAGTAAGTTTAAACAAAGCGAAATGAAAACGACAACCAGTAACAGAAACACAACCATAATTGTTCAAAAAACTCAAAGATTGACTATCGTTAATCGATTATGTCAACTTGTTGTATTGAAATATAGCAATTTTCTCTCACTATACATAGTCGACAGCCGCGAGACAAATCCGTGGAAATGGGTCTGACGGAAGGACTTAATGAAAATCCCCTCAAAGGGGGTCTATATTAGACCTTCCCTAACTAGAGAGGAGAGAGAACGGATTCGTCAAGCTCGGCAAGCGCGTCGTAATGCTCATGATGTGACTAATCTCAGTAATCTAACTGGCCCACTGAACATGTCTCCGGTAAACTAACAAGCTCTCTTCGGATACCAGTCCCTGATCTAAATTGCCTTTATTGCAATATACGCTCCATCCAAAAGAACACAGTGCCACTCAAGTTCGCCATCAAATGCTTGAATTGTGATGTAATCGTTATCACAGAGTCTTGGCTGGATGACTCAATAGATCTAGCACCAATTCTAGGCGATCTTCGTCAAGATTTCTGCTATGCTAGATGTGATAGATTACATAAAAGAGGTGGTGGCGTTCTAATTCTTCTTAGGAATTCCATAATGTTTGAGAAAGTATGGTGTGAATCAGTTCCAGACGCTTTCGAAATCCTCTGCTGTGATTTAATCTTTATGCAATACAGCCTAAGGCTAATCGCTGTTTATAGAGCTCCTAGTTCATCCCTGTCCAGCACAATACTGTTAGCCAAGGTACTAAGCGATCTCTGCTCTTGCAAAACACACTGTGTCATATTAGGTGACTTCAATTTGCCGGATATAGATTGGTCAAAGGGCTACTCAGGATCTATGGCGTCACGATGTTTTATTGATATGTGCAAATCATGCAAACTAAATCAAAACGTTTTGGCACCAACTCGATATGGTAATGTACTCGATCTTGTTCTCAGTAGTCATCCAAATCTAGTAAAAAACTTAGTTGTTCTATCACCGATAGGTTCCAGCGATCATTCAAGCATCTCCTTTAAACTCCAAGGTTTTGTGAACAGATCGGCATACCGACTACGGAAGGCTTTTCATAAAGCCAACTACGACCTAGTATGCCAATTTTTATTCTCTGTAGACTGGAGAACACTTCTGGAACAACACACTAGTGTAAACGATAAATATGAGTTGTTTCTGGCCATCCTTCATGATTGCATCGAACAGTTCGTTCCGACGGAAAACCTGCCAAGTAACTTTTGCAAGCTTCCTCCTAATTTACTTAAGCTTTTTGAACTGAGGCAAAGAACGTGGCTGAAATATCAAAATAACCCTAGTTCGGATAATATTGATCGTTTCAAAACTGTGAACAATAAGTTCGACCGAGAACTGAATCGGTACAACAAGTATATCGAAAGGAAAATTCTTGAAGATGCTAAAAAACCATCTCTTTACAGATTGTTGAATTCCGTACTAAAGCGGACTGAGCGAATTCCTTCTTTGAAAGATGATGGAGGAGTTTCCGCTGTAACTGACCTATCCAAAGCTTCTATGCTTGCAAAATTTTTCCAAAAGTCCTTTTCGGAGTGCCACAATGATGTTGAGTCATCTGGTACCGCAAGCTCTTCCTTCTGTATGGAAAATTCCATTTGGTTCTACAAAGAGGAAATTTACGCCGCATTATGTACTTTACCAGCATCATACACCGTTACCCCAGATCACGTACCACCATACTTTTTCCGGAGAGTTGCTATCGCAATAGCGTACCCACTTGAGCACATATTCAATGCTAGTTATATGTCAGGAGAAGTACCTTGTCGTTGGAAACACGCATTTGTTACACCTATTCCAAAGAAAACACCCCACCAATTTGTCTCTAATTACCGTCCCATTAGTATTACTTCCGTTTTTGCTAGAATTTTCGAAAGGAAACTCAAAGCTGCTCTTGTGACTCATCTTGAGTCAAATTCTTTAATGCCCAATGATCAACATGGCTTTCGAACCGGAAGGTCCACTGAAACGTTGATGTTGTCGACGCTTAATGACTGGACACATGCGCTTGATCAAAAAGTGGATGTGGATGTTGTCTATTTTGATTTTATGAAAGCGTTCGACAAGGTCCCTTCTGCTAAGCTGATCAACAAGCTTAAAGGAATAGGAGTCCACCCAAGATTAACTGAGTGGATAAAAAATTTCATATCTGACAGGACCTTCCAGGTTAGAGTTAATCAGTCATTCTCCGAATCGCTACCAGTTACCAGTGGTGTTCCTCAGGGTGGGGTTTTATCCCCAATTCTGTTTTCTATTTATACGGCTGAAATTCCCTCATTGGTTAATCAATATGGTGTTACGTGTAAGATGTTTGCGGACGATATAAAAATTTATAAGAACATTACTAGCGGGGAAGACCACATTGCTCTGCAATCTGCAATAAATGCTATTGTCGATTGGTCAAAAAAGTGGAAGTTACCACTGTCGGGGCCAAAATCACAGGTTCTTCACCTCGGACAGCAGCATAATAGGAACAACTATCACATTGGAGAGCTAGCACTTAACAATGCTGATAGGTTGCGTGATCTTGGATTTATTTTAGACTCAAAACTTTCCTTTAAAGATCACTGTGAAGTCATAGCAAAGAAGGCTGATAGAGTTGTATGCAGTTTATTTAAGGCATTACGAACAAATTCTGTTGTTCATTTATTGCTAGCATATAAAGCGTATGTTAGACCTATATTAGAGTACGGCGCCACTATATTCAATCCTAAGTGCAAGCGAGAAATTGCTAGGCTTGAATCTGTACAAAACAGCTTTACCAGGAAGCTATGGATAAGAGTTTATGGCTTGGACTACGCCGCCATACCATCAGCGGTTAGGAGAAATCAAGTTTTTAACTTGCGCAGTCTTGCCTGTCGCAGAAGAAAGTATGATCTAATCATGATGTACAAGTTGCTAAACGGTATGCTGTGCCTTTCACTTCAAGAATTTTATTCAATTTCCCCTTCTAACACAAGGGGTGGGCAGTGGAAGATCCAGATTCCCAGAGCAAGAAGTAACGTAAGGTCTTCGTTCTTTACTAGTCGAGCCGGCATTGAATTCCTGTGATTCTCCAAGAAAAACAAGTTGCCAAACTCACTAAGGCAATACAAAATATTAGTCGACCGGTATCTCCAGGAAGCTTGTTAATTGCCATCCACCTAGAGAGCTTGTTTGTATCATGAATAGTACTAGTGTTGCCTATTCTTTTTTAATTCCATTCTCTTTTACACTGGATTGTAGTTTGTTGATGTTGTTATTTTTAATCGCGTGGTTATCCACGTATATAATAAATAAATAAATAAATAAAATGCGATTTTCGCCTACCCTCCATATTCATAAAAACTTCTCGTTCAGCCAAGGCAGATAGATCCCTCGAAACTGCTCCTGGTCTTAATTACTTAGCCACAGTACATCTGCGGCGCGGCCAGCGCGCGCATCTCGACAGAGAACTCAATTTCGTCGCTTCTCGTCTGAAGCGCTACTTCAGATCATGGCCTTTAGATAATCAACGGTGTCTTTGATCATTGTCAACTTAGGCAAAGTGTTCGAGTCCTCAAGCAGCATGATGAGGCGAATGTCCGTGCGAGTGGCGATGGACGACATGAGAAACGAGGTCAGCAAGTCCCAAGAGGCAGATCCATAGAGGGCAGTTCTAACAGTCACTGAAATGAATAGAACTCCTTGAAGGGGAAATTACGATATCAGCGTTGTCAGTGGTAGATGTGCAGCTTCATATTACCCGACCTAAAAGGAGAGCGCACGCAGGGCGTCGGTTCCTCAAATCCGACCTTCCCGTTGCAGATTATGAACGACATCGGTCCTGACCTTCTAAACGGTGGAAGCGTCGCCTCTGAGGTGAGCACGCCTTGACTGTACACGTAGATCCACATAATAGGTCTCTTGAAGGGAGTACGGCGAGAGTCCCTTCTTCTCAATGTGCCCCACACCGAGATCGCAGTGGATCGCAACGGCGTCACCAGAAGGAGGCCACGATGTGGCGACGACCTTCAGGTGAAACTTCTGACAACGCTACAGGTGAGGCCAAAATCCATTCTCTCAGTAGCCTTACCCGCGAGAAGGCGCCGGCTATCGCATGCACACAACCCCAGGTTCTTGGCGCAGAGGGGCCAACTAAGCCTTCCATCGCTTTGGGGTCAATGAATTGAACTAGATCTGTCTGGGAAGGATAAAGCGCTAACTTGTTCATCGGCTGTCAACCGTACTTCAGTGATTATGCTTTATATATGCCATACATTCAAACTCCTTCCACGACATCACGCAGAAGTAGAGTATGCCGCGCATCCCATTAAGGGATTGATTGACGCCATCCTTTGTTCTTACCTGCCTTTATCCTGTAACATACTGGGGTAGCGATTGCTTTGCACTCTCACCTCACCTTCACCTAAGGGTGAGCGGTGGGCTAACTCGACCTCCGACTAACTAAGGCTCTGACGAATGCGACAATGCCGAAACGAATATCAGTCTTGGTCAACAGCTGAGAATCAGCCATGAAACGTCACTGCTAAGATTCCTGGAAGGTCGTTCAGGCCACCAAAGCAATTTGTAATAAGAAGGAGTTTCTAAGACGTTATACGCGACAGCAAATATTCCGTTATTTAGCAATTATATATTGTTTTTCGCTGCTTCTTAGTCAACGCCAAATGCACCTTGACGCACCTGAATATCCTTCTAACAGCCATGCCTAGAGTAGACGCACCCACACCCAATTTTGGGTGGGTGAATTATTATTCGAAGAAACTCTCGGAGTATATATGGTTTGTTCGTAGTTGCAAACAGACACTACCTATCCACGAGTGTGCGCATCTCATCTCACTTGTACAAAGCTGAATAGACCCAACATTTATCATCGGACACTGGGACGCGAGGTCACTGGTAGATTTTTTCATTAGTCCACAATTCCTGTGGGATGCTGATTCAAGAGACCAAACGGAATAATATGAACCGCCAGTGAAGTTACCAAGTCAGAAAGAACTTCGAGCTGGGCTACAAGATTCGAACTCTACGAGCTGCTCCAATGTGAATCCGTTGCCTTCACGAACTTCTCTACGGCGAAGGTCTGCAAGGGAAAATGGAAGCCCTCGAGTAATGGTGGTCTTATCTTCATCTGGCACTCGGTCTACCTGTAGCTGAAGTAGGTCCAGTTGGAGAAGGCGTCGGGTCATCGAAGTTCGAAGATCCCGAATAAGCCGTCGTTGCGGATTCAGATGAGCGAATCGCAGATTGCACTTCCTCTGTTCACCGGTTCTTAAGCGAACGCGTAGCTTGTATTTGACATTGAACCGCTTCATACAGGTAAAAGAACGACGGAGAAGACCTACTCTGGGATGGGAAAGACTTGGCCAGCGATATTTTGGCCTTCCCATGAAGCAAACCTCCCCGCTGCCTCTGATCTATGCTAGAGCTTCCGAACTCATTTAAACCATCAGATCTTACAGGTTCTAATCAAGAAGCAGGAGAACGAAGACATATGCGAGAGAATGGCCAATGAATGGCGACATGTAGCCCAGGTAGCACAATGGAAAGAGCGACCTTGAAGGTCCACCGCACGCCCCGAAGCTCTATTTTTTAGGTGATAGACCGCCTGCTGTTCTGGATCTTCCTCGTGGCGACAACTCTCATCACCTTCGTGCTGCTCGTACTGATTCCCTCACTTCCGCGTCCCTCGTATGAGCCATATGATACGGAGTGACACCGTCACATTCTTTCCTCTGTGGTAGTCTGCTCTCTGTGCCTTAACTATGGGTAGATCCGATCTCATCCTCATAAAGAGACTTGAACTGATTTGCTTCGTATTTGTTTTTATTCATTAAGGCATAGACGAAAGTCTAGCATAAACAGCGTTAAAGGCAACAACGAACAATGTGTACTATGACATAAACATATACAACCACCCCATAAGTCAAGCAGTGCAACAACAACAATATCCAGTCGTCGAGAAATTCCCTGATTAGCTGTGACAACTCTTCTACACGTTTGTGCAGACAGCATCGTCAAATCGTCGTACTTGCCAAGCCACAATTTGAATTCCTTGAGGATCCTATAGCTTAGGAAATCTGATCTAACCAGTGATTTAGCGACAGAGACCCGACGTTTGAGCTTTCCTCTTACAGACTTCGTCAGAGTCCCGTCAGAGTTCGTCAGAGTCCCGAAATCCCCTGGACTGATTGGTAGCTTCCTGGCGAGAATTTTGTACATCATGATAACCTCAGCCATTCTGCTTCTGTTGCTTAGCGATCCGTTTAGAACCATTGCAAATTGACTTGTAATCCGTAGAAAAGCATCTCATCATAAGTTTTCTGGTGGAGCTTTTCTGCTTTCCAAGAGATCAATAGCCCTCTTCGGAGTTGGGCTGAACACCGTTGTCCCAGTTTCCACGATAGGTCCCACATAGGGTTCAAAGACGTATACCTCTGGAAGGATGGATTTCAAAATTCTTAAAAGGTTATAGATGCGGAAACTGGTGCTCTTCACCAAGAGCCTGTAGTGTATTGAAAGGCAGGTCACTCGTTATATCAAAGCCCAAATCTCGAATTTCATCAACTTTCTCTGAGGCCTGACCATTAATCCTTTATGTCGCTGTTTGAGTATCATTTTTAGGTCTAATCACTAAAAGGTGCGCTTTCGCCGTTGCAAGAGGTAATTCCCACTCATCTGCCCAAGAGCTCATAAAATCGATCGCCTTCAGGAGAGCTTCTGAATCCTCGGTGGTATGGGTTGTTTTGGAGACTTTTGCATCATTAGCGTACATTTTACGCGTATAGGCTGGCAATGCTGTTTGGGAGTTCGTACGTGTTTAGCTGGAATAACCCCACCTTGGGGAACACCGCTAAAGTAGGAAACGGGAATTCTGTAAAAGCCTTTGAAAAGTCAGAGTACCCTACACCTCTACGTTTTTTTTTGTCTTCCAATGCCTTCGACCAGTCATTCAAAGAGATGAGAACGGCTGCTTTCGCATACGCCGCTTTCCAGCAATCCGTATTGACTATCAGATTTTACACCGTGGGCTTCAAGATGTAATACTATATGTCCCTTAAGAATCTTTTCGAATGTCCTTGCAGAAACAGAGGTGAAACTGACAGGTCGGCAGTTTCTAGGACCACCTTGTGGTCTTCTTTGAAATTGGGGTCACAAACGCGCGATGTAAGGAAGACCTTGCTAAGTTTTGTGGACCAATATTCGTACGAAGAGCAGTCTTAGTGAAGGAGGCGACGGCGATCCGATCTTATGAAATAGGCAGGGCGATCTTTCCCACATTGACTGAGTTGCGCATAGGAACATACATCTGGATTGTGTGGTGGAGAGCGGCTGCCATGGTTTCGTAAAGCTGATCCACTGTTCCCCCAGAGTTCACTGCACCCATCACTGGAGGCCAGACAATTTTCAATTTGGTAGCAGTCTGCGCTCTTAAATTCCGGACCCAGGTAACTTCTGTCATTACGCTTCAAGTCTAACTCGAACGTAATTGTAGCATGGTCACTGTTACCTACAGGGGTATACTACTGACGAAGCCTTGCCTTTTGCATCAAGCTGTGCCCAGAACAGAATTTCGTCTGGTAGGAGCTGAAAGCACCTGCTGGAAACCATGTGTTTCATATGCAAAAAAGCAGAAATATTCATCTGGGACCAAGACATTTAAAATGCTGACAAACTCGTATTCATAGAAAATGAGCTGAAAGGAACACGAGAAAATGCGAACATGTACAAGCTGTGAAAGAGCTGGACGAATCATACACGACAGTCAATCGACGCGTCATCTGTAAGTACACCTAACAAATTATGCATAAAGGAGTCCAGGCAGCAGTGCAACGATGAGAGACAGCAGGCAAGTGCTCTTGGCATTAGCAGACCACAGCACCCGATGTGAACGTCAGAGCTATGCGCTAGTGACTCAGTGAAAACCTACAGCCCTGCTGACACCTCGACCGTTCGGCTACGCATCGCAACGAGCATCACCAGTTCAAATGAGTGGCACGAAGCGCAAGAAACCAGTCGCAACGCAACCCTCGGGTTAGTTGCAGATTGTGCTCTCATTCTGCAGCATTCCTAGTAGAGGGAGGGAGGGGCAGAGCGCTGGATCACCACGTGACTCCAGTCTGCGTACTCCCGCAACCCAAACCAATGCAGTCCTAATGTCAGTGCTGGCCCCGTTCCTGTAAGTTTCCATTTCGTTTAGGCCTATCTTATACTTCGGCGACGCTGCGACCCGGCGCTGAGCTGTTGTCGGTGACGTCGTCGACAGCGTTGGCGACAGACAGAGTCGGGGACAGCGGCGACGGCGGGGGTGCGTCAGAGCGCCTCTTCAATGTCATCATTTGGTAACCAGTCTACGGACAGAAACGCTAGGTGATCACATGCGCCGACCTACGGCAAAGAACCCCTCGGGCTATGCTTTTCGTCATCAAGCGGCGTCACTGTACGCGAGTAGTATACCAAATATGGTATCGATTAAACAGAGAATTAACATCTGCATTGATCGCACATTTGGGAACGAGCCACGCATTTTACTATTGCATGAAGCCGTGCAGGTCTGGGAGCGAGCACTCAAGGAAACCGATTGGGTGTCCGCAAGATGGGCGCTTCCTGCCTTTGCCTCTGTACTTCTCGATGTCGTAATTCGAGCTCCGGTGGGGATGATGGCAGTGCCGGGGTGACGAACCAACCCATACCGTCCATCTATCCGTGGACAGTACTGGTATCACGCCCATCATAGCTGGTAAGCTACCGGGCGCTGGGCAACGCTGGGCAATCAGGCCATGAATCCGATGTTCCCGGGACACGCCCTAGGAGCAGAGCGCGAGTAGTGCCGTTTCGTTGCGGTAGGCGCAGCCCCTCACAGCTTCTGCAGATCTGATCGCAGATTTAAGCCGATCAAGAACCGGATAGGGAACAGTAGTCACAGAAAAGCCCGAAAGGTGGAGCGATCAAGGACACGAAATAAACGCTGTTACAACTGACTGCGTTGCTTTTGATGCTGTTTCTTGTATATCGGAGTTTTCATCTTCGTGGTCGTTACGGAAGAGCTGAAGGAACCTCGACTAAGGACGCGACCCATTTTGCCTCATCTCCGATCCGAACGATAAAGCGCGACGTGTCCCTGGGACGATAACGAAACGGCAGAGAGCCAGCGCGAGAGCAGAGAACTATCAGATGCAGACACGAATTGTATATTAGCAGCAGTACAGTGATCGGCACAACAGCATAGGTTCCCGAGCGGCTGAGGAGTGGAAACCACGGCGTTGCTTGCAACGAAGGTCTTGAAGGACAGCGCAATTAATTCAGACCGTAGTAACGAGCATCTGGCCAGGATTGACAGCCTTGCCGGTCTGCTTCTCGATCTCCCTCACCTGAACTCCAGAATCAGACAGAAACAACCGAGGACTGAAGCCTCCATCAAAAGTTGAAGAGCATGCACTCACTTCCGGTTTCCGATAGTTGTAAGGGGGCACAACAGCTGACTTCGCCTCTTTCTTCGGAGTCAATTTTGCGTCGCTTCGTGTTGATTTCTTCAATAAACAAAAATTAGGCAGGTTGTAGAAGTAGACAAAGGAGAACCCTATAAAGCTAGCACTGCGAAGACTTACTTGCAGAGACATTCGGGTGGTCGGCTTTGGAAGCTTTGTCCTCTGGGGCGTACCAGAACGCAGGCGAGCGCCGTTGCATGGCGGAGTCGATTTAGGTGACTTCACTACAGAACGCGAGTTCGATGACGGCTGTTCGTGCGGAAGGCTGCAAACCAGAATCAGACAGAACCTGCGGCACCTTCCAGTACGCAGACGCCGCCCATTCAAGGCTGCAGAATTTGCAACCGCAGCACGACATGAAGCGACAGCCAACCTCATCGCAGAGCAGTCGATCGTGATGTCTTCATCGACGAAGCAATCGAGAGGAAGGGTGATGTCGGGATGCTCCATACTCCCAGCACCGTCATCCGACCAGCTGAAAAGAAACTGCTAAATTTGTATTACTCCCCCTCTCCCATCTTTGCCAAACTCCGTATTGCCAACGCGACACTAAACTTATAGGAATGCATAATCCTTATGGAACCAAAATTGTCAAAAAGAACACCCTCTCCTAATTCAAAAGCATAAAACATCGAAGTTACATCGAAAACTTGAATGACATTGACGTCAGGCAGACTGCTCCACATACTTGGACTAAGCGGTGTGGTAGTTGACTGAGCAGGGTTATCTGCACAGAAAGCAAGGTGTGAGGATGGAGGGCGAGTGTCACCTGAAGCAGCTCTACAGAGAAGAGGAAAGCTCGCCGCCAGAGATTTCCCGAGTACCCTCTACAAGGGAAGAGTCTGAAGCGTATGTCTGAACGGCTGGAGCGAGTCATATATGGAGAATCCTCACCCCTCAATTGGTTTGAAAATGTTTCATTTTTTGCCAGGTCGCTAAACCCAAGGAGTAGGGGGTCACAATGGGATACGACGCAGCACGCGTTTGAGGGTCTTGTACGCCCGCGATGCGTCTGCAGCCAGTGGTTCGGAGCGCGGGTGGGTAGAGGGTTGACTCGTGGGAGGGAGGTCAGGGGTTTGATTCCTCTGCGCTGCTGCATTTTTACATTTCTTTTTCTTTTCGTTTTTCTTATTTATTCTTTTTTTCTTATTTTTGTTTGTTCGTTGCATTAGCGTTTTACATACTCAGCGCTAAAGTTCTCGAAAGTTTGAAGACTATCATCATTGGAGGATCTGTAAATTTTCCACGGATTCAAGCGTGACCAGACAATCTCGTTTTTTTTGTTAACATAATTTAGGACTGCTATACTCACCATCAGATTAGCCCAGTTATTCTCAGGGTGCTTAGTGTTGAAGGCCTGTTAATCTAGTAATTTAGTTTTTTACGGAATTGAAATATCCTGTTATTAATTCGATTACGCCTTCTATGGCAGCTATCTACCTGGCGTTGCTGAATCTTCTAGGCTTACGAGCTATTTTGAACTTACGTGCTAGGTAATTTGCATAAGGCGTTCCATAGGGCCACAGGTGTCATGTTCCAATATATACTATGGTCCGCTTGGAATACTATTGAAAGCCTACTTTATATGTAGGACTGCCTAGGGACATGCTCTCCGTTGGCCCTCGCCGACATACGCGCTGCCCGTCAATGGCTGGTTTATCTAATTTATTTAAACCGGCTACCTGTGTACCAACTTCTAACACAGGCCTTAAACTCCGCTCAGGTCTTAAAAAATCAGGCGTTTCTTTTACCTTCCTACCCTTTCTTCCGCACTAAGCACTTCCCTTTTTTTTCGTTTTTTTTTGGAGTTCTTGTTGTCAGTGTTTACCTTCTGATAGGTGGACGACGCTTGTTTCCATGGAAAATCCGCCTAGGTTAGCTGTGATCGTTCGCCTGCTTTCTGCTGTTGTTTCTGTTTTCCCTTATGTGGCGCGTCCTATGACGTATTCAATAAATAAATTTCAACTGATTGGTTGAGATTTGGGGACTTCTGACGTCTATAACATTTTCACACGTTTTCTGCGCATTTTTCCAGCTGTACGCTGTAGTATTCAACATGGTGATAAACGTTCAGCACCAGTGATACACAGGTAAAAAGTGCCTATGTAGTGAATCGCGGTGTCTTCCTCCATGGTTATGAGCACGCAACCGAAATCCAGTTGAAGACGTACCCTTTCCTCCGAAACAACAGGTCCACCCGAAAACGTTATCACGCCCACTGCTTGTTCGATTCTCCACGTCCATCAGCTCATCTTGCGGATCCCAATCTTCCTCTTCCTCTTCCACCACTTCCAGCTGTTCGTGTTCGTCAACTTAAGTTGACGTGCCTCGAAGTCCTTGAGTATGCTGGCGATCCGTTCGGCCAGCTTGATTTCTCCCTTCGAAGATTCCTTGTCTAAAGGTAGGCCACACTTCAGCGTGAGCAGGTGGATCACCACTCGACTAGAGTTGAGCTTTTCGACATTTTTCTCGAAAGTCGAACAATCGAATAACTCGATTTTTTGAAATTTTCGAAAGTCGAACAATCGAATAACTCGATTTTTGAAAATTTCGAAAATCGAGCAATCGAATAACTCGATTTTTCGCTGTCTTCAAAAATCGAGCAATCGAATAACTCGATTTTTCGCTGTTCTCGAAAATCGAGCAATCGAATAATTCGATTTCTTACTGTTTACGAAAGTCGAACAATCGAATAACTCGATTTTTTGAAATTTTCGAAAATCGAGCAATCGAATAACTCGATTTTTTAAAATCTTCGAAAGCCGAACAATTTTTTTTAAATTTTCGAAAGCCGAGCAATCCAATAACTCGATTTTTTGAAATTTTCGAATACCGAACAATTTTTTTGCTGTTTTCGAAAACCGAACAATTGAATAACTTGATTTTTTGTTGTTCCCGAAAGTCGAGCAATCGTATAAATTCGTCCCTCTGCTACCAAGCCTGCTGAGTCACGCGTTAAAAAAGCAGTGTGTTTGTACACAGCCTAATAATTATGCAGAGAACACTAACAGTGTTTAGAAAATCGTATATCATCTGAAATTTGGGACGTGTTCTGCAGTCTGTGAGGGAGTTATTGACGGCAAATCGAATTTCCTGATATAGCTGTAAAAACAGGTTATTGTAATGGCATCCAAGTCATAACGTTTCTAAGCGCTACCTCTGATAAGAACATTTGATGACATTGCTCTTGTTCAATTTCGCCGCCACGTGTTTGCTGTTTTTAGTATTCCAGCAACATAGTCATATCCCACTGCAAATGTAACTACGAGATTTATCATATCTGCGGCGCAGCGAAGACTGCAAGAATTATATAGTTGATCAAGTTACAAAGCTACCACAAAAGAGTTCATTTTCGTTTGCAGTTTTTAGTTGTCTTGATAATATTCGGAACCGGTTGCGCAAGCGAACTCTTCTATACGCAATTTCCATTTTCAGCGGGAACTCTTCAAACAAATATAACACCTCGAAAAACACTTTCCTTGCTCCTTGAAATGATACGCAGGGGAATCAAAAGGAATCTGCTATGCCCTGGCTTGGAGACCTGATAGACGGCGAACAGTTGCCATTCAACGAGAGAGAGAGAGAGAGAGAGAGAGAGAGAGAGAGAGAGAGCGGTGCTGCGAAATTGCGCGCATATATGGTGAAGAGTGAAGTTGTCGTACTTCATTTAGCGGCACCGTATTGAATGAGGACAAGAAATCCAACCGAT
Source organism: Heligmosomoides polygyrus bakeri (assembly GCA_947359475.1). Taxonomy (NCBI): domain Eukaryota; kingdom Metazoa; phylum Nematoda; class Chromadorea; order Rhabditida; family Heligmosomidae; genus Heligmosomoides; species Heligmosomoides polygyrus. Next base: position 52,934,527 of record OX375869.1, on the reverse strand, counting down.
TTGATTTGAAAGGTGTCAATTCTAAAATGGAACTAACTCAGATGAATATAAGTAACGGAAACGAAACAAGGACGGACGCTTCCAATGCTCGGAAAATGAGGCCGTCAGTTGGCGCAAGATCCGGTGAATATGGTGGGTGAATGAGAAGTTCCACTTCCAACTCCTGCAGTTTCAGCAGCGTTGTGTGTGTTGTCTTGCGAAAGTATTGGCCTGCCCCTTTTGACTAATCTTGGGTACCCCATTGCAAGGTTCCTCCTCATGCCGTCCAGCTGATTACAGTAGACGTACGCAGTTAACACTTCACCAGGTCTCATGAAGCTGTAGTAGATGACTCCATAGGTAGACCACCAAACAGACACCATCAATTTTTTGGTGGATGTTGACTTTCGGAATGTGTTTCGGGGCTTCATCTTTATCGAACCATCGTCCCAAGCGCTTACGGTTGTCGTGGAGAATCCATTTCATCACAGCCAACAATGCGATGTAAAAGATGTTCGGATTTTTGCCGTGAAAGCAAAGAAAGCCAAGCATCGAAACAACACCACTTTTGCTGCTCGCTCAACTCGTGCGGTACGCATTGATCGAGCATCTTTGCCGATTTGATTCAAATGATCCAATGTTGTAGAGATAGATACCTTGAATTTTGCTGCTAATTCACGCGTAGTTTGCGGAATGTCGCCTTCCACTACAGCTTTAAATTTATCGTTATCCACCTTGGACACAGTTCTCCCATGTGGCCTATTTTCAAGAATAAATCGCCAGATGAAAGCTTCTCGAACAATCGACGTACTGTGCGTTCGCTATACTCATAATCGCCGAAAACCTCATTAATGTTCCGGACCGCCTGCGACACCTTGCTCCCACGACGGAACTCATTGGAAACAACACAAATTTACTACTTCCATGGTTTCGAAAAACTGCTCTAAAAAGACATTTGGGAAGACTGTTACAAAGCAAAACAAGTGATCAATAGTGTGAAAATCTTCCTTTAGAACAGAGAAAAATCGAGAACCTTAGAGCCGCTTTTAAGTATCAACCCTGAATATTAGCAGTGACAAAATCAGCGGTTAAATCGAACCATGTTCGAAAAACATCGAGAGTCGGCCGCCAAAACCCTCGAAACGAAATCACAGATTTGAATTTGAATATGGCAGAATCATCCGGTGAAATGCTCATTTTCAATTAGAAGCGAAATCAACAGAACCCTCGAAACGAAATTACGTATTCGAATTCCCACCTGGCCGAATCAATCTGCACTCGCAGCGCGCACCGACTCGATCGATGATATCGAGAGGCTGAACATGTGAATTGCCGTCGAGCACGTTCAAACGGTCCGTTCCCGCCAATTACCGTAGGCGCAGAAGTGGAGCGAGTTTGAACATTGGTTTTTCGGGGAACAGAGCCCATACTCAGGCGGCCAACTCTTGGTTTTGTTCGAACATTGCTCAATTTCGAACAATACTCGAACAATGCTCTTTCGCGATCTTCGATTTCGAACAATATTCGAACAATGCTCTTTCGCGATCTTCGATTTCGAACAATGTTCGAACAGTGTCTTCCTAGGTCCGATTTCGAACAATGTTCGAAAAATGGTTTTTCGCGAAAGTCGATTTCGATTAATGTTCGAATAACGGTTTTTCGCGAAAGTCGATTTCGAACAATGTTCGAATAATGAGTTTTCGCGAAAGTCGATTTCGAATAATGTTCGAATAATGGTCTTTCGCGAAAGTCGATTTCGAGTAATGTTCGAATAATGGTTTTTCGCGAAAGACGATTTCGAACAATGTTCGAATAATGGTTTCCCGCGAAAGTCGATTTCGAATAATGTTCGAATAATGGGTTTTCGCGAAAGTCGATTTCGAATAATGTTCGAATAATGGGTTTTCGCGAAAGTCGATTTCGAACAATGTTCGAATAATGGTTTTTCGCGAAAGTCGATTTCGAACAATGTTCGAACAACAGCGATTTACGATTTTCCAGTAATCGAGCGATTAATTGTTCGAAATCGCTCGAACAATTATTCGGCCCGATTAATCGAGCTCAAGTCTACACTCGACCGTCGGCGGACATTGTTGGTGTTAGGTTCAAGAAAACCTTCAGCAGACCTCTGATTTCCAGATGACAGGCAAACATGAGGGAAAGAGTGTATCGATGCCGTTTAGCTTAATTTGCGGGATCCGCACATTCTCGTTTCTCATTTGAACCAACTCCGACGTCACGACGTGGTCTCCTTTGAAAATCCGAGCAGGATGGTTTTTCCCGAGGCCTTTGGTCCGTGTTTGGAAACAGATTATGAGGAGCCTGTAGCCTTTAGGGAGGGGGACATTCTGCCTGAAATCGGCGCGGCAAAGACGCGGGACAGTGCCTGTGGAGCCAATTAGCGTCGACTCGCGCAGTGACACCCGCTGCTTCGCACTCAGCTAGACAGCTCTCGTCGCGGAGGCGATGGTGACCCTGCCAACTACAGGAGCCTGTAGGTCGACCAGATTTGGTGTGATTACAATCGACAGAGGGATAGGAGGCTCACACTGTTTGCATTGAGTCCAAAAATTGGGATTGATCTGAACCCTACCATCTCCTATATCAGAATTTCAAGCTCTATCGAATGAGCCAGGAAAGAATCTTGTCTCATAACCCTTACAACATTTTTTTTTCAGGCGCTGTTTAACTTTCGTTAAATATCAGTTTTTATTTATATCAGAATTAACTACGAGGCATGCTTACAGGCTACTGATGTGAACTCTACCATCTCCTGTATTAAAATTTCGTTCTCTATCGAATGAGCTAGAAATTATCCTGTATAAATAACTATCAAGCGGGTTTTAGGCGTTGCTTATTTTCCTTGAATATCAGTTTTTATTTATTTAGAATTAATTGCGAGGCATGCTTCCAGGCTGAAATTGAGGGAGGAATATAGTTAGATAGACGAGAGACCTTCTAAGAGCACCCCAAGTGCTCAACATTTTTGAAAATCCTTTTTGATCCTTCAATGCGTAGAGCATGTTCACAGTCTGAAATTGCCCAACGAGTTCGATTCGAGTCGGTGGATCTCCTAAGTACACCGAAGCGTTCCAGTTTTTTCAAGGCATTTCATGAGTGTTTCCTAACTCGTTAATTGGTGGAGACACTGGCTGTACAGGTACATTGCCTGTGGAAAGGTCAAAAAACTCCCAGAAGCCACAAACAACTGGACGAGCAATTTGAAGTATTGTGTGATGAAATTTACTCTCGGTGAACGTTAGATTTGATGAGCCACCTGTCCAGTATTAGTCTCGATATATATGGTGTGTGCATTATAAAGTTCCATAGAAAAAACAGTTACGAAATGCTGAAGAGATGTCATGTTGGAACTAACGCTTTAAACTTCTGCTGAAAGATCTCTCGCCTATCTAATTGGAATCGTCGTGCAATTTTAGCCTGGAAGCATGCCTCGCATTTAATCCTGATATATGTGCATAAAAACCGATATTTTGCGAAAAATAAACAAGGCCTAAAAAATCGCTTTAAGGGTTGTCGAGGGAGGGTTCTTTTCTGGATCATTCGATAGAGCTCGAAATTCTGGTACAGGAGGTGGTAGGGTTTACATCAATGGTATGGAAGCATGCCTCGCAAATAATCCTGGTACAAATAAAAACTGATATTTAACGAAATTTAAACAGCGCCTGAAAAAATTGTTGTAAGCATTACTGAGGCAAGATTCTTTCCTGGCTCATTCGATAGAGCTCGAAATTCTAATCTAGGAGATGGCAGGGCTCAGATCAATCCCATATTCTGCTCTGCCAATGCAACCCGTCTGCGCCTCCTATCCCTCTATCGATTGCAATCACACCAAATCTGGTCGACCTACAGGCTCCTGTAGTTGGCAGGGTCACCATCGCCTCTGCAGCGAGGGCTGTCTGGCTGAGCGCGAAGCGGCGGGTGTCACTGCGCGAGTCGACGCTAATTGGCTCCACAGGCACTGTCCCGCGTCTTTGCCCGCGCCGCTTTCAGGCAGAACGTCCCTCACCCTAGCCTTTATACGCTATCCGTAAGGTGCCCAGTGGTGATTCATGCACTTTGTTCCTGTGTATCACTGGTGTTGAACATTTATACATTACCATGTTGAATACCACAACGTACCGCTGGAAAAATGCGCAGAAAACGTCTGAAAATGGCATAGATGTCAGAATCCCCCAAATCTCTATCAATCAGTTGAAATGCAAAAGTGCAGCAACGCAGAGGAGCCAAACCCCTGACCTCGCATGAGTCAACCCTCTACCCACCTGCGCTCCGAAACCCCTAGAACTCGCGAGGCGCGATTCCATTGTAACCTCAAGGGCCCAGCACTCCTTGGGTTTAGCGACTTGGCAAAAAATAAGCACATTTTCAAACCAAGTGAGGGATGAGGATTCTCCCTATATGACTCGCTCCCCCGTTCAGACATACGCTTCAGACCCTTCCCTTGTTAGTGCAATCCCGTCCATTCAAATTTGGTGGCCGCCGTGAACGGTCAGGACGCGTAGACACGCGAGGCTGAGGCCACGGCGGAGCTCTCGAGGCGCCAATGAACTCCGTTCTCCCCTATCACCAACCACTGTTTACGAAACCTTTACTGCAACTCATCTTACTGCAGCCTAAATTTAAAGATACATCACTTCAAATTAAGACTTCTGCTTCATTGAGGAACTGGAGGCTACTGCTCCCAAGGCCGTCTGTCTCTTACCGTTTCTTGTGTAGAAGAGCTCTATAGAAACCAACCTTTCTGAGGAGTCACCAGAAGAGGAATTGCCGTCGTCATGGCTATGAGCAGGAACGAAGCTGAAACATTTGCTGAACTCCAAGAATTTGTCACAAAGCAACAGTTAGCGTCAGCTGCGCAACGTGCTCCTCAGTCGAACAGCGAATAGATTGCAGAAACTTGCATTCTGTCGAGGCTGCATTTAAAATCCTCCACACTGGCGAGGTGACCGGCGGCTGGCGGGGAAGGGCGGACGCAGTGGGTCACCGGAAAGATACCGCGTCCGCCCTTCTCGTTTTTTGAACTGCCTTTGTGTGGGGACGGCTGTGGCATGGCCGCGTCAATGCACGCATTCAGCAGCCGGTCTGCATCGACTGCAAAATGGTTCGAATGAAACAAGTGCTCTCGGATGAAGGACAAAAGTGGCACGTGCAAGAAGACTGCGCTGAGTAAACGAGCTCACCATTAGGAGAGATGTGGGCAACGGCACAACCATGGCACGGTTTTCGAGCGGATGGCTGAGCAGATTCAATCATATCAGCAAGAAGCCGGTCATCCACCACTCTCCTAGAACGAGCCCAGATCACCTCACTCCCCTTTTACGAAGCAGTCTCAGGAAGCTTTACCGCTGCTGCTTAGGCGTCGCCGAGCTTGGAGCTGGTTGAGGCAATACTGCCTCTATTGACCTCGTCAACAGGTCGTCTCCATCCACACAGTCAACACTGGCATAGACGTCAAAAACGGACGAAGAGGGAGAGTGACCTAGATAGTGCAGACCATAAATGCCAGAAACTAAGGAACGCCCTTAGAGCTCTCCACTTTGCAGCGTAACGCTTCACCATTACAAGGAATTTCGCAGCGTCCAGCACGAAACCAGCTGCGCTCAGAAGGATACAGAATGTGCTTTGCAGTCACTTCGAACAATCAGTAAACCTGTGGCAACCTGGTACGTCGTCAACGTTAGTAGGTCTACAACACGACAGCGATAGGATAGTCGGAAAGCGCCTAATGAGACCTCGAAATCTGACGCGGACAAAGGACACAGCTTCGCTCACCGCCATGTTTTGGAGACGAAGGTGCCACCGGAGGAGCTTGCTGATTTAGCATGGCAAAAGCGGCAAACGTGGGGGTAGGCTGGTCGTCGACGACTGCCGTTGTCGTATCACTAGCAGTCAGTCCTGACCGTGGCTCGCTTGAAGAAGCCGCTCCGGACCCGCCCCGAATGCTGATGCTAAGGGGAGTCGAGGTGTCACCTGGAGAAAAGACGATTTTTGAGGAACTCTGGTCGGCGTTGCTTGAACGTTTTCTAAGCTAGTTGACGAAACAAAAAGACAAACAATGGCTCAAAAACCGAGGCGAAGCAAAGCGTCTACCTTTCGGTACAACCATTTTCGCACACTGTGTCGGTGAGTCAGGAAGCTCAGAGGGAGATACGGGCGACATACGATTACTGTTCGAAGCAGTGTCCAAACAACTCTGCCATCCAACTGACGTATTCTGAAAGGAATAGGCGCCAATGCAATTTCCGTGACCAAATAGATACGCAACTAACCGGCAATTCGCTACCCAGAGAGGCTACGCTCACACTGCGCGTACACCGAACACTGTCCTCCAGATCCGGATCACCAGTGACTTCGTTCGGAACAACTACAGGCTGAAATCCAGACCTCTGTGCAGTGCCCAGCAGACGAAAGGTCGAAAATTGCAGTCGACGAAAGTAGCGTTCAACAACGGCTTGATCAATCAGCGCCAAAAATGAACAGTTTCACGTCCTACATTTGAAAAACTGCTGTTCGTCATACGTTCGCTCGCCAAGTTATGGAAGAGCTTGCCGGCTGAGCCACATTACGTACGGACAGGTACGCAGTACGGCGACTGCCGCCGGTTCAGAATTGTGGATTATGTCTGCACGACACAATATCTTGCTCTTGCTGCATCGTTTCTAACAAGGTGAGCCTCCAAAGTGGCAGCGAGCCTTTGTGGTGGAAATTTTACAGGATGTAGGGTCCCGTGTGGGAAGTGCAAAACCATAGTTACTTTTTCGGAATGCTCTTCTGTGGTCGAAAAAAGATGTGTGAAGACGTGAGCGCGAAGTTCATCACGCCATGCCCCCCCCCCCCCCCCCATCGGACGTAGTCGGTTGGCGTAATAATAGTGTTGTAGCTTCATAGGAGCAGGGTCGTGGGTTTGATTCCCCCTTGTGCTAGTGTTTTTGCAGTTTGAGATTTCCAACACATTTTTGAACAAAAACATGCCAACAAATGTCGTTTATGTTCATCGAGCTCTTTGAAAGTGGAAAGGTGAGAATTTTTGACTTCCAGGTTAACCCAAGTCAAGAACTGATACCAGTTTCGTGATCAGCACCCCAAGTAACCCCCACGCACAACGTTTGGGCAAAATTGGTGCATCTGACTTCACCACCTTCACTCCTGCTTGATGAGAAGACAGCAGTGGTACCGTCGAAAGATGTCATCATAGTCGCTGGTGACCTTAATGGGCACGTAGGTGCTACGAAAGACGGGTACAGCTGTCATGGTGGCTTCGGATACGGATCACGTAACGCCGATGGTGAGCGTATTCTTGATTATGCGGAATCGTATAACCTCACCATAGGGAACACCGTCTTCCGAAAACGCGACTCGCACCTTATCTCATATTATAGTGGGAGCTCCAAGTCTCAGATAGACTTTGTGCTTGTGAGAGGGGACCGGAGTCTTGTCACAGACGCGAAGATCGTGCCGTATGAGACGGTCGCCCCACAGCACCGACCGCTGATCTGCACTTTGAAGATCGCCCCTTCGAGGCTGAAGCAGGTCGAGCGGTGCGGTGCAGCAAGAATGAAGTGGTGGCGAATGAGAGAGAAGGAAGCAGCTGTGATTTCTCGCGTGTGGTTACCGACAGTTAGGACTGTCGATGAAACTTGGAAGAAAGCAACCGACGCGATACGCCAAGCTGCACAGTCGGAACTCGGCATTACGAAGCCTGGGCGACGGAAGGTTGACAAGCAGACATGGCTGTGGACAAACGACGTGATAGCAAAGCTGCGAGAGAAGAAGTCGCTCTATCACGTGTTTCTCGGCGAAAAGACAGCCGATAACTGGCGGAAGTACCAAGAAGCGAAGAAAGCTGCAAAGAAGGCCGTGGCTGTTGCGAGAGCCACTTATTATGGAGATGTCAACGAGAAGCTCGAGTCTCGCGATGGTAAGCGGTATCTGAACCGACTTGCAAAGAATCGCCATCGCCAGACCGAGGACATCGAGAAGTTATTCGGCATCAGTGATGAGAACGGCCATCTTCTTACGGACCGCAAGAAGGCATTAAAGCGATGGCGCGATTATTTTGAAGAAATCTCTACGGTAGAGTTCCCTCATCCAGCCATCCCTTCAACGGCTCCAACCCACGGCCCCGTTCAGAAGATCACCGTGGAGGAGATTGAAGCGGCATTGAAGAAGATGAGGCCAGGCAAAGCGACTGGGCCCGAAGACGTGGCAGCTGATTTGTGGAAGTCCAAGTACTGGTACCCTGCTGAGTGGTTGGCGAAGTTCTTTAATCATGTTGTGGCAGAGAAGAAAGTGCCTGAGTCTGGCGCCAATATACGACGATCCCGATTTGGAAGAAGAAGGGCACTCCTGCAGACTGCTCCAATTACCGTCCGATTCGCTTGCTTTCGCACAGCATGAAGATCTTTGAGTGAATTGTCGATGGACGAATTCGGGACATCGTCCAGCTGTCCAGCAATCAATGCGGCTTCGTGGCTGGCTGTGGCACCGTTGATGCCATACACGCCGCCCGCCTCCTGATAGAGAAGCATCGCGAGAAACATAAGTCGGTGCATATCGCCTTCCTCGACTTAGAGAAGGCCTTTGACCGCGTACCGCGTGAAGTGATATGGTACGCCTTGCGACATCATGGAGTTCCCGAAGAGCTCATAGAGTGGGTGCGAATTCTCTACTCTTGTCCAAAGAGTCGAGTTCAAGCTGCAGCTGGAACCTCGATGGAGCTCCCCATCTCTGTCGGGGTACACCAGGGTTCTGCGCTTTCCCCACTCCTCTTTGTTGTCGTCATGGATGCCATCACACGAGATCTTCAGAAGCCCGTCCCTTGGAAGTTGCTTTATGCTGACGACGTAATGCTCGCTAGCGAAGATAAAGGAGAACTCGAGCGAGAGTTGCAAGCTTGGGGTGATCGCTTGGAGCGGTTTGGACTGAGATTGAACGTGAAGAAGACCGAATATCTAACGACGGACGTTACTGAGTCCAGCTCCATCAAAGTTAACGGCATCGAGCTCCCACGCACTTCGGTCTTTAAGTACCTGGGATCAGCAGTCGCGTCTGACGGCAAACTGATGGTCGAAGTGAATTCACGCGTGAGTGCAGCTTGGTCCAAGTGGCGCTCGTTGACTGGGGTGCTCTGCAATAGGCAGATACCGGAGCGCTTTAAGTCAAAGATCTACAGGGCAGTCATCCGGCCAGTAGCGATGTACGGCGCTGAGTGTTGGTCTGCGACCAAGGAAGTTGAAACGCGCCTCAGCGTCATGGAGACGAAGATGCTGCGCTGGACGGCAGGAGTCACGCGCATGGACCGCATCCGAAACGATGCTATTCGGCAGAAGTTCGGTGTCGCGCCAATAGCGGACAAGATGCGCAAAGCTCGCTTACGTTGGTACGGCCACGTTCTGCGTGGAAAGGAAGATAGCGTCTGCAAGATAGGCCTCAACTTCGAGGTAATAGGAAAGCGGCCTAGAGGGCGCCCGAAGCAGCGCTGGGCTGATACGTTACATACGGACTTGAAAGCGGCTAGTGTCTACCCTGATCTAGCGCTGGATCGGGAAAGGTGGCGTCATGAGACCAGAATAGCGGACCCCGCTACAAAGCGGGACAGACGCTGAAGAAGAAGAAGAAGAAGACTTCAAACTCCTCACTGACTCACACCTTCTCTAACCTGCTATAGGAAAACGGGAAATCCAGAAACCGATGTCAGATTCATGATCAGCACTCCAAGTAACACCAGCAGCCAAAGTATGAATAACTTTTTTCGACCTCGCTAGTACAGTGCACGGGCCCCTTCTGATTTTCGAACAGTCAAGCTGTTTCAAGATGAGGTGTTGTAGAGAGCAGATTCTGTTATATTCCTTACATGGGTGGAGTCAAAACGTAGTAACCAACTGGTAAGAATAGCTAATGACGCACCAACCTTCTTCAACGATGATGGAAGATTGCAAAAAAGCATGTATGCGAAATACACTGCTCGCAAACTGAACATCTACGCTTCTCTCTACCACCCATTCGAAAAAGAACGTAGTAGCACCGAAATTTCACCTTCTATGTTGCCCTCCACCGCTTAGCTTTTCAACTGGTTTCCAACTCGAGAGTCTTCGCACCCCAATGACCGCCCTTGTTTGACCATGAAGACCGAGGTGCAAAGCCCGCTCCAGGCCCAGGCTAGAGTGAGGGTGATGAAGTCAGAAGCACCAATTTCGCCCAAACTTTGTGCGTAAGGGTTATTTGGGATGCTGATCACAAATCTGGCATCAGTTTTGACCTGCTTAACCTGTAAGCCAAAAATTCTCACCTTTCCATTTTCAAAGAGCTGGATGAACGCGAACGACATTTGCTGCCGTGTTTTTGTTCAAAAATATGTTGGAAATGGGGATAAAGGGTCCCACTGACGATAAGTCGCAAAACACAAGGGGGAATCGAACCCACAACCATGCCTCCGTGAAGGTACAACACTACCACTACACCAAACCACAACGTTGGTCCGTGTGTCAGCAGGGCGTCAGCAGAACTTCACGCTTATGCGTCCTTACGCTTTTTTCTCGACCACAGAAGAGCATTCCGAAAAAAATAAGTTTTGGACTCCCCACACGGGACCCTACTTCTTCTTCTTCAATAGTTGTGCCGCTTCGAGGCGGGGTCCTAATTGCGAAATAAACTGCATGAAGTTCTTTTTCGCAGTCCTCGAAAAGCTACGTGATTAGATGGCTCCGCTCGGGGCACGTTTGCCAAATGTTAGAAGCAGCTTTGCTTGAACACGGCTGCGAACATCGCGCCCGCAGTGATGGGCGTCGCTCACGCAGGGCACTTGTACATAATCTCCGCGCCTCCCCCGACTGTTCTACCTGCAGCAGTCAATGTTGGAGCCAGGTCTTGATGTTTTCTGTCAACTAGAAATCGCAACGATCTAGTCGAGAGCAGAGCGTGATGTCTTCTTTTAAAATAACATGTGATTGCTGCCTGCCTGCGCTTTAAAAGAAAACTTAGTCCATTATTTTTCTCTTAAAAGTAAATTTTTTACAAACTTTCAAACACTGTTGTCACTTGCTGAATGAAGCAGGTGATTAAAAAATCAAAGATCATTATTAATTTTCCTCGAACATGTTTTCCCACATTGTTCTAATCTTCTCTGAGTCTCCACTTTAAGGTGGAAAAAGTTTGGAAGACGTTCATTTCGATTTCAAAGGTGTCAGGTTGGTTTAGAACCGTGTCCAGTTTGGTGTCAAAATGATATATTAAGAAATCACCTGGGCAGACACCTCCTCGTCTATGAAGCTGCCCCGATACTGTCCAGGAGGAGGAGCAAAGCCGAATGCTGGACCGGACGTCAGTGGAGCACGGCCAGAGTACGAGTGTGGAGGCCTAAACACGTTGCTTATTATTTAATTGGGGGCCTACCTCCTCAAACCCAGTTGAGGCTCCTCTACCCCGGCAATTCGGAAAATGTTTAAAAGCTAACACGTGGTTGGAGGAAGAGAATGCTCCCCGCGCGAAGTGTCGTGGAAGACTGCTGGTACGGTGCTCAATGCTGAACGGTGACAGCTGAGTAGCAAACCCCACACCACCCCCAGGAGACATCCGAACACCGCGAAGGGTCAGCAGGCGCGAGTCCCTCGGAGAGCACATCGACTCGCACCCCATCGACGATGACATATCTGGAGAAGGACAAAGTTATATTGGACTGTCGAAGCTTTGAGCTGCTTGTATTCCAAACTAACCGCCATAACGTGTGTATCCCACAGGCTGGTTGAGATGATTTAGGACCGCCTTCACAGCCACTCGAATGTCTTCACGGGCAGAGTTTCGCAGAACATTCAGCTGATTCATTCCCATTGCATCGTGGCGCACCAGTGTCTGAATGTCAGGTAACTTCATAGAGACCACTCTATGACAATACAGGGTAGAGTCAAAAGAGCAGAGATCATGTTGCCACTCGTACCTGGAGATGAGGATCCTTGGCGATAAGGTTAGCTAGGGCGCCGAGAGTATTCGCCACTATGGTAAACGACGCGCTGCTGAGCAACTGCACAAGCTGAGCAGCCAGCTCGGGTCTTGCGCTCACATGACTAGAGTTCGTTGACAAATACTGAGAAATATACTTCAAAATACCCGAGGCGCTTTCCACCACCGCCTGAAAGAAATCCTTCGAGAACAAAACATGCCAACATTGCAAAGCAACCCGGTGCTCCTAACTAGTCACTACTTATGAGCAAGGCGTGCATACCGTCATCCTCGCATCGTTTGAAAGCAAGGAAGTAAGAAGCGCGAGGAAGCCGGGCTCCTCACATATGGCTCGTTTGTTGCGTTCTGAGTGGGATGCTAAGTTCCACAGCGCGCTCAGAATAGCACGCACACAACCTGTAAACGCGAACGCAGTGCTCTTGCGGACGGTTAGCTTGAGTGCATGAGAGCCTACCCTCATCGCGTTCGTTATGAGCCATGACAGCAGCACGAGCTAACGCCTTTGCAGTGGGGGAAAGAACGTCGCTCATTTTGCCGTCTGCCATCCAGCTCAGATTCCTTATGAGGCCAGCGTAGACCTGAACGATAGCGGTAATCGAGTGGTTCCAATAGTGTAGTGCGATGCATAGGCTTTGTGAACTGCACTCATGTTCACCTACACCTTTCTTGTCGGAAACGCGAACATAAGTAAGCTAAATAAGCTGCAGTAGCCACAGTATTGAAGGAGTTTTTGCAAGCCAGTGTCCTATATAGTTGTGCTCGAACGAATATATTCAAGTAATTTATTCGAGTATTTATACGAATAGTCGAATATTCAGTATTTCTTGATTTTCGAATACTCGTTCGAATTCGAAAATCGACAGTTTCCAAAAGTTGAATATTCATTCGAATTCAAACATCGAAGGAAGCAACATTAGAATATTAACTCTATTCCATCGAGTAATCTTATCCGAAGGCAGAATAAACTTCCAATCCTCAAGCATATAACTTTATCACGCAACATTTGAGTGATCAGTGTCCTAAGTTTTGATCAGGGCTATAAGTTGGAATGTATTGAAAATGAAAGGAAAAAGCGACGAATTTCTGCCTAGAAAATGCATTCATATGTTTTCATTTTCTTTCTGTACATCTTTTAATCAAGAATCCTCTCTTATCAGTCGAAAGTCTCCGTTCACCCAAGTTACCGCTCATGACCTGTTGCAGGCGTCTGGATGGAAGCTGACGACATTCCTTCTCGCCACTGCGGGAATTGCAGGAAGACATCGACAATTAAAGAAAATCTAACGGTCGATCTATTTTTGGATGAAGCTTCTTGAAAAAAAAGCTGAGAATGCGATACATTATTGCGGTGAAAGTGGTTCTGTATGCACTCCCCAACATATGATGTGTAACTTCTGACGCAAGTCTAGATGGGACCCCATTCTGCATCTTTTCCCAACTAGCACCTTCTCCCATGCGCACCAATCCTTGGTGAAGCTTCTTCCAACCCACCTTAGTAACACCGGCATGCTCCTTGAATACCTGCGCACATCGCGGTTTGGCGCCACCTGCGTCATGGAGTCCTTTGTTGTTACGGCACTCTACGCCAATGTATCAAACGATTCCGCAATGGAACCCACCTCCGAACTCCTCAACAAACACCACGAAGCAACTAACACGCTTGGGTTTTCTATAACTCAGTTGATGGCACTCCTGGAGGAGTGACTATCATGCAGTGTCTTCAGTTGGTCAGGGAGGTATTTCGCGCAGATAAGGGAACAGGCTATGGGACGACGCCTGTCACCCACACCAGCCATTGCCTTCACGTCAAGGAGTGGAACACCTGTGGTGTCACGGCCTCTTCTGTCATACTGTCGATGCGTGCACGACGGCTTCATCGAATGCGCCAGGCAGGATAAAATGCGCAAATGCTTTGAGGTCATAAATAATGCAGAAATATTTGGGAATGCATAAATATTACAATGGAAAAGTCTTGCGGAAACTAGTTCCCTTCCCTCAATGCTCAGGTTCAGATGACAGGGGATACCTTCATCATCAACTGGTATCGGAAACTCAACTGAAGAAGAATAACACAATTGTCCATAGTCAGCCGGCACACCCAAATCGGGCAAAGCAGACAGTCGCAAGGAACATGTTCCAAAATGCGGCTAGTGTGCACAAGGGAAGGTGAGCGGAACGAATCCCTGGAGATGGTTCGGGAATTAGCCGCCTTCAACGGCTACTCACTGCGTATACCCTCTGGGCTGGCAAACTCGGCTGCGGTGGTTGATCTGCCTCCTGACAACCTCAGGACTCAGTTAGTCCGCAATCGGCTATATGATCGCTGCTGTGGAACCCCTGACTGCGTGGCTTACCCAACGGGAAAAAAGGGTCACTGCACCGTATCGAGTGTACTGAACCACTGCCAAGCTTACGTCCAGGAGTACATCGGTGAAACCGTCCGTCCTCTGCATGTGAGGATAAAACAGCATCTTTATGGGAAGGAGAAGCTCATCCACTGCTCTAGGCTACCATAGGAGCAACTCTCATGACGGGGTTATTTTGGAGCTGAGGTGAGGATTCTGGGGAACGAAGTTCAAACGTCGGCGCGCAAAGCCCTCGAGGTGTTTAAGATCTATTCCAGAGACTCCAAGGTCAACCGGAAGGTAGAATGCCTGCATATAGCGCACGAGCCCAAGCCCTGCCTCAATCTTGCATTCTAACCTGGGGTTGGTGCCGTCCCGTACCCCTTGTCTACATTGTGCGGCTTCCGTTGGTCCCTCAGTGGACTATGGTGACAATGCGAGCACTGGTCGATAGGCCGTAACAAGCAAGCTGGTAGGTGCCTGTGATGTCCTGCTTGTCAGGACGAGCTAAAGTTCGAAAGGAAAGGCAACAAGGAGAAGGTCGTTATGGACTGTAAGATCATCATATGGTAATTGAAAAGGCCCAGAACCTCAATTTGCCCGATATCATGCAGAACTAGTGTGCGTGGCGCATTTCAAAAAGACATAGCAATACCATCTTTCACTCCCTTAACAGTTTGCAGAATCGAAGTACTTCGTCTTTTTCTTTCTTTTTGTTATAGGCACGCTTTATTGCACAGCAAACTACGACTATTCGTTATTCGTTCATTCGAACAAATTCGTTATTCGACTATTCGATCTAATGAAAAATCGGAGCGTATTTGATTTTCAATCATCCAAAATTTTTCGACACCGAATAAGTCCGCTCATTCATTCGTCCGATAAAATTTCGCAAAAGTACAACTATATTTGTGTTGTAGAATCTCATGTAAAGCTGTTCAGCCAAGATTGGTATACTCCTTTATTCGGCTTACGTTTCGGCGTAACCGCCTTCTTCAGAGCCTGGAGAAGACAAAAGGAGTTGGAAAAATTACCCGCCCAAGGATCATTTCAAGTTACAGGAGCTTCAGGAGCAAGTGATGGAAAGAGACGAAAAGAGGAGTAAGGCAACCCGACTGACCTTATAAGACAGCAGAGAGACTGCTAAGTCACCCTCGGATGGAGAAAGACGTGGATGAATGAGACCCTCCCTTCGATTCCCATCCTCAGCGACTTTCTGATTGGCGCCCTCCTGGGTGAAGCCCACAGAGGTCGGCAAATGGAGCCAGCTCCTGAATAACGGCCACCCGCTCCTCTTTCCTGTTGATTGTGGGGTTCTTGAACGCTATCCACAACGCCTCCAGGGTCTTCCGCGCGGCAATATCGGATTCGCGTGCTAAGATCGTTACCTCCACCCCAATCGTCGTGCCATTATGGACTCGGAGTCTGTGCTCCCCCAATGGAGTAGAGACCCTGCACTTATTCAACCCATCAGCGTGCTCTTTCACCCTGACCCAAAGAGGTCTGCCCGTCTCGCCGATGTATTCATCCCTGCATTCGGTGCAGGTAATGAGATACACTGTACCAAACACTCTGCAATCACCTTCCTTACCGTATGGGCAGACCATGCAGGACGGCGTTGTGCAGGTGTTATCATAGAGACGGTTCCTAACAAGTCGAGCCTTGAGGTTAGCCGGGGGAATGTCAATAACCCTTACAAGGTCATCTAATTCCGCCCTGCGAACACAGTCCCGTACTTGAATGCTTAGTGCATCCGTGATAAAGGGTACCGAGAAGGGAACTTTGTTACGTTCTTCTTGAGCAGAGTGTATTGATGCTGCTGGTGGTCGACGACCTCTTCTAGGCATGTTTTCCGCCACATATCCATTTGATAACGCAATGTGGGATGCCAATGCCATTGACGAGGACTTCAAGTCGTCGTTGGAAGATACCAAAGCAGCAGTACGGAACATGCTCCGAACAGTAGCCCTTTTAGTATAGCGTGGATGCGCTGAACGGAAGTGCACGATGATGTTCTTGTTACTGGGCTTCCGATACCACCTGGTTTGGAAGGTGCTCTGAGAGAGACGAACTTCTGCGTTGAGGAACGGCAACCACTGATCTGTCGGTTTCTCCCTTGTTAGCTTAATGTGCTCCGCTTGTTGATTGAGCAAATCGAAACAGGTGTCCATTTCGTTTTGCGTGGGGCACACGATGAAGCAGTCGTCTATATACCGACAGTACAGTAAGGGTCTGCGCTCCAGCACGGGTCTCTCTATTTTGGACATAAATGCTATGGCCAGCACAGGAGCCAGACGCTGACCCATGGCTAGCCCTCTGACTTGCCTGTAGTACTCGTTGGACCACTTGAATATATTGCATTGAAGACACTCATTTATAAGCGTCATTACTTGAGCAATACTTAGCCCGAAAAACGCAATATGATCCTGGTGTTCCACAATAATTTCGTGTACAGCCTGCATAGCATCGTCATTGGAGACATTTGTGTACAGCGAAGTGACATCAAATGACTCCATCACAGAGCTACCCTCTAAGTGTGTGTTTCGGAGTTTACCCAAGAATGCACGAGTACTGGGAAGGTGGGCAGGTACGAATTTCAGTAACTGCGTAAGAACCAAGTTCAACAGCCACGAAATACGATCTGCAGGCCCACCGATGCTACTAATGATAGGACGGACCTTATACTGCGTGGGGTCGATGGGATCAGCTCCTTGCGGTAGCTTGTGGGTCTTGATAAGAACGTAGAGAACTGGGCAGACAGGATGTTCACACCTTAGGCGCGTTATAAGGCTTCTAGGCAGATCCGCTGTTTTGGCAATGTCACTCCACTTTCGATTAAGAGAGCGGCATTGTTTAGTGAACTCCTCAGGTGTAGAGCGACTATAGACGCTAGTGTCCTGGAGATGATGTCTTGTGATACTCCTATCAAGATGTTGTGGGAGAATCACGAACTCCCCTCCTTTATCACTTACGCCCACCTTAATAGCTCCTGACGCCGTGAGATCTCTGATTTCCCTCAAGCCCCTGCGCTGGTCATTTGTTAAATTTAGAGGTGCCCGCATGGTCATGTTTCTCTGCAGAACCGTAAGCAGGGACGCAGCTAAAACGCGAAATTTCCGATCGATCACCCAGTTAGGCTCCTGCGCACGAAGGAAGGAACTGGGAAAAGGAGGAGGTGGAATCGCCGCGATGCTTCCGGTACCTGGCTGGTTGCCTTGCGCTTCGATATTTACCCTGCAGCGCAGTTGATCCCGTAGCCTCTGTAGGCTGCCGACAAATTTGCGTGCTACTCCATGCGACAGACACTGAGAAGGAGAGAAACTGGGGCCCATTTCCAGTGCTGCAAGTGCCTCGCGCGATAGAGAGACATCGCCTAAGACAGTTACCCTCTCGGAGCGCTCTACATCCAGAATTTCTCCATGACCGGGGGATAATTGTTGGTATGGGCAGAAGGGTTGCTGCGTCCACGATTGCTTATTCCACTCACCAACTCCTGAAACTTTCGCTGCAACTTTACTTTAATTCTAGAGCGAATAAGATCACAAACCCCCCTTGACTCACCCACGATCCTATTCCAAAGAGCGGTAGGCAGAAAACGTTCGCAAAACATCTCTTTCGACCTGCATTTGTTAAGCAAGCTATAAAGATGATTTTGCTTGCTTCTGATAGCCATGCACAAAATACGAAGCTCGATCTTCTTAATCTGCCTGTCTTCCTCCGTGCGGCCGCATACCTCGTGCAATCGCTTTCCGTGGATGAAACGAGGAATTACACTGTGCTGCAGGCACCGCTTCAGAAAGTGAGTGCTTTGCTGTGATGGAGTCATTTGATGTCACTTCGCTGTACACAAATGTCTCCAATGACGATGCTATGCAGGCTGTACACGAAATTATTGTGGAACACCAGGATCATATTGCGTTTTTCGGGCTAAGTATTGCTCAAGTAATGACGCTTATAAATGAGTGTCTTCAATGCAATATATTCAAGTGGTCCAACGAGTACTACAGGCAAGTCAGAGGGCTAGCCATGGGTCAGCGTCTGGCTCCTGTGCTGGCCATAGCATTTATGTCCAAAATAGAGAGACCCGTGCTGGAGCGCAGACCCTTACTGTACTGTCGGTATATAGACGACTGCTTCATCGTGTGCCCCACGCAAAACGAAATGGACACCTGTTTCGATTTGCTCAATCAACAAGCGGAGCACATTAAGCTAACAAGGGAGAAACCGACAGATCAGTGGTTGCCGTTCCTCAACGCAGAAGTTCGTCTCTCTCAGAGCACCTTCCAAACCAGGTGGTATCGGAAGCCCAGTAACAAGAACATCATCGTGCACTTCCGTTCAGCGCATCCACGCTATACTAAAAGGGCTACTGTTCGGAGCATGTTCCGTACTGCTGCTTTGGTATCTTCCAACGACGACTTGAAGTCCTCGTCAATGGCATTGGCATCCCACATTGCGTTATCAAATGGATATGTGGCGGAAAACATGCCTAGAAGAGGTCGTCGACCACCAGCAGCATCAATACACTCTGCTCAAGAAGAACGTAACAAAGTTCCCTTCTCGGTACCCTTTATCACGGATGCACTAAGCATTCAAGTACGGGACTGTGTTCGCAGGGCGGAATTAGATGACCTTGTAAGGGTTATTGACATTCCCCCGGCTAACCTCAAGGCTCGACTTGTTAGGAACCGTCTCTATGATAACACCTGCACAACGCCGTCCTGCATGGTCTGCCCATACGGTAAGGAAGGTGATTGCAGAGTGTTTGGTACAGTGTATCTCATTACCTGCACCGAATGCAGGGATGAATACATCGGCGAGACGGGCAGACCTCTTTGGGTCAGGGTGAAAGAGCACGCTGATGGGTTGAATAAGTGCAGGGTCTCTACTCCATTGGGGGAGCACAGACTCCGAGTCCATAATGGCACGACGATTGGGGTGGAGGTAACGATCTTAGCACGCGAATCCGATATTGCCGCGCGGAAGACCCTGGAGGCGTTGTGGATAGCGTTCAAGAACCCCACAATCAACAGGAAAGAGGAGCGGGTGGCCGTTATTCAGGAGCTGGCTCCATTTGCCGACCTCTGTGGGCTTCACCCAGGAGGGCGCCAATCAGAAAGTCGCTGAGGATGGGAATCGAAGGGAGGGTCTCATTCATCCACGTCTTTCTCCATCCGAGGGTGACTTAGCAGTCTCTCTGCTGTCTTATAAGGTCAGTCGGGTTGCCTTACTCCTCTTTTCGTCTCTTTCCATCACTTGCTCCTGAAGCTCCTGTAACTTGAAATGATCCTTGGGCGGGTAATTTTTCCAACTCCTTTTGTCTTCTCCAGGCTCTGAAGAAGGCGGTTACGCCGAAACGTAAGCCGAATAAAGGAGTATACCAATCTTGGCTGAACAGCTTTACATGAGATTCTACAACACAAATAAAGAACAGCATGCCAAGATTCAACGACAGTCGAACATGGAACATTCTACAACTATATTCTCCCGTCGAGGCTGGGTTCGGCAAAGCTTGCCTATCTGCGAAGAGCGTTGTGCTAGGCTGCTGGAATTTTCACCGCAGAGCTGAACGAGCACTTGCTTGAGAAGCTGCAGCATAACCGATTGAGCATAACCTCTCCTGAACAATTTTACAAGTATAACAGTACCGCTGCCGATATAGCATATGGGCAGAAACAGCTCAAATATGAGCAACGCCCTTCGCTCTAGGTACTTCTAAAAACTCGCAAGCTACCTTCGGACGGTTGTGCCACCAATGGTCATCCTGTTTCATGGTTATGCCAATTATAAGCTTGAACAAATTTGAAGAACAACAGCAACTTGAACAAACTCACATGCAAGTTTTAACTATTCTCATCCTCACCTCATAATAAGTTCAAGTCCTTAAGATTTCTGTAAGTGAGGGAGTTTGATCTCGCCTGCGATTTTGGGACAGGAAGGCAAAGCCTTAATAGGAGAGAGAACCTAAGGCTTTACCTTCCTGTCCCAAAATCGAGGGCGAGATCAAACTTCCTCACTTACAGAAATCTTAAGGACCTGAACATATTAGTAAGTGATTATTAGGTAGGATGAGAATATCATAAACATGTTTGTGAGTTTGTTCAAGTCCTTAATTGTGCGCAAAAAGTTGTGCTAATTCTAGTGTGTTTAATTTTATGTTTGTTGTAAGTTTGTGTGACCTAGCATTTATTTATTTATTTATGGGCATAGACGATTGTCTAGCGTAGAGATATTATCAAAAGGAACACTTAAAGAACAAATGCGTAGTAGCCACAAATCCTTGGTAAAATGCAAGCGAAAAAAGAACACAGTAAAACGATCACGGCATATTAGATTGGGCGTAACTTCTTCAGGCTCGAGCAGACAACCTCGTCAGGTCTTCCTACTTACTACTTGTTTATGTGTCATTACTTATGTAATGCTTGACTATGCTCATGTCTGATAAATAAATAATAATAAAATAATAATAATAATGATCTCCCTCGATAGAGAGCCTTCGGGCTCTCTTGTTAAGAGGGATCTCGGGCCGCTTGTCGCAGGGGCCACGTGGCGCGTCCCCGGGTGGTGGATAGGGGAATTAAACGCGAACCAAATGCGACCGTGTACTGCCCAGAGACGCAGGTGGGATGCAGGGGATGGACTCCTTGCTCCTGCTGTGTCGGGTCGACGCGTTCCTTGTGCGCGGGAGCGGCATGTCCGTGCACAATGTGCGTGGATGTGTCCGTGACTGTGCGGATTGTAACTGTGTCGGCTCGGCCAAAAGCTTGCACTCGGTAGACTGGGAGTACATGTAAGGCGATTCGAGGCCGCCTTAAGTCTCGCCCCGTCCCTTCGGGCGGTTTGGCTGGCTGCCCGGAGCTCTTCGCCCGCACGGCAGAGCCCGACTAGTTACCCGTGTGTACTCAAGTCAAAAACAGCAGCACTAAAGGGCCTCATTCCCCTGACCCCGAAAGAGTCCCCATTTCTGCAGCGATGGGAAGGACGAGTACGAAGAGGCAGCTAAAATCTCAGGGCCTAACCAGGCTGCGCAAATTGAGAAGGACTAGGATGACGTCTGTACTTACAACGCCCGCACGCTCGCATCGGAAGCATCCGTTGAGGTCCTGATGATGCAAGCCAAGAAGATCAAGTACGACGTCATCGGACTAACCGAGACGAGAAGACACCACACCCTACACGCCACCTACGACTCCGGAAAAGAACTGTTCCTCGGAACATGCGACAGCAGGGGAGTAGGCGGCGTTGGTGTCCTCGTCAACACGCACTTGGCCATGAACATCGATTCGTACGAGTCTCTGACAAGCCGAATCGGACGTCTGCGACTGAAGCGATGTGGCTCCGCTCCAGCCTTGACTGTGTTCGTCGCGTATGCCCCAACATCCGACTACGACGACGAAGACGTCGAGGCCTTCTACGTGGAGCTGGAGAAGTTCTATAAGGAAGATCACACCTTCTACAAGGTGATCGTCGGCGACTTCAACGCCAAGATCGGGCCACGAAGGTCGCCGGAAGAACTTCACATCGGAACCCACGGTTTGGAGTGGAACGAGCAAGGTGAAAGGCTGTCTGAGTTTATCATGTCGACCAAGACCATCCATGGAAACTCGCAGTTCCAGAAGCCTCCCTCCCTACGATGGACCTGGGAATCCCCCGGTGGCCAGTTCCACAACGAGATCGACCACATCATCTTCAATCGCAAGTATTGCCTGACCGATGTCTCCGTTGTCCCCAAGTTCTACACGGGATCGGACCACCGCCTCCTTCGCGCGAGGTTCCGCTTTTCGCGTCAAGGAGAGAAGGCCGCGAAGTTCAAGAAGAGGAGTCCCAGAACGACCATCAACTGGGATCTCTACACCTCTCTTGTCGGCCTTTGGGAAGATGCCGTCATGGACAACGTCGACGAGGAATACGATCGCTTCGTGCACCATCTCCACGATAGTGCTAAGGGAGCTGAGAGCTTGAAGAACACCAAGAGACGCCTGTCTCCGGAAACTCTCGAGCTGATACGCCAGCGTGGAGCAGCACGAGCGTCAGGCAACTATCAACTGACGTCCGAGCTTGCAAAGCTATGCAGAGCGGCGATAAAGGAAGATCTGAAGGAGAGAAGGGCGGAAGTGTTGGCCGAAGCAGCAGAGGCAGGGCTGAGCATCCGCAATGCCCGCCGGAACTTCGCCAACTTCAAGACCAAGATGACCGCTCTCCGACGTCCTGACGGAACCGTCACCTCTTCCAGAAGGACCATGGAGAAAGTCATCCACGACTTCTACTCCGATCTCTTCGATAGCCACGCCCACCTGCCCCTACGCCATCTTCCGCAGGATGGATACGTCATCCCCTCTGTTCTCCCTTCCGAGATCCGACACGCCATCTCGTCGGTGAAGAAACGTACAGCACCCGGTCCTGACAGGATCAGAGCTGAACACCTGAAGAACCTCCCGCCAGCGCTCATCAACACCTTGGCGCGGCTCTTCACACGATACCTGTCGGAGTGCAAGGTTCCATCTCAGTGGAAGACCAGCAAGACCGTCTTGCTATACAAGAAGGGAGACGTGCACGACATTGGCAACTATCGCCCGATCTGGCTGTTGTCCGTAGTCTACAAGCTGTTCACTCGAGTCATCCTGAATAGGATTAGTAGAACGCTGGACGAAGGACAGCCATGCGAACAAGCAGGATTTCGGAGAGGATTCAGCACGATCGACCACATACACACCATTACGAAGCTCATCGAAGTGTCGCGAGAGTACAAGCTGCCGCTGTGCCTTACTTTCATCGACCTGAAGAAGGCATTCGACTCCGTCGAGACTGAAGCGGTCATGGAAGCCCTGCTCACCCAGGGCGTTCCTACTCAGTACATCAGAGTCCTTCGAGAGCTGTACAGTGGATTCACGACCAAGATCTCACCATTCTACAACGACGTCGTCATTGACGTGAAGAGAGGGGTTCGACAAGGGGATACCATATCCCCGAAGCTCTTCAGCGCCACCCTCGAAAACGTCATGCGCGAACTAGAATGGGATGACATGGGAGTGAAGGTCGACGGCCGGCAACTGCACCATCTTCGCTTCGCTGACGACATCGTGCTCATAACACCGAGCATCAGCCAGGCGGAACGAATGCTGGCCGACTTCGATCGTGTATGTGGAAGCGTTGGACTGCAGCTGAATCTTACGAAGACGATGTTCATGAAGAACGGATGGGTTTCTGATGCCCCATTCTCGCTCAACGGAACGAACATCTCCGAATGCTCCAGCTATGTGTATCTGGGTCGCGAAGTCAACATGGCCAACGACCTAGCACCAGAGCTGAGCAGGAGGAAACGAGCGGCTTGGGGAGCTTTCAAGAGCGTCGAAGAAGTCGTGAAGAAAACGAAGAACGTCCGACTCCGTGCCCACCTATTCGACTCCACTGTTCTTCCTGCCCTAACATACGCCTCAGAGACCTGGGCTATACGAAAGCAGGATGAACACGCGATCAGCGTCGCGCAGCGTGGAATCGAGAGGACGATGCTCGGAGTGACACGACTCACGCAAGTGAGAGAAGGCCTCCGGAGTTCCGAGCTTCGCCGACGTTCGAAGATCAGAGACGCTGTCGCATGGGCCAAGTCGTCGAAAATTAGGTGGGCCGGCCACGTAATGCGATTCGCAGACACCCGCTGGACGAGAGCCGTCACAGACTGGATTCCGCGGGATGTCAAAAGAACACCAGGACGCCCACCAACGCGTTGGTCGGACTTCTTCGTGAAAGCCCTGAACGACCGATATGACGCTCTTCGTGTCCCTCGAGCGAGAAGGATCCATTGGACCACTCTGGCACGCGACAGGGACGAATGGAGACGCTGCTGGCGCCCGCTCGAGCAAGTCGATGATCAACGGGACGACAGGTGATACAGGTGAATGATAATAAGCGACGTCAGCGGCCTAACAGAACGTATTTCTTGGATACTTAATCCTGCTCCAGTACAACTGTTCAAGTTTATCTAGGCCCATCTATCCAAAAACAATTAGTTCCTGCAAGTACTCCGAAATGCCAGTATGAGGGAGGGATATGTAAGGGAATCATTTGATGTATGTCACTGTATACAAACGTTGCTGTTGTCTTATGTTGAGAAGCTGGTTTCAACAAGAATCACGTCCACTACGGATGGCTGGATTAGGCCTCGAGTCAAAACGCTCAACTCTAGACGATTTTACTTTGAAATAGAGCAGCGGTCACGTTCGAAACATTGTCTAGAAAGGGTCTCTAGGAGTGAGCTGCCGTACATTTATAAATTTGATATGCAAGGACCCCAACGTCTAATTCATCGCATGTTTTCCTACTTGCTCTTCTTCTTATCATTGCCTGCCTTCCTTTCTAGACTTTCTCGTACAAGTGCTCCGACGTGTCTCGCACTTGCGCGCTTCGCGCGACTTTGCAGCTTAACTGACCTATGGAAAGCAGTTTTTGTAAAAATTAAGATTCGCTAACATCTAGGACCTGGTGCGTACTTTATCGGGATCAAGCCGTTGACCACTTCGGTACCTTCATCGTGAACATTCTCTCCGGACCGACCATTAACGTCATTGGTTTGTGCTGCGCAGTACTTCTGTCCCTCCGGTTGCTCCCCCGCAACCGTTCTCATGCTCAACAACTAGCTTTTCCAGATATCGTTGACATGCCTTCCGAAGGCAGGTTCCCCTTACTCGTTTCCTCTTACTGGATCTAATTGCTGGTCCGCGTTTACTAGTCTTGCCTCCTCCTCTTTAATCCCCCACCTTTCTGGTCCCAACTCCTGGGCCAGTTCTTTGTTTCCACTATTGACCCCCTACTGGTCTCTTCTTGCTGGTTCCCCGTCCTGGCCCCTCCTCCAGGTCGTTCCTTTCCTTTCTGGTTACTCTCCTGTCCACCCTAGAGGTCCCTTACTGCCCTTCTCCACCACCACCCCACGGCAGACGTCGGTGACACGTATTCAGGATCAAGACGCTTGTTGCGCGACCTAGCGTTCCCGCCTTCTGGATCCAGAAGCTCAGAAACGAGCAGTCGCTGTTGTGTAGAGCATGAAGAGGCTATGCATATGGCAGATTTCATGTTCTTCGTATGAATTCCCTTACGGCTCCTTTCTCGCTGGTTCCCGTCCTAGTCCCGCCTCTAGGTCCCTTCTTCCAGGTCGATTCCTCCCTCCCCCCTCGGGATCCCCCTTTACTATCCTACCCCAATTAAGCAGCCCTTCCACGCTCACGACACGGCGACTGCGAGCGAACGCCCGTTGCGTGACATCGGTGTCACATCTTCTAAATCCTGTCCCTCTTACTGGTAATGGATCCCCTTGCTGATCCTGCTTACTGTCCCCTCCCTGACTGGTAACTCTCTACTGGACCCTCCTTATTGCCCTAACCCTTCTTGGTGCCACCTCCTGGCCTGTTTCATTGTTCCCCTATCAACCACCCCCCCCCCCCCATCCCGATGCCTGCTCCAGGTCGCTCCCTCCTAATCGCCGTCGGTTCTCCACATTCGAAGTCCCCCTTCTACTCTTACCCCTTTACCTGTCTTTTCATGCTTATGGCACGAAGTCGGCTTCTGAATCTGGACGCTCAGAAACGCGCGTAGGTGCTGTTGTGTTAAGCAGTAAAGGCAGCAGCAACATCCCACGTTCAGTAGCAAATTTTCATCGCGCTGTAGATGATGAGGCGTATCTCACTTAGGTTAGATCAGTCAAACGTTATCGACCGCTAACTCAATTGTATAGTGGTAGAACAGTAGATAGATATTGTCCTAAGGATGTTTTAGATCGTTTCAGTTAGGGTTCGTTTATGGATTGTATTGAATTTCGATGTTTTCTCGCGGATTCTGGTTAATGTTTTGTCCAGTACTCTCCGAGATCTCTTTTCGCAAAACCTCGGCATTATCTAGTCCTCCCACTCTACTCTTCTGTTCCCCTAGACTAGTTGGTGCCGATAGGAAAATCGAGTGGACCACAGTTTCGCTTGCACTCTTTTATTTTTTTTTACTGTCCAGTTATTTTCATATGGCGAATAACAGCCCGTGTAGGAAACATTACATAGCATAACGTTTCCAAGGAAGATGCACTACAAGCAGGGTGCGAACTCATTACTGAAGGCCAATCAAGTTTAAACTTGAACGGCTTCAGCATCGCTCAAATAATGCCACTGTTGAATGAGCGTCTAAACTGCAACATATTCAGATGGTCAGGGAAGTGCTATAAGCAGGTAAGGAGAGTGGCCATGGGGTAAAGGTTGGCCAGTTCTCACGGTAGTGCTTACGTCCAAAGTGGAGATGCCATCTTAGAACATGTGCAGTGATCTACTATCCGCACACAAGCGACCGCTTCACAGTGTGTCAAACGGAGCTGGACAGAGACTGCATGACTTCGGGAGTTGTGTATTTCGCAGCATGCAATCAGCGTGGCGAGTATATAGGAGAAACTGGCAGACTGCCCTGTACCAGGATGAGAGTACTTGGATGGCCCAATACCCGAAAACCGCCGATTCGATTCGCCTCTACTGGCCAGATAGCATGGGCGAAAATCGGTCTCTCCCGTGGATCCCATGCACTTAGGCAGACGACGGAAAATCGAAACGTCAGGCCGCTAGATGAAGATCGACCTAAAAACCTCGAGTAGCACAACATACGAAAAAAATTTTGTTTCAAATTACACAAAGACAGCAACCATATCCCACTATATATAAAGGATAAGCGGTTGTGTTTGTCCTTCCGTCTGTCCTTCCGTCTGTTCGTCAGTCTGTCCGTCCGTCTGTCCATCTGGCCTTTCGTAAACGTCGAGTAGTAGCCATCCGGGTTCAGGCGAGGTGTCACCTACGTCATGTTGAGAGGGGTCAGAAGACGTTTCGTCGATGTCACGCAAAGAGTGTCCGTTCCGAACATGTGTCATCGACGTCGTGAAAGCGAGCGTCCTAGTTCGGAAGAGGTGTTACTGACGTCGTTCAACAGGACTCTGGGTTAAGAAGACATATCACCAATGCCGCGCAAAGGACGTCTGGGTTGAGAAAACAGGTCACCGACGTCGTTCATCAGATGCTTGGGTCCAGATGAAGTGTCACCAATGTTGCTAGGCTTGTTATCTAATATATTAGTTTTTTTATTGAGTTATATTATCCTATTTCTATTTCGTTACGCTTCCTATGGCAGCTGTCTACCTGGCGTTGATGAATCTCTTGGCTTATGAATTATTTTGAACCCACGTGCTAGGTAAATTACAAACGGCGCTTCATGGGGCCACAGGTGTCATGTTCAAATATATTCTATAGTCCGCTTGGAATCGTTCACATACCATTAGAAGCCTCTTCTATAGGACTATCTAGGGGACATGCTCTTCGTTGGCCCTCGCCGACATGTACGCTGCCCGTGTAGGCTGGTTTGCCTAATCTATTTAAACCAGCAGTCTACAAATTTTTAACGGTGGCCTTAAATCCACGTCAGGTCTTTCAAAAATTAGGTTTTTTTTCTTAAACTCCTATATATCCATCCTTCCGCACTAGGCACCTCGTACTCACCCCTTTTTTTCCTCGTCTTTTGAAGTTTTGTTGTCAGTGTTTACAATACTGATATGTGGACGACGCTTGCTTGCATGGAAAATCTGCCTAGATTGCTTGAGAGTGTTCTTCGGCTTTTTTATATGGCGCGTCTTATGACGTATTCAATAAATAAAATAAATAAATAAAATAAATGTCGAAAAGGCTTGTCCGGACTCAGACGACGTGCCACCGATGTCGCGCCAGGGTTCCGGACAGGGATGAGCGGATAATAAAATTTTGAAACCCGGATAACGGATAACGGATAAATTTGCCCAAAAATGGCCGGATAACGGAAAAACGGATAACGAACAAACAGCAAAAATTAAAACTACTTTTAAACTATATTTCTCCAATGGTAGGTCGGTAATTGTAACAATATCCATGTCATATGTCAAATAAATCACTTATAACATTCTTATTGTGTTTTTTCTTCATGGCACGTGGTAGTGCAGTCGAAAGTGCCACCTGTCGCATGCTCTCCGGCTCAATGTTCTTGGTTCGGATTCCCCCTCCAGGCCAAACAAGCCTTCCATCCTTTCGGGCTCGATGTATTGGTACCAAGCTTGTCCGGCCAGGATAGTGCATTAATTGTCCGTCGGCTGACCACCGCAAGTCATAGTGTTGCCCAAATACGCATTCAAAGTGCCTGCAGCATATCACGTAAGAGTAGAATGCGCGTCGGCATTACCGTTATCTTGTATCCTTTATGCATGTTTTTCAGCTGCAATGGAGTCACTATGGATAGATCTCATAGAAATTTCTGGGCTTGAGTGGGGCAGTCGTTAAAAAGAGTCGCTTTTTGTTTACTCTCCAATTAAATTTCACCCTAACTTTCGCCCAGATCGAATAAAACTCTCTATTGCTTTGGAAAGGGTAAATTGTAATTGCTGCTAGTGTCAAACATAAGTTCAAAAAGCGATAAAAGGTCGTGTAGAGGCGGATTGTCTGGAAAATGCTTATAACGAAGTGACTCGTATGGACGTTTGTCCTTTTCTCCACTGATCGACTGGTTTTTTCCAGATCGCACATTATGATAGAAGTAATTTTGGTGAAAACCCCACAAATAGAAATGAGCAAGGCAGTGTTCAGCAATTCAAAACGCGGGAGCAATTAGATAGTCTAATTATATCATTGAAAACTCTGAGAAGGCACCGACCTGGCATTGCAAGCGTATCTCGACTGCCAGTGGAAAAAACACAAGACGATTTTTTTAACACATTCCCGACAATGTCTTTGAGTGGACGGCGGAGCTTTGGGAAGAACTTTCTTTATTGATGTCATTGTTCGATTTTCTTTTCAAACTCCCAAATTTTAGTAAAGACTCAATGTTGGGTTTGGGGAAACAGAAATATGATTGGTTTCGTCGTAACTAACAAGACAAAAAGTCTCCCATTACAGAGACATAATAAGCGCACATACGTTCAGAAGAGGTGTCAAAGATGTCGCGCCAGGGGTTCCGGATTCACACGACGAGTTACCAATGAAGGGGGACCAGGTGAAGGAGGACCGGTGAAGGGGGAGGGGCCAGTGAAGGAGGGGCCGGTGAGGAAGGGACCAGTAATGAGGACTAGTGAAGGGGAGGGGGTCCAGTGAAGAGAGACCTGCAAACGGTTGACCAATAAAGGGGAGAGCAGTGAAGGTGGGACTAGTAATGGGGAGCGGTGAAGGGGGAGGGGTCCAGTGAAGGAGGGACCGGTAGAAGGTTGACCAATGAAGGGGGACCAGGTGAAGGGGGACCGGTGAAGGAGGAGGGGTCCAGTGAAGGGGGACCGGTGAGGAAGGGACCAGTAATGAGGACCGGTGAAGGGGAGGGGGTCCAGTGAAGGGAGACCTGTAAACGGTTGACCAATAAAGGGGAGAGCAGTGAAGGTGGGACCAGTAATGGGGAGCGGTGAAGGGAGAGATCCAGTGAAGGGAGACCAATAAATGGGGTAGCAGTGAATTACCAGTCAAGAGGGGACCAGTAAGGGTGCCAATAAAGGGAAGACCAGTTAGGGGGATCAGAAAAGGGTCCAGTAATAGAACCATTAAAGGGGGACCAGTAAAGGGGACTAGTGAAGGGGGTCAGTGAAACGGACCCGTAAGGGGACCAATGTTTCCTTTCAGTGCCGTCCAAAGTGGCGTCAGAAGACGTGCTACAGACGTCGTGCCACGTGTGTCGGGGTGCAAAAGACGTGTTGTAGACGTCGTGAATATGCGTCCGGACTTAGCAAATGTGTCACAGACGTTACCCTGTGAGCATCCGGATCCAGAAGACGTGCCACATATAAGACTTTGCACAGCATCCGTAAGATTTTTAGATGACTTTTTAAAGGCTTCGAGAACCAACGAGTGTCCGCGTACTTGATTCCCACTTTTGTTTTCTGTCGGCACATGGGTAATGGGGTATTGGTGGAGTGGGTGGGGCCGGGGTAGGGAGAATGACTAAAGGAATCGGAGTAATGTAGTAATGATATTCCCGTCGAACTGTGAACTGTACTGTCGAGCGCTCTACCAATACCAGTTAATTTCATTTGTGTTTCCGCAGAATAAGCACTTCGGATTAAGGCTCTCTATCTGTTCCTTGACATGTATAGAACGAGCGCAGCCTTGAAGATTCTGCCTTACCGTATCCCGCTATACTATTCTGTATAGCAAAACCAGTTGCTTTACTCGAATGAATGTGAAAAGGCCTAAAGAGGACAAGAAGGCGGTCGGGGTGTTCTATTCTCCGGGTTTGGGGCGAAGCCGCCAACCAGACGTTTGGCGGCCAGAAGGTCACTGAATTCTGGTAGCGTATTAAAGGGGAAGATCGCCCCATGCACTCGACTAGGTCGTTGCGATTTTTCTTCGACTCATTGTGTGGATGATGCATATTGGAAACAGGAGTGTGAGAACATACAGGGTGGCCCATAAGTCCTGCAACAAAAACTTCGCCGCATAACTCCGGTCAGGAAGGATGAAAACGAACACAATTTGAACAACAGTTTAATCACGTCTTAGCAAACAAACTGCCATGACAATCATTCAATATGACCTCCTTTGCCTTTACCACAACCTCTAAACGGTCGGAGTAGCTGTCCACGGCGCGTCGCAGAACTTCTTGGGGAATCTCGTCCCAGGCTTTCTTCAAGGAGGACTTCAGACTTTCCACGCTGCTGTGTCGTGTAGAGCAGGCTTTCTCCTCTAAAATGGCCCATACACAGTAATCCATTATGTTGAGATCTGGGGAATTTGCTGGCCATTCCTCTGCAGGTATGAAATTGGGTAGATGGAGTCGGCACCAGTCCTGTGTCCTTTTCGCTTTGTGCGCCGGAGCGCTGTCTTGCTGGAACGTCCATTCGGCCTCGCCGTAGTGGGAATGAGCCCAAGGAATAAGATGTTTCTTCAGGATATCCTCCAGGTAACTTTCCGCATTTATTTTTACTCCTTTTTCAACGAAAACCAGAGGTGTGCGGCCGGTTGTCGACACACCTGCCCAAACCATCACTGAGACTGGTTGAGTGTTACGCGAGACCACTCTTCCAATGGAGTCGGCTTCCTTAGAGCTGCCTGCAAGTATCCTCATGTTTTGGTGGTTGTACGCCCGCTCAACGGTGAATAATTTCTCATCAGAGAAAACTGTCGAGAGGTGCTCGTCGCGAGCGACGCGCTCCAGTAGCGCAATACATTTTTTCCTCCTCGACACCTTCTGCTGGTTGCTGAGCCCCTGTCTTTTTTTGCACTTGTACGGCCGAAGGTGCAGCTTGTTCCTGACCAGTCTTTGCATGGTGGTGCGGGAGACGTGGAGATCTTTCGCCAATTTCCTTATACTCCTCGCTGGATTGCGTGTCACTCGCAATCTAACAGTGTTCTTTAGTTGTTGTGTAGTAACACCCACCGGGCATCCAGTCCTAGGAAGATCTTGAACAGTTCCACGCTTGATCACACGATAAACCGTCGAGCGATTGACCTTCAGAATTTCAGCGATTTCCGAAGTTGTGTGTCCCGATTTGGACAGGGCGAGGATTTGGGCTCTTTTTAAACGCGCATCCACCATTCTCTACAAAAAGGATGTACATTTTTGAAAGCTATAAGAGATATGCAAGAAGGAGTGAACTAAGGAAAGTATGCGAGGGTCCCTGATGCGAGGACGGCATCGGGGGGCAACTGAGTTAGTCCGAAAGTCCCGTAACGTAAGCAGGACCCGCGTGGCTACGCTGAATGTGGGTACGTTGACGGGCCGCTCGTGCGAGTTGGTTGAAGCACTGGAGCGTAGAGGAGTTGATTTCTGTGCGGTGCAGGAGACGAGGTGGTCCTGCCGCAAGTCAAGGGACATAGGACGAGGCTTCAAGGCCGTTCTATGTGGAAGTCCCAGGACCACCAGTGGTGTCGGAATAATCGTCTCCGAACGATTTCGTGAGTCGATTGTAAGCGTCGAGCGCTTTGACGATCGATTGATGAAGATCGTTGTCGCCGCGAAGGAGCGACTCTATCACTTCTTCTCTGCGTATGCTCCGCAGACTGGCTGCTCCGATCAAGCCAAGGAAGAGTTTTGGAGCCTGCTTGATGAGAAGACAGCAGAGGTACCGTCGAAAGATGTCATCATAGTCGCTGGTGACCTCAACGGGCACGTCGGCGCGACGAAAGACGGGTACGGCTGTCATGGTGGGTTCGGTTACGGGTCGCGTAACGCAGATGGTGAGCGTATCCTTGAATATGCGGAATCGCACAGCCTCACCATAGTGAACACCGTATTTCGCAAACGCGATTCCCACCTCATCTCGTTCTATAGCGGGAACACCAGGACTCAGATAGACTTTGTCCTTGTGAAGGATCGAGACCGAAGTCTTGTCACAGACGCGAAGGTCGTGCCGTATGAGACGGTCGCCCCACAGCATCGACCGCTGATCTGTACTTTAAAGATCGCCCCTCCGAGGCTGAAGCAGGTCGAGCGATGCGGTGCACCAAGAATCAAGTGGTGGCGAATGAAAGAGAAGGAAGCAGCTGTGATTTCTCGCGTGCGGTTACCGACAGTGACAACTGTCGACGAAACTTGGGAGAAGGCCACCGACGCGATTCGTCACGCTGCACGGTCGGAGCTCGGCATCACGAAGCCTGGACGACGGAAGGTCGACAAGCAGGCCTGGCTGTGGACAGATGACGTGAAAGCCAAAGTTCGAGAGAAGAAGACGCTATATCACGTGTTTCTCGGCGAAAAGACAGCCCATAACTGGCGGAAGTACCAAGAAGCGAAGAAAGCTGCAAAGAAGGCAGTGGCTGTTGCAAAAGCCACTCATTATGGAGATGTCAACGAGAAGCTCGAGTCGCGCGATGGTGAGCGGTATCTGTACCGACATCGCCAGACCGAGGACATCGAGAAGTTCTTCGGCATCAATGATGAGAACGGCCATCTTCTTACGGACCGCAAGAAGGCATTGAAGCGATGGCGCGATTACTTTGAGGAAATCTCTACAGTAGAATTTCCTCATCCAGCCATCCCCTCAAGGGCTCCAACCCACGGCCCCGTTCAGAAGATCACCGTGGAGGAGATTGAAGCGGCTTTGAAGAAGATGAGGCCAGGCAAAGCGACTGGGCCCGACGACGTGGCAGCAGAACTGTGGAAGTCGAAGTTTTGGTATCCGGCTGAGTGGTTGGCGAAGTTCTTTAATCAGGTTGTGGCGGAGAAAAAAGTGCCTGAGTGTTGGCGCCAAAGTACGACGATTCCGATTTGGAAGAAGAAGGGCAGTCCTGCAGACTGCTCCAATTACCGTCCGATTCGCTTGCTTTCGCACAGCATGAAGATCTTTGAGCGAGTTATCGACGGACGAATTCGTGACATCGTCCAGCTGTCCAGCAATCAGTGCGGCTTCGTGGCTGGCTGTGGCACCATTGATGCCATTCACGCCGCCCGCCTCCTGATAGAGAAGCATCGCGAGAAACAGAAGCCAGTGCATATCGCCTTCCTTGACTTGGAGAAGGCCTTTGACCGCGTACCGCGTGAAGTGATATGGTACGCCTTGCGACATCATGGAGTTCCTGAAGAGCTCATAGAGTGGGTGCGAATTCTCTACTCTTGTCCAAAGAGTCGAGTTCAAGCTGCAGCTGGAACCTCGATGGAGTTTCCCATCTCTGTCGGGGTACATCAGGGTTCTGCGCTTTCCCCACTCCTCTTTGTTGTCGTCATGGATGCCATCACACGAGATCTTCAGAACCCCGTCCCTTGGACGTTGCTTTATGCTGATGACGTAATGCTCGCTAGCGAAGATAAAGATGAACTCGAGCGAGAGGTGCAGGCTTGGTGTGATCGCTTGGAGCGGTTTGGACTCAAATTGAACGTGAAGAAGACCGAATATCTAACGACGGACGTTACTGAGTCCAGCTCCATCAAGGTTAACGGCATCGAGCTCCCACGCACTTCGGTGTTTAAGTACCTGGGATCAGCAGTCGCGTCTGACGGCAAACTGATGGTCGAAGTGAATTCACGCGTGAGTGCAGCTTGGTCCAAGTGGCGCTCGTTGACTGGGGTGCTCTGCGATAGGAAGATACCGGAGCGCTTGAAGTCGAAGATATACAGAGCAGTCGTCCGGCCAGTAGCGATGTACGGCGCTGAGTGTTGGCCTGCGACCAGGGAAGTTGAAACGCGCCTCAGCGTCATGGAGACGAAGATGCTGCGCTGGACGGCTGGAGTCACGCGCATGGACCGCATTCGAAACGATGCTATTCGGCAGAAGTTCGGTGTCGCGCCGATAGCCGACAAGATGCGCGAAGCTCGCTTGCGATGGTACGGCCACGTTCTGCGTGGAAAGGAAGACAGCGTCCGCAAGATAGGCCTTAACTTCGAGGTAATTGGAAAGCGGCCTAGAGGGCGCCCGAAGCAGCGCTGGGCTGATACGTTACATGCGGACTTGAAGATTACTGGTGTTTACCCTGATCTAGCGCTGGATCGGGAAAGGTGGCGTCATAACACCAGAATAGCGGACCCCGCTACGATGCGGGACAAACGCTGAAGAAGAAGAAGAAGAAGAAGAAGTGAACTAAGGAATGGCTAACACTTGGTTCAAAAAAATCAATATGCTTCCAGGTAACGAGAGCGCGAAACTTGTTGTA
Organism: Heligmosomoides polygyrus bakeri; assembly: GCA_947359475.1. Lineage (NCBI taxonomy): Eukaryota > Metazoa > Nematoda > Chromadorea > Rhabditida > Heligmosomidae > Heligmosomoides > Heligmosomoides polygyrus. The sequence goes on along the minus strand of OX375869.1, from coordinate 52,899,627 downwards.
GGACTTATGGGCCACCCTGTACAATATTTTTTCTATCTGTTCTTGTTCTACCGTTCACATGTATGCTGAATACTTCATGCAAACAGAATTTGTGCTATCAATCGAATAAAATCGTGATCGAATAAAATCGCAGCGATGTAGTCGAGTGCTTAGGGCGACCTCCTTTCCAATACACATCATTACTGCTTTTGTGCACTTTAAAACAAAATTTATTGTTTTTCACTGAAAAATATTTTTTTGAATAAAATTTCAAACACTGTTCACTTACTGCAGCAGGTGAATTTAAAATGTTCAAAGAGAGTGTTACATGAAATTTTCCTTGAACAAAAAACTTATTTTCACTGTATTGGAGTCTCCAGTTTAGTCTGGAAGACGCTAGCTTTGATTTGGAAGATGATCAATTTGATATCAATTGCGTTAAGCTTGCTTATAAGAGTGACCAATCTGATTTGAAGTGTCCCATTCGAAGCGAAAATGGTACAAAGGAGCATAGGTCATCACGCGCCCATGACTGCCCGGTCTCACCGCGACATGTAGTCGATCACAGAAGCATAAGAAGCATAATATGGCAACTCGTGAACTACTATTTGAGTAATGCAAATTTTCGAGCCAAAACATGGACCGCTACAGTCCTGCACTCGACCGTAGTTCCTCACCGACTTTACCAGAAGATCTCCGCACACCTGCGTCTCTGCTACGCACTTCTCCACGTTCCATTGATAATGCGCCTATGACCCTTGTAATGCTTCGCAAGGGCAGCGACTGTCACATGGGTTGCAATGTTTGGTTTACCGCGGTCGTTTGGATCGCTTAGGTACGATCTGTTATACATTCACGAAACAGCATCCCACTACACTGTTTTACTTCTCTTTGCCCTTCCATCAACGCTTACAATATTTCCAGTACCGATTGCCAAATGTAAGTCCCACTTCTAGACGAAGAAGTAGAGGTCTATGAATGAGAGCATTATCTGGAGCGAATCCCTCGCGCAGGTAAAGCACGGGCACGGATTCCGGACGAGTGTAACACAGCAGTCATCTTGCGCCTATTGACACGAGCGCCATAACAGCTGGAAGTCAGCCCCTCGCCACTGAGCCACAGCGCCGCCGGTCATTCACCACCCTGATCTTTCCGTAGTGGCCCCATGAGACCAGTTACATTGAGGCCCACCCGGCGGCTCATTAACTTCTTGCGATTATCAGCGCCGGCGGATTCCAGTCCAACCAGCGGTTTTCCCTACCCAGCCACACATGTAAACAACGACATCGACAAGCGGCAGCGCTGATAAACGGGCGAACACTTGCCGTATAACCTTGAATAGCATACGATAGCTAAATTATAGAATAGGAGATGCGGGAGGCTGTCAATGGCCGGCCGTGACCCACTTTCTCGCCGTCTGATGCGAACAACTGAGCGGTTCAACGAGAACCCTTTGAATTGACGGCGTTCTCTAAGATCGCAGATAAAACGACTATGACATACCTGAGCCAAATTCTTCGCCTCGCTTAGTATCCTGACCACAGCCGGTATGAATTCGGAGTAGAAGCACAGTCGACGTTTGCTGATGGCATGGCCATACGTTAAGTTGGTTAACGCATTCGCAATCAGCTTTCGAAGGGAGCGATGTTCGTTTCGCGGTGGAAACTCGAACACGTGCAGCTCCAGAACCAGTAATTCGGCAAGGCTTTCAACTAGTCCTAAAACAGAAAAGATCAATTAGAAGCTGCAGCTTTTTGATCGGCTTCCGAAGACAGCGACGGCTAACCTAGGATAATGGCTACTTTTCGATATTCTTCATCGAACGACTCCTTGACAATGCAGTCAAGTGCGCCGAACAGACGTGGATAGTAGGATGGAGCAGGCGCCGAATTTTGAGGAAGCCTTCGCAGGTAGAAGATCTGCAATGTCCTAGTGGAGGTGGTTACAGTCAGCTATAAAAAATAGGAGGCACGACGACTAAAAAGAGTGCCTGTGGAAGGTGTTTCGCTTCAGTTGCAGGCGTGCCATTTCATGTTTCAGCATCTCCGCCGCACTGTTTCCCTCTCACGCATCGTTTTCATTTCATTATACTATACAGTACGATGTGCAACCGCAGTCGGAGGTGCCTGCTGTCGCGTGCACCCGATACTTGTCCATTGTCCATGACACCGCACGTCATTGCATAGCCCGAATACGCATTGAAATCGCTCCCACGACATCCCGAGGAAGTAGATTACCCAAGAGGGAGTGAGTAACACCATCCTTTATCCTTTATGCAGTACAAAAGGGAAGTGTTCAGTTAGGGAAGCAAGCCTGCAGCACTTCCGAAGTCTGCAGCAACTGAAGGAAACCCACCAATGAGAGCCAGGACGACGTCACGCACTATAATACGCTCTCAGAACATTTTCAAATGTTCGAATGACATTCGGAAACACGAAAGCAACGCAGGCAACCCTTTCTTGAAGATAAGGACGTAGCAATATGACTGGAGATTTTGACCTTTCAGGTTCCACAGAGCAATGCGATGGAGGCCTAAAGACGCTGAGCGAACAATTTGTTCGCTGTTTCCTTTTCCTTTATGATTTTCCGCACAGCTCGGCAAGCGATGCGAATGCGTTTCATGTCCGCAGTGCCTATGTGCATAATCGGCTCTGAGAACGTCAGGCGAACAATCGAAAAAACACCTACCTGCTCCCGCACGCAGTTAGACGGTGGCAATGCCCTTCGCAAACGCCGCCTTCTGAAAAACACAGAATCCAATCGCTATCTCATCGAATTCTATAGGAGTATTCACAGACGAACGCCGACGCTGAAAGCGACGGTTTCGGGGCAGGACGACGGCCAATGGGTCTTGGTGGTTTTTCTGTTTCATGAAGTGACCTCCAAACACATCACTTTATTCCACTCACCTTCGCGCTGAAGGACGCTCATAATTACAGAATGGGCTTATCCACAGGGATAGTCATGGGCCGATGAAAAAATGGACAGAAATCTATCACTGGCTTCAAACAGCGAGAAAGACCAAGAGAAATGACACGGTCAGGGTTGAATAGCCTCACAAAGTAGCTCACCTTGCATCGTCCCGGTCCTGCAGTACAACAGTGTGAATTTTTTGGTGTATAACTCTCAGCTGCTCATCATCTTCGTCGCTTGTCCGCTGATGGCGAACTTCCTCCAAACGAAGCGAAGCCAGCAGGCCAGAGACAGTGTGCTCTACATCAACTGCCTAGAAGTGGTACAATGCTCCCACTGCACACACTATTTTCAACCAGCGACACTGACTTCTCCATCAAAATAAGCATGCGACGACGACGGAATCGGCCCTGGACCCTCATCCAGTTCATCGTCGCTCATAGCAGCGAGTAGACGCACTGAAACAGACTGCTATACTTGCCCACACACAGGTCCCATGAACGAAAAACACGGTTCGCGAGAACAGACTCCACCGAAAGTTGTCGGATGAGGAGGTGAAAGATGAGAAGCCACTAAGCAGTCAAACGTATTTGGAGTAACTCTGTAATGGAGCGTAGCGCAGTAGGTACACAGCAGACCTCACCACTACTACTTACCGATTTTTGCTCTGATTATCGCTCAAAACAAATTCTCATGTCTGTACACTGCCATAATACACCCGGCAAGGCAAGAGTCACACCGACATCAGCGAGCCGACGCAATTCCTTGCGTAGCCTTGTCCAGACTTGACACATATTCAAATCACACGATGTACTCGTGAATTCGATTATGGCATGCTTCTGCCTTATAACTCCATTAGTGCTTATAGTAATCGAAATTTGGAGCAAGAGAAGGTCGCGCTTCGAAGCAAGAAGGACAATCCCCGCCTAGTTCCTTCACTACGGAAGGAAGAACCTAGAGACCTCATTCTGATTCAGGACTGCTCACGCATCTCCATCCTGTCTCAAGACGCGAAAGCTCTTAATGTCTTTTCTGCTCCGCATAAGTTGTTTTAGAGGGCAACTCCCGTTGAAGAGCAAGAGCAGATGGTTTGCTCCAAAGCATGCCTGGGCACAATTTTCGATGTGGAACCAGTATGAAACGAAATGCATACGACATCGCCATCGCGCTCATTCGACAGGCTGAGCGAATACACTTCACAATTTCAAGACCGTTAAGTTGGTTGGCTTTGACACATTCACGGAAGCTTCGTAGGAAAAAGAACCCTCGAAACTGCAAACTAAACTGCACACACTCCAATGCGTTCGGTACCTGACAATGTACCTATCCTAACTGGGGAAATCACTGCAAAGAACGTATAAGACATACATATGGCATTGAACCTGTTCCTGCCTACCAACGCGAAGTCGAAATAGGGACACCTGCGCTAATTCCAGGAGAAAACGATCCGAGCGAAGAGAAGATGGCCTTGACGTGAGAAATCGCAAACCGCGCGACCTTTCACTACAGTTGTGGGCTCGCGAAAGAGCGAGAGCCGTCTGCATTCTCACTTTCCCGCTAACAGCGCATGTACCCCCTCGACTTTCGCTCCTTCGAGCACGCTACCGTGCAGCTCTTGTCGGCCTACGAGACGCCCTACCAGGCCAGCACGAGCCACTCTTCCGACCAGCACAGCCCTGAGACTTCCTCATCAACCAGCAGCCTTATCCGGCCCACACCACTTCGTCCTACTCTCCACGCAGCTACCGACGAAATTCCTTTGGACCTTTCCGCCCAGTCTCGCAAAACGGTCATTCACAATGGCAGCCAAGCCGAGATTACCTCAACTGACTCGCTGCCTCTTCTGCCGACCTGTACTGAGGGAAACATCAACGCCGGGTGGATCGCGCTGAAACTGGCTGCGTCTGCTAGCTGCAACAGAATGTCGTATCCGAGAGAATTCAAGCTGATGGTAATCGACTACTACCAGAGGAATGGGCAAAACAAGTACCGCACTTGTAAGGAATTCCAGATAACCAAGTCTATGTTGAACGGATGGCTATCGAAGGTGCGTTTACAACAGATTTCAATCAGTTCGTCAAATAGATATACACTGCTCCAAAATTAAGCCGGGTGGCACTTTCGAAACCAAGCATAGCATCTTCCAGTCCATATAGAAATCTACAATAACTCAACAAAATACTAACTGAAAATAAGGATATCCTAGGGCTGTCTGTTCAAGCCTTCCTTGATTGTCCGCAATATGTCATATTAAATTTGATGCATACGTTGTTTGCATATGTTAGCAGCTTCTCTTTTTCTCACACGGTTTTCGTAATAGGAGAGCTTTCGCTAATGTTCTTTTTGCCTTCTACCTCATGTTGTGCGCTGCACGTCAATAAATAAATAGACAAACTCAAGCTGGACGTCATTCGTATCAAATTGTTTTTATCGTCAAGGCTTGCCTAAAGTGGATGTCCCAAAAATCATTCTACTATTCGGGTATTCATAGGACTCATATCCTTTCGCTAATGGAATATTTTACTTATTTTAAACCACACACTAATATTATTATTCCGGCATATTTAACGAAGACATCACATTAAGCAGCAAGCCGGCAGGCCTCGAAATTCATTTAGTTAATAGTGTAGGTGCCGTTGAGGTGGTGTTGCGCGTCGATTCCACTGTTGTTTTGTTTTTTGCTTCTGACCCTGTGAACTGCAGACCTACAAAAAAACCATGAAACAGCCTTTAAACTGTAAATAAAAGAAAAATAATGTATTAGACCACTATGTTCTTGCATAACACATAGGAAAATGCATACTTATCTTCAACGTAAAAACATTCCTGCAGCTAAAACGTTAACAGTATTATGACCGTTCCGACACTGTGACCGTTTTCTACAACGGCTTCTACAGAGAATTTTCACGAAAGTCTTTGATATCCAAAAATATTTTGACCTTGCTAAACGCTTCCAGTTGAACTTTTACTCCTTCGAAACAATGTCGGACAAAGATTCTTTGCCGCAAAGGTTAACTTGAAGCGATTAAGACGAAGACGTAATTATTTTTCTGGAACATTTCTATCACTTGCGATCGCTATACACTAACTAAAAGAAGATACTTCATACTACTAGTTTCGTTTTATCCACAAAGGTAAAGGGATAAATAATAAAGAACGGCGTTATTCAATCCCTTTTTGGATGCGTTGCGCATTCCGTTTCTAAGCGATGGAAGTAGTCCGAACACGTATTTGGTCCATACAATGATTTGTGCTGGCCAGCCGATGTAGAAGTCAGTATTTTATCCATCTAAGACGAGACTGGGACCAGTTCACTCTGCAGGAAAGGAAAGCGTGGTTGCCCTGGGCGGGAAATCCTAATCAGAAACCTGATATTGGGTGCACGCGACAGCCGACACCTCCTCCGGCTGCGCTCCACGAAGATTTATCAATGACAATTGCAGCAGCCAGGATAAAAAGCGCATCATCGCTAAGGGACGTCCACCCTCATTTCGACCAAGTCCAGTTTGATGAGATGCCTCCGGTTCAATCCATTCTTCTCCTCTTCTTTAGCCCTAAAGCGGTCTTAGCTTTTGAAAAAGAAGTGACACAACAAAGTTCATGAACGCAATAATCCTCACTAAACCTAGTGATTCTACGAAGCTCAGCGCAGCCTTGCTACACACAAGTACTAGCCCTGGTACTTAGCGGGCTGGTGACCGCTCCGTGATTGCATATGATCGCGGAGCACTCACACAAACCGACGAGGGAAAGAACCCCGGGTCTGGCTGATTTAATTTACCCGTTACATGATACCTTGCCGGTGTGCAGCGGACAACAGCCCGCTTAGTACACCAGCCCTTCCCCGAATGTAATTCCCACCCGGAACCTTTCTTCAGCTACTAGACAGAACAGGAGCTTACGGCAATTATTTCTCATAGCTAGTGTGAGGAGTTTCGTTCAATCCAAAAATATTATGCATCATATAATATTATGCTTGAAATACTATAGATGTCGAACGTATCTCCCGCGATTATGAGTATAAGTTGCCTTAACGATCTGCAGCTAGCCAGAGTTGGCTGGCAGATGCATTCAGCACCAGCTTACTACTCTAATAGAGCTTTACAACATTGAAAGCTAACGAACAGTCCTCCGCTCAAAAAGCTTCTGGATTTTAAAACGCGCTGCGATCCTTGATGTCTAGTTTTCTAGAAACAAACCTCTAAAAATGTCGTTTTATTCTCATTTATGTTCCCACTCATCGGCAACGGTTCCCAAGAGCATTAAAGCATGGAGACTCCGAGCATGAGTTTTACAGGTACAACGCTTCGCTCAAAAACGAATGCTTGTGACCCTTCAGATTCCTCCACTTAGAACAGAGCAGCGCATAAAAGCGCGGACAGCAGAAGGCGAGGGTGGCCGTGTTCACCCCGAGTAGTTCCTAATCTTAGTTCGCACACGGGCCAACTAAGCGTTCTAACATGGCGACGTGGGTTGCCTCGCACCGAACTTGTCTGGAAAAGATACAACACTGGTTGTGTGAAGGTAATCGCGTGTTCAACTTGCTTTTCTAGGATCCATAGATCGAGATGATCACTGAAGTGGGAAGGACAGTGGAGGCAAATAGATGGACATGGAGCCTGACATTCTTCGTACTTCTTCGGCCACCGCTCGCTCTTTCCTGTCCGGTTTCCTCGCGATGTCTTTTTCGAAGAAATTCACTCTAGAGCACGAGCAGTGCTACTTTAGTACCAGACATGTTGGTGGGAGAGTCATAGTTCTACGGAAGGCCAGTTGGCACATGAGCGGCAGACGTTGGGAAGAACCAAGTGGAATAATCTGGGCTGCAAACATCTGAGCTTTTTTCACCCAAATTGGTCGCGATGACTATCTCTGGGGTTATCAACCTTCTGCTGCTCATCATCATCATTATCATCATCATCATCATCATCATTTTCAATAGCGTTTCTCCCGCTTGGTGGCGGGGTCCCCTCTTCTGGTCTGGTGACGCCACTTCTCCCGATCAAACGCTTGGTCAGGATGGACACCAGCTAACTTCAAGTCCATATGCAACGTATCTAGCCAACGTTGCTTCGGGCGTCCTCTGCGCCGTTTTCCAGGGACTTCAAGATTCAGGCCAATCTTACAGACGGTGTCGTCGTTAGCGCGAAGGACGTACCATACCATCGTAGACGTGCTTCGCGCAACTTGTCAGCTATCGAGGCGACACCGAACCTTCGTCGTATGGTTTCATTGCGAACGCGGTCCAATCGCGTTAGTCCAGCCGTCCAACTCAGCATTTTCGTCTCCATTACACTGAGGCGGCTTTCAATTTCCTTTGTCACGGGCCAGCACTCAGCATCGTACGTCGCTACTGGGCGGACGACTGCTCTATACACCTTTGACTTGAGGTACTCAGGTATTGTCTTGTCGCAAAGCACCCCAGTCAACAAACGCCATTTGGACCAGGCTGCACTCACACGTGCGTTCACCTCCAACTTTAGACTGCCATCGGACGTGACTGTTGATCCAAGATACTTGAAAGATGTAACTCGTGAGATCTCAGTACCATTTATCTTAATGGATCCATGCTCATTCACATCCGTCGTCAAGTATTCCGTCTTTTTGACCTTTAGCTTGAGTCCGAACAATGCTAAGCGATCGCACCACGCCTGTGCCTGTCGCTCGAGCTCTGCTTTGTCTTCGCATGCAAGCATGACGTCATCGGCATACAGCAGCGTCCAAGGAGCTGCCCTTTGGAGATCGCGTGTAATTGCATCCATGCCTGTAACGAAACCACACTGATTATTGGAAAGCTGAACGACATCCCGAACGCGTCCATCGACAATTCGCTCAAAGGTTTTCATGGTGTGCGAAAGAAGGCGAATTGGACGGTAACTAGCGCACTCTTCTTCCAAATCGGAATAGTCGTGCTTTGCTGCCAACCCTCAGGCACTTTCTGCTCAGCAACAACCTGATTGAAAAACTCAGTCAGCCAGTCAGCAGGGCAACAGCCCTTCGACTTCCACAGGTCAGCTGGCAGGTCATCGGGACCAGTGGCTTTGCCTGACTTCATCTTCCTCAGTGCTGCTTCAGTTTCGCTCACTGTGATCTTCTGAAAGGGACCGTATACAGGTGATGCAAAAGGAACAGCAGGATGTTCAAATTCAACATTCGAGATTTCCTCGAAGTATTCGCGCCATCTCTTCACAGCCCTCCGATCCATCAGAAGATGACCGTTCTCGTCGTCAATGCCAAAGAACTTCTCGATGTCTTCTGCTTGGCGACAGCGAGCTTTGGCGAGGTGGCAAAGATAACGCTCGCCATCGCGCGTCTCCAGTTTTTCACTCACATCAGCGTAGTGTGCGGCTTTAGCACCGGCCACTGCACTCTGCCGCTTTCTTCGCTTCTCGATAATTCCGCCAATTATCGACTGTTTTATCACCGATAAATGCGTGATATAGCCGTTTCTTTTCCCTGACCTTCTCTCTGACATCGTCAGTCCACAGCCAAGCCTGCTTGTCGACCCAACGCCGTCCAGGCTTCGTTGTGCCGAGTTCGAGGCGCGCAGCCCGAGTTATCGCATCGGTAGCATCCTTCCAGGTTTCGTCGACAGTTGTTACCGTCGGCAACCGAATGCGAGAAATAACAGCTGCTTCCTTCTCTTTCAGTCGCCACCATTTGATTCTAGCCGTCCCGCATCGCTCAACACGCTTACACCTCGGAGGTGTGATCAGCGAGCAGATCAGTGGACGGTGCTGCGTGGCAACCGTCTCATACGGCACAGTCTTCGCGTCTGTGACAAGACCATGGTCGCGACGCCTAACAAGGACATAGTCAATCTGCGTTTTGGCGTTCCCGCTATAAAACGAGATGGGGTGGGAGTCACGCTTTCGAAATTTGGTGTTCACGATGGTGAGGTCGTGTGAGTCTGCATACTCAAGTATACGCTCACCATCGGCGTTGCATGACCCATAGCCAGAACCACCATGACAGCTGTAACCATCTTTCGTTGCTCCAACGTGACCATTAAGGTCACCTGCCACAACAATCATGTCTTGTGACGGCACTTCCGCTGTCTTCTTATCAAGCAGGGACCAGAACTCGTCCTTGGTTTGCTGGCCACTCGTGAGGAAGGCTACTGACGAAAAACAGGACGCATTAGGGAATCAACTCAGATGCACCTAGCGATACTCACGAATTTCTCCACAGCTTCGTGTCATCCGTTAAACTGCTCGCCAAAACCTCGCGTTCAGGCGAGAGGCGGGTGAAATATGCAAACAATGGTGAAGAACCCCTCCTGACTGCAACAGTTCGTTCCCTACTCATGGGACTGTTAGTCCAGCGAACCACATCGTTTTGCATTTATACTTCAATCGACCGCTAAAGTGAGGCGATTTTTGTTCATTTCAAAGTAGTGGTTAAAATCCCCAAGCACACCACCCTCCTCCACTACGACCTTTGAAATAACCAAAGCGTTTCTTTTCAAGAGGTAGAAGTCCCACAATTTTCTGAGTTAAGGGGATCAGTAGATGTAATGACGATAAGGATAAACGACGATGTTACCTAATCCTTTTTGAGATGCCCCGCGCATTCTACCTCCACGAGATGTCGTGAAGAAGATTTGATTGCGTACTTGGTCTATAGCATGACTTGCGGAGGCCAGGCGATGAACAAGTCAGCGCTTTATCCTTCCCAGGCAAGTCTGGTACCAACTCACAACGCCGGAGGGAAGGAAGGCTTAGTTGGCCTGGGCGGGAAGTAAGATCCAAGAACCTGGTATCGGCTGCACGCGACAGCCGGCACCTCCTCCAATTGCGCTACACGCTCTCAGGTAGACGTAACAGGGAAATTAATCTAGCTAAGGAGTGACGTTCGATCTCTAAGATTTCTCTTTTCTCCAACTCAAAAACTACAATGCACATAATTCCTTCAATTGAGTAGTATGATGTAAACGGCAGAAATTTACGTATTGGCTTCGAAGACGTAAAACCCTCCGAACATGATCGCATCTCTAGCTATATAAAAGCGCTTGTTACTGGGAGAGGTAAATATTTATATACAATAAACAACTCAAATGATTGTCTGATTTCTGGTGAACTCGACTGTTTGCTGGAAAAAAAATTCTAAAAATTTTCGACCATCCTTGGTAGGTGGCAGAAATACACGTGGTTTGCGGGAATTCAAGATGATACGTCAGAAAAGTCTATGGCTAGAAATAAACACTAAGCAATTTGCTCGACAGCAGTCTTGGAAACCAATACTAACCATACGTTCTTTCAAGATTCGGTGACGTGAAACTGATAGAAATCTCCAGCGAAGAAGCTAGCTAGCCTTGAGCTTTCGTACGAATTTATGATCTAGGAAAAACAAGCGGAAGCGGAAGCCTTAAGCACAAAAATAAATTCTGTACAAAGAAGCCAACAAGTATTATCTACTTAGTGAGCGAATAGCACGTGCCTACCGTATGGCACTCCTAAAGTTTTCCGCCTTTCTGAATTTTGTTGATAAGATTTCAAACAGAAGGCATATTGCCTGACATTCTTAATACGTGTCCAATTTGAATTGTTGGACGTTCTGTTTGATTTGATAGAAGTCCAGTGTGAGTTGGGAAGGGTGCAGTATGAAGTGGAAATGGTTGACTACGCGTGGTAACGCGTCGCACATTCAAAGCAAAAATTAACTAACGCCATTCGTTATCCTCGAAAACAAAATAATATATAACCAGCTTCAGGAAGCTAGATACTGGTCTATGCTGCTTAATAGACCAATATCTAGCAACAACCACCGCCCAATATCCGAATTTAGCACTTCTAACCGTACAAAGAGAACCTGCAGCAGGGTCGTTTCTTCAATTTCGAAGGGGTCCAGGGATGAAAGAGCGTCGTTCAACGATATCAGCCAACTACTCACTCACAGAGTGCAGCGTTAGATTGCTAGCCAGTTTGCTCCTGCACTTGTCCTATTTCGAAAACGTAATAAAATATTTCGTCTCTAATCAGTAAATGCCCACGGCCTTGTCTTATTTTCGAGGCATCCACAACTTCCACTTGACTCTCTCCTGGTTTTGTAACAGGCGTCATAGTTACTTTTGGCCAGCCTCAGCGTTCAGACTGGATTGCGTAGGCTAAATGTACTAACCCAATCGCACAACTGAAAAGGGACACCAAGGCGGCCAAAACTACTTCGCCTTTCTCTTGAAATGTGTCACAGGTTTTGCTCGGGTTGCGCCTTATATGCTTGTGTACATCGCACCATGACCACCAGTGGCAATTACATTGAAACATAACTGTTTTACCCTTCCATTTAAGTCTAGCAGTTGTTCCCCACTTTACCTCCAGTCATGCCTGATACCGCTACGTGGTACGGTTCTGCATGACTTCTATTCGCTGGGGATAGGAACAATCGTTTATAATAACAAAAAAGCTGGTTAGACGGCAGCTACAGAGAATAAGGATCAGCGAGTGGTCGTCTACCGTCTACCCTTCCCTTTCAAGGCAGCCTTGCATGTCTTTCTGTGGACTGGAATGAAACGTTCTCAGGCAATTGGAATGCGAGTTGTCGTGCTGGAATTCGACAGGAAAGAAAGCTAGCCCAGTTTCATGGTAGGAAATTTAACTCTGAAAAAATTTAGCTCTGAAGAACGATGAGATGAACGCGAAAGCAGGTGGACTTCCCTGTGCTCGTCGCATCGCTCATCGCTCTGCAAGAGAGCGCGACGGCGATCCTCCCAGGATCTACGCTAAACACCGCGCGGCGCGAAAATGTATGCCATACCCGCGATAGACCTATGTTATACTTCGGCGACGCGTCGACGACGCTGTGTTGCGCGGGTTGCTACGCACTGCGTAGTAACCCGTGTAACACTGCCGCCGACGTCGCCGACAACCCCGTCGCCGGAGTATAACATAAGCCATAGGCGCGGGAAGCCATCGCGCATGCCGGCCGCCACTGTTGCGGCGGTCGCGGCGAAAGGGTCATTAACTGCTCGCCGCGATGGCATATGCGTCGTATGCCCCCAGCCTTACCCATTCCCAATAAATTTTTGAACAAAAACTTTGTCATAAAGGTCATTCACGATCATCGAGCTCTTTAAAAATGGAAAGATTGCTGCCCGGTTTTCTATAGCCTAGTAAAAACGCATAAGCTTTTCCAGTTGGATTTGTAATCCAGCCCGCCGGACACTTATAAAATAAAACCTATAATCAGCTGTTTTGGCGGACCAACCGATCGAATTTCTTGCTTTCTTAACAGCATCATGAGCCAATTCCTGACCCATGTCCCCTCTAATCTGACCAGCACGAACAAATTTCTTGAACTATTGCACAACTGTAGCTTCGGTGAAAGCCGTGTAATGAAATCATTTGATGTGACGTTGCTTTATACGAATGTTCAAAGCGGTGAAGCCGTACAGGCACTATCTGAAATACTGGATGTGCACCTGGGGGCATAAACACCTTTGGATTGTCGAAAGCGCACATCATGATTCTTGTCAAAGAGTGTTTGCATTGCATTATCCTTAAATGGTCAGGTTCGTATAACTAACTAGGGGGATTGGCTATGGGTCAACGATTAGCGCCATTGCTGTCTGCTATGATTAGGATTGTACAACCAGTGCTTGACCGCTCAGCGCTGATGTACTGCATATACATAGATGACCGCTGCATCGTAACAACGACACAATCTGAGATGGATGAGTGTTTCCGGTTACTGAACGAGCCATATCAGTACATCAAGCTGACTCGAGAAACTCCGAATAATAGTTGGCTCGCGTATTTAAACACGCAAGTTAAAGTGTTCGGTGGAGGAGTAGTTAGCGTGAAATAGTATCGGAAACAAAGCTCTAAGAACTTTCTGATTCACGCAAGGTCAGCACACCCCACAGTTCTTAAACGTGCTGTTGTCAGCAATACATTCCGAACGGCAGTTGGTATGTGCACTTGCCCCAATGAACGTCAAGAGTATTTTCAACTGGCTTCAGATAGCCATTTCGAACGGCTTTAGTGTTTCAAGCAGTCATATGGGATCTCACGCTAACTCTCACGATAAATCTCGCGCACACAAGATCCTTTTCGTTCTACCATTCATCTCTGATAGAATCAGTGGTGAACTTCAAAGAGCTATTGTAAGGGCACAACTGCAGGACAACATCAGGCAACAGTTACTTTGAAATAGGCTCTACGATCAGCAGTGTATTTTGGAAGAGTGTTTTATTTGCCCAAGTGGAAGATTAGGCGATTGCTCAAAGGCTGAAACAATTTACCCGATCGAGTAAACGCTTCTATCAAGGAAGCATCTATCAAGTAAACGACATGCGTTGCTAACCAGTCCACTTGGAAAGAATAGATTGATGCGCGCAATGGAAATTTTCACAAGAAATTCAGTCATGAACAACCGAAATGAGTGTTTTTGTGTTACGAGTGACTTTCTGCCGTTCGTGTCTCATTGTGAACTGTAGTAGGACCGGTCGGCGACAGTGGTGTGCACTATGCACCATTCGCCCTTAAAGCCTTTGTTATACCACCGCTCGGGGAGGGGGGGGGGGGAGCGGTGGTATAACAAAGGCCTAATGGTTATCTAACAGGGGCAAACATCAGCCCTTGCGATGAATCCAACTGGTGGGCACGTTTCCCCTCTTGGTCCATGCTTGGTGCTCGTAGGGTAGGTTCGAAATGCTAGAGCAGTTAAGGCGCTTGATGAAGTAGAGCGCAAACAAAACTGATGCACCACGTTCAGGCCTCTGAAGAGACGAAAAGTCGAAATGTCAGGCCCTGCTAAAAAAGATCCACCTAAAGACCTCGTGTGGCACAAAGGCGTAACTGGAAAGGTGAGAATTATTGATTTCCAGGTTAAGAAAGCCAAAAACTAATGCCAAATTCGTGATCAGCAAACCAGATAATGCATAACGTTTGGGTGAAATTAGGGCTTCTGTCCCCACCACCCTCAAATGAGCCGTGAGCGGGCTCTGACCTTGGCCATCAGTTGCCGATCAACGGCGCTCAAGTGCGAAGCCATTCAAGGCAGAAACAAATTGAACACGTTAGGCGGTGGAGAGCTACACACAAAGTAAAATATCGGTGCTATTACTTCCTTTTTGAAGAGTGGTAGAGACGCGTAGATCTTCACTATGTGAGTAGTATATTTCGCTTACATTTTTTTTGCATATCTGCATCATTGTTGAAGGAGGCTGTTACACCTTTAGCTATTCTTACCAGTTGGTCAGTACGTTTTTGACTACATTTATGAAAAGAATATAATAGAATTTGTTATCTAGAACACCAGTTTCACTGTTCGAAGATCAAAAGGGGCCATGCACTGGACTAGTGAAGTCGAAAAATAGTTATTCATACTTCGGCTATGGGTGCCACTTAGAGATCTCGAATTTGATATCGGTTTCTGACTTGCTTGACCTGGAGATCAAAAATTTTCATCTTTCCGCTTTCATAGGGCTCGACAGGCGTCAATGACATTTCTTGCCATGATTTGTTCAAAATGTGATGGAAACAGGGATAAGGGGCCTCACTGACGATAAATCGCAAAAAGCAACACTGCGTTCACGCTGCATCAACGCAAGAGGCACGCAGACGGCAACGCAAATTTGGCCAGTCAGATCTCGCTTATGATATTCACTTAGCAAATTTGATCTACACATTTGTGATCAGCGTTTCTAGCTCTTTCACATGACATAGGTCTCTTTACGAAGTTCCCGGGGAACCTGAAGGCATTCCCTGGCTAATCTACTTAACAAATTCGGTCTAGATGTACGAAAATAGCGTCCCAATCTCCAACACAACACGTAGGTCTTTGTCCGAAATTCCATGGGAAGCTGAAGGCATTCCCTTTTCAGACCTATTAATGGCAGTAGTGATGTGACCTATCGCTGGAGATTTCTTGGGGCACATTCGATAAGATGGATTAGTGCATCTTCATAATGCATAACGGGTATATTCGATGGGTTTTCTCTAGGTTACCCTCGCGAAAGATATCATTGGCATTGCTACGTCTTATTTTTTATTGTAGAGAATAAACGATTCCAAATTAAACTTTAAGACAAAATATGACTATCCTAACTATGTGGTTCATTCTAATATTGAACATCGAACTTTGGAACTCTAATAAGCCCACAATCGGGTTATTCGATTACTAGGACTTCAACAGCCTAGTGGCTGTTGAAAAACTTTTACCATGCGTTTCAAAGGTATGTATCCACTCCAAAACTTGCCCATATCTCGTTTTACGTTTATTTCTGCAGGCCCGCACTAGCTCCACTAGATTCCGCGTAGTCGAAAATAGGTAACCATTCGCTTTCAGGAATTTATTTCGTCTCACAAGAGAATCGGACTTTTTTGAGAAAAAAAATTGGTCGAAAATTGGCGTTTCAAAAGTATGTATCCACTTGCGAAAAACAAACTTTTTACTAAACTCAAAAGTCGGTCGGACCACCATTATTTCTTATAACATCATAATCGTATTATTCATGCTACTGACAAGGTTCTGGATGATTTTGCCTTTGCTGGTGTTCCACGTAATCAAGATTGCCACCACGTCATTGAACTGTCGGTTATTCGCGTAGTCTCGTCAAACCACGATCCCCCTCACGTTCTCCATTGGGTTGCTGTCAGGAGAACAGACCGGCCACTCCTTTACTTGAATGTTGTGGCGGTGGAGCCAATCTTTGCTCAAGGTGGGCACATGGACTGCAGCGCTGTCCTGTTTCAGAACATGTGTCCGCCGAGTTCTGCCTCTCAAGAAAGGCATAGGAGGCTAGACTCCAGTACACCTTGACACTCCAGACTGACCTTGCGACATAACGGGGTTAGTAGTTGGGGGCTTCGCCTCCATTCTCCTCTAGACCTTCTTACGTTTATTAAGTAAGAAGCCGGTTCATAGATTAGTGCAGCGGGATATGGTAGGGCAGAATCTTCCCTGCTCCTATAAAGCCCATCCACACCTCTATCGCATGTACGCGATTTATTCTCCGAAGTGCCCGTTCTCTACGTGGCGAGAAACGGGTCGTGGAAGTCCCAATCCGAAGTGCTTAATCTGCAGAAACATGATTGAAATTAATTATTGGTCGGCAGGTCGACACCGTTTACTGTCTGACGGCAGTAATACTCCTCCGAATCCCATAGTCACTCTCTCTACCTCTTCTCTCCCTCTCCCCCCCCCCCCCCCCCCACCCCCTCCCCGCTAATGCCTCCTTACCTATGTGCTGGCAAAGAAACAGTGAGAGTCAAGCACTTTGCTGATCCCCTCTTCTTTGGTCCCCCCCCCCCCTACTGATCCCCTTACTCCTACGCAAGTTGGATGTCTGCGGCACGTCTTCTGAATCCCTACGCACGTTGGACGACGTCTTCAGCACGTCTCCAGAATCTCGACGCACGATGGGCGATGCCTTTGGCACGTCTTTTGAAGCCCTACGTACGTTGGACGACGTCTTAATCAGTTCTTCTGAATTCCGACGCACGTTGGACGACGTCTGCGGCACGTCTCCTGATTTCCGGCGGTGTGCATATGACCCTCATCCATACACTGACGCGTTGCCCGCTCAAAATATCGTAAACTTGGACGATCCGCCGTAAAGGATATAGTTCGCAAGCAATCTCCCATGGTTAAGCACAAAGAAGACTCGGCTGGCATACGCCGCACTGTCGTAGGCATCTCTTGGCTTCAGTCCCCCCTCCCGTGACTGACAACGTGACCGACTATATATAGTAAGATACAAGTGCTCCGACACACCTAAGGCATATGTTATAGTTTGCCGACAACAGCGTCCCCGAAAAAAAAAATAGGCCTAGCGGCGTGTCTCGCACTTGCGCCCTTCGCGCGACTTGGCAACTTCACTGACCTACGGAAAGTAGTTTTGTCAAACTAAAGATTCGCTAACATCTAGGATCTGCTGCGCACTTTATTGGCCGTTCACCAGTTCCGTGCGTTCATCATGGACATTCTCCCTGGACCGTACAGTAACGCCATGGGTTTGTGCTGCACAGTACTTCTGTCCTCAGGTGGCTCCTCCGCAACTGGTCTCCCCTCCCCTTCCATCCCCCACCTTCCTGGTCCGAACTCCTGGCCAACTTGCTTGTTTCCACTATTGACCTCCTTACTGGCCTCTTCTTACTGATTTCCCCGTCCTAGTCCCACCTCCAGGTTTTCCCTTTCCTTCCTTGTAGCTCTCCTGGTCCACCCTAGTGGTCCCCTTACTTCCCTTCTCCACCCCCCTTAGTGGTCCTCCCATGCTCATGGCAGATGTCGGTGACACGTATTCGAAATCAGGACGCTCATAAGCGCGCGCAACTGCCGCTATGTAAAGCAGGAGGAGGCTACGCTTCCTTGACTGCAGCAGCATCCCATGTTGAAAGTTCTGAATGCGGCCGCTCGTCGTACGACGGCGGTGTCACCTCCTCTGTCGGAGACGCTTGTTGCGCGACGTAATGGACTTCTGGATCCAGATGCTCAAAATAGCGTGCAGATGCTGTTGTGTCAAGCAGGAGGCTGCGCTTCCTCGGCTGCAGCAGCATCCCATGTTGAAAGGCACACTTTGTCCGCGCGGGGTTCGATGTGGTGTATTTCACGCAGGTTTCTAACCTACGTGAGATACGCCTCATCATCTACAGCTCGAGCAGCTAACTCAATTATATAGTGGTACATATAGTAGGATTCGTTCATTCAATAAATTTTGGAAAGCGCATATATGGCTCTAGGCGCAAACCTTCCTCACAGTCTAAACTGTGTTTAAGAAATGAAGCAATATCGATTCTAAGCCAAAACCTTAGTTAAATAGCACTCTGGAGAGAAAAGTTAGCTGTTGCTAGAAAAAGGGGGTCGACCCCCACAATCTTTCATAACATCCAAGGAATTGAAAACTTATAGAATAAGAACCCATACATATATCTACCTTAGCCCAAGGAGCACACCTAGCATTGATACGGCTAGGGTAAGGCTGTCAGAAATAGAGAGATGCAGGGTGGACCCCCTCCCCCTTTAGACTCGTAGCAAAACCCTTCAGCTTGATACTTTTGTAGCTTCTCCAGCACAGCAACATAAAAAAAACAAGTTCTTTCAGATTGAGAAGATTCGAGAGTCACGACCTGGAGCCCTGAAATCCGGAAGAAGTGGGAGACGTCCCCAGTTTCCTGATATCGAAAAGCAGCTGTACTCCTTGTACTGTCAACGCCTCGAAAGTGGTGGCAAGGTCGGGAATCGTTGGCTTAGAGATAGAGCCCGAGAGTTGGCTGGAGACGTTAAAGTGGCTTGCCTGTTCTCGGAGCGGTGGTTGAGCAACTTCAAGAAGCGCTTCCACATAAATTTCCAGAGCGACTCGTCGACTGATTCACACTCAATTCACTCGACGTCGAGCGAAAAGCACACTTATTCTGACACTGAAACAGACTCGTTCAACGAGTCTGCAGAGCAAGAGGTCGCCATTCGAAACGACGTCATTGCCGAGATAGTCAACCAACCAGGCCAACTTCCTATTCAGGCGTTCTACGAGAAGTTCCCGTGGCTGTGCAAGAAAGGAATCCAGGTGGAAGTCGGTAAGCGAGGTCGAAAAGTGCAGTTCCCCGACGTGGAGAGAGTTCTATACGAGCGCCTTGTCGAGAAACAGAGGACAGGAGAGCGCATATCAAACAGATGGCTTCAGGACCAGGCACGCGAACTGGCTACACAGCTGTGTCCTGGAATTCTGGAGGAGGCCGTGAAATCCTCTCGATGCCTATTCTCAGAGCACTGGCTCCACAACTTCAAGAAGCGTTACGGTATCAGCCTCAAATACAAGTCTACGACGCTGAAGAATCTCGAGAACACACAACCACCTGTCTCCGATGACACAGTCGGCAACAGCCTTGCAATGCTTCACCTCCAGGCGTGGTTTATGAACCAGGGCTACGCCCAACCGCTTTGGTCGCCCTGTAATCCACCTGTTCACACATTTCAATGATACTCAGCCACTCCGCCTTCCGGGTTCAGTCAGCACAGAAACAACTCATTTCGAAAGCAACTCTACTGGTGTGATTTCTATCCTGTGATTTTCCCCTGTGATGATGCTGAGATGACTATGCAATATGACGTAGAATTGTTTCCGAATAAATCGCAGTGTATGTATTTGTAAACATGATTACGTGCTTTTTAGTTGCAACCAAATTTCGTGGAAACTAGTTTGTTTAAAACTGCTCGTTTCCAACAAGAGTCCTGCATGAACACATTAATGTCAATGTCCACCAATTTAGATGACCACTCCAGAATAATCGTCACGACATCGCAGTGAGCTCTCCTCGGAGGTATTTCCCAAGTCCCCAGCCTACTACAGCAGCTAGCTATGGAAAATGATTGACAAGTCTCATTACCTCTCCGTCTTTAGAACAAGATGGAACAGAGTACGATTAACTTTTCTTCACTTTCTAGCTGGAAAATTCGACGTGAAAATGGTACATACACCGAATATTCCCCTAGGTTAGGAGTGCTTTAGAGGGGTCCAACACAAGGGTGGAGAAGCTGTCATAAAACAATATATTTCACGGTGTTTGTGGCAGCTTTACAAGATCATCCCATCAGGCACTTTACTAGGTAAAGGTTTTGACCTCCCATGGAATTTCAAGTGGAGACCGAGGTCATTAGAAAGAGCTCGGAATGCTGATTACGAATATGGGTGTCAAAATTGCAAAATGAAATTCTTGAAAGAGTTCTGACCTGTAGGAGTTCAGGGTGTAACTGCGGACTGGCCGCGCAAAAGAGCTGTAGTGAGAGTGGTGAGGGATGAGGGCTCGTAAGAGCGGCCGGCAGCAAAGAAGTGGTGCTCTGCTTCATTGGGAGTGAAAGTCGTCGGTTTGATTCTCGACTTTGTGTGTTTTTCACACGTCATGATTTATCTTCGAAATGACATTTTATTCTGAATTGTGACACGTGTTCGATTAAATAATTGGTGACAATCATCATACGCGTTTGCAGAGGCGCTTGAATGGAAAAAGCTGCTATGGCGACATTATTTTTGCACGAGTAATAACCTTATGTTGAACAACTAGAGATGTTCCTAGCAACTTTAGCACTCATGAAGCAAAGAAAAAATGTGAGAAGCAAACATCAAACAAACAGATTCTCACCAGTAGCGACAAGCACACCTGGGTGGTCGGCAATATACCCTGCTTATACGTTGTGTATTTCAAAAAGTTTGAAAACCTGGGGGCACAAAAATTCAGGTAAATCTGCGACAGATCCTTGAATAGGTTGTCTGGCACTTCGCCCAAAGGGTTACTTGAGGTGCTGATGAAAAAACTGACATCCGTTTCTTAAAAGTTCGGCCGATTACGGTAGGTTACGGTAGCAGCGGCTTTACTCACCCCACCGCATCCTACCGTAGTCCACCGTAATGCCAAAAACGTATGTCAGATTCGCCCAAATAACCGCTTGAGCGAAGTTTGGGTGAAAAAATGCAAATTCTCCTCTACCTCTGGCGGAGCTATGAAAGTGTAATACAATAGTGCCAGTTGTCCCTCTGGGTCATGTTCTCACCACGTTTGGAGCTTCAAGGTGAACCCGCTGCGAAAATGCTCCTCGTTTTTCTTGGAGGACCACATATAGTGTTATAATCCAGAATAAAATGTTCGAAGACAAATCATGGTGTGCAAAAAACACACTAAGTCGAGAATCGAACCTACGACCTCTCTCGACGAACCTACTGCTGCTGCTGCCGGCCCGCTCTTCCCAGCCCTCATCCCTCATCGCTCTCACTACAGCTCTTTCGCGTGGCCAGCCCACAGTCAAACCCTGAACTCCGACAGCTCAGCATTCGATCAGGAGTTTCATTTTGCAATTCGACACACATATTCGTAGTCAACATTCCGAGCTCTTCTTAATGACCCCGGTCTTCACTTAAAATTCCATGGAAGGACGAAGCTCCTCTCCATCAGCACCGACTTGACAAACATACAAATCTTTAAATGGAGTTTTGCTTTGCTTATCAAAGCCAGTGACTGGTTCGTGGTTTTGTTAGTAATTTTCCCAAATTACTAACAAAGGTGGAAGGATAGGGTGAATAGGAGAACCAACGAGTGGGTGAAGGTACACCGAACGTCTCCACCCGACAAAGGCTATGATATACAGAAGTGCTAAGAAAATATAGCAATCTTGGGGCAAACATTTGCAGAAACTGCATAATGAAAAAAGTCTGGGTGAATTACGAAGCGGGAAAGAAAATCTCAAGTTAATCCCGTTATATTGTGTTTTCTAGTTCATTTCTCCTCGTCGATAAGCATACGCTGAAAAAGTACTGACGAGTTTCCCACGCGAAGATCGACCAACCGTTGCGGGAACACGACATGGCTCATGGCTATTTTCTCGCTAAAGCATTTGGCTTCTCGCATGTTAGGAACTCGTGTCCACCCAGATCCTCCTGTGGTTGCGCAACTTGCAATAAACGTCAATAAAGGAGGCACTATAAGAGAAGCCATGAAAGTGTAAGCATGGCGTCGAATTACGAGAAACGACACTACTGCTGCGTTGGAACTAACGTTACGTTAGTCCCGCGAGAGGATTTAATCTGAGATTGCTCACATATAAAAACGCGAAGGAAACTGAGGTCGGAAAGCAGGTCAAAAACACTTAAAAATCCTAGATTGTGAGAAGTGCTTACACATCTTCAAGTGGAAGCAAGCGGCATGAAAGTAAGGGCGGAACGTGCTGTTTGCGAACTGGAAATCCGCAAGACAACCCGCTTTCCCGGTAGTTGCTAAGCAGTAGAAAGCAAAGCTCAGTACAAGAGAAGATCCTACCGAATAAGGATGTTGTGGAGCACGGTGCTAGAGCCCGGCTGCTGCGCGAGTGCTTGTCGTTGTTTGAACCGTGACTTGACACTCCTATATCGTACTGGAAAATGCATGTCTGCCTGTCGGTGTGTACCGCTCGCGTAGCTCTGGGTCATACCGCTTCGCACGTTCCAGGAAGGCTGGTCATTCAGCGAGGCGGCCAGGAGGTTCAGCAAGTCATAGTCCTCGCTCGAAAAAAAAAACCGTCCGCAATGACTTATACAACAAAGGAAACTCTTCCGTACCTTAGGCATATGTTTAGTGGACTCACTTTCGCGTGAAGCAGGGAATTCAAAATATAATAGGGACAGCGGCACTAGTTGTTGAATAGCTACAACCATGGCGCTCCAAGTTCTCCAAGGAAATCAACGTCAAGCCGAACAGTGTGACTTCAGATTGAAGGATTCGTACGAGAAGCTTGACATGGACAGCTCTATTTTCCAAGAATGGTTGAGAAGCATGGGATTGCTGCCGATGCCTCGCTGTCCCATTTGCAATGCCTCGATGACACTTAGTCAGACGGCAGACCGATGGAGATTCTCACCACCGTATCTCTTCCAGCTTTTCCTTCAAGGTGAGAAATCCTTTACAAGATATTGACGCTTATGAAACGGATGTCAGATTCGTGATCAGCACCCCAAATAATGCCCCTAGACGAAGTCTTAGCGAAAAAATTTCGACCTAGGTCGGAGACGGAACTTTGAACGAGTGCCGGAACAACTAACAGGACGCAGAAACGTTGCATTCAAGAAAGGGCGAAGTAAGGGCTGCTGCTCAAGCTGGCTTCCTTAAACCACCAATAATACGGCCGGGAGTATGGAGCGAATGAACAGAACAAATGAGTAGGCGTAATGCAGCAGTATCATCAACCATGTTTGAGAAGGAACAAGCACCAGTTTCAGAACTGTGAGGACTATTGATTTCATAGGTAATGCACAGAATACCATGACGAATGCTGGGAATATCGAGCATCTGAAGGTGGAGCCACGCGGAGTGATCGCTATCCGTGGAGAGCAGCAGCGTGAGAGGAGCGGTAAGTGCACATCTGTGGCGGCGGGTCGGCGTCGGTCGGACGCCAGCCTTTCATCTCGCCGACAAATAGGCCCCGACTACCAGCGAATTCAAATTCGACCAGTCCGCCGACATGAAAAAGGTGCCGCCAGCAAAACGCCGCTTCCTGACCAAAACCTCGTTGACGTCCCGTAAGAACCGCGGCGCACTCGGCAACAGCAGACTTCAACGAAAGAAACTCTGGTGGTGAGGATTACCCAGCCTGTCGGCGTTGAGACCCCTCGTCGCTGCGACACAGGCTACGCGGTCATGCCCCGCCGTCTGTGTTCAGCGAGCCTGGACGAAGAGAAGCATGTAGGCGCCCCAGGAGCCGAAATATAATGCGAAGTGACTCAGCTGTTAGGAGAAGCTCAGCCTCTCTGCGGTCCACTGCGTGCGGCTGCAGCGCGGCTCACGACGGAGCGCGAAATCTCGTCGGTGGTTGGACAACGGTTTCTGCATTTGCATAGTTCCAGCGCTCCATCAACTCCAATAGTAAGTAGGGACTTTTTCTCTATCTACAGATCTGCTTTGTCGATGAGCTGTACTGCTTGTCAATAGCAAAGGCGGACGTAGTGGTCACTCGCCTTAAATCAAAAACGAAAAAGAAACTGACAGCAATCCGCTATGAATTCAGAGCGAACATCAGACAGTCTCTGCGGAACTTTACTAGGTAGGACAACAGTTAGCAGACTTGTAGCCGGAGCTACGGAGTTCTCCGGATGCGCCTCATCTCCACGTTGAAATATCGAGGTAAGCCTTACGCCTCGCAAGGAAACGGAGCTTTGGTTCACCTAGTCGAGGGCCTATCGTAGTCACTGCGCTCACCTTGACATAGGTAGCAAAAACGAAGGTCCAAATAGGCTCGGGGGTCACCATATACAAAGTGAATATTCACCTGGGTAGGAAGTCACAATCACGTCGATTTATATTAAATAGAAAGGACCTAACTCAGTTCACCGCTGGAGTAGAAGGCACTAGTGCTGCATAACATTTAAAATAGCGTAGAACACAAAAAATGTATGAGGTTCACCTACATGGTGAACCTCCCCCCCCCCGAGCCTATTTGCACCAAAACAAAAACAAGTATCTATACGAAGGCAGCGCTCTGACCTACGCTTCGAGAGGATAACATGTTGCCTAACGGCCGCTGTAGGTGTTTCATTTCCTCAGCGGTGAACCTTCCCTAGTACAGTGCGGCACCTCTCTTTTCTCACAATCCACCTCTTCTAACAGATCGAACCGGGTTTTCAAGATTCCAAAGTTATGCGTAGCAGTTTGAGGTCTCTTGCTTCTATAGGTTAAGGAAGTAAATTGTGTTAAGTCGTCGTTCCCCTAAATTAGTAGCGTATTTAGTTGATATTTGTTGTTAGATGTTGGCGTTCTTCTAATTACTGTGCTGTCATGTCTGCGCTCAGAACGGACGATATTTCTGCCATACAAGAGCAGCGGACGGTTGACATTGGGTCTAGTGTATAGTTGTGCTCGAATGACCTATTTGAATAGGTATTCGAATGATTTTCATTCGAATTTGAATATTCGAATTCGAATGTTCAAAAAATCGCGTTTTACGACTCGCGTCTAAAGGCCGCCACAGACTTGTGCGGCGCCGCTGCCCTATGGTTAAGCATAGGGCAGCGGCGCCGCCGAGCGGCGCCGCAGAAGTCTGTGGCGGTCTTTACCTCGCCGTCACCGCTCCCACTGATGATGAGTTAAGGCCCCGTTTATACTTCGTCGCGGCGCGACGCGACGCCACGTATAATGGTCATATTGATTGTGCGACGCGATCGATCAATTTGGCCTCATTGCGTGGCCATCGCGTCGCGCCGCGACGAAGTATAAACGGGGCCTAAAGGCCGCCACAGACTTCTGCGGCGCCGCTGGAGGCGAGCTCTGCGTCTCTGCCCTATGGTTAGCTGCACGGTAGTGACGAGTTTTCCGGGGCGGGGTTGGACGAGTTTTCGCACAGTATGCAGTCCGGTTTCCATCAGATCCATTCTTTCCGTTCCGTTTGTCCCTTTTTTCGGATCGGAAAGCGAAACGGCACTTATTTTTAATCCGAACACTACTCTTCTCATTAATTAAAAATACCGCCCTTCAGGGCCCGTATGCTATTCTGGCCCAACTCGGGGACGGTACCCGGCGCGAAAAACTGATGGCGCATGATGTGCATACCGGGCCCGGCCGGGGACGGTTGGGGAGAGAATGGCATACGGCCCCAGGCAGTTGCGAGAAGAGGGCTGTCCCACAAATCAAACATTATACTTGAAACAGGTTGGTTACGGCTGAGCTCGAAGGAAGATTGACGCTCGTTCGTGTTTTCGTGTTTCTCGTCCCGGTTTCCGGCTATTTTTGAGCCCGTCCTTTCCGTATTTCGTCTTTAGGCCAAAGGACCCTAAAGAAATGCGAACATAACTCGCAGCGCAGTGTTCGTGCTTTCCGCTATTCGTCTGCGTGCTATTATTCCGTCTTTGTAGAATACGATGGCCGTTCGACTGGCACTGCGGTGGTTTTCCCATTGTCGCGTGGTTGCCTCAGAGCAATCATCGCAGTGCGTGCCTTCTTCCTCCGCAGATGCACGAAACTTGGAACGCTTTCTACCTTCGCAGATCTTCGTGAAGCAACACATCAAGCGACCGTCTCACCGTGAGAAGCTCGCATCGCTTCTTTCGGAAATAAACGTTGGTGCTTTGTTGTCTCCATGTGCATCCATTTCTCGCTGGAACTAATAAAAGTGCTTCAAGATTTTCTTGGAGATGTTCGGGAACAAGTCTCTTCCCGAGTTCAGCGATGGCCTTTGGGCAACGTATTTCAGCATGTGGAGCCCAGGAGACCGATGTGCATTTCTCAATGATTTGCGTTTGGAGCGGAAGCGCAGTGCGACCATTGGCACTGCAGTGGAGAAGCATCAGGCTAGTGAACTACCAAAACACCCGATGCTTTGGTACTGGCGCAGTTTATGCGTTTTGCTTCCGTTTGCAGATATCTGTAATCAACCAGAAGAGAGAAGACAACGGAGAAATTGTTTATGCACCTGGCTTCAATAGCTTGATAGAGCTTCGTGGTCAAACCTTCCGAAGTATGCAAATCGGACTTTTTAAATATGCTAGCGTGCTCCTGCACTTAGTCTTGTTTTGTAGTATTTTAATTTAGGAATGATTGACAAGGTGTACGGAAGCCGACTGCTTTCGTCACAGCGAAGTGAAGAAGATCTTCCCAAGCTTGTCGTCGACTGTAGATTCTTATCGGAATACAGCGCGGCAGTTCAGTCTTCATTTGCCAGGTAAATCATCATCAGTTCCTTAAAGTTTGTTGAACACCTCAACATTTAGGCGTTCTGGTTGCAATTGTTTAGAGTTGATGTTTGGCTCGAAGTTGTAATACTGTTTGGGATCTACGAATAGACGCGTTTCAGCAGACCTGTGATGGCCTTGATGAACTCCTTTCCATATTGCCCATACTGATGTCATGCAGCAGTGCAACGTCATCCAAAGGTGTATGCTGATGATGTGAAGATTTATAAAACTATTGCAGGCTCAGAGTATGTGTGCTTTAAAATGCAATAGATTTGATGGTTGATTGGACGAAAAGGTGGCAGTTGCTGCTATCTACTCAAAGGGTTGTAGTCTTACATCTTTGTTCTGGAATGGAAACCTTCTCTTGTAGGTACAACATTGAAGGATGTGCTTGACGCGACATGGACTCTGTCAAGGATTTGGGTTTTTCTTATAGCAATAACCTAGACTGGAAGGCATATACGTGCTATATGTAATACGGCTATGCTACGAACATATAACATCTTTAAGGCATTAGTCACTAGGAATAGCTTCTAGCCTATTCTCGCAAGGAAAGGTTCCCAACTCAAGGTGAGCTTTTGCGATGCTATTTTGGCAGGATGTAGTGCCCTGTGAGTGGAGTCCAGAACGACAGTTAGTTTTTGCTGCATGCTTCTTTAAAGACCTGAAAAGGAGGTCTGAAAGCGTGCGCGCAATTATCATCAACCCTTACGACACCTCATGAGATGTGCATCGGCGGCGCAGCTGTTAAGAATGCCGCCTCATGGAAGCACGCCGGTGGGAATTTGAGTTCGAGTCCTCATACTGCCGATATATCTGCGCATATTATTTGTTGTTATTACGCTTCCTCATGATCACAGAAGTCAATTTTAGACCATCAATGCTTAAAACAAATCAAAAAGTCTATTTGCGCCTTGTTCTAGTTTTTGTGCATATGTGCTAGTTTTTCAACTATTCATATCTGCACCACATCATTTCTCTGGAAATTAAAAGTTCCTTTTAGTTAACAACTATGGTACAAATCTATGAAACAAGTAAAACACAAGTGCTTTTCACATGAACATCATCTAACACAAAAGCCAGTGAAGAACAATCTTCTCCCTGCTTCTCCCTGACAAAGAATGACCATTTCTTCTTCGCTGAACGCGTAATCTGTGGCCGTAGTGAAGAGTCCTGGGTGAACATTGACGTATCCAGCTGTCACTCACCCAAGCGTTTGACAGACACGGCAGAAACATCGGAGCTTAAGAGAGCGACACCCTTTCTCTGTCCCACAATAGAAAATAAGGACCTGCTGCAACTGTACGAACCATAAGCATCCTACAATCAATGCTGTGAGAAACCACAAGAAGATGCTCTTGCACAGGACACCTTTTCTTCCGCAACATGCTTGCCGTCAAAGAGGACTGATTTCTCTAACGATGATTGTTCACTGCTGTCTTCCTCCTCACAGTCATCGTCAGGTGTCCAGTCGACATGCACCTCCTCATCGAAGCTCACCTATGAAACCAAATGATACATATGGAAAGTTCCCATTTTCATTGTACTTCCTCTAACCTGAACTGCCTTTTCTTCCTGACAGTCGATATACCCATATATGGCGTCAAGTGGAGTTCTTTTATGGCTTCAGCAACTGCAATCTCTCTCCTTGTCTGAGAAGTGAGATCCGGTGTGAAAGTGGAAAGTAGTCAGACGACAACACGTTCAGGTGAGAACATCATTTTTAGTGCACCTATGTGCCATATGACCCGGGTCCAGTGTATTTGTGTGCAGTTACGGTGTTATTGGTGATATAGTATGATATGGTGATGGTGCAGGTAGGCATTGTTGAAAAACTAGCACATATGAAGGTGCAAATAGACGGCCTTCTTGATTTGTAACCATTGATGGTCTAAAATTGACTCCTGTGATCATGAGAAAGCGTAATAACAACAAACTAATATGCGCAAAAATATCGGCAGTATGCGGACTCGAACTCAGAACCCCGTCGGCGTGCTTCCATGAGGCGGCGCTCCTACCAGCTGCGCCGCCGAGGCACATCTCATGGGGTGTCGTAGGGGCTGACAGTAGTTGCGCGCACGCTTTCAGACCTCCTTATCAGGCCTTTAAAAAGCTTTCAGCAAAAACTAACTGTGGTTCTGCACTCCACTCACAGGGCCCTACATCTTGCCGAAATAGCATCGCAAAAGCTCACCTTGAGTTGGGAACCTTTCCATGTCAGTCAGCTCGTCAGTTTTACCCGCAATCCTATGTTACTTACTCATCAATAGGTCTACCAGAAACAGTAAGCGGAATGGTCTAAAAAAGAAAAAAAGGTCTGAAGAAAAATAATGAGAAGGTGAACACGATCAGGAAAAACAGTGACACCGGTGGTTCCCATCACCGGGGGGTGTGCGTTAAATTTTTTTCGGTAAATTTTTAACGACCACTTTTTAACGAAAAAAACTTGCGTTAAAATCGGTAAATTCGGTAAATTCGTTAAATAAAAATTGCATTCGCTGCAGTCAGTTTGAATCTATTTGGGTGGGTAAATAGCATGATCTTTTTCTTTTATTGTTTTTTCTCTTCATCTACATGGCAATTATATGTATGACCACGTCTTCAACTTCACAACAAACAACAACAGTCCATCGAGCATCAACAAAATGGCTAAAGGGCAAAAGTCATTATGATAGACAGAACAGCAGAAACAACAATAACAGGCTGACTTCTAAAAGAACAGATGTCTTACTATGCCTAGTTCGTTCAGCTTGTGGAAAGTCGTCAGGTTCTGGAAATATCCAAAGTGCTATGCACCAAAACGGCTGAACGTTTTTTGCGCGTTTTCTTTTGCCCTGACAAAACTTCTTATCAGGACTTGCGCTCGCTAAGTAGACTTTTGCGGCTCATATCCTTCTACGCTGCCATAATCGTTTAGGAAATCTACAGAATGCTTTAATGAAGAATTCAGATCAGGCGGTGATCACAGCGAATGTCCCAATAGTTTGTCCCAATAGATCCTCCGCTTACTGACTTATTTGTTGATGTGCCTCGTACCAAACCGTGCAGCACATTTTCTCGAAGATCAAAAGCGTTTTGGGCTTCTCAATTTCTTCCCATTTTTCTAGAGGACGTTTTGGATTGATAAACAGTGTTATAGTAAACCAGTCGTAGGCGGCCTAGCGGCCGCCTACGACTGGTTGGGGGCTTCGCCCCCAAACCCCGAGAATAGGACGCCATGGCCGCTACGGGTTTCCTATTCTTCCCTAGGCCTTCTGACCTTTATGTTAATCGAGATGGATCGGCTGATCTTCCTTGTTTGCCCGTCGTTAGAGCAGTATTAAGATCTTCACCTTTTCGTCATTTCCATCTCAGGTGATTAACACTCAGTAATTCTCAGAAAACTCTTAATTTACCGCCTTCTATTAACATCGAGCATAACACAGATGAATGTTCAAGTTTCTAGCGATGTTATTAGATAGAACAACTTTCAGAATTTTATCCATTTGTAATAGATTGTAATAGATGGTGGGCGAAAGTGCTTAGATAAGCACCTCATTGTACACAATGTTACGCATCAAATTTTTGGGAGCTTCTATGATCACTCCGCCGCTGCTCCTTGTGCGTGAAAGTGCTACGTACAGTTGACCGTGTGCGAAAATCGGGTCGTGCAGTGCAATTCCTACCTTGGAAAATGATTGCCCTTGAGATTTGTTTATTGTCATAGCAAAGCTTAATCTGATAGGGAATTGCCTTCGCCTCAGGCGAAAAGGTAAGTTGTGCGAAAAATAGCAATCAATTTTTGGAAGTAATACTTGACTGCCTTTTCGAATGCCCACAGCGTGCTCGCAAACTAATAGTCGTCGTCCGATTTGTCTAACAATCAAACGGGTCCCGTTACAAAGACCATTCCTTACATCAACATTGCGAAGCAACATCATTATACAACCCACTTTTAAATGTAAAGCATGTGGAGGCATGCCAGTAGGTGTCATTTTATTATGAAACTCGGTAGGAAAATTCAGCGCATCGCTGGGGTTTTCTACGATGGCCTCATCTTCGCTCAAAAAATTACTTTTCTCCCCAGACAGGCGATCAAGAACGTAATCGTTGATCCGCAATGCATCTACATTTCTGGGGGTAAGTATAGCCAGCTCGGAGAGATCCATGTTCCTCCCACTAAAAGCATCTCCGAAAATTGCATCTGCTATATTGCCGCTACAGATTAGGGGAGGTGGTACTTGAATATCGCCGTTCTCGTCAGATATTGCTTCTCCATTGCCGATCTTCATGAGCCATTCCCTATATTCGTGGTCGTTGGCCTGAAGACGCATATTAGTTGTCAATTTATACACTTTAAAAAGTGGCCAAACGGAGGAGGTTTTAAGACAGGCTTGGACTACATCATAGCGGCTACCTTTTTCGATTACTGGCAGCATTTGTCGGAAGTCTCCTCCGAGCAGCATTATTTTCCCGCCAAAGGGTTTGCTATTCTGCATGATATCTTGCAGAAGGGCATTAACGGCTTCAAGAGCTTGCTTCGGAGCCATAGGTGCCTCATCCCATATAATGACATCGATTTTGCTCAAAAACCTGGCCTCCTCCGATTGTCGCTTGATAGACGAAGTACGGCTCAGGTCCTCAACCACTAAACGAAATGCTGAGGAAGCGGTACGACCATCAGGAAGAAGATTGGCAGCTATTCCTGTCCAGGCAACATTTAAGATCTGTTTTTTCCTTGCTGTTGCCATGTGGTAGATGGTCGTGTATACAAATGTCTTCCCGCTGCCACCCGGTCCATCTATGAAAAAGCACTGTTCCAGCTGCTGATCGATTGCACTGAGAACGTCATTCACGACCAATTTTTGGTCGTTGGTGAGAAGATTATAGTTAGCTTGACCTTTTCTTCTATGGTCCTCATAGTCAACTTGGTCTTCGCTTTGGTCTAACCGAGCGACGTCGACATCAAGGTAGGAACGATAATCCTTACCTAGAATCCTGATACGCTCTACGATGTCATAAAAGGCTTTAGATTCTGCAACGGAATGAGGCATTCCCCTAAGCAAAAAATCTTCCATCAATTCCTCTTTGTGTTTGTTCCAAAGTTCCACAGGAAGAGGAGCTTGTAAACAGCCATAGACAATGAGAGCAACGAAATAACCACGAAGTTGAGCCGGCATGTGGAAGCTTGCAGCTTCCTGAGTGGACTGCACGAAAAATGTGTCGTCTCTTAGGTGTCCAGCTGCTTTTGCGGCCGATACAAACGACGGGTAAAGGGTTCCTTCAACTGTACGCACATCCTCGAAAGATGTGAAACCCTTTCCATATAGGAGAAGAAGCCGAAGTGCGAATCGTTCTTGTTCCTGTGGCCCTACAAAATACATTCTCCCGAGTGCACGTATGTGCTTCTTCCTCTGTTTCCACTCCTTTTTAAACTCGAAAGCCTGAGGCATTTCATAATAGTGAAAACTGCGGGAATCTGCCATTCCTTCAGGTAACCGCCCGTATTGCTGCGCAAGATCATTGCAGGTTTTGTTTATAGCGAAGAAGCCAGTCAAAGTGCTTAACCGACTTTGAGCGGCATTAAGTGCTTGTTGTTCTGCGCCTGCTTCGAATGTTAATGCTTCGAAGCCCGGTAAGTGAACTTGTAACCGTTGCACTGCATCACTTCTGTCCTGCATCTTAAAGCCAAATATTCGGTGGACAGATTCAGGAGCACACACGTATCTCGCGTCGATGTATGCTTCAATTTCGTCGTGAATAGTTTCAGCAGCATCATTGTTAGGCTGGTAGATATGGATTCTAGCACGGTCAGGTCCCTTGTACACGTACTTGAACAGATATTTAACTGCATGAATTAAAGCACATATTTCTACGTTAATATGTGCCTCAAACATCGAGTTAAGTAGGGGCAATATGGTACTACTGACCTGTTATCCATTCGAACTCCACGACACGTGACATAACGTCCGTCATCACGCCTTCTGTACTCGGGATAGCCATCCACATTAAGAGACGTGTCACTGCGAAAGCTTTTGGGAAACCTCTTTGTGCACACACCGTCTCGCATGCAAGGTGAGGTAGGATTCTGATTCCCACAGGGACGGTGTACATGTTCTTAGATACTATGACATGTTCTTAGATACTATGTCAAACAGTTCTGGATCTGAATCGGAATCGGGAAGTTCCGCACTGATTAGCTGATCAATTTGATCCGCAGTGTTTAGTTTCCACTCCTGCTTTAACGTAATGGGCATATGCGCGTGAGGAAGCCCGCGTATTTGAAACTCAACAACATAAATGTACGCAGCCACTTCGCCTAGCACATTCCTTTTAAAAAGTTCATGGCATAAAGCCTTTAGCTT
>OX375869.1:52378151-52866064 GCA_947359475.1 Heligmosomoides polygyrus bakeri | reverse complement strand
ATCGATATTATCGATTTTTTTGAGGATGACGTTCAAGCGGCACGAAACTTCGGCCCCTGGGGGTAATCGAGGTCGCTGAACACGAATCTGAAGTCCGACCAATCGATATCGATCGATATTATCGATTTTTTGTGGATGTCGTTCAAGTGGCACGAAACTTCAGCCCCGGGAGTAATCAAGGTCGCTGAACACGAATCTGGAGTCGACCAATCCGTTTGAACGAAATCCACAAAAAACGATAATATCGATCGATATCGATTGGTCGACTCCAGATTCGTGTTCAGCGACCTTGATTACTCCCGGGGCTGAAGTTTCGTGCCACTTGAACGACATCCACAAAAATTCGATAATATCGATGATATCGATTGGCCGACTTCAGATCGTGTTCAGCGACCTTGATTACCCCCAGGGCCGAAGTTTCGCGCCGCTTGAGTACCATCCTCAAAAAATCGATAATATCAATCGGTATCGATTGGTCGACTTCAGATTCGTGTTCAGCGACCTCGATAACCCCAGGGCTGAAGTTTCGCGCCGCCGACGTGTTCGGCACGTCTGCGGCTCGGCCATGCACGGTTGCTGACGTGTTCGGCACGTCTGCGGCACGCCATGCACAATTGCCGACGCTTGACGGAGCCTCGCCTCAAAGGGGGCGGAGCACAATCTCGGCCAGCAGCATATAAGCGGCCGATATCTGTACATTGACGCCATTTGAAGTGAGGTGTTAGCCTTGAGCGTTCGTTGTACGTCCAACGTCCCGAACGAGTTTGAACTGCTGTACCTGCAGTGTTTGGCGGCTCTGCAGCTTCTTGAAGATCACGATTCCATAGCATCCCGTCTCAAAGTGGGCGGAGCACAATCTCGGCCGGCAGCATATAAGCGGCCGATATCTGTACATTGACGCCATTTGAAGTGAGGTGTTAGCCTTGAGCGTTCGTTGTACGTCCAACGTCCGAACGAGTTTGAACTGCTGTACCTGCAGTGTTTGGCGGCTCTGCAGCTTCTTGAAGATCACGATTCCATAGCATCCCGCCTCAAAGTGGGCGGAGCACAATCTCGGCCGGCAGCATACAAGCGGCCGATATCTGTACATTGACGCCATTTGAAGTGAGGTGTTAGCCTTGAGCGTTGGTTGTACGTCCAACGTCCGAACCAGTTTGAATTGCTGTTCCTGCAGTGTTTGGCGGCTCTGCAGCTTCTTGAAGATCACGAATCCATAGCAACATCAGATCGTTTGCTAGGGATATATGAACAGGAGCTTCGCCTGTGCTCTACTCCTGAGCACGAAAGTCGTGCAGGAGCAAACCATTACGATCATTACGAACATGGCTCTGCACCCCGTCGTGCAAGCAATGCTCCTGAGCAAGATAGTCGTGCCGGAGCAAACCAATACGATCATTACGAACATGGCTCTGCACCCCGTGCAAGCAATGCTCCTGATCAAGACAGTCGTGAAGGAGAAAACCAATACGATCATTACGAACATGGCTCTGCACCCCGTCGTGCAAGCAATGCTCCTGAGCAAGATAGTCGTGCCGGAGCAAACCAATACGATCATTACGAACATGGCTCTGCACCCCGTGCAAGCAATGCTCCTGATCAAGACAGTCGTGAAGGAGAAAACCAATACGATCATTACGAACATGGCTCTGCACCCCGTCGTGCAAGCAGTGCCGAACGCCGTGCTGCCAATGCTGCACGAAAGAGACGGTCACGAGAACAGATGAGCGGCGAAGAGATTGAGGCACGCCGTGTTGCTGATGCTGAAAGGCACCGACGTTCCCGTGAACAAATGAGCGAAGCAGCAATTGAAGCACTTCGTGCTGCCAATGCTGAAAGACAGCGACGTTCTCGTGAACAAATGGACGAAGCAGAGATTGAAGCACTTCGTGCTGCCGATGCTGAAAGGCAGCGACGTTCTCGTGAACAAATGAGCGAAGCAGCAATTGAAGCACTTCGTGCTGCCAATGCTGAAAGACAGCGACGTTCTCGTGAACAAATGGACGAAGCAGAGATTGAAGCACTTCGTGCTGCCCATGCTGAAAGGCAGCGACGTTCTCGTGAACAAATGAGCGAAGCAGCAATTGAGGCACTTCGTGCTGCCAATGCTGAAAGACAGCGACGTTCTCGTGAACAAATGAACGAAACAGAGATTGAAGCGCGTCGCGCCGCAAATGCTGAACGGCAACGACGTGCGCGTTCAAATATTAGTCGAGAGGAATCAGGCCGCGCTGTTGATTCTGAATGGCAGCGACGCTTGCGACCACGCCTAGATGGGGCAGGAACTGCTTCACGTGGAAGTAATGCTGGACCACATCGCACTGTCCCACGAAACGCTACTGGCCTTGCACGTTCTCCGCGCGAAAGGCCTCCATCCAATACGCTGGGAAACATGGACCAGGTTTGCAGCGGTTGTGGGGCATTACATTTCTCTGGCGAAAAAACAACGCCTAACAGCACCGTATACAATATGTGTTGCAATCTTGGGAAAGTTTCGGTGAATGTATTTGAAAACTTTCCAGTTCTTCTGCAGCAGTTATATACCGGAACAGGCTCCGAAAGCATCCAGTTCCTTAAGCACTTCCGGAACTACAACAACAGTCTAGCCATGTCATCAACAACAGCCCAGTTAGACAGTCCACGTGGCGGAGGACCTTACTGCTTTAGAGTGCATGGCCAAATATACCATCGTATTGGAGCGCTTCGTCCATTGACTGGAAACCCTCCTCAATGCGCTCAAGTGTTGATTATGGACACTGAGGAGGCGGCTGCAGAGTTGGCAGGAAGAGATGTAAACAGGGAGTGTGATCGCGCCACATTTGCCGTATTGCACCAACTGCTGCAAACGGTTAATCCCTACGTGCAAGCGTACCAGCTAATGGATGAAGTGGCACGAGAAGAAGAGCAGAGGGCAGTTGAAGCACAACGTACACAGAAGCCAGTACGCATGGTTTTTTGCCAACTTAATACCGACGATCATCGACGGTATAACATTGCAACAGCTAACGAGGTAGCTGTAGTTTACGTCGGTAACGATCAGGAGATACCCGGAGAAAGATATGTGGTCGTTTATGAACGTGGCCAAGGGTTGCGTACAATCAGCTACTTAGACAAACTTTGCGACCCTCTTTCCTATCCGCTACTGTTCCCGCGGGGAGAAGATGGTTGGCATCCAGACATGGAAAAGACCGTTACTGGAAATAACAGACGAACAAGAGTTACGCAGAAAGAGTTTTACTCATACCTGCTGTTCGCCAGAACCGGTACATTCAACCCTTTGCTCCATGCCGGAAAGCTATCTCAGCAATACGTTGTCGACAGTTGGTTGAAAATTGAGATGAATCGTCTTAATTACCTCCGTAAGAATCAGAAGGAGCTCAGGTTGGATACAGTGAGGGGTCTCCAGGATTATATGATCGGAGACGATTCTCATGACGGCCCACCAGGAAGAAGGATAATTCTAGCAGCAAGTTTTACAGGTGGCCCACGCCATATGATTGCGCAGTATCAAGACGCAATGTCAATTGTCTCAAAGTACGGGAAGCCTGACATATTCCTTACATTCACCTGCAATCCGAACTGGCGCGAGATTCAAAATAACTTGGCGGGTGGTCAGTCCGCATCTGACCGGCCAGATTTGGTTGCCCGCGTTTTCAATCTCAAGCTAAAGGCTTTATGCCATGAACTTTTTAAAAGGAATGTGCTAGGCGAAGTGGCTGCGTACATTTATGTTGTTGAGTTTCAAAAACGCGGGCTTCCTCACGCGCATATGCTCATTACGTTAAAGCAGGAGTGGAAACTAAACACTGCGGATCAAATTGATCAGCTAATCAGTGCGGAACTTCCCGATTCCGATTCAGATCCCGAACTGTTTGACATAGTATCTAAGAACATGATACACCGTCCCTGTGGGAATCTGAATCCTACCTCACCTTGCATGCGAGACGGTGTGTGCACAAAGAGGTTTCCCAAAAGCTTTCGCAGTGACACGTCTCTTAATGTGGATGGCTATCCCGAGTACAGAAGGCGTGATGACGGACGTTATGTCACGTGTCGTGGAGTTCGAATGGATAACAGGTCAGTAGTGCCCTATTGCCCCTACTTAACTCGCATGTTTGAGGCACATATTAACGTAGAAATATGTGCTTTAATTCATGCAGTTAAATATCTGTTCAAGTACGTGTACAAGGGACCTGACCGTGCTAGAATCCATATCTACCAGCCTAACAATGATGCTGCTGAAACTATTCACGACGAAATTGAAGCATACATCGACGCGAGATACGTGTGTGCTCCTGAATCTGTCCACCGAATATTTGGCTTTAAGATGCAGGACAGAAGTGATGCAGTGCAACGGTTACAAGTTCACTTACCGGGCTTCGAAGCATTAACATTCGAAGCAGGCGCAGAACAACAAGCACTTAATGCCGCTCAAAGTCGGTTAAGCACTTTGACTGGCTTTTTCGCTATAAACAAAACCTGCAATGATCTTGCGCAGCAATACGGGCGGTTACCTGAAGGAATGGTAGATTCCCGCAGTTTTCACTATTATGAAATGCCTCAGGCTTTCGAGTTTAAAAAGGAGTGGAAACAGAGGAAGAAGCACATACGTGCACTCGGGAGAATGTATTTTGTAGGGCCACAGGAACAAGAACGATTCGCACTTCGGCTTCTTCTCCTATATGGAAAGGGTTTTACATCTTTCGAGGATGTGCGTACAGTTGAAGGAACCCTTTACACGTCGTTTGTATCGGCCGCAAAAGCAGCTGGACACCTAAGAGACGACACATTTTTCGTGCAGTCCATTCAGGAAGCTGCAAGCTTTCACATGCCGGCTCAACTTCGTGGTTATTTCGTTGCTCTCATTGTCTATGGCTGTTTACAAGCTCCTCTTCCTGTGGAACTTTGGAACAAACACAAAGAGAAATTGATGGAAGATTTTTTGCTTAGGGGAATGCCTCATTCCGTTGCAGAATCTAAAGCCTTTTATGACATCGTAGAGCGTATCAGGATTCTAGGTAAGGATTATCGGTCCTACCTTGATGTCGACGTCGCTCGGTTAGACCAAAGCGAAGACCAAGTTGACTATGAGGACCATAGAAGAAAAGGTCAAGCTAACTATAATCTTCTCACCAACGACCAGAAATTGGTCGTGAATGACGTTCTCAGTGCAATCGATCAGCAGCTGGAACAGTGCTTTTTCATAGATGGACCGGGCGGCAGCGGGAAGACATTTGTATACACGACCATCTACCACATGGCAACAGCAAGGAAAAAACAGATCTTAAATGTTGCCTGGACAGGAATAGCTGCCAATCTTCTTCCTGATGGTCGTACCGCTTCCTCAGCATTTCGTTTAGTGGTTGAGGACCTGAGCCGTACTTCGTCTATCAAGCGGCAATCGGAGGAGGCCAGGTTTTTGAGCAAAATCGATGTCATTATATGGGATGAGGCACCTATGGCTCCGAAGCAAGCTCTTGAAGCCGTTAATGCCCTTCTGCAAGATATCATGCAGAATAGCAAACCCTTTGGCAGGAAAATAATCCTGCTCGGAGGAGACTTCCGACAAATGCTGCCAGTAATCGAAAAAGGTAGCCGCTATGATGTAGTTCAAGCCTGTCTTAAAACCTCCTCCGTTTGGCCACTTTTTAAAGTGTATAAATTGACAACTAATATGCGTCTTCAGGCCAACGACCACGAATATAGGGAATGGCTCATGAAGATCGGCAATGGAGAAGCAATATCTGACGAGAGCGGCGATATTCAAGTACCACCTCCCCTAATCTGTAGCGGCAATATAGCAGATGCAATTTTCGGAGATGCTTTTAGTGGGAGGAACATGGATCTCTCCGAGCTGGCTATACTTACCCCCAGAAATGTAGATGCATTGCGGATCAACGATTACGTTCTTGATCGCCTGTCTGGGGAGAAAAGTACTTTTTTGAGCGAAGATGAGGCCATCCTAGAAAACCCCAGCGATGCGCTGAATTTTCCTACCGAGTTTCATAATAAAATGACACCTACTGGCATGCCTCCACATGCTTTACATTTAAAAGTGGGTTGTATAATGATGTTGCTTCGCAATGTTGATGTAAGGAATGGTCTTTGTAACGGGACCCGTTTGATTGTTAGACAAATCGGACGACGACTATTAGTTTGCGAGCACGCTGTGGGCATTCGAAAAGGCAGTCAAGTATTACTTCCAAAAATTGATTGCTATTTTTCGCACAACTTACCTTTTCGCCTGAGGCGAAGGCAATTCCCTATCAGATTAAGCTTTGCTATGACAATAAACAAATCTCAAGGGCAATCATTTTCCAAGGTAGGAATTGCACTGCACGACCCGATTTTCGCACATGGTCAACTGTACGTAGCACTTTCACGCACAAGGAGCAGCGGCGGAGTGATCATAGAAGCTCCCAAAAATTTGATGCGTAACATCGTGTACAATGAGGTGCTTATCTAAGCACTTTCGCCCACCATCTATTACAATCTATTACAAATGGATGAAATTCTGAAAGTTGTTCTATCTAATAACATCGCTAGAAACTTGAACATTCATCTGTGTTATACTCGATGTCAACTGAAGGCGGTAAATTAAGAGTTTTCTGAGAATTACTGAGTGTTAATCACCTGAGATGGAAATGACGAAAAGGTAAAGATCTTAATACTGCTCTAACGACGGGCAAACAAGGAAGATCAGCCGATCCATCTCGATTAACATAAAGGTCAGAAGACCTAGGGAAGAATAGGAAACCCGTAGCGGCCATGGCGTCCTATTCTCGGGGTTTGGGGGCGAAGCCCCCAACCAGTCGTAGGCGGCCGCTAGGCCGCCGAACGACTGGTTAGTCTATATTATATACAACAACCATCTAGCAAGAATGCAGTTAGGGAGACTGCCAACCTTCCAACCCATGTAGGGGCGTGGCTTACAGAGGCGGTGGCCACTATACCGTGACACTTATGTGAAGCCGGCCGCGCACGCTGCGATGAAGCCCGCCGCGTCCGCCGCGTCAGCTGCGCCCGCCGCGCTAAGTCCGCCGCGTCCGCTGCGCCCACCGCTTCCGAGGATGTTTACTGCTGACGGCGCATGAACTGTCGATGGTGGCATGTTGATCCCATCTAATGTGTTTATGAGCAGACTGCCAAAGGGATGCAAAGCAGAGAACATAGTGCGATTGCTCTCGGTACGGGTTCATTGACCTTCACCCTCCATTTTCACTTCATTTTTGCATCCGTCCCTTCTTCCATTTTCGTCTGCATTTCTGTATTTTCACACTGCAGCTGACCTTTTCCTCACCCATTTTCATTTCTGTTTCAATCTATGCACATGCTATGGACTACGTTCCTAGCGTGACCCGCCACACCCGAAGCCGGCGAGCCTGGCGTGGCGCACGTCTAGCGTACGGCGACGGCGAAGCCGGCGACGGACGCTGTCTGAGGAAGCATCTCAAACTATGTTTGGACTACGTTCCTAG
Source organism: Heligmosomoides polygyrus bakeri (assembly GCA_947359475.1). Classification (NCBI taxonomy): domain Eukaryota; kingdom Metazoa; phylum Nematoda; class Chromadorea; order Rhabditida; family Heligmosomidae; genus Heligmosomoides; species Heligmosomoides polygyrus. The sequence continues at coordinate 52,858,589 of OX375869.1, read as the reverse complement.
CGTGGCCCGCCACACCCGAAGCTAACGAAGCCGGCAAGCCTGGCGTGGCCCGCACGTCCAGCGCACGGCGCCGGCGAAGCCGGCGACGGACGCTGGCTGAGAAATCAGCCCCAGCTACTTTTGGACTACGTTCCTAGCGTGACCCGCCACACCCGAAGCCGGCGAGCCTGGCGTGGCGCACGTCTAGCGTACGGCGACGGCGAAGCCGGCGACGGACGCTGTCTGAGGAAGCATCTCAAACTATGTTTGGACTACGTTCCTAGCGTGGCCCGCCACACCCGAAGCCAACGAAGCCGGCAAGCCTGGCGTGGCCCGCACGTCCAGCGCACGGCGCCGGCGAAGCCGGCGACGGACGCTGGCTGAGAAATCAGCCCCAGCTACTTTTGGACTACGTTCCTAGCGTGGCCCGTCACACCCGAAGCCGGGAAGCCTGGCGTGGCCCGCACGTCCAGCGTACGGCGCCGGCGAAGCCGGCGACGGACGCTGGCTGAGAAATCAGCCCCAGCTACTTTTGGACTACGTTCCTAGCGTGGCCCGCCACACCCGAAGCCGGGAAGCCTGGCGTGGCCCGCACGTCCAGCGTACGGCGCCGGCGAAGCCGGCGACGGACGCTGGCTGAGAAATCAGCCCCAGCTACTTTTGGACTACGTTCCTAGCGTGGCCCGCCACACCCGAAGCCGGCGAAGCCGGGAAGCCTGGCGTGGCCCGCACGTCCAGCGTACGGCGCCGGCGAAGCCGGCGACGGACGCTGGCTGAGAAATCAGCCCCAGCTACTTTTGGACTACGTTCCTAGCGTGGCCCGCCACACCCGTAGCCAACGAAGCCGGCAAGCCTGGCGTGGCCCGCACGTCCAGCGCACGGCGCCGGCGAAGCCGGCGACGGACGCTGGCTGAGAAATCAGCCCCAGCTACTTTTGGACTACGTTCCTAGCGTGGCCCGTCACACCCGAAGCCGGGAAGCCTGGCGTGGCCCGCACGTCCAGCGTACGGCGCCGGCGAAGCCGGCGACGGACGCTGGCTGAGAAATGAGCCCCAGCTACTTTTGGACTACGTTCCTAGCGTGGCCCGCCACACCCGAAGCCGGCGAAGCCGGGAAGCCTGGCGTGGCCCGCACGTCCAGCGTACGGCGCCGGCGAAGCCGGCGACGGACGCTGGCTGAGAAATGAGCCCCAGCTACTTTTGGACTACGTTCCTAGCGTGGCCCGCCACACCCGAAGCCGGCGACAGACGCTGGCTGAGAAATCAGCCCCAGCTACTTTTGGACTACGTTCCTAGCGTGGCCCGCCACACCCGAAGCCGGCGAAGCCGGCGACGGACGCTGGCTGAGAAATCAGCCCCAGCTACTTTTGGACTACGTTCCTAGCGTGGCCCGTCACACCCGAAGCCGGGAAGCGTGGCGTGGCCCGCACGTCCAGCGTACGGCGCCGGCGAAGCCGGCGACGGACGCTGGCTGAGAAATGAGCCCCAGCTACTTTTGGACTACGTTCCTAGCGTGGCCCGCCACACCCGAAGCCGGCGAAGCCAGGAAGCCTGGCGTGGCCCGCACGTCCAGCGTACGGCGCCGGCGAAGCCGGCGACGGACGCTGGCTGAGAAATGAGCCCCAGCTACTTTTGGACTACGTTCCTAGCGTGGCCCGCCACACCCGAAGCCGGCGAAGCCGGGAAGCCTGGCGTGGCCCGCACGTCCAGCGTACGGCGCCGGCGAAGCCGGCGACGGACGCTGGCTGAGAAATGAGCCCCAGCTACTTTTGGACTACGTTCCTAGCGTGGCCCGCCACACCCGAAGCCGGCGACAGACGCTGGCTGAGAAATCAGCCCCAGCTACTTTTGGACTACGTTCCTAGCGTGGCCCGCCACACCCTAAGCCAACGTAGCCGGCAAGCCTGGCGTGGCCCGCACGTCCAGCGCACGGCGCCGGCGAAGCCGGCGACGGACGCTGGCTGAGAAATCAGCCCCAGCTACTTTTGGACTACGTTCCTAGCGTGGCCCGTCACACCCGAAGCCGGGAAGCCTGGCGTGGCCCGCACGTCCAGCGTACGGCGCCGGCGAAGCCGGCGACGGACGCTGGTTTTAGTATAACTCCCCTTGAAGTTTTAGTTCATCTACCCAATAAAATGAACACGTCTGAAATTTTATAAATGTTTATTTTTTTGGATCAAAATAATGGTTTAAAGCTTTCTTAAGACAGTTGTTTCCCTGAACTTCATGTTTATGTCTTCGTTATCCTAGTAGTGAAGCTCGATGTAGTCGAATCTTTGTTGACGACGTTTCGGGCCTTAAGCCGTTCCTCAGGGGCCGGATTCATGAATGACTTACCTGCGAGTATGTGCAAGTTTTACCCAACTCCCCACTTACGCGCGATTCCTCAATGCGCGGCGGGGAAAACCCAAGGTAAGTGTCGAGGTAAATGCTATCTCGTCAGCGCGTAGGGAAACATTTGCCTTCAAGGCGAGGTTTTTGTTTCGCTGCAAATTTCTGACCCAATGCATCCCGGGAAGAAAGTGAGGGAAAGCCTAACTTCCCCGACTTCGAGTAGCGTGGCCCTGCCGAAAATTAGGGGCAGGGGTCTCTGGGCTACTTATATCGCGGGAAGTTACCGGTTTCTCATCTCTCAATGGCGCCATCATCCCCACCAGTCACATCACTAGCCCGTAGAGACTTATAAGGCTCATTGCACGCTTTATTTCAACAGGCCAACAGATCGAATTAGTTGGTTCTTGCAGCACCTCTTATCGCCCTTACTTTCATATGTACCGGCAACCTAAGGAGTTTCTTGAACAACTGAGACAATGCAATTTCAATTGGGAAGAACGACTAGAATATGAAAGCTTCGACGTGGTTGCATTGTACACGAACGTGGATACCCGAAGAGCTGTTGAAGCCTATTTGCAGCTTTTACGGCAGCATCAACAGAACGTGCAGCTTTTTGGGTTACGATTAGAAGTAATTGAAGAGCTTCTACGAAACGTTGTGGGCGTGAGCATGTTTCGTTTTCGAAATATGATTTACAAGCAAATACGAGGTCTTGCAATGGGAAGCAGGCAGGCACCGATGCTCGCCATCATATTCATGGACCATCTTGAGCAAGCGATACATCGACGCGGGGGCAGACATAACTCCAACGCCGCGCGAATCCTCGTGGCGTCGCGCACGGTGCAGGGCGAAATTGGACGAGTTGTCGCGGTCCGATGCTTCCGACGGCTAGAAACGTTTCCTACAGGGACATGCGGCACGCTTTTGCCTTATTTCAACGTTTCTTGGAGATGGTATATGAATGTGGTTTCAACAGGACGATTAGCGAAGTTTATACAGGAATCCTGGTCATGCGGATGGTTTCTAGCGTCAGTATTTGCCATCTACAACTTGTTCGGTCAATTTTTACCCGTGATTATGGTTATATGCTACGGAAAAAGGTCACTATCACCCACTCTCGAATCAATTGTCTTACTGCAGACTGTTGCCTACCACATTCTGTGTGATTTTAAGTTCCTTTATAGAAATGTGGTCTGGGAGCTTAAACACTGAGAACATTTCGTGCTCCGCGGCTAACTACGCGTCACCGAGCGCACGTTCGCCTTTCAGCGCCGCGACGTCGCACGCGGGTCCTGGAGCCACACCGACGACATCTTTGTTGTGGCTAAATCGCGAGCAACATTGCGACAGACACTTGGGCGGCTGAATTCAGCTTTTCTTACGATTCTACTAACATCAGAGACTGCAGCTTCGGATGAATTTCTACCGTTTTTGAGTGCGAGAGTGAGAATTTCGGAAGGTGAGGTAAGCTGTATGTGGCACGGGAAACCGGCATCCCATAACATCCTTTTACATGCGCTGAGTTGCCATCCTTTGTATATGAAACGAAATATCATACAATAACCACATCTACAGCACTCACTACTACGAATTCTCAAGAAGTGGAAGATCAAGTAAAAGAAATCCTTCGGCAGGACGAATACGGCACTAGGCTATGCCGTTGCTGGAGACCTCAGCGACGACCTGGTGGATCTGATTGTTCCTTTCATTCTTTCGCTTTGCACATCAACCGCGTCGTAAAACGATCGAGCCTCCCTATAAGCTTCGCGTTTCGACCACCTCCATCTCTGCGGCGTCTGCCTGAAATGTAATGAATTCTACATGGGCGAAACAGCGAGACCACATTGTATGAGAATCGATGAACATTATAGAGCACAGTGTAGCCCCCAAAGCTACCGAGATAATCCCCTCGACATCGTACCCTCAGACATACACGTGATCCACTGCCACAGCTGCTAGTCTCGATCCTCCATGGGAATCTGACAGATCCAGTGGAGAGGAAGATCAAGGAAGCGCTTGAAATAAATCGCTGGCGACCACCGATCAACAATAAGGAGGAAGTGAAGTGTGCAATGAGCTTTTTCAGTCTCTAAGGGCTAGCGATGAGACTGGTGGGGATGATGGCGACATTGAGAGACGAGAAACTGGTCACTTCCCGCTATTCTATATAAAGAGCCTAGAGACCCCTGCACCTCATTTTCGGCGAAGCCACGCTACTCGGAGTCATTGGCTTTCCCCACTTCCCTCCCGATTATCCAACCAGGTCTGTAGTGCGTCAGTCGTTTTGTTGCTATTGAGTTTATGCAATGTATGATGTATAGGCGACGTGGTTCTTTTAGACCTGAAGAAGGGCTTAAGGCCCGAAACGTTGTTAATAAAGATTCGAGGCGGCCATTTTTAGTACCAAAAAAAAAGACTGCACCATGCTCTCGTCCAAAGCGTCGCAATTTTTATTCGATTGATGGCAGAATTTCTGTTTGAGTGGAGTTTGACACCTGTTAACGAAGCAAACAAACAACTGTTTAAAAAAACAATCATATCTTCACCTTCGTGGTTCTTGTAAGTGACATTTACACCATCAATCAAATAAAATTTCATCAAATAAAATGAGCTTTTCGAGTGCATGACGCGATCTGGTCTTTTAATACTCTATATACTTACTTCTTTGCTGTGCTTTAGGACTAGTTTTAATTGTTTATTTTTTTCTTAAATAAAAATTCTATTAAATTATCACATTCATTGAGCAAGTAAATGAAACAGTTTCAATGAAAGTTATACCATATCTTCCTTGAACAAAAAATTGTTCTCACCATCTTCTTGAGTCTGTAGTTTAAAGACGCGACCCACGATATAACGTAGATTTTCTCTGGCCCCGGCCAGCTTACCTTTATGCCAATAGAAATCCGCTTAGGGCGCGCCGAATACAACGCTACTCCCGTTATAGCGCGGTTTTGGGAGGAACTCTGTGTTCAAAATGACTCCCGTTATAACGCGACCCGGGCTCAGTTCCGGTCCCACACGGAAAATGAAGACGATCAGATGTTGACCGCGTCTGCGACCAGCCTATCCTTCTACTATCTCGTTCGTAGTCACAAACAACACACAAAAGCTGCACCTGTGCGACAATGTATCAGATGTATATAGACGTTTTTCAAGCGTGTGCGCGGTCCACAAAAGTGTTCACAGTCAGCAATATTTCCAGTACAGTACACGATTTCCGGTAGTCGTCAGAAACTGCCGTAAATCAGAGATTCCTCTATGAGAAGCAAAAGGAGATATAGATTAATACTCAGATTATTCAAAACGATATCCTGGGTGTTACATTTGTTTTAAGCCTAGAGCAGCTCGTGTAGAGGCTACATGTTGTCAACGATGTGTTGTAGCGATCAGATTTATCACGCCATGCAGGAGTTTTACCTGCACCCTCTGCTTTCTGTGCAGGGTTACAGCAGCAGCGCTGTTTGACCACAAGCTGCATCTCGATAACGTGGGAGAGTGTTGAGAGGCCATCGCAACGAGGGTGCGGCGCGCGATTTAACAGCGCAGGTAGCGTAGAACGCGTGGAACGAAGAGTGCTGGTCCAAGTCCCGCCTGGCGCGAGAGTTTTGATGGCATCAAAAGATCTTGTAGCAAGAGGTTACACAGTTTTGTCGCTGATCACATCTAGCTTACCTCTGGTACTCATTATTCCTCACACCTCTGTCATACCTATGCATATAACAGAGAGTATCTCTGAGGACAGGATCTCATTGATAGTCTAAAGTTGTTTTTTGCCTTCACACATTCTTCATAGGCATATATTATTAATATTTTGCTGCTGTAGTCATATTTAGTCATTTTATGCGATTTTAGATAAATCTACGATTAAGATAGTGTAAAAAGGTCAGCTCCGGTTAGGATGCAACTCCCGTTATAACGCGGGTTTTGTCCGGCACCTTCAAACACGTTATAACGAGAGTGGGCTGTATACCTATTTCCAGACAGATTCAAGCACTTCACGACAACAACTGGGTTTCTCGTCAGCCTTTCAGCATTTCACTAGCCAACTTTCGTCCTGATAACCAGCTTGCGGAAATAGTTAAAAGGTTAGTATGAAGGGCTGTGATATGAAGCTTGTTCTCATTCAGCAAGACCACTGTTCAAGAGCCATAATCTTGCTCTACGAGAACAACATCTCACTTGACCACAGCATTCGATTTCACCTTTTACTTATATCGCAAAAGAGGGCGTTCAAGATTCGAAGCTGTCTGCGTGTGAAGACGTTTGATTGTCTTCTATTGGTTCTCTGAAGTGTAGCAGTATTAACGAATTATTCAGAATAGTAGTAAATGTTAATCATTTCTATATATTATTATATTTTCGTGACCAATTACTGCTTTCTATCAGTATTATAAATACCCAGAGAGTTTTAACAGAGCATGTTTTTGATGTTTCTTAATCCGATCAGTGTACGAGCCTTCTGCGTAGTGATTTCGCACCTACAGGGTAAGGATCAAGTGGGAGACTGAAAAATATACCGAATGAAAAATAAACATTCCCACCAGAAACGGCCGAATTTTGCAAATAGAGCTTTTAAATCTCTGATCGTAGAAGAAGATGATTGAGTAAAGTGAAGTGAGTTACATAAAATCATGCCTAATGAAGTTCCCTTTATATTTTACGGAGCTGCGGTACTGTTTTAACATTCTTGCTGGTGTATCACGTATTCAATGTGGGGTAAAAGTCTGAGGAGTGTGTGTGTGGTGTGCACACACACACACACACACACACACACACACACACACACACACACACACACACACACACACACACACACACACACACACACACACACACACACACACACACACACACACACACACACACACACCACATCAACACACACACACCACATCAACACACACACACACACACCACATCACCACACCACACCACGCCACACCACACCACGCCACACCACACCACGCCACACCACACCACACCACGCCACACCACACCACACCACACTCGTTTCACTCTTAAAAGAATAGAGCGCGAATTTGCTCCTGTGAATTGTGCCCACAAAGTAGAACTCCATGCAGCCTGTCACTTCAAGAGTTCATAAAAAGGCAATTCCTCACAGAAAGGGACAAAACTTTTCAAAACTATAATATTATATAATATTATGATAGAAATACGTGTAAGTCCAGGGGGACTCATCCTTTTCCTTTCTATAACATTGGAAGAGTTCTTACAAAAAATTCTAATCAAAGCCGCACACACACAGTTTTAGAAGGACACATTGTCTCTGCTAGGTAAAACTACCGGTTACGTCAAAGATACTGGACGGACCCACTCTAGACACAAGAAAAGGTTTCAAATATATGGAGTTAACGACAGCTTTATTTCAGGCATTTCCTGTTTCACTATGGCCCACCGTCTTCGCCGAGCCTTTTCTCACGTCATCCATTTGCGCCTGTTTTGACGTCTAAAAGTGTTCGGGAAGTTTCTGAAAGTGAAACATCAGGTAACTTCTCGATCAGCGGCTCACTTTTCACCAACGGAGTGCAACGGTTCCTTGATCTGTCACGGTATAGCTATTTCATTCGAAAACTGATCACGCGGGTGACAGCTTCTATTCGTGATCCCAACTTACTCTGCCTAGTTCTGGCTCTGCTACTTAAGCATCTTGGAGAAGCTTATAAACAACATTTAGATATCATGTATATCTCTTGGCGTGCCACTCAGTTTCTGCCTGAAGTTCCTGTGCCCAATACTCGCGCCGTTGTTCTTTGTGCCAGTAATGACTTTCAACCCTGGTCGAGCAGCATTTCGGCAGCTCAGAAGGACTCAATTAAGGCGTATCGATTGCCTCTCGAAAAACATGTTAGGTAAGTTGTTTGTTGGAGCTAATCGCTTCAGCTGGAGATTTGTAGAAACTTGACTGCCATCGCGTGGACGTGATTGCTGGGGCTGACTGACGTTCTTTCCCCGTCCTTCAAAAAGAGGAGTTGCAGGGCAGGAGAAAGCACGAGATGCTACGTGCGAACCGACACCGCGTCCTGGCTGTGCGAGTGGACCAAAGAGCTTGGGAATACTCATGTAAACGGTGCTTCTTCCTGGGAGACTGCAGGCGAAGAACTGTATGGAGACATATCGTATCGCCAATAGTCTTTTAGGCAGGAGCAAAGGATGGAATGTGGTTATTGAGCACGAATGACTCTCTGGCTACGAGGAATAGGAATGTGTTCTGATGAACTCGTCGAAATAGTTCTCTCCTACTAGAGTAAGCTCGAACTGAGCTTCAATTATCCCGACCGTTCCTAACGGCCTTGCTTGTAGATGGATTCCAAGTTGTCGAACTCAAGCTAATGCTAAGTATATGAAAAAGGTTTTCCTCAAGATCTAATAGCTCCAAGAAACGTGCTCGCGACTACCGCACGAATAGTGCCATATGTCTCACTTGAGACTTGTTCAGTCTCATATCTTCGGTATTTCAGTCTTCCTCTGTCAGGGGAATGAAGCTGTGGCGAGCAAAATGTTCGCCAGGGTTCAGTAACCTTTCAGGTAGGCACGCACGCAGACTCATCCAGCTAGGCGGTGCAATGAGCGGGGTGAAATGCTCGCGTCGGTGGGATGGGAAGAACGCCTTCCTCCGATTGCTGGCATCATTCTGTGTATAGAAGAGTGTCACAGACCAGTATAGACTTGCCAGCCGTGCAAATGCCGCGAAATAGACATATGCATGCATGTAAAGCCTGTTAAACTAAAGACTTCAGCGCAAATTTCTAGACCAAGTTATAAATTCTAGTTGTCGAGCCAAGCTTGTATTGACTGACTAACCAATGTCGAACGACCTGCGGACCATCCCCACGGTCAACCATTAGAGGTAGGAGTGACGTTTCCATTATGCCATTTTTATGTGCCGGATTCGCAGGAATTGAATAGAACATGTCGTCATTCAATATTAGTCATCATCGATTGTTGATTTTCCAATTATAAGGGTAAAAAAGCATTCATGTATACATCTCCATGTATAGGCTTCACAACAAATAAAATCGGTCTGCCAATAAGGATAAAAGGGTGAAGGACGGCGTTACTGAATCCCTTTTGGGATGCGCCACGCATTCTACTTCTACGGGATGTCGTGGAGGCGAGTTGAATGCGTATTTGGCCATACAACGACTTGCGGTGGCCAGCCGATGAACAAGTCAGCACTCTATCCTTCCCAGACAAGTCTGGCACCAATTCACCGACCCCGGAGGGATGGAAGGCTTGGTTAGCCTGGGCAGGAAATCCGAACCAGGAACCTGGTATCGGGTGCAAGCAACAGCCGGCGCCTCCTCCGACTGCGCTACGCGCGCCCTGATCTGCCAATAAACATCTATAAATTGGCATAGACTTCTGGGGAGTATAATTGAGTATAACCCTTCCAGGTTTGAAAACATGAGCAAGTTTCTTCCCCTGAGCGCATCAATGTCTATCCTGCGTTCGTATTTTCGAAAGGAAGATATCGGTGATGCGATTCGAAGAGCTGTATCGTCCCTAAGAAGCAACTATAGTTCAAGCGATAGAACGGAGCTTGAGCTTTATGAGGTTTGTCACCCACTTAACGCTCCAGTAATTATATAATAACATCTCCTAAATTTTAGCGGTACAAGTCCGTCATCCAAGAAGCAGCCACGAAAGCAGAAGGGCATGCGCACTCCGCTGACGAGAGGAAACTGGGTCGCTTCCAGGCACATCCAAAAAATCCGAAGATACATCGGTACACTAGAGAAGAAAGAAGACAAATGCGGGAAACTGGTTCGAGAGTGTCTTAAAAATTTGCAGTGCGTACTGCACTGTTTGGAGTTGCTCAAACAGCGCTCGAAAGACTTTAAACACAGCGTTTGTCCATGACAGAATATGCTTCGTTCCCATGCCGAAGTCAATGTTAGCCGTTTTATACAGAGTGCTCCCTAATTATTGTCATAAATAACGTATTCTTGCTAAGCGAAGAAGTATCAGCTCGTTAATGCTACTTCTGTTCAATAAAGTGGCATTCCTTTGGTGGTGGCAAAAGCTTTACTTCCTGTTTCAGGTAAGGCCCATGTTATAATCCCGCGGGAGCATCCGCAAACGGGCGGGAATCGCGCCGGGATCAGGGTCAAGCGTGGGGTTCGATTTTTGTCGAAAATTTACTCTACCCCCCCCCCCTCTCCCAGAGTGGATATGGCACGACCCCTCCCCTTGTGTAGAACACCGTTTTATTTCCTATCCGCATCGAATTTTTAAAATTTTTAATGCAATTTTTGTACCGTTTAATAGGTCCTTTCCAGGTGCAGCATCGAATGTGTCAGATCAGTTCAAGAAAAAGTGCTACTGAATAACTGTTAGAAAAACGTTGATAAAGGTTTTGCGTATGTAATCTTTTGATAGTAATATTTTGTTTGTTTAAGTTGAAAATAAAGCACTTTTGAAAGCAATTGTCGAATATTCACAACGAGTTCAACTTTTCAGGCTTTCCAGCATCTCGTGGACACGGCTCATTTTTGTACCTGAACGAACAACATCCGCATTCGTAATTGTATTCTATACAATGCCGAGTGTTAATTGCTAAAGCTTACTCAAGTGCTTTTCCTACAAGATTTTTGGAAGCGATGTTCGACACCCTTAATTGTATGAAGGCCGCTATTTTTACAACCTGCTTTTTAAAGCGTAAAATCCGCACTGTTTATAGCTTTAAGAGCTCTGTGAATTTTTTTTAGAGACGTCGAACAAACTACGAAATATGGTAGGTTACGTGGAGCCATTGCGTTCTCCGATATCATCGATCGCCACTGAGGATGGTCTTCTCGCGGAAAATTTTTCTATCTTCTGAAGGAAAGAACACGCGTGAGTGAAGTTGTGCTTCATGGATTTCTAAGTCATGAGTATTACACAGTAAAAAGCTGAGCTTCTTCGTAGCGTTCTTCGATATGATTAGGGCAGATCGTATTTAAATTTTTCGTTTTTCAAGAAAAATTCATTAATTTTTACATGAAAAAGATCACCAACACAGTTGAAATCTGGCCACAGAACGTTTTAAGTCTTGTTCAGTGCACAATTTGAAAATCATGGTTTCCTGAAAGAATGGATTGGATCGACCCCTGGTCGATTTGGCACCGACGTCATAGAAGCGACGAAATTCGACGTTCACAAAAATGACTATAACTCGGTAAGTTATTCAAAATTTGAAAAGTCAATGGCTTTTTAAAAACTAGAAGAAAAGGGCGTTCATACAGTATAAAAATCGGTTTTCAAAAACTAGACTTCATACGGGGCGGAGACCTTCGATTTTTGTGCGAAAAAATGAAGAGATTTTGTAAAAGTAATTATATCCAGGTAGGTTTTCCGAATTTTAAAGGGTTAATAGCCTTTTGAAAACTAGAGGAAAAGCGCTTTCAAACCATACAGAAATTAGTTCTCAACAGGGAGGTCTTCATAGGGGGCGGTGGGGGTTCGATTTCTGGTCCATTGTTGCAGAAATACGTGCCAAAAATCGAACTCCCACGTATTTCTGCAAAAATGGACCAGAAATGGAACCCCCGCCTCGTATGAAGACGCCTTTTTGCAAAACAGTTTCTATATGGTTAGAAAGCATTTTTTCTATTTTTCAAAAAGCTTTTGGGATTTTTGAACTTTAAAAAATAAACCGAGTTATGATCAATTTTGTGAAGAACCCTGCACCGTCGACATTGGAGCGATTTCATAAAAATGATCATAACTCGGTTTATTTTTTGAAGTTCAAAAATCTCAAAAGCTTTTTGAAAAATAGAAAAAATATGCTTTCTAACCATAGAGAAAACAGTTTTGTAAAAACTAGTCTTCATACGGGGCGGGGAGGGGGTTCGATTTTTGGCACGGATTTCTGCAACAATGGACCAGAAATCGAACCCCCACCGCTCCCTATGAAAACCTCCCTGTTTAAAACTAAATCCCACATGGTTCGAAAGCGATTTTCCTCCAGTTTTCAAAAAGCTATAAACTCTTTTAAAATTTGAAAACTTAAAGATATTAAAGGATAAAGGACGGCGCTACTCAATCCCTTCTGGGATGCGCCAGCGCATTCTACTTCTACGGGATGTCGTGGAGGCGACATGAACGCGTATTCGGCCATACAATGACTTGCGGTGGCCAGCCAATGAACAAATCAGCGCTTCGTCCTTCCCAGACAAGTCTGGTACCAATTCACCGGCCCCGGAGGGATGGAAGGCTTGGTTGGCCTGGGCGGGGATTCCGAACCAGGAACCTGGTATCGGGTGCACGCGACAGTCGCCCCTCCTCCGACTGCGCTACACGCGCCCTCGATAGTGTAGTGGTGAGTATCCGCGTCTGTCGAAAAAATTACCGGGATATAATTACTTTTACAAAATCTCTTCATTTTTTCGCACAAAAATCGAAGGTCTCCGCCCCGTATGAAGTCTAGTTTTTGAAAACCGATTTTTATACTGTATGGAAGCCCTTTTCTTCTAGGTTTTAAAAAGCCATTGGTTTTGTAAATTTTGAAAAACTTACCGAGTTATAGCCATTTTTGTGAACGTCGAATTTCGTCGCTGCTATGACGTCGGTGCCATATCGACCAGGGGTCGATCCAATCTATTCGTTTCAGCAAACCATGATTTTTACACTGTGCATTAAACAAGACTTGAAACTTTTTGTGGCAAGATTTAAACTGTGTGGGTGGTCTGCTTCAGGTGAAAATTAATTAATTTTTCTTGAAAAACGAAAATTTAAATACGATCTGCCCTAATCATATGGGAGAACGCTGCGAAGAAGCTCAGCTTTTTAGTGTGTAATACTCATGACTTAGAAATCCATGAAGCACGATATCACTCTCACGTGTTCTTTCCTTCAGAAGATATTAGGTTGTAACGAAATAAATGGCACTGAAGCACTGTAAATTTAAACAGTTAACATCTCGGCTTGTAGGCAAGTTTATCAATCAAAATAAAACCTTCTGATGCTACACATCTTTGCCAACGTGACACAAGCTTTTTTATCCCAGTAGCATAAAAATCAGAAGTTCTGGAATTGACGAAATCTTAGAAGGCACTTTCGGCATCCTGTTGGTATTTGAATATTTTCCCTACCAAGAAGTCGCCAAGATGCTTGAAGAAATGGTAGCCTGTTGGGGAGAGGTCGGGAGAAAACGGAGGGTGTGGTAGAGTTTCAATGCTCAGCTCACTCAATTTCTGCAACGTCATTCGTGCTACATGGGGGCGAGCATTGTCGTGCAGAAGGAGAACTCGCCTTCGGTTTACCAAGGCCGGCCGGATATCCTTCAACTTTTTCATCGTTTCTTCAATTTCAATGCGGTACTTCTCTGCCGTGATGGATTCACCGGGAGGGAGGAAGCTGTGGTGAATAATTCCCAGCGAACACCACCATACTGTCACCATTACTTTCTTTTGGTGCAATTCCGGCTTCGCAAAAACCTTGGGGCTCTCATCGCTGTCCACCCAATGTGCCGATCGTCGCCTGTTGTCGTACATTATCCATTTCTCGTCACAGGTTACGATGCGATCAAGGGATGGGTCCGTTTCGTTCCGTAGAAGCAGTGCGGACGAGATCTCATATCGTCGGTTTCTTTGCTCCTCAGACAGCTCGTGAGGCACCCATCTTTCCAGCTTTTTGGTCTTTCCAATTTCTTTCAGATGCCGGGCAGCTGTGTTGGGACTGACGCCAAGAACCTTCGCTATCTCCCTGGTACCTTTGTGTGGATCCTCCTCTACCACATCTCTCAGCTTGTCCTCATCAACATCACTATGCATCCCACGACCTTCATGTTCTTCCAAGCTCTCATCTCCATTCCGGAACTTCTAATACCAACGATACGCCGTCCGAATTGTGGAACATCCTTGACCGAATGCGGCGTTGATCTTCTCATCCGCCTCCTTAGCTGTAGTGCCCAGCTTGAATTCATACAAGTAAATGCCTCGGATTACCCTTTTGTCCATCTGCAAAAAAGTCAATAAAACTCTACAGTTTCCCACTTTTACATAGAAAATTCGGTACTCACCGGCAGAGCAAAGTTTGCGCTTCTAAATGGTATGCCACATGTTACGGTTTGTTCTTGATCAAACGCGTAAAGACGCGCCAAAAAATGGCGCGAGCCAGTGCCATTTAATTCGTTACAACCTAATAGAAAATTTTTCCGCGAGAAGACCATCCTCAGTGGCGATCGATGATATCGGAGAACGCAATAGATTCACGTAATCTACCATATTCTGGAGTTTGTTCGACGTCTCTGAAAAATTCACAGAGCTCTTAAAGCTATGAAAAGTGTGGATTTTACACTTTAAAAAGCAGGTTGTAAAAATAGCGGCCTCCATATAATTAACGGTGTCGGAAATTTTCAGCAAGCGATACAAATCTGTTCATACAGTGGATCGTTTCAGAAAAACAGGTTTTATTACCATGTGTTAAAGTGGTGCTTAAAATTTCATAGGGTACCACTTCACTTTTTGATGCTGTTTCCTGCAGAAGAGAGAAAATTAGTTCCGTGACAAGTCCATCCTCCAGTTGCCATTCCGTGATCGCTTCGAAGAGCGCTTCCAAAAATCTTGTAGGAAAAGCACTTAATTTTCCTTAGCAGTTGACACTTCATATTTTATAGATTGTAATTTAGGACATAGTTGTCGCTCATTCAGGCAGAAAACTGTCGCGTCCATGATTGCCTGAAACTTCCTGAAAAAAAAATCTGAAAAAAATGGAAACTTCTCATTGACTCCAAATCTGGGTGCAGAAAATCTTTATTTTTAACAATAATACAATCATTATTTGAAACTTTTTTATATTAATTTTTACAACTTCGCAGGACGAAGGAGAGACTCCACGCCTTCGTAGACATTCCTGGAAAAAACAACTTATTAAGATTTAAAACCGCCTAAAAACTTGAAGGAGAAAAGAGAATCCTCTGCCAAAACCGGAAGAGTTCCGCCCCCCCCCCCCTCCAGACGAGGCCACAGTACGACCCTCCCCCCCCCCCTCTTCGATTCCAGAACCTCAAGCTTGACCCTGGCCGGGATCCCTGAGCTGTCCAATCGCCGCGCCCGCCACGACCGCCGTCCGCGGATCGCCGCCGACAGACGACGAAAGGGCTGTTATACTTCCCGCCCGCGGGACAGCAACAGTGATGAGCGGATAATAAAATTCTGAAACCCGGATAACGGATAATTTTGCCCAAAAATAGCCGGATATCGAACATACAACAAATTTTAAATATACTTTTAAACCATTCTTTCTTCAATGGTAGGTCGGTAATTGTAACATTGTCCATACCACATGTCAAATAAGCGCCACTTTTAACAGTCTTATTGGTGTTTTTTCTTCAAGGCACGTAGTGCAGTCGGAAGTGCCGCCTATCGCATGCTCTCCGACTCAATGTTCTTGGTTCGGATTTCCCCTTCAGGTCAACCAGGCGTTCTGTCCTTTTCGGCTCAATGTATTGGTACCTAGCTTGTCCGGGCAGGATAATGCACTGAATTGTCCATCGCCTGACCACCGCAAGTCATTGTGTAGGCCAAATACGCATTCAAAGTGCCTCCAGCATATCACATAGGAGTAGAATGCGTGTCGCATCTGGCACTACCCTCGTCTTATATCTTTTATTCCTGTTTGTCAGCTGCAGTGAATTCACTATGGGAATTTCTGGGCTTCGGTGGGGCAGAGGGCGCACAAACGTCCATACGAATCACTTCGTTAAAAAGAATTGCTCTTTGTTTACTCTCCAATTAAATTTAACGCTAATTCTTGCCCAGATCGAATACAACTCTCTATTGCTTTAGAAAGAGAAAACTGTAAATTGCTGCTAGTACCGAAGATAGTTTCAAAGAGTGCTAAAAGGTTATGCAGATGCGGAGTATCTGGCACATCTTAAAACGAAGTGACCCGTAGAGACGCTTGTCCTTTTCTCCACTGATCGACTGATTTTTTTTCCATATCGTACATTATGCCAGAAGTAATTTTGGTGAAAACCCCACAAATAAAAATGAGCAAGGCAGCGTTTAGCATTTCAAAACGCGCTATGAGCAATTAGGTAGTCCAGTCTAATTATAGCATCGAGAACTCTGAGAAGGCACCAAATTGGCATTGCAAGCGTATCTCGTCTGTCAGTGGAAAAAACACAAGACGATTTTTTAAAATTGCCCTTATATTCAACTAAGAAATCCCAAGCTTACCACATTTTGTTGTTCGTTACCCGGCGAAAAAACTCCGGATAACGAACAACAAAACGTATAGACCAAAACCCACCGGAAACCGGATAACGGCTAACCCGCTCATCCCGGGACAGCAACCGTTCGCGGTGCAGTGCACCGCAGACTGCTGTCGTCCCGGGGTGCGTTAACTTCTACTCACTTTCGGCCGCGCGCTTCGGGCGCGACGCCGCCGTCCACGGCAAGCCCGCGATGACACGGCGAAAACGCGTGTAGCTCCGTGTTAGCTCCGTGCGCGTGGGTCCTGCAGCGATTATCGACAGCTGGCAAATTGCCAATTATTGTCCTGGCCTTGATGATTGTTTATTGTTGAAGAATGTTGCAGTTTGTACATACAATTAGCACGCCAGATTGTAACGAGCACAAATAATTGTAACGAGCACATATATCTTCACCTTGAAACTTCATGTAAGCGTCACTCATTCAGCGTCACATAAATAAAAAACGCAACGAGCCAATCGGATGCACGGCGGGAACCTTTTTTAACGTATTAAACGATTGCTGCTTTTTTGCGCTATAAAACAAAATTAAATCTACCATTTTTCCCAAAATATAACAATGGCCAAGAAAATTATTACACTCGGCATGTCAAGTAAAAAAATTTCAAAGAAAATTATACCAAGATTTCCTTGAACAGATAATTATTCTGCTCTCCTTAGAGATCCTCTAGTTTGACCGGAAGACGATCGCTTTGATTTGGAAGACGTTCACTTTGATTTCAAAAATCGTAATGCTTGTTTAGAATAATTATCGATTCGACGTAAGAAGTGTCAAACTTACTACCTACTAATAGTAAGGACCTTGTCGCAATAGTAGTTACAATATTAGTTAGCTGTTAGTGTGAGTTAGTTTGCTGTTAGTAACAGCGAAAATTCGCAGTATTCAGTTCCTGTTCTCACGTCATGCAATACTAGGCACCAAAAAGTCCACTAATGGAACTCTTGTGAGTAGTGAGTCTTGCCTCGTGCGAACCGCCAGCGAATAGCTAGGCGGCGTCGCGCAATGGTCAATGGATGTCCACTTCCAATGTCCTCGATGGGTCGGTCGGCAGCTTGTAGTTAACAACAACCTGCTGGAGGATCATTCTTCAAAAATATCGAAACTACCCATGCGCGACCGCTTCCCGACCTGGAAAGCACTGCTTTTCCTTTCAGTTAGGTAATCGTCCACCACTAGAGCTATGTTATACTCCCGCGGGAGCATCCGCGGGACGTCGGCTGACGGTCGTCGTTGATCCGGGCGGCTAGCGTTTCACTGAAGCGCGTTTTTGGGCGCCGGATTCCGCGGGACGACGGAAGGCGGAACTTTTTCTCACTTTTTCTCACTTTCCTCGACGTCACTACGGAGGAAACCCTTGGGAATGCAAAAGAAACACAAATCAGCTGGAAGCCAAAGAGATGTGGTTGAAACATACTGTCCTTCGGTCTCAAACTAATGTTTAATCGCATTTCATCTTCCTCTGGCCTCAAGTGGCAGATACGAGGGTTGTAAGCTCTCATAGCAATATTTGTTGCGATCAAAACTCTAGCGCCAGGCAGAACGCGATCCTGCACCACCCGCCGACAGGGCAGGAAAGTTCTGCGCCATTACTTACCCGCGATGTTTGATCGAACGCAACATCCACACCTCTCGGTATGAGGCGGCCTCTGATATAAGCATACAACCAGTTAAGCTGAAGGTCTTGATAGAAACGACTTTCAGTTTTTCAGTTTTTCATAGCATTTCGAAGACAATGTTCTGTACTACAAGAATACAGTACCGAAAGCGTCTTTTGAATAGACGCCGCAAAAACCGCTATTTTGTGGTTTTAGCGTTTTTTTGATAATACAATTAATTCATTTCAAAAACTAGTGATATATTTGAGCTCAGGAGCTCGAGGTCTATCGTTTGATATACATTGTTCATATGGAGCCATAAAAATGTTCGAAATTGACAACTTGCACTCCATTGCGAAGGGCGGTCGCGGACGAGTTGTCGGTCGCAAGCCGTCGAGAACCGTTAGGTGCTCACACTTCCTCTAATTTGAGGGGTTTTTTTGTTGAGAAATGGTAGGTACCGTTCAATTCGGTGAGGGACTGAACTTACGAATGTCATCGCTAATTGCGGCGACCTATAGGTCTTCGTGGTATTATGCTCGGGCAGATTTGCTCCTCACAGTTATTTACGCTTGGGAAGCAGTGGACAAATATGTGTTTCATCTTCCCCAGACCTGTTACTAAATAGGAATAAAAGTTGAAGGTTGTTTCGGGTAGGGTCTAAACAGTGGAACAAATAGGGGTACACGATTAAGTTGGGGCCGACACTAGCTGTGATATATGTATGTGCCCATAACAAAACACATCACCGATAAATGCTTGGGCTACCACATGCAAAAACGAAGCACTGTTGTAGCAAAAACGAAGCACACACAAGGGGACATAACTGAATTTCACAACCAACCCAACAGCCCATGGTTTGTAACCGCAGAAGAGAAGAGGAGGAGAGGGGAAAAAGGGAACAGACTATTATCCGTTTCGTTCCTGCCCTTAGACGGATAATAGTAAAAAAATATAGCAAAAACATAAGATCTCCCCTGGAACTCTTCAGTAAGGAGGGGAGTCCTTTCCTGTCATAAGAGAACTCACCTGTAATGGAATATTATCCACTAATAGATATCCGGCGTCCCATAAATTCAGACATAATAACTGAATACATAGCAGCAAGTAGTAATGAATCTGAAACACACAGAGTGAGAAGAACCCCAGATGCAAAGAATGACGACGAAACAACAGTAAAGAAAACAAGAATCCAGAAAGCAAACAAAAAATTGCAAGTGAAGCGCAGGCGCTCTGGAGTAGAGCGAGCCGGTCAACGTGGAAATCGACTAAAGCGGCTCCAACCGCAGAAATTTAAATAATTTCATCGAGTGTAGCGGCTTCAACTGCAGAAATTTAAAGAATTTCACGTTCCCACCTGACGTCGGCCGCTATGCGCAGTGCCTCGTTTGTGTAGTTTGCGTAGTTTGGTTTCTCGTAGGATGCATTGTGACGCCATGTGTCCAGCGGTAGTCCCGCCGATCATTCATGACGTGACAAGGAGCGGATTCTCCAGCGGTAATCGCGAAACGCATCCGGTATGTCGTCCGGACACGTGAGGTACGACTGCAGCTCTTGAGTAAGAGTCTAGACTCCTGCCGACAGTCTGGCATCGTCCGGCGGTTCGTCCCCAGCGATTTCCCGCAGAAAAAGGGGCGGATCATCCAGCGGTTGTCCCTCCCAGCTCTCAGCAACGCGGCAAGTCCGCGGCTACGTCTGCCGACTCGCCGCCTTGATCCGTCGCCAGCGCGACATCCTCCACCGCAGCCGCGACGACATCCGCAATATATGTGGCAGGCGAGAGGTGAAGAAGAACCAGGATAGATTTCAACAACACATTTTAAGAGCTTGAGAATCTTTAGGATCTGGGAGTATTCTCATTAGGCCTCCTTGCAGTCCTTCTGGTTTACTTCTACCCTTTCTACTCCCTTTATTTACCTTCTTCAGGATTATTTTCGGCCGCTCTTATGTTTGCTTACAACAGTTTGGCAACACTTTTAATTTTTGCCCTTAAGTTTCCCTCATTAGTTTGGATTTATTTTCTAAAAATATTTCCAAGTACGCCCTATCGGTCCCTGGTATTCATTCGATCCAGTCTTCAGCGTCCTGTCCTAATTTCTTACCGGCTATTATCAATCCTTAGCCGCTCTCTTTACGATTTAGAAGGTAGCCAGTGGTGCTTTCTGATGAAAGGAAACCATAGTTGGCCGAATAGCTGGACAAAAACAAGTGAGAGCTTCATGCAAAGTCGAAAGGATTACTCGACGTGTTGGCGGCAGCGGCTTCCGCACTGCGACAGTGATCACTGGCGGCGCAGCAGCGGCTAATTACGGCGCGGCTGCCGCAGCCGCGATGACCATTCGTAAGTTCGATGCGCTCCCCCATTTTTATGCATTGTGTTGTCAGACAGAAGTATCGACACAAGTGCCAGGATAATGCAGTAGCTCAACCATGGTTACGTTGTTGCAAAGGCAAGAAAGCGCATTCTGCTGAGCAAAGACGTCTCATGAATGGAAGATTGACCGCCGTTTCTATTGATGAAAACTTTCCACTGCTTCAGTGGTCCTACACTAAGCAGCGAGAATCGCAGAATGTCTTCGCCGACTTCAAACCGGGCTGACACCTGTCGAAGTGTTTTCATAACCTTCGATTGCTTCACATGCCTGATTAGCGTCTACTGGCCGAGAACGAGAGAAACGGGCACTCGCACCGGGCTGCGAGAGATGGCGTTGGAGGACAATGTGGCTGAGAAAGTCTGCGTCTCCGTGCGGTTAGAGCCACCATAGGCGCTTTTATACTCACCCCGCCACGCGGCGCGGCTTGTTGGTTGACATAACTATCGATTTTTCGCGCCACCTGGCGGCGCCGAATAGCATTCATACTTCGGCGCCTTAAAACACCACATTTGACGGAATTTCGGGTTACGGTATTCGGTAATCGCGCCGCTTGAGGGAAGGACGCTGCGCGGCGCGATCAGCTGCGGCAGACTCGGTGTAGATTCATCACCGAGATGAATCATTTTGATATGTTTTCTTTGTTTTGGTTTCCCAACTAGCAAAACAAAGAGGGTGTAGCAAAATTATGGCACTATTGTACTCTCAGGACTCTACAGGTCGAGGAGAGGTCGAAGAAATTTTTTTGACCAAACTTCTCTGGAGAGGGTGGATTAGGGTGCTCATCACGAATCTGACATCCGTTTTTGAAATTACGCCCGCTTACGGTATGTTAGGGTGACTAACGATAAGGCTGTCGAGGTCGTAATCACTGATTTCGCCCAAATTTCGCCTAGGGAGGTTATTTGGTGTGCTGATCACGAATTAAACATCCGTTTTTCGTATTACGCTGGAGTTTGAGCTAATTCGGTGACCAGAGCTTAGTCACCCGTACCTCCCGTAACTTAGGAAGGGAATGGAGATCTGTAGATATTCACGAATTCTCACCTACCACGCTGAAAATATGTTTAGTGCACAACGACCCCGGAATGGCCATATGAGAGAGAATTGTGAGTGATTCTTGACAATGAGTATCTTCCAACAATTTTGCCTAAGAACCCGCACAGAAATAAAGAGTCGTTTAGTGACATTTGCATTGCAGGGGTATCGACTCAATATCACTCTCACCAGTTCCAATTGTAATTTGAGCAGACCACTTCGACCCCAGCCTTAAGAGAGGATTCGTCGCTTCTCACAGGAAACCCACAACTATTATTAGCAAGATGCAATCCGGTGATCAGCCGGACGAATCCTTTCTGTCTTGGTTTTTCAGTAACTCATGGTCCATCTCCGTCATCCGTTATGGCGCACGGACCGTAGCACGTAGAAGTTGGTCGCTGCGCGTCGCTGACGCTCACTCTTTCTAATTGCAATCGCGCAGCAGCGCGTCAAATTCAGGGCGCGGCGCGACTGGCCGCGCCGCGTCCCGAGTTGACGCACCGCGCCGCGGCGGGAGTATAAAAGGCGCCAGGTTGAGCGCCTTTTATACTCGAGGTTGCTTAAGCGGTTGGTTGAGAAGCCAGCAAGTCATACAGGGCTGGGTAGTCTATTTGATTTCTGCCAAGAACCGACGAAAAACCGAACCCCACCCTGGCCCACATAGGAGATGCTACTTTTAGAAGCTCTTCCCCGTTGAAGCAAGTGCAGATGCTGCGCTCTTTGACTTTGTCGGTCTCGTGGGAAGGCCACCTTATCACGGAAACAAATTTTTCTCTGTCTGAATGAGGAATCGTATTTGTATGAGATTATACTCCTGAAATTACAAGCACTCGGAAACGCTTGAAAATTTACCTCCTTCATATAAAAATTTTATTCTCATGAAAGCAACGATTTCGAATACGATTCCCCAATCGTATAGGAAGTCGTTGCGGATTTGTTTAAACTGTATAATAATCAAGCCTCGGAATTTTATGGGGTATCGTCTCCTATCGTTGTCTCCGTCAGGTAGGAAGGAACTTATCACCGCAACAACTCAAGGCTTCACTTACGGACGGCTGCGCGATCGATTCGAGCGCTTCAACATCTTTCTGTACACCGTAAATGATATTCTAAATCTTATTGTAAACAGAAATCATCTCCTACATCTTTAACATTAGGACAGCATATGTGTCAATACTGTTGTGTCAAAAGAGGTTATAAGATGGATCAGTTTTATTGAGTGGCCTAACGTTCCGACCTGTTCGTCGTCTTCAAAGGTCTAAAAGTAGTTCAAGACTTTAGATTTGTCACTTACCCGACCAAGCGCGTTACCCCACCCCCCCTTCCGATATCGTCCTAGATGCGAAGACGAAAAACCTCAATGCATAAACCCACCCTCTGATTCACTGTTGACGCGGGGCGACGTCGCCACCGCTGTCGCTAACAGCCGAGTGGTGATTGAGACTACTGTGTCATTCCGCACTGATTATGCTGACCAAGGAAGGGTCTCAGGCGTAGGTCAGAACGGGGGAAATGGATAGTACTGCGAGAATCTCCACCCTTCGTATAGTAAAAAAACATGTTTCGTTTTTGCTGAGTCCTTGAATCAAAAGAGCTACGGGCCCTAGAAGGGGGGGGGGGGGGGAGTAGCGCACCGTCAGCACGTGCCCACGTGCATGCGTGCGCGCGCTGTTGTATGGGACGCGGCGAAAGGCTTTGGAACAAGCGAGTCGGTGGCTCAGGGTGCGGGGCTACTTTGTAACTGGTAGGTCTGGTGTTCGACTCCCGTGCTATGTAATACTTTTGCATTTTTCATGATTCCCCGCCTTCTTTGCCAATTTGCTTCCTACACATCTCCTATACATTTATTTTATTATAAATTGTCAAATAAGGACCAGATTCGTACTCAATTCGAAGTTTGGGCAAAAACGGTGACCATGACCTTACCATTAATCACATTTACCTACTGTGCTTAACGTACTCCAGAGTAATACGGAAAACGGATGTCAGATTCGTGATCGCCATCCCAAATAACCTCCCTGGGAGAAGTTTGGGCGAAATCGGTGATTATGACTTCGACGGCCCTAGTCGCCCGTACCTACCGTAATCGGCCGAAAATTGAAAAACAGATGTCAGATTCGTGATCAGCACCCCAAATAACCTCCCTGGGCAGGGTTTGAACCAAGTCAGTGATTATGACCTCGACATCTCTAGTCACCCGTACCTGCTGCAACCTGTACCTCTTGCAAGGTCATTGTTTAACATTCGCTGAAAAACACGAAACATTGTATAATTCAGAAACTGAGAAAAGTGAGTGAAGCACAGCTCACAGAAACCTTTGTTTGACAATTTAGAGTGAAATAAATGTGTACGAGATGTGTAGGAAGTGAGCTGATTTAGATTGCCATAAAGCACGGCTTTCACGACACTACTTTCACGACTCCAGAGGTCGAGAAGGGGTCGAAAAAATTTTTCGCCCAAACTTTGCCCAGGGGAGTTATTTGGGGTGCTGATGACGTATCTGACACCCGTTTTTCAAATTTCGACGGATTACGGTAGGTTATGTTGGGTACGGGTGACAGTGCAATACTGTACCACCAATTTCGAGGGCCCGGAGCTCTTTGGGTTCAAGGACTCAGCAAAAACGAAGCATGTTTTTCTACTACATGAGGGGTGCAGATTCTCGCAGTGCTATCCATTTCCCCAATTTAGACCTACGCCTGAGACCCTTCCCTGGTGAGTATACCAGTGCCATTCTTAAGGACACACATGTCACCACCGGTCGTTCTATAGCTCACAAAAAAAGTAGACAGGACTGCGCGCGAGCCTTCACAATGTCAAGGTCACATCTGGAAATAACTTATTAGAGGCTATTATTAAGAGGTAGAGAAATCAACCAAAAAGCTGAAAAATTACGAGATGATTCTCTCCCAAAATTGAGATACAGTGCGATCCCCGTTCGATTCTCGAACGCCAAGCTTGACCCTGCTTCAGGCTCATCTTTCACCGCTTCACCGTAACAGCGGGTTAAATCGGCAGCAGATAGTAGCTGGCAATGGATAATAGATCACCTGTATCACCTGTCGCCTCGTTGATCACCGACTTGCTCGAGCGGGCGCCAACAGCGTCTCAATTCGTCCCTGTGCGTGCAAGAGTGCTCCAATGGATCCTCCTCGCTCGAGAGACGCGAAGAGCGTCATAGTGGTCATTCAGGGCTTTCACGAAGAAGTCCGACCAACGCGTTGGTGGGCGTTCTGGTGTTCTCTTGACATCCCGCGGAATCCAGTCGGTGACACTCTCGTCCAGCGGGTGTCTCCGAAGCGCATTACGTGGCCGGCCCACCTAATTTTCGACAACTTGGTCCACGCTACAGTGTCTCTGATCTTCGAACGTCGGCGAAGCTCGGAACTCCGGAGGCCTCTCACTTGGGTGAGTCGTGTCACTCCGAGCATCGTCCTCTCGATTCCACGTTGCGCGACGCTGATCGCGTGTTCATCCTGCTTTCATATCGCCCAGGTCTCTGAGGCGTATGTTAGGGCAGGAATAACAGTGGAGTCGAATGGGTGGACACGGAGTCGGACGTTCTTCGTCTTCCTCGCGACTTCTTCGACGCTCTTGAAGGCTCCCCAAGCCGCTCTTTTCCTCCTGCTCAGCTCCGGCGCTAGGTCGTTGGCCATATTGTCTTCGCGACCCAGATAGACGTAACTGGAGCATTCGGAGATGTTCGTTCCGTTGAGCGAGAACGGGGCATCAGAAACTTGTCCGTTCCTCATGAACATCGTCTTCGTTAGATTCAGCTGCAGTCCAAAGTTCCCACACACACGATCGAAGTGTGCCGAACCCATCTCTTCACGTCGATGACGACGTCGTTGTAGAATGGTGAGATCTTGGTCGTGAATCCATTGTACAGCTCTCGAAGGACTCTGATGTACTGAGTATTAACACCCTGTGTGAGTAGGGCGTCGATGACCGCTTCAGGCTCGATGGAGTCGAACGCCTCCTTCATGTCGATGAACGTAAGGCACAAGGCATGTACTCTCGCGACACTTCGATGAGCTTCGTAATGGTGATCGTGCTGAATCCTCTCCGAAATCCTGCTTGCTCGCTGGCTGTCCTTCGTCCAGCGTTCTGCTAAGCCTATTCAGGATCACTCGAGTGAACAGCTTGTAGACTACGGACAGCAGGCAGATCGGACGATAGTTGCCAATGTCGTGCACGTCTCCCTTCTTGTACAGCAAGACGGTCCTGCTGGTCTTCTACTGAGATGGAACCTTGCACTCCGACAGGTAGCGCGAGAAGAGCCGCGCCAGAGTGTTGATGAGCGCTGGCGGGAGGTTCTTCAGGTGTTCGGGTCTGATCCTGTCGGGACCGGGTGCTGTACGTTTCTTCACCGACGAGAGGGCGTGTCGGATCTCGGAAGGGAGAACAGAGGGGACGACGTATCCATCCTGCGGGTACGTGGCTATCGAAGAGATCGGAGTAGAAGTCGTGGATGACCTTCTCCATGGTCCTTCTGGAAGAGGTAACGGTTCCGTCAAGACGTCGGAGAGCGGACATCTTGGTCTTGAAGTTGGCGAAGTTCCGACGGGCATTGCGGATGCTCAAACCTGTCTCTGCTGCTTCAGCCAACACTTCCTCCCTTCTCTCCTTAAGATCCTCCTCTACTGCCGCTCTGCATAGCTTCGCAAGCTCGGACGTCAGTTGGTAGTTGCCTGACGCTCGTGCTGCTCCACGCTGGCGTATCAGCTCGAGAGTTTCCGGAGACAGGCGTCTCTTGGTGATCTTCAAGCTCTCGGCTCCCTTAGCACTATCGCGGAGATGGTGCACGAAGTGGTCGTATTCCTCGTCGATGTTGTCCATAACGGTATCTTCCCAAAGGCCGGCAAGAGAGGTGTAAAGGTCCCAGTTGATGGCCATTCTGGGACTACTCTTCTTGAACTTCGCGGCCTTCTCTCCTTGACGCGAAAAGCGGAACCTTGCGCAAAGGAGGCGGTGGTCCGATCCCGTGTAGAACTTGGGGACAACGGAAACGTCGGTCAGGCAATACTTGCGATTGAAGATGATGTGGTCGATCTCGTTGTGGAATTGGCCACCGGGGGATTCCCTGGCCCGTAGGGAGGGAGGCTTCTGGAATTGTGAGTTTTCATGGGTGGTCTTGGTCGACATGATGAACTCAGAAGCCTTTCACCTTGCTCGTTCCACTGCAAACCGGGGGTATGAAGATGTGAAGTTCTTCCGGCGACCTTCGCGGTCCGATCTTGGCGTTGAAGTCGCCGACGATCACCTTGTAGAAGGTGTGATCTTCCTTATAGAACTTCTCCAGCTCCACGTGGAAGGCTTCGACCTCTTCGTCGTCGTAGTCGGATGTTGGGGCATACGCGACGAACACAGTCAAGGCTGGCACGGAGCCACATCGCTTCAGTCGCAGACGTCCGATTCGGGTTGTCAGAGACTCGTACGAATCGATGTTCATGGCCAAGTGCGTGTTGACAAGGACACCAACGCTGCCTACTCCTCTGCTGTCGCATGTTCCGAGGAACAGTTCTTTTCCGGAGTCGTAGGTGGCGTGTAGGGTGTGGTGTCTTCTCGTCTCGGTTAGTCCGATGACGTCGTACTTGATCTTCTTGGCTTGCATCATCAGGACCTCAACGGATGCTTCCGATGCGAGCGTGCGGGCGTTGTAAGTACAGACGTCATCCTAGTCCTTCTCAATTTGCGCAGCCTGGTTAGGCCCTGAGATTTTAGCTGCCTCTTCGTACTCGTCCTTCCCATCGCTGCAGAAATGGGGACTCTTTCGGGGTCAGGGGAATGAGGCCCTTTAGTGCTGCTGTTTTTGACTTGAGTACACACGGGTAACTAGTCGGGCTCTGCCGTGC
This sequence comes from Heligmosomoides polygyrus bakeri, assembly GCA_947359475.1. NCBI lineage: Eukaryota > Metazoa > Nematoda > Chromadorea > Rhabditida > Heligmosomidae > Heligmosomoides > Heligmosomoides polygyrus. Next base: position 52,831,198 of record OX375869.1, on the reverse strand, counting down.
GGGCGAAGAGCTCCGGGCAGCCAGCCAAACCGCCCGAAGGGACGGGGCGAGACTTAAGGCGGCCTCGAATCGCCTTACATGTACTCCCAGTCTACCGAGTGCAAGCTTTTGGCTGAGCCGACACAGTTACAATCCGCGCAGTCACGGACACATCCACGCACACTGTGTATGAACATGCCGCTCCCACGCACAAGGAACGCGTCGACCCGACAGAGCACGCGCAAGGAGTCCATCTCCTGCATCCCACCTGCTCTCTGGGCAGCACACGGTCGCATTTGGTTCGCGTTTAATTTCCCTATCCACCACCAGGGACGCGCCATGTGGCCCTGTTAAAAGCGGCCTGAGATCCCTAATAACAAGAGAGCCCGAAGGCTCTCTATCGAGGGAGATCCGTGGAGCTATAGCGTATATGTCGAAAATAGAGAGACCTGTAATGGAACGCAGACCTCTGCTGTCTTCTTCTTCTTCTTCTTCTTCTTCTTCAGCGTTTGTCCCGCATCGTAGCGGGGTCCGCTATTCTGCCACCTTTCCCGATCCAGCGCTAGATTAGGGTAAACACCAGTAATCCTCAAGTCCGCATGTAACGTATCTAACCAGCGCTGCTTCGGGCGCCCTCTAGTCTGCTTTCCTATTACCTCGAAGTTAAGACCTATCTTGCCGACGCTGTCTTCCTTTCCACGCAGAACGTGGCCGTACCATCGCAAGCGAGCTTCGCGCATCTTGTCGGCTATCGGCGCGACACCGAACTTCTGCTGAATGACATCGTTTCGAATGCGGTCCATGCGCGTGACTCCAGCCGTCCAGCGCAGCATCTTCGTCTCCATGACGCTGAGGCGCGTTTCAACTTCCCTGGTCGCAGGCCAACACTCAGCGCCGTACATCGCTACTGGCCGGACGACTGCTCTGTATATCTTCGACTTCAAGCGCTCCGGTATCTTCCTATTGCAGAGCACCCCAGTCAACGAGCGCCACTTGGACCAAACTGCACTCACGCGTGAATTCACTTCAATCATCAGTTTGCCGTCAGACGTGACTGCTGATCCCAGGTACTTAAAGACCGAAGTGCGTGGGAGCTCGATGCCGTTAACTTTGATGGAGCTGGACTTAGTAACGTCCGTCGTTAGATATTCGGTCTTCTTCACGTTCAATCTGAGTCCAAACCGCTCCAAGCGATCACACCAAGCTTGCAACTCTCGCTCAAGTTCTCCTTTATCTTCGCTAGCGAGCATTACGTCATCAGCATAAAGCAACTTCCAAGGGACGGGGTTCTGAAGTTTTCGTGTGATGGCATCCATGACGACAACAAGGAGGAGTGGGGAAAGCGCAGAACCCTGGTGTACCCTGACAGAAATGGGGAACTCCATCGAGCTTCCAGCTGCAGCTTGAACTCGACTCTTTGGGCAAGAGTAGAGAATTCGCACCCACTCTATGAGCTCTTCAGGAACTCCATGATCGGGTTCGCTTTGCCTGGCCTCATCTTCTTCAAAGCCGCTTCAATCTCCTACACGGTGATCTTCTGAACGGGGCCGTGGATTGTTGCCGTTGAGGTGATGGCTGGATGAGGAAATTCTACTGTAGAGATTTCCTCAAAGTAATCGCGCCATCGCTTCAATGCCTTCTTGCGGTCCATAAGAAGATGGCCGTTCTCATCATTGATGCGGAAAAACTTCTCAATATCCTCGGTCAGCCGATGGCAAAACTTTGCGAGTCGGTACAGATACCGCTCACCATCGCGCGACTCGAGCTTCTCGTTGACATCTCCATAATGAGTGGCTTTTGCAACAGCCACGGCCTTCTTTGCAGCTTTCTTCGCTTCTTGGTACTTCCGCCAGTTATCGGCTGTCTTTTCGCCGAGAAACGCGTGATATAGCGTCTTCTTCTCTCGAACTTTAGCTTTCACGTCATCTGTCCACAGCCATGCCTGCTTGTCGACCTTCCGTCGTCCAGGCTTCGTGATGCCGAGCTCCGACCGTGCAGCGTGACGAATCGCGTCGGTGGCCTTCTCCCAAGTTTCGTCGACAGTTGTCACTGTCGGTAACCGCACGCGAGAAATCACAGCTGCTTCCTTCTCTTTCATTCGCCACCACTTGATTCTTGGTGCACCGCATCGCTCGACCTGCTTCAGCCTCGGAGGGGCGATCTTTAAAGTATAGATCAGCGGTCGATGCTGTGGGGCGACCGTCTCATACAGCACGAGCTTCGCGTCTGTGACAAGACTTCGGTCTCGATCCTTCACAAGGACGAAGTCTATCTGAGTCCTGGTGTTCCCGCTATAGAACGAGATGAGGTGGGAATCGCGTTTGCGAAATACGGTGTTTACTATGGTGAGGTTGTGCGATTCCGCATATTCAAGGATACGCTCACCATCTGCGTTACGCGACCCGTAACCGAACCCACCATGACAGCCGTACCCGTCTTTCGTCGCGCCGACGTGCCCGTTGAGGTCACCAGCGACTATGATGACATCTTTCGACGGTACCTCTGCTGTCTTCTCATCAAGCAGGCTCCAAAACTCTTCCTTGGCTTGATCCGAGCAGCCAGTCTGCGGAGCATACGCAGAGAAGAAGTGATAGAGTCGCTCCTTCGCAGCGACAACAACCTTCATCAATCGATCGTCAAAGCGTTCGACGCTTACAATCGAGTCACGAAATCGTTCGGAGACGATTATTCCGACACCACTGGTGGTCCTGGGACTTCCACATAGAACGGCCTTGAAGCCTCGTCCTATGTCCCTTGACTTGCGGCAGGACCACCTCGTCTCCTGCACCGCACAGAAATCAACTCTTCTACGCTTCAGTGTTTCAACCAACTCGCACGCGCGGCCCGTCAACGTACCCACATTCAGCGTAGCCACGCGGGTCCTGCTTACGTTACGGGACTTTCGGACTAACTCAGTTGCCCCCGATGCCGTCCTCGCATCAGGAACCCTCGCATACTTACCACACTCGCCGGGCTTTGCGAGTGCGCGTCGGCTCCCGCGGACGCCGTAGCACTATCTCGATAATCCTGAACAGTCATACACCATGTGATGTGACATGGGTCTTCATAGGCCGGCCTGTCACAAGTGCCTGTCGCCTGCAATCGAATGTCCGTGATCGGCTTAGCTCGCAGAGCGAACACTTTCCAGTGGCACCACGTGGAGGAACGGACATCGCCACCAACGCAGACCTCTGCTGTATTATCGGTATATAGATGGTTGTTTCATCGTATATCCCACGCAGAGCAAAATGGATGCCTGTTTTAAGTTGTTGAACCACCAGACTGAGCATACATATTAAGCTGTAAAGGGAGAAACCGACAAGTCACTGGCTGCCGTTCCTCAACGTGGAAATTCGTCTCTCTAGGAACACGTTTCAAACTAGGTGGTACCGGAAGCCCAGCGACAAAAGCATCATTGTGCAGTATCGTTCCGCACACCCATACAATACTAAGAGGGCCATTGTCCGGAATATGTTCCAAACAGCTGCCCTAGTGTCCTCGGACAGCGAGTTCAAGTCCTCATCAGTGGAAATGGCATCTCGCATTACCTTATCCAAAGAGTATGTTGCCCACAACATGCCCGAAGGCCGTCAACCACGGGCATCAGCACTCACACACAAGGCAAAATTGCGTGGTCAGATCGTCTTCACGGTACCTTTTATCTCATTTTATCTGTCTTCCAGATCCGCTTTTGCTCCTATCTTCATTGTATTCTCTAGTATTGTCAGCCTTGGCCCCTCACTTTCGTCCTACTCTGTCTGTCCTCTTCAGCTCATTAAACTTGCCCATTCTATCGTTCTCCATTAGCCTTAAGTCGGTGCTGTTTTCATCTCCTACTCACCATCTGTTCATTATCGGTGATTGACTATTGGAAGATTCTCAGATTAAGTGCCGCGATCCACTCGACGTCTCGCTTAAAGATACCTCACGACAAAGCACTTCTTTCGGATCGCAGGTCACATCTACGGCTCGTGATCCTATTCTTGCAAACTTACGCCAGATGTCTCTCTTGAACATCTTAAAACCATTATTGGGCATAAAAAGGATCCCGACATAAGCGAGATGCTGGTTGTGGCCGTGAAAAGGTCTTAACAGGATTCGCGGAAGCTATTGAAGCCGAGAAACGTTTTTGCAGTATAGTTCTATCTGGTTTAGAGGAATCACAGAGCAATCAATCTCCGTATGAGCCCCAAATCGACTTAGGTGTCAAAGTTTGTAATCTGTTGAATGCAAGGTTTAAGGTTGACTGTAAGCCCATGGAGGTGTTCCGAATGGGTAAGGCTGACCCATCCCACCCGCGATTGCTTAAGATAGTGCTTGCTACGACTTCCCATTGGCGCGAGGCGCTCACAAATGCACGTCTACTACGAAAAGTGTCCGACTTCATACATGTCTACATTAGGCGCAGCATGACAGCCGATGAACGTAAGCGTGATTTCAAACTGAGACAGATGGCAAAGGATAAGAATACGAGCATAGCCCCCTGTGAATGGGTTGTCTACCGCAATGAGTTGAAGAACATATCTGAGCTCCCTCAGAGAAGCTCGGGAAACCAGTAAGCTGGTCTGGTAGGAACGACTTTCTGTACTGTTATATGCTAAATGCTCGAAGTCTTCGTAATAAGTTGCACCATCCCCATAGCTTATTGTCGAACATTAAACACAGTGTCGTTTTCATCACCGAGACCTGGCTCTCTTTCAAAATCAGGGACTTTGAAATAATTTCTGACTTTCCCTATAGTGTTCTTCGCTTTGATCGACCTGGACGAAAAGGAGGCGGAGTCTGCTGCATATTTAGTAGTGACCATTACATGCAAAAAATTGAACACTACTTTCTGTCAAAGCTGATGTCCTATGTACAGATATGTTTTACTCCTGCTCTGTATCCAGGCTTATACTGGTGTATCGACCACCCAACTCCCTTAGCTCGGATAATGATGACCTCATTGAAACACTTAGCGTTCTTTCCTCTTCGGAGAGTGATATCGTTTTGCTTGTTGATTTTAATCTATCCATAAACTGGTTTAAGAAAAAGGCAGCTAACGCTGTTTCCTCACATTTTCTTAATTTTTTCGAGAGCTGTGGATTAAAGCAACTTGTTAATCTTCCTACACATTTAAATAATACGTTTCCTTGCTACTTCTTTCAAAGTCTGTAATGTAGCTACTTCTTCTCCTTTGTCTAGCTCTGATCATAGCGCAGTTCGTTTTAGTTTTAGCGTCTCCTGGAGCGATTCACACTCTTTGCCATTTCCTTAAAGCTGGCTATGGCTCTCTTAACAAATTTTTCGATAGGGTTGATTGGTTCAGCCTCTTTGATGGATAGGCCTCCGTCTGTGGCCTCTAACGAAGATTTTGCTCTGTTGTTTACGACTTGCTTTTGCGAGCTTCGTACCCTTCAAGAAGGCCGCCTATCCTCAATCTTCCAAGGCATGTACTAAATTTGATGGCTCAGTTACAAACCATATTTTCAAGGGCTTTTTTCTCTCCGTAGCCCACTTTATAAGAAAGTTATTTAGATATCGACTTCCACCTTAAGAGATTTTTGGAGTATAAAGAACATTGGGCGCGTGTAGCGCAGTGGGCGCGTGTAGCGCAGTCGGAGGAGGCGCGACTGTCGCGTGCACTCGATACCAGGTTCCTGGTTCGGATTTCCCGCCCAGGCCAACCAAGCCTTCCATCCCTCCGGGGTCGGTGAAATGGTACCAGACTTGTCTGGGAAGGATAAAGCGCTGACTTGTTCATCGGCTGGCCACTGCAAGTCATTGTATGGCCAAGTACGCATTCATGTCGCCTCCACGACATCACGTAGAAGTAGAATGCGCTGGCGCATCCCAGAAGGGATTGAGTAACGCCGTCCTTTATCCTTATAAAGAACGCTACCTCGCATTTCGTGCACCTAGGAAAAACTTTAGCCTATATTCGAAATAAAATAAAATTCAATAAGCAGGCTCCTACTCATTCTGACAAGGAAGGCACCAGGTTTATAACAGACTCTTCAAAGGCTGAAGCTTTTGGTGACTTTTTTGTTAGCGCTTTCTCTAGTGATTCCAGCGGAGTTCTAGTCCATTAATACAACCCTATTATAAGCACGATAAATGGACTGGAAACATTTGTCACCCCTGCAGAATTTTGCAGTATTCTTAAGCGTATTATGCCTTCAACCACTGAATCCTTCGATGGAATTCCGCCTATTTTGTCTACTAAATGTGCTCGTACTCTTTCTAAGCCATTGGCACATATCTTCAAAGTGTCTCTATTCTTTGATGAAGTGCCGAAGATCTGGAAGGAAGCTTTGGCTGCAGCCATACCTAATAATGACAACCCTAGTTTAATATTTGATTGCCGACCTATTAGTATTACTCCTACTGCCATAAAGGTCATGGAAAGAATAATAAGGGATAGGCTCGTTTCTTAGATCCGTAAATTCCATTCCGTACCTCTTGACCAGCATGGGTATCTTGCTGGGGCTTCAACTCTTAGAAATTTGGTTGATAGTGTATTTGATTGTAGGCTCGTCCTTAGCCATGGTAAATCAGTTGATGTCATTTTTATTGATCTCTCTAAAGCGTTCGATAAGTTAACCATGTCAAATTGATTTACAAGCTAGATTCTTTAGGTTTGCATAGCAACCTATTAAACTGGATAAGAGCTTATCTAAGTGGTAGGTTTATGACGGTTAAGGTTGGTGGAAGCTGTTCCAAAAGGCACTCCTGTGCCAGTGGTGGATCTGCCTACAATTCTCTCAGATTCACAGGATATTATAGTCCAATTGTACGCTGATGCCATTAAAATTTATGGATTCTATGACAGCGGGAATTCAGTTAAGGTGTATGATGCTCTTGAAAAGTGCTTGGAGAAATTGAATGAATACGCGTCTTGTTTAGACCTTATGGTCAATTTTGACAAATTTTGCATTTTCGTCTTGGTATAAGTAATTCTAAGCGCAGCGCTGTAGGTGGGGTAACTTTGAAAAACTGAGCTTACTAAAGACCTTGGCATCCTGGTTGATCAAAGCTTAAATTTTCTGGTTATATTGTATATGCTGTGAAAAAGGTCTTTTTATGCACTTCTTTCTATTCTTTAAAACGTGCACACTTCTGATTCTTCCTTACTTGTCGGTTTATACAAGGCATATATCCTTCCGCACTTGGAATACAGCTCACCGGCATCGAATCTCTGGACCAAGAAGGATATTCACCAGCTTGAAAAGGTGCAGCAAATGTTCACAACAATAATTTTCTGGAGGATGTCTAGATGTTCAAGTTTTTCAGAAATGCCTGACTACCCTACCCGTTTAAGGAAGCTCAATCTAAAAAGCCTTCAGTGTAGGAGAGCCATAGCAGATCTCATGTTCTTCTTCGAAGTCCTTCGAAGAGAAACCAGACTTAGCCCGAATAAATACTGGGTTTTCCAGCCTTGTAGTGAGAGAATTGGAAGTTTCACTTTGAACCACAAAAACGTTGGTAGTAGGAATCACAGCCAAATCTTCAACTCATTGTTCTATAGAGTCTAGGTGGTTTCAGTGCCTTCCAGCGGATATTTTTACTACTGAAAGCAGTCAGACTTTTAAAGAGAAGTTGGAGAAAATGGATCTTATGCGTATTCTCCGTACTGACTAGAGTTATGGAGTTTTTTTCAGATAGCGGACCGTGACGTTCTTTTTTGGTTGATTGCTGCTAAGGTTTCGCGTTCAGATCTATAGCGGTTTATGAGACGATGCTTTTGCGAATGAGGCTGCCGGGCCGCTGCCTACCATGATGTGCTACTGTTTTGTTGTATTTTTTCTTTTCTCGCGTTGATTAGGGGATAGCTATGTCTGCGGATCTCACGCTGAAATGTTGGCGGTTCTTCAGAGCTTCAGGAGGGTCTATGGGCTATACCTATATTCTAAACTATTTTATTTTATCTATCTCATTTTTTTGTTCTTGCTTATTCTTTGATTTCAGTGGATAGCTGCAAACGAAGTTCTTTTACCTAGCTGCAGTTCATAGTGTTCTCCTACTACTCACACTACTTTGTCAGGTCATTTTTCATGGCTGAATTAGATTGATAACTGTGTTCTCTTTCCTCGTTATGTTTTAAAGGCCTCTGGTGCAATAAATAAATAAATAAATAAATCTCGGACGCTCTCAGCGCTCAAGTACGAGAATGCGTTCGCAAGGCTGACCTGTGTGACATCGGTAGAGTCGTTGCGGTATCACCGGCCAATCTCAAGGCGCAACTGGTGAGGAACCGTCTTTATGGCTGCGCTTGTGAAAGGCCCTCCTGCGTGGTCTGCCCATTCGGCAGGGAAGACGACTGTAGGGTTCAGGAACAGTACACCTCATAGCTTGCATTGAATGCAAGGAGGAACACATCGGTGAGACGGGCAGACCACTTTGGGTAAGGGTGAAGGAGTATGTGGATGGGTTCAACAGGTGCAATGTCGCCACACCCTTGGGGGAGCACAGGCTGCGAAGCCATAGTGGCGCAGTGGTTGGAGTCGCGGGGACGATCCTTGGTTGTGAGGTCGACATCGCAGCGCGCAACGCCCTGGAGGCGCTGTGGATTGCGTTCAGCAACCCCGCAATCAATAGGAAGGAGGAACGGGTGGCCGTAACTCAGGAGTTGGCTTTATTTGCCGACCTCTATGGGCTTGACCCGGTAGTCAGAAGGTCGCTGAGGGCTGACCCGAAGGGAGGACCTCATTCACCCACATTTCTCTCCATCCGAAGGGTGACTCAACAGCCCTTTTGACCGTTTACATAAGGTCAGTTGGGCTGCCTTCCTCACGGTTCGTCTTTTCTCCCTTTAGCTTCTGAGATGACTGAAACTTGAAATGACTCTTGGACGGGTAATTTCTCTAACTCCTCTTGTCTTTTCTAGGCTCTGAAGAGAAGAGACGCCGAAACGTAAGCCGAATAAACGTTCTATATCAATCTTAGCACGACAGCTCGACGACTACCTGCCATACTGTTCTAACAACATGTTTTGTCTTTATCGAATCCTTAAGGCAAGCGAGTAGGAGGGTGTAAAGCCCCATGCACACTTTCAGCCGGCAATGGAATGTGGGTGGATCTGATCTCCGCCGCACGCAGCGGCACTGAGAAATGCCCGAGTTCATTCCTCGCTGCCGCAGCCGGCAGCACTGCGGCAGTGGAAGTGTGCACACCCCGTCACTGCCCCTTGCTGCCGCTGTGCGACTCCGCCCTTCCACACTATGCCTCAGCGTGGTTGCCGCACTCCCGCTGCGTAGAGTGCATACCGCTTAATAGTTAAAGGTCCGCCGGCCAAGCTTACCACAGTGACGCAAGGAACTGGTTTCGTGGGCTGGGTGGCGCTCCTCAATTTGACCTACCACCACAATCAATATTGTCGCCTCTGTTGTGCTTACGGAGTCACGCGGTCATAATAAGTTGCTGCTAACACCACCTCTACAATGTCTGCTAACCCTCGAGTGGTTATTCACCTACTGACAATGAAGTGTAGATCTCCACTAGATGCTGTTCCTTCGAGAGACGAGGTGAAGCTGGCGGAAAGGATAGCGATACCCTACATTATTTCAAACTGTGACAGCTGGAATTGGAAGTGGGGAAGTTGAAGGTGGTGGAAGAAGAGGACCAAGAGTTTCAATCAGAAGGGGATTGTGCCGAAGTCACGACGTCACTAACAGTAAAGGCACATTCACGTCTTTAGGAGGACAGACTTTTTCGGAGGAGAGGTTTGGCTATACTAGAACTGTTATCTTACACAAGGTTGACAACCGGGGAAATGGGATTGTGTCGCGTTTCCAGACTTAAGCTGCAGCGGAGTACCACTGGGCGTGAACTGTGGAACAATCTCGCAGCAGGTGCGCCACTACATGATCGAGGCTCGTTCGCTCTAATGATTAATCGCAGGGTCGCACCGCGGATCACGTGATGAGTCAGGATGTGAAGAAACTGCGGCCTTCATTGCCCATGCTGTGATCGGTCTTACTGTTTTATGCACTTTGTGCCTGTGTATATTTGGTGTTGAAGGCATTTCATAAATATTTCATCGTACTTTGCACATTTGGGACATAAGTAGTCAGTGGTGAAAACAAAACGGAAAGCGAAAACAAGGAAAAGAAATAAGTGGTAAAAGCATCCTACCGCAGCAAACTCCAAAAAAAAGTTCAGCTATGGAAATCTATGGAAACCCGATTCTATCGTAGAAGTGCGAAACGCCGACGTAGCTCGAGAACCCAACACTGACCTGCGCCACCCAGCCTACGACACCAGTCCCTTGGGCCCCCGTGATAAGCTTCACCAAGCGGACCCTTAACCATTACACCCTATTACTCGTTTGCCTCAAGGATTTGGAAAAAACAAAACATTTTCTGTTATTGCATGGAGGACGGAGATTCTGCCTATAGTACTCGTTCTTGCCGTTCCGGCGTACCGTTCAGACAGTTCCCTTGTTAAGGCCTTCGAAAGCGATATTTGAGTTTAGACTTTTTTTATAGGCCTTGCATCCTTTGGACTAATTACAGTAGTCTCCACAGAATTTGACGATCGAGACCGAGACTTCTCCGCGCAAAGCTCAAAGCGTTTTGGATTTTTGCTAGAAATCCAAGTACGCACAATAGTGCCTATCCATCACAAATGATCTGGTCCCGTGTGCACAGCTGTGCAAGCTAAATTGCCTCAAGGGACATGACTGTCCCAATGAGTCTCATTGCTACTGGTCTACTAACCCCAAGTGGCAGCGACGTCGCCACACTCTGTGGTGGAAAGCTGTGTGAGTACATTTCGGGTTTTCGTGTTGCGTTCTTGGCTGTACGTCCGTCAAAGTTGACAGCACGGAGGAAGCGTTTGGCCGGGCATGGTGAAGCTGAAATAACTGCGAACCATGTTCGAGCCTCCGAAACGGCAAAATGAAATACGTAGAATACATATTTTCTCCCACCAACCTCGTTGGCACAGAATAAATAAGAGAAAAAGAGAGAAAGAGAGACACAATACATATTGGCGCACGAAATGCGGTGGACATCGTGTCAGGTTTGCTAATGCAGTCACAGAGTTTTCAGAACTCCTGTTTTAACGAGTCTTCCTTGCAGAATATCTGCTCTCTCTTCACCTGTTCGGTTCTCGAGTTTCACTTCTTCTTTCCTTAATGATTGCAGCTCGTGGTACTTATTGCGTTCCTTCCAGCAACTCACTCTTCGTTGAAAACCATCTTGTGCTGGACATTGGCTGATGTCATAGAAGCTCACCCTTCAACTGAGCAAATTTTCCATTTCAGCAGCCGTTCCTTGAGCGGTGAGAGCTTGTTTCGATGAATGGCAGTACATCTCGACTTGACGTGCAACTCTAGCGCAGTTCCGGAGTGGACGTTCCTTAATGGAAATCCCTGATTGCCCGTCAAGTCTTGACGTCTTACTTTTGTTTCGCTAGTCGTTTACACTTGAACAGGTAGCACATAGCTCTCTCCCTCAATCCTCAGCCTCAAACAGTGTGGTGTACAACAACATCAGTCCATAAAAGTGCTATCTATCCACCAAGTTTCAGGACGGATAACACCCAAACACGTGTAATCATTCATTGAGCAGTACCGTGGGAAACTTTAGCCTGTCTCGAGCGTAGTAGCGCAAGTCTCGATGTCAAGCCGGGCAAGGGGATTTCAATGGGAAACAACGTAGAATGCACGAGAATCGAAACTATGACGACGCCTGCGGCAAAAAAAAAAAACATCTGGATCTTTACTCAGCGTCGAACCCCTCGTGGCGGATTGAACAGTTCTCGTAGAGTAGAAGGCTGATTCGTATGAGAGAAGGCTGACTCGTATGCAATAAACGTTTTTCAGAAATTTAGGTGGGGGAAACACCAGGACTGATTACGCGTAGAATCGAAAAAATGTATCATAAGCTGCATCATAATAAGGATAAAGGATAAAGGACGGCGTTACTCAATCCCTTCTGGGATGCGCCAGCGCATTCTACTTCTACGGGATGTCGTGGAGGCGACATGAATGCGTATTTGGCCATACAATGACTTGCGGTGGCCAGCCGATGAACAAGTCAGCGCTCTATCCTTCCCAGACAAGTCCGGTACCAATTCACCGACTTCGGAGGGATGGAAGGCTGGTTGGCCTGGGCGGGAAATCCGATCCAGGAACCTGGTATCGAGTGCACGCGACAGTCGCGCCTCCTCCGACTGCGCTACACGCACCCCTAAGCTGCATCATAGCTCTTCTAAACAGCGCAAGTTTTAGGGGCAGCGCCTTCATAGGTGTTCCGTATTACAGCAGTGGAGCCAGCTTCACGGAATGAATAGCAAGAACTTCGAATAAGCGCATTACTAAGAAACTTTCTGGAATAAGGAATTATTGATCCTTGTTGAAGACGTTGCGAATACTTGAATAATTTTGAAATCTCGCAGAGCTCAATACTTATGAAAGTGCCATATTTTTAGATTTTGAGCATTCGTGCTCGACTGGAAGACATTCAAATGCTTATTCGAATGGATCATTCGATTACAACTATGATTAAAATTCGCAATCGAACCATCTGACAGAATCACCTTTTAGCACGACCTGAATGTGCTTTGCCCGTCCTTCTTCTAAGCTCGTTCATTAATGGTTCAGGCAGAACTGAGGCATCCTTCCTCAGGTGGTAATTTAAATGACGGTGAGGATGAACCAGGAAAACACCAAGCAAGACAATATTTGCGATTCATGAAGACCTAGGGGAGCACTCCGTCGTCATGAGCCCGACTTTGAGCCGCGGGTTATCCCTGTTCGTTAGCCTTTATGTGGCCGTGCTCCCCATGCATCCAACAACCACAATACGCCACCTAAAGGTGTTCGCCCGGCAGTGGCGGCAGCTAAATTTGTCGATTATGCTGACACTTGCACTTGGCTTCATTGTGGAGGCACTCCTCGACCTTGGAAAACCTCTAGAAATATTCAACTAAGCGGAAGAGTTCAATGCGACCAAGTCAGGACTTGCAGCGTTTCTCAACAGCGTTTATTCAACACCTTCACTTCAGATGAATTTCTTCTCTATTCCTTAAGGAGAGGCAAAGTATAGAAGAAATACATTTAAACTGTGCGCTCATTTTGAGCCAAGACTATCCATCGTTGAGTAGTCATGGCTCAAAAAATTAGCGAATGGGAAAGTATTAGGGGGGGGGGGGGCAAAAGTAATGAGACACCCCATGCCGTGTCCATATATCTCGTGGTGGAGTCTGGTTTCGTGCTTGTCGTATTTGTATGTTTGTGTGCTACTTACTGAAGCTCATCTGAGAAGTTACCACTTCCGCCCTTTCCAGAAGCATGCCAAAAACCCCAGCCTGTCTCATGCCGAAACCCCTGTCTGACGAGTCGACCTGTGTCGCGCAAATCTCCCCCAATTCCCAACCCCGAGCAGCCTGGGCTCAATATTCACGCAAGATGAGAAGTACGTCTTCTGCCTTAACCCTGCCAAGCAGCGAGTCTGGGTGAGGCCTGGTGACCTGTTACCGACCTTCGTTCGGTGAGATGTTCACGGCGAGAAGCATCTTTGGAGCTTTTGGGTTTGCGCCCATGGATCGGTTTACCGGAAGCTGCTTCTTAAGAGCACTACGATGAACTCCAAGGCCATGGTGAACGAAATAGAAGAGATGGGCCGGAGACTCGCTCTTATTCATTCGCAGCGCTTCAAGAAGGTCTCCTCTTCGACAACGCCGCACCCCATCGGGAACAAGTAAGCATGGATAAGCTTGGCCAGCTGGGCTACGTTCACATGCTTCACCCACCGTATTCGCTGCACATCTCTCCATGCGACTACCACTACTACTTGAGCCTACAGGACTTCCTAGTCGGAAGGGACACAAGAACCCAAGCAGTCCTTGACAACCATGTCGAGCAGTTGATCAACACCAGGCCCAAACAGTTCTGGAAGGATGGGATCAGGAAGTTGGCTGAGCAAAGGCAGCAAGGTCCTTGCCTTTAATGGCAAATACGCTCCTCAGCATCGTTAAGTTGTAATTGAGTTATAGAGAGATAAAGATTTTTTCATTTTGTCTCATTACTTTTGCCCCCCCCCCCTAATAGATCAAGTTAAAATATTTGCTTGCTTTGGACTGGTCAAAGCTAATCAGTCAGCACTTTTTAATGGTTTCATCAGAGGTTTTTAGTGTAGTCATGCTCTCAGATTTTTTTTTCGAAAATTTGAGTGCTTTCGAATACCGAAGGTCTTCGAGCATTCGAATTCGAACATATTCGGAAAACATGACCTTTCTGATTATTCGAAGTCGAGTACGTAGAGAAATGGGGTTTTGATTTTGAATGATTTTCGAATGACTTCGACTACCCGAAACTTTCGAGTGATTGAATTCAATTACTTCCGAAAAACGCGATTTTCTGCCTTTTATGGCGACACCGATGGTATCTGAGATATGCCTTTGAACTGGTCGAGCCGTTAACGACTGCTTGAGGTGGTGAGGAGCGTGATATGATGACGCGTGGCAGCATTCCCACCCTTTCAACGATCTGGAGTCCACCTCTTCCACCTTTTCACCTGCTCCTCACTCATCCCTCTGCCGGGTTTCCCGCAGGTCTCTCCCTCGTGCCATGGACCAAGTTTCAGTCTGCGTGGATCTCATTGCCTCTTTCAGTTGGGTGAATGCTTTATTGCGAGCTGCAAAATGGTTCTTTTGTCCTGCCGTATTCCTACGCCATTGTGCCTGGTTTCGCATTTTACCAACTCTCCTTCCTCTCTCAATCTTAATAGAGTTTTTCAGTGATATATTTGAAGCGGTCCGACCACATGTCTAGACATAAAGGAGGATCTCGCACTTCCATGGAGAGTCGTGAATCGTGGTCAATTAGTGCTCATAGAAAAATCGCTGCAACTACGAGTGGCGAGGGTCCATCTTCCGCCGCCTTGTTGCGGTTTCTTGGTTGTTTCTCTGCGATGGACACTCCATCACAATCAAGCTGTGGGCGCTTTCTGCGGTTCACGACGCGTGTTTTGTTCACACCTCACGGCCAACACATCTTGCTCTCCCGGGAGTGTAAAGGACTTCATCTTCTCAGATTTCTTCGCGGAGTGCTTGTCTCTTTTTCGGCGCCGATTGAGATCGCTTTCTTGAAGTGCGCTCAATATCGTGGTCGTCGGTGTTTGCTCAGCTGCTAGATCAAGGTCTAGCTCTCGAAAGACGATCTTCCAACTTTTGAGTGCATAGGCTTGGATGCCACTGCCATTTGTGTCGATTCTTTCTAGACAGTTCTAGGAGTTGGTAGAAAGGACGTGCAATCGGGGCTACCTGCGAGGATGCAGAAGCGCCACCGAAAGTGTCTGTTAATTCCAACGTGAAATTGTTGTCATTGGCACCTAGTGCAAGTCCTTAATATGGATGCCTAGGCTTCATTGTCACCGAAAAACGTGAAGAATTGCTGGTTTGGCCTAGCAAGCGACTCCATGGTCTCTGGGCTTTAGGTTCGAGGGTGATTGAGTGCCTCGCTTTCCAGTGTAGGTGGTGAGGAGCACATGTTTGGGAGCAAGGAGGAGAGGGAGGAAAGGCCGAGACCTGGAGTTGCGCCGCGTGCACTGGGAGAAGGTGTAGTGACGGGAACGCCCGTAAAGCGCCGCGCAACAGTGGTTGGTCAGGAGATAAAGCCGGTGTGGATTATGGGCCTCAGCTCGGAGATCTTCGTTTTCCTAGAAGGATGAGAGGATCATTTCGCCTCTATGCACGTTGTAAGGACGCTTCTTTCCCATCTGTGTGCACTCTTTGTAAGGGAGCACAGCATCTACCACAAGAGGAGCAATTGGAGAAGCAGATGGTCTGATTCAAGAAAGCGAATCACAGCGTCATATAAAAAGCTCATAGTCCACGAGATCTACGTATTTGAAAAAGAAGGCGATTGAGGTAGTGCTGGCTTCTGCTAGATGAGAATCGTGACTGAGATTCAATCCGATCCAGATACGGATTGTGGGGATGTGAAGGTATCATAAAGTGTATGCGACGTAGGCGAGCGCAACGTAGAAGAAGACGTTTTATCGAAATATACAGGGCGTCAGCGCTCGCATTCTGTTCGCTTCCAGGTGAACCAAATCACTTACCCCTCTTAGGTGGTATCATACTTGTTTGGGCTTCATCCAACATGGGCCTGCCTATCGGGAGGCCACCACAAGTCTCCTTGTGGGCGAACTGCGAAATCAAGCTGATTCCACAGTAGCAGTAAGCCCGTAGAAGCATAACACGCGTACTGCGGAGCTGAGACTGGATGGTGCTTTCGCTTCTCACCGCTGTCCAGCGCTATCCCTAGCTTGTTCAGCACAGCTACTCCTTTTAGGGTTTTGTCAGCAACCCCTTTCCATACTGCTAGTTCCACTCAACAACACTATTTGCTAAGTGAAGGCGTTCTCTTCATGAGTTTCGATCTGTTTGCTCAGATTTGCTACGAAGACACTTTTCGTGGAAACACTCTGTAGAGTACTGATCCCTCTCGTCGTGTTTCTGAACATGGCTTGAGCGGTGTTGATGTGAATGTCATCGTAAACCCTTCTCCTCAGCATTCCTCGAATTCGGATTATGACTCAACGAGGGGTTAATGCAGTGATAGCTGCCCATGGAGAACTTCAAGAGAACTCAAGAGACACAATAACACTTAACCGTTAGTTACGGGCAAACTCAGTTACATACATGGTGGTAGGTCTTATTAGGTTTAAAGTTTCCCGCCACTCATGGTCAGTTCTGCACCTTGCCAAATTTTTGAAAATTCCTCTGGAACCTTTCGACCAAAATGTATGTAAATTTTGGCCAGTAGTCTGTATATGCCATTTTCACGTCGGATTGGACACTTTTCAAATCAAAATGGACACTCTTCTAAGCTGTAGCTTAGAAGAGTGTACAATTTATAGTTTCTAATAGCTTTAAGACATTTAAAATCAAAGCGAACTCTTCTAAATCGAAATGATCTTTAGGCAGGTAAAGCTACAATCTCAATAAGACAGTTAGAATAATTTTTTGTTCAAGGAAAATTTGGACTAACTTTCTCTAAAATTTTTCAAAATCAAATATTTTAAAATGTTATCGTAATATGTATGTGTTTTAATATATTTAATATATTCTCGTTTAATAGTGTTAACAGTATTAATGGTGTAGCACCAGGGAACAATATAAGAAATTACTATCAAGCTATTGTCGTACAGTCATGCTCACTGGAGCTGGTAGCGACGTCGTGTCGCTCCAGCGGTGAGAGCCGGAGCCGCGTTTTGCGTCTCAGCCGAGTGCGACTAGCGTCCTGTCCGCGATGTAGAAAATTCACGAGACGGTAACGGGACGCGGCTGGGACGCAACGAGTGTCTGGGAATATGTCACCGATTATGGTGGTCCACATGTTTGCTAACTGATGACTGTGTTGAAGAGGATAAATAAGCTTGAAAGCCGTGCTGTAAAAGTGGCGGGACACGTTTCCGCCAGCCCAATAGATGGATAGATAGATTGATTGATGTATGAGCAAAGCGTGGCGCTCAGACGGAATTTGATGTTGCACATCGCTTCTTTAAAAAGCCGGTGGCTCCAAACGACCCGACTTAAGGCCCGTTCTTCTCTGGATTCTACGATGTCGCTCTTTTGGTAGGGTTGCTACTCGAATAGTTTTTCGGGGTATGGAGATGACTGCGTTGGCAAATCAAAAGCCGATTTGAACATGTGAACCAATTTAGGCGAGAGTCAAACATTTCTGCGTAAGAGGCATGCCAGAAATAATTCAGACTCGCTTATGGGCGATCTCTGTCCTCCCGGTCAGTTCTCCACTTCGATGAATTAGAAACCAGCCACCACGACTACTCCTACAGCTACTGTAGCAGTTATTCTGTTAAGTAACCTCATTGAGTGATTTTATTCTGAGATTTTCCGGTTTGAAATGCGCAGTTTCCTGTGATGTGAAGAACTAAAATTCGCTTTCCGAGTCGTCCGTTTATCCGCGTGTCGTGCGCCCTCGGAATGCTGTTGCCGTCGAGGAAAGTCAACCTTCTTCTCAGAAGAATAATGGCCGGCTGAGTATTCCTAGAACGCTTCGTCCCGACCTTTGTCCGGTCGTCCAGCTAATCCCAGAATACCACGCGCCGCTGAACACGAGCTCAATGGCTGCGCCGCCTCGCGGAGCGTCCTACTTCTCCGGTTCTCTCCGCTCCCATCTTCTCCACTTCGCTGCTGGGGTAGTTACGCTTCACCTGGAAGAGGCAATGCGGACCTGCCGCAGCTGTACACTCAACGATTCCGAAAAGGATGCGGGGTCAGAACATTCCGACGGAAGCATTGCCGAGTTTCGCTTTTCCAGCGCGGGGGCATCCACTTATCGAGCTTCTTCATCTTTCCGAGGCCTTTCAAACCATCCGTAACAGCAGTTTTACTGACTCCTAGATCTTCCGCAGTTTCACTGACTTTTGCGATGGATTCAGCTTATACGAAGGCCTTCAAATCGACGCCCTGGACTGCTGTGGGTCTGCCTCTTCGAGGTTGAAATTTCGAGAGCAAAATTTCTCGCATCACCGTTGCACAGCTCTATTCTGCCCCACACATGGTTGATTCGCCGGGTTGTTTCCACTGCGCATTGGATTTGAAGTTGAAATAAAATAGCGCTCGGAAATCCTCGTTCGACGTACTTCAATAAGTCCTCGAAGAAACACAATTACTAAGCATAGATGGAACACAAATTATTCCATCAGACCGAGCGAAGAATTCCGTATTACATGACGCAGTTTCTTTTTTCTTTTCTTCAGTATTCAAGCGAACTTCTCTTCCGACATCTTTAGTTTTATGCTTTTTTACACTATGCATGTCTAGCAGGGTCGCTTAAGAATATTGAGAACAGAAGCTGAGAGATGGAGTTCCTGCCGAAGGTGGTAAAACCACTCAAGAAAGAAGAATGATCGAAAATCGAGAAGATGGTCATTTAGATGGCCTGGAGCTTTGGTCCTCATTCGTATAGTTATTGAATTTATCACGTCCGACAAGGTGTTTGTGAAAAGTTATTAAACGGATGAGGTGTTGCTTAGTGCGCAGTTGTTTGCTTTGCAACGATGTTCAGTTATTCAGAGTTTTGTTCCAGGGGTGTGCGTTTGACGATTAGCGATTTACCGGATTTACCTTCATTTTTCGTTAAAAACTTTAACGAAGTTTAACAACGAAAACTTCCGTTAAATTGCGTTAACAACCTTTTTCGCACCATTTTCGAAATTTTACTTCTTTTTCGTGTAGATGCATTCGGGACAAATTTTTTGGATGAGGCTTCGCAGCATCGTTGCGATGCCGAGGAAACCCTCTACTTATTTGAACCAGTCGGTCGGCATTGTCATCATATTTCGAGAATTCTTCCTCCTTTCTTCCTCCCTGACCATTTTATTTATGGCGACTTTTTTTATGCAGTTGTTTCGTATTGTGTATTGTAGGCTGATTCTCGCGCTTGATTGCTACTTGTTAGTTTTTCTTCCCAATCAGTCAGCTTATTTCACAGTTTTTGTGGTGTCCATTTCATAAGTGGGGTTGAAAAGGCATAAAAGACGCGACCAAAACGCTGCGATGGTGTGAGAAACGAAACAATCAAGAAAAAGGCTCCTTCCATCTTCCTCCCTCGCAAGTTTTCGGGAAGGCTGGACGGATTCTTTGTGCAGCATCAGATGGTGATTGTGGGACTACATTAGGGCAACGTTGAGCTCCGCCCTAGAGCGCGGCTGCTGGTGTTCCCGCTACTTTCCCTTTACTGAATTTCATGATTTGCCTGTCAGCGATTTTGCTTAGCTTCTTCGAGGGCTCTTTTGGCGGTTTCCTTTGGGAGAGGCGCAGTCAGTATACCCGAGAAACAGTGAACATATGTACAGGGTACGCCATAAATCTGGTCACTCAGTAAAACGCGAATTACTCATGCGAAATTGTTAGGGAAACAGCGAAACTTCTTCCGCAATTTACAAACAATCTATTCAACAAGCAAAGTGGATATCGTCCAATACGACCTCCCTTGGCACGAACGACAGCCTTCGGACGCTTCGGGTAGGACTCAGTGGCGGCACGCAGGGTTGTTTGCGGAATTTCTCTTCACGTTTTTTCCGCCTTTCAACCATCAAAATACGCAGTTATTGCCTGAAAGTGGCGAAGATTTATACAGGAAAGAAGGGATTGTTCACAAAAACATTTATGGAGTTCCTCTGATAGTTGGGGCTGCAGTTTCTTCTACTGGACTGACTCAATAGCTTTTGAATGAAAAAAAGGGCCAAGATGGGCCAAGGTCAACACGGATATCTACCTTAACGATGTTTTAAAGAAGATGTTTCTTCCCTAGGCTCAATAACTCATTGAGAATTCAACATGGACCTTTCGACAGGACAGAGCACACGCTCACAAGTCCGAAATAACAGATTTGAATGTCGTGGACTACCGCGTGCGCTACAAGGCACAATACGACTCACGGTCTGATAACCTCAATAGAAAAGGCATGGAAGGAAATTACGCAAGCAACCCACCAACCCATAAGTCCTACCCCAGGCGTCTGACGGCTGTCATTCCTGCCAGCGGGGATCACATGGAATTATATTCATTTTGCCTGTTAACTAGATTGTTAGTAAATCGATGAGGAGGTTTCGCTGTTCGCTGAGCAATTCTGCGTGTGTCATTCGCTTTTTAGTGAGCGACCATATTTATGGCGCACTCTGTATATAAAAACAACAAAATTAAATAAAAAAGAAGAAGCCGATGACCGCTCCCGTTGGTTATTACATATGAGGATAGTCCAAAAGCTGGTACTTTACATGCAGTCTATTGAATGAAATTTTTTTAAAAGCGTTTCGCTTAGTTCTCATGACTCCTCAGTTGAGGTAACCAAGAAGAAACTGCTAATTTAATCTTTTTCCAATGAGTGGGAAAGAAACTTCATTTGGTTCCTAGTTTCTCGTAAGAGAAGGAAGCTTCTGAAAGAACTACCTGCAGAGCACAACACAAATATCACGTTATGTACATCAGACTATATAGAGAACAGTGCAGAGACGAGCTACAAATATCCCCGATAGTAGCCTATGGGACCAACTACCTCTGGTCTTGAAGAGCAGCACTGCGCCTAGAGTGGACTATCTGAGCGTAGCCCCTTTTACCTGCTTGCGGTGCCGCTAAGTCTGTGTATGTTACTCGGTGATACTTATCTTATGTAGAGTGCTCGCCTAGTATGTTAATGTTTTCTCATTCATTCATTTGCTCTGCGTAATATTACAATACATTCATATAGGTAAGTTTGGACCCTAGTTGGGTACTCACAACACCCGGAGTGAGTTAAACCTTCGTTCGCATTTTCGATCGAGATTTTCCTGGAGAACAAAATCCGAAGGAGCAAACATTGTCCAGTAAACTAACTATTACGTGGGTCAATCCCGTTTTTCTCAAAGCCCTTTGATATCTTGACGATATCAAGCGTCTTCAGTCGATGTCAACTCTTGCGTATGCAGATTCCTAGTTCTTCGAATATTCGCCCTTGTAAAAAGTGTGCCATCGCATGAGAAGTGAGGGCATGTAGTCGGATAGTGCAAGATCGGTACTGTAAAATGGATGAGGAGGGTGTTCAGCGTAGTCCAATTCCTTCACTTCTTCCTTCGCTTGTTCAGCTGTGGGGCGTTGTCCGGCTGCGCAGGACCTAATTTCTGTTGGCCATTACCTGCCGCTTTCGACCTAGTTCGACACAAATCCGCTCTAGCTGCGCCGTGTGGAGATCACTACCACCAGATTGCTGACTTGGAGTTCCCTCTGTAGATCGTTCCTTCAAAATTGCTTAGAGACCCAATAGTCCCTTTCTTCGGAATCCCTTTCCGCCACCATGTGGGATCTTCTCCACGATTCTGCCCATAGATCTTTCAATCAGATCTCGAGGGATAATTCGACATGCATTGCAAATCGCTGTCCCTGACCAGCGGAATGGTGTGCAGCAACTTCCTCGAGGTTGAGGTTGCGCAGTGGCCACACCATGTGCGTAAGGCCTATGTTATACTTCGGCGACGCTGTTGTCGGCGACGTCGTCGACAGTGTTGCGCGGGCTGCTACGCACTGCGTAACATCCACTCAACACTGCCGCCGACGTCGCCGATAGCGTCGCCGAAGTATAACATAGGCGTAACGCATTGCGGCACATTTTATCCGCCTTGTCCGGGAAGGAAAGGAGTCGAGAGAAGGATTGCTGCAAGCAACCCATAGTGGCCTGACGGAGCTCGTTATAGGGTTGGTGTACGCAGTGCTTTCATATCTTCCGAATCTATTCAACACCGCTGCTACAAGAGAAGTGGCTGGTCTTCAAGACGATCGTCTCCGTTCAAGGACCACTTGAATCGCTTCCTAACGGTAACGATCATTTTCGGAATAGTCCGCATTTCACATTTTCTACCTCTTCAAAGTAATAACCGAATTAAATTATCGACGTTCAGGTAAGCAGCAGAGCGCATCTGATCAAACCATTTCAGTCATTTCGTGTAAAGGGTGTTGTTGGTCACTTACTAAGCTCAAACATTTCGAGAATAACAGGACCAACATGCGAGCGAATTTTTCGCTCGATTTTGAAATCCGTTTGCATTGAAATTTGCAGTCAAACAACAAACGAGGTGTTGCCCGGGTTGGGCACAATTGCAACAAAAAAACTACGCATGCAACTTCGCCTTTTCTGTGACATTCTGCAAAATTGATTAGCAGTGGGAGGCCATGGATCACGTTACGACTGGCAAAAAATTCGCATGTGTTCCAGAGTGTTCAACTTGATATCGGAGATACGATAACAGATTCATAAGTACGATTGATAGGGAAGCCGTGCGGGTAATTGCATGATTGTGCCGTCATCCACGGTTCTCCACTTCACCTAAGGCTTCAAGACTGTCTGAGCAATCATACTTCTTATTATTATTCCAAAAATAAAGTGGGTATCGAACGTTTCGCTCATCTCAAGATGTGATGTGATGGGGGTGCAAGGTGCGATCTCAGCGTCATCAAGCCATAACATTTTCGCTTTGCTGCTTTCCAAAGTGGGCCATAAAACTTGAATGTAGCTATTTAGAAGGGCTAGATTTTCAAGAACATTCAAAAAGTGATAAGCTTTTTTGTTGATCATCCTTTAGGATTGTAGCCAACGGACGCGAGCCCAGGGAAACGTTCTTCCCAACAAATGGCTGTCCATTTAAAAAAGGCTTTGATGGCAGTGCAGCGGTGGCGAATCGAAGTCGAGCGGTATTTCTAGGTTAGGCCGACACTTTGCAAGTTTAGGAAGGAGGATTGCGCTGTGCTAAGCCGCATACCCTTCGCAGTGAGCAGTGAACCGTTCCGTCGGTGCATTCTCAAGGATGATGCAGTTAAGCGCTACTCATCGAAGCGGTACTTCCCCTCGGCCACCTGTCTATTCACTCATCGCTCGTGAGCAGAGAAAACGAAGGCTCCACCGAGCTCACCCAGTCGATCCACAAATCAGCTGCTCCGCCTCCTCAGATACAACTCCCGTTTGTTCTCTTTGCAGCTTGAGACTGAAGTCGATATTGGCCCTGGTTTGGTGCTCCTCAGTCCAGTGGACAACGACCTCCTATCTCTGTGACGTCCTGTCCAATTCCTTGCAGCCCTTCGCTGAGTGCCCGGAAATGCGTCGAAATTTGATACTGGAATCGATGCTCGTGGCACCTCCTTGAGCGGTCTGTGAGGCTGCTTCCCGTGCGGATCGCTATCGTTTTCAGCAATTGGACATGCCAGCCAGTTCCTGTTCTCCTTTCTCCAGCGCATGCTGCGGAGCTCTGTCCTCTGCCCGTGCTGATCTGCCACCACCGCAATCAAGGCCTCGGTACTAACCTTCCTGTTGCAGATTACCGTCGCGAGTAAGCGCAGAATGAATGGGAGTGAACAGCACTGCGCTCAACTCGAACTTCATCGGCAACTGGACTAGGGAGCAGGTGGTCACGCTTGTGAGGTGATCCTTTCCGCTTATCGTATATAAAAAATGCCTCTCTGTAATGAAGTCTGCAGCAAAAGTATGTCACGGACACCTGTGTGCAGTACTTCTTGCAGTAATTCGCCTTTTGCTGTTTACCATTAGGCGCAATCTGCACGTTATAAAGAATGAGCGAATGAACTCAGTGTATCACTGCTGAAAATCTGGTGTGAAACATCCTGAAATGATGGATACCAGTAGGTGCAGTCTAGTCTCAAGACAGATCTTTCATCCACAAACAGCAGGTGCCCTCGTGGCGTGGCGCAACTTGGTTTAAGCACGAGGTCACTGTTAAGGGTCTCCTCCCACAGCTCATCACCATTTCCCGTTTGATATTGTTTTTTTTTGTTGACGTTCTGATGTGAACCCGAAGCAGGGGATACCGCCTTGTGCACGGGAGGCTCGAGTTCGTTTCTCCCCTCTGCTTAACTATTTGTCTGCCGTTGAAATTGCTGCCGTATCTCATCAAACCTGCTCTTTGGGGGGGGGGGGTAGTAAACACCAGAAATCACTGGAAAATAAACTCACCACCACGAGTCTGTTCCTCCCTTTCCTTCCGGTCGTGTTCTGGCCAGGCACCTTGAATTCAAACTGTCCGGGATCTTTCCACTCTAGTCGATGGAAAGGCATAGAAGTCGTCTGTACAGAAAAGAAGACGACCATTCGAGAATCCGTATTCTCTCCTTTAATCACCGCTAGTCTGCTTGCTCGAGTAGCTACTGACCCACATGGAAGGAATTAACCACTGATGTTTCTATCGGATAACCAGTGCACCTCACAGTCTACGACTAATAGAGCATGTGAATGCATCTAGCATTATTGCTAGTTAATCTCTCGTTGATCATTTGATGCTTAACTATGTCATTATAACCGTTTATACATAACGTTAACTTAATGCGTTCCGAGTGGGTTTTTTAAGAATCAGTTTGAACCGTATTCAATTCAAATTGCAGTCCTCTCAGCTCGAATTAGACTTCCTTCAAATCAGACTGAGCGTCTTCGAAATCATGTTAGAACCTCACACAATGTACCACTAGTTATTAACAAAAAACATTACAGGGTGCGGCAAAATTACCCGTGCTCTAAAAATTCGATGGTTTTTGAAACTTTGCAGATCAAGTCTAACTATCAAATTTATGTACTGCAATCATGGCAATTCAAAGCATGCTAACAGTTTTCAAAACGATCACCTTCAGCCTCCTCACAGTCCTTCAGACATTCCACAAACGTTTCGCATGTGGCACGCAGGTACGGCTCATCCATTTCGTCCTAGGATTTCAAAAGCGCTTCTTTAAGAGAGTCCAAATTTGGGTGTCTGGTAGATGATCCTTTTCTCTAAGATGGCCTTTACAGAATAATTCATCGGGTTAAGGTCCGGAGAACTGGAAGGCCATTTGTCGTGTGTGATGAAGTCAGGCAGTTGCTCGGCGCACCAGTCCTCTTGTTGAAAGCATTCCGAAATGGGAATCCGCCCACGGCTTGAGAACTTTTTCCAGGATATCCTTGCAAACAGCTGCGTTGATTTTCACGCCAGCTTCGACCAAAACTGTTAGAGTTCTTCTGAAGATATGTCTCTTCCCCAAACCACGGACCATGGAGTGAGGCTGTTTCGCACTTTCCTAAAGTCGTCTTTTGGCGGTAGCATCAGCAAGCGAGTCCCCAGTAATCCTCTTATTTTGGGAGTTGAGGACTGGATTCAACGTGAAAATCTTTTCATCGCTAAAGAGGATGTCTCGAGCGCGTGCCACCGTGAATCCTTGCAGCAACCTTTTACAACTCCCCATTCCCTTCTTCTTCGTCCGCCGATGCCTAACCCTTTTGTACTCAAATACGTATGGATTCCACAATGTTCAGTCAACATATCTCAGGCGAGTAAAGCAGAAACATTACGGAAAAAAGTGACAAATTTTTAAATGTCTAGGTGCACGGGTAATTTTGCAGTATATACATATATGAAGATAAATATAAATAAATATATATGATACAGGGCGTCAAAAATATGATAGTACCTTTTCAATCCCATCTGTCTGCAACTGGAATATTCTCGCGCTTATTTCAAAATGAAGAAATAAGGAGATTTTCCGTGTGTCATGCGATGGGGCACGTGGAGTGCATTCGGAGGCGCCGGCTGTCGCATCCGCCCGACCAGGTTGTTGGTTCGGATTTCCCACTCAGGGCAACCAAACCCCCAGATCCCTAAGGTGTTGGTGTCTTGGAAGAATAAGCAACTGGCTTGTTCATCGGCGCTCGCTCAGCACTCGTTGTTTGTTGGAATACTTGAGCAAACGTTGTTTTCACCATGTTGGTTAGCGATTACAAAATCTTTATCCATTCTTTAGTTTTGACAGTGAATTCTTGCAACTGTTTCCACTAAAGTAATTAAATTTACACGCAAGTTAAAGGCTAGGGAAGAGGATGGCAGTTTTATGGTTAAACTTTTCACTTGGTGCCGTCACTATGTTGATGCCTCTTTTTAAACTAAAGTTTTTAAATCAACGATTTTTTGAGGTTTTCCTAAAAAGGTGTCCAGTTTGTTTGGAAGTTATTCAGTCAGTTTTAAAGAGTTTGCTAGAAAATTGTTCAACTTAAGCTAAAAATAACGCAATCACTAAATACATATTCGATTACCGTTAATTACCGCTAGAATAAAAAACTCTAGAAATCGTTATCACTACACTTCAGATACCTATCACGAGCTACGGTTCAGGATTTACGATTTACAGAATTTCGGGTTTCATTAACGCACACCTTTGCTCACCACTCCCTCCCTTGAAAGCGTCCGAGCACCCTCACACGGTGAAGGATCCACTATGATTTCTAGTCAGACTCACTTGTGTGGACGAGGCAAGGCACCTCTTGATCTAAATCCCCTCAAACCAGGGTCGCGAAAATGTATGCTGTTATAGAAAAGCCAGCACAGTTTTATGAGCTGTCGGCCAAGATTGCTACAAGCTTTACTTCGGGCGACGTTTTGCCGCCTCTCTCTCTCTCTCTTGATGCCTGGAGAAGTCGAAAATAGTTTATGAGGCTACTCCCAGAACGACCACTTCATCATTCAGGGCTCAATTCTCAAGAACCATCTGTCCGTGCGGTCTCTCGGCCGCACCGACGGTTTCTTGACGGCTTTGTCGTGGCAATAACTTCTCATCATTATAGCTGCTACCTATGTCATGGTTTCCTCAGGAAGGGCATCTTAACTACGTCGATTAGGGCAAGTTAGAAAAAAGCGAATAATGGACGGCATCCACAAAAATGCTTATTTCTCCAATATCGATTGATGGCGATCGACAGTTCAAAAACGAACTTCGGATTCGTGCTCAGCGACCTTGATTACCCCCGGAGCTGAAGCTTCGTGCCGCTTGAACGTCACCCACAATAATCGATAATATCGATCGATATCGATTGGTCAACTTCAGATTCATGTTCAGCGACCTCGACTACTCCCAGGGTTAAAGTTTCATGCCGCTCGAACGACATCCACAAAAAATATATATTTATTACATGAACTAATCATGTAAAATAAACGATGAGTTGATAGAAAAGGTAACACAAAAGATAAAATTAGGTAACATAGAAGCTTAAAAATAAACAGGTGAGATACAGAGTTGTGAGAATGAGAATTAAGTCACGCTAAGCCATCGGCTGCCAGGCCATGCCTTTAAAGGATGAAAGGTTATCAGGAATGATAGCTCTTTTGGAGTACTTCAAGTAGTCAGAAGCAGCTCTCACAGAGAAATGGTTTACTCTGTATTTTGACCTTGCTTTGATAGGAACGATCTTAAGTGAACCTCCTCTGGTAATCGACCTTCTCCATGCGCAAAACTCATTAATGTTCAAGTCGTAATGTCCGTGCAGAATTTTGTAGACCATATCAGATCAAATTTGCGTCTTCTGTAAGCGAGGGAATGGAGGCCGAAAATGCGATTGCGCTCTAAAGGTGGAGGCATATGACCAAACACGAAACCCTGCTCGCGGATGATCAGTTTTCTTGTGAAACAGTTCTGTACAGCTTCAAGCTTTTGTATGGTTTTCTTCTTCGATGAATTAAAAATCACCGTGCCATACTCCAGGAGGGGCCTAACGAAACATTTCAACGCTGTGATGAGCACCTTGGTATTTTTAGTGACTAAGGCCCTAAACAAATTATACACAACCATGGTAGCTTTTACTGTGATTTGTTCGCAATGATAATCATAGCTTAAATTTCTGGTTATAATAAATCCCAGGTATCGGATCTGCTCCACCTTCTCAATCGACGAACCTTCAACTGTATAATCATAGATGACTCTTCTCGTTCCTAGACTGAGCAGTTTAGTCTTTTCTTTTGAGATTGGGAGGCCCCAAGTAATTGACCACTGGTGAACGCTGTTAAGTGCATCTTGAAGCGTACAGCAATCAAGAGCAGAGGAGACAGCCTTGTACATTTTTAGGTCATCTGCAAAAGCACAACAGCTTACATTCATTGAACTTATTAGACCTGGAAGTTCGAAAGTATATATGTTAAACAGTACAGGAGACAATACTCCACCCTGAGGAACTCCACTAGTAGCTACCTTTGGGGTGGAAAAGCTGTCCTTAACACGAACTCTAAAAGTTCCACCTGAAAGGATCTCCCTAATCCACGAAATTATTCGCGGATGAATCCCAACCACGCTAAGCTTAGCAATCAACTTCGAATGAGAAACCCTATCGAAAGCCCTAGAGAAGTCTAGATAAACCACGTCTATTGATTTCCCTTCTCCAAGAATAGAAGACCAGTCATTTGTTGCCTTAAGCATGGCAGTAACCGTCGATTTCCCCCTCTGGAAGTCGTGTTGTAGTGGAGAGATTATCAAGTATTTGTGCAGATGGGATTCGTTTTTTAAGATTTTTCTCAAAGACCCTAGAAAATACCGACGTTATGCTAATAGGGCGGTAATTATTTGCTGAAGTATAAGGTGGCTTCTTTGGAATGGGTATTACGTTTGCAGTCTTCCATCGTGTCGGAACCTCAGCTCGCATAAAGCTGAGATTGAAAATGTATTCAAGGGGACAACAAATTTATGTTGCGACAGCTTTGATGAATTGCAGTGGGATATGATAAGGAGTTACCGAGAAAGAATTGGGCCATGAGGAGATGATTGAATAAATTTCATCAGCATGGAACCATACGGAATCTTCCATAGGGGGAAAGGGAGGTGGGTAATACGGCTGAGGCAAATCGTTATCACAGGTGTAAACATTTGCAAAAATATTAGCAAATAGTTCAGCCTTATCCATGTCGGAGTTGCAAACGGAACCATTTTCTGAAATAACTGCACCTAATTTGGGCTTAGAACGCAGCTTTCCGTTCAGGCGTTGGTAGAAAGCAGAACGATTTTTTGACTCTATAATCTTTTTTTTCTACGGTGCTGTTATATTTATTCAATTTCTTTTCAAACCTAGTATTTTGCTTCCTAAGTTTATCCCACGCTTGTTCAGTACCACTAGAAACAGCTTGATCCCAAGGAAGAGACTTCAAATGGAAAAGAGAGTTTAAATAGGCTTGCAAATTTTCATGATGAACCGACGAACGAACAACTGGAACGAAAAGATCTATGCATGCGTTAGGATAAAAATAAAAATTTCATACATCTGGTTTATAGAAGAACTGCAGCAAAAGATCCGTACCAGTCAACGTTTTGTAGATAGAGCCCAATGGCCTCATAACTTGCAACCTTGAAATTTATTTTCCAGAGATAATTGGATCTATTATTTTGCAGTTTAAGCTTGAAATAGACCGAGGAGTGGTCGCTAAATCCCAATGGACTGTCGACTGATAACTCATCAACAAGTCGTGGTTCCGTGCTTAATACAAGGTCCAAGATGTTGTTACCAAGGGTTGGATCAAAAACGTGCTGAGAGATGCTAAGATCACTACATAGTCGAAGAAAAGATTTCGATATAGCACAAGAAGCTGTTGTTTTATCTCTGGACCAGATAGTATCAGCGAAATTGAAATCCCCATTAACTAAGCAGATCTGGTCGCAAGTAACGAGGTCGCTTATATTCTTAAACTAGCGATCAGCGTCGGAAGAAGAACAGGTCGGTTCTTTATAAACGATGATGAGGCGCACTATTCGGGTTCCAGGGAACAAACCACAGCAAAGCAATTCATAACCATTCGAAATGGAACACTTATAAATGAGACATGGAGAGAGAACCTGCTTAATTAGAACTGCCACCCCTCCACCTCTCTTCCTTGTACGATCACATCTGAGAATGACGTATTGAGAAGTGAACTCACCCAGAAGAGATTCACTACTAATTTTGGAAGTAAGCCAAGTCTCTGAAAGAGCTACTATGTCGAAGTTCCTTTGAAGAAGCAAAAAAGCCAAAGAATTTCTATTGCTTGCTAAAGAACGAATATTGGACAAAAGACATGTTAGGCTAGCCTGCATAGCTTGGCGTGACCTTACAACTTTAAAGCAAGAGAATTTTGTGGGTAGGAAGTGTTAGATACAGACACTAGATCATTCGAAGGAGGCGTAATGCTGACATGAACAACAGAATGAACATCAGAAGTGCTAACTTTCGAGTTGTTTATACAATCAGCACGACTAAGGCGAGCTAGGCGTTCCTGAAAAAGCGTACCCTCTGCCTTAGGCAGAGAAGGCCTCACAAATAGGCCTTTAGCCTTGAATGCGGTGAAGTGTTTGAGTCGCGGAGCAGGAGCGAGAAATTGTTTAGCAAAGAAACTAGCAGGCAAAACCACTTTTAAGATTCTGGGACGGCTAGGATCGAAGCGTCCCATGCGATAAGCAGAGATGGTAGAGCAATTAATAGATAGAGAATCCATGAGATCACGTACTCGATTAAAGTCATCAATAACTCTCACCGAAGGCACCTGAGCTGAGCTCTCAAGTATGCCATAAATCACCACCGATCTAGCGCGCTCCGGGTCATCCTTCGTCCCATCGTCTACCAGGGCTGCGGAAGTGGGCGAGGAGGAGAAGCAGGTGTTGTAGGGGCGATCGACTTCTGATTTTGAGAGAATTCTAGTGTCCCCTTCAATCGACTATTCTCCTCCCGAAGAGCCGCCACTTCTCGAACTAACTCTCGCAACTGCTCCATCATCTGGTCGTGGCGTTGGCGTTCTTGGAGCAGGATAGAAATAAGGGAGCGAAGATGGGCAGGAATACTTTCCTCAGCGAGTAAGGCGCTGACTTGGCTCTGTAGGTCAAGCGAATCAGTCGAATTTGCAGTCGCATTGACCGCGGACTTCTTTGGCGGTGCTCTTCGACGCTTCGGATTCGGAGCAGCCACTGGCGTTGCAGATGAATCCATCAGGAATAGCTGCCACAGAATAGGTACGAATCCAGCAAGCGAATCAGAGTAAGGCAAACAGAATAGGGGCACACACGGAGGACTTTGAAGGATCTGCCGCGAATGTCCGAAAAATCGATAATATCGATCAATATCGATTGCCCCTGCTGTGAAGGGCTTCCGTCGTTGAACACCTAAATGCCTACGCATGGTTGCCGACGTGCTCGGCACATCTGCGGCGCGCCATGCACGGTTGCCGACGTGTCCGGCAAGTCTACGGCTCGCCATGCACGGTTGCCGACGTGTTCGGCACGTCTGCGGCGCGCCATGCACGGTTGCCGGCGTGTTCGGCACGTGTAGGGCTGGCCATGCATGGTTGTCGGCGTGTTCGGCAAGTCTACGGCTCGCCATGCATGGTTGCCGACGTGTTTGGTACGTCTACTGCTCGCCATGTACGGTTGCCGGCGTGTTCGGCACGTCTACGGCTCGCCATGCACGGTTGCCGGCGTGTTCGGCACATGTAGGGCTGACCATGCACGGTTGCCGACGTGTTCGGCACGTCTACCAGCTCGCCATGCATGGTTGCTGGCGTGTTCGGCACGTCTACGGTTCGCCATGCACGGTTGCCGGCGTGTTCGCCACGTCTTCGGCTCGCCATACACGGTTACCGGCGTGTTCGGCCTTTCAGTACCCCCACTCCAGTTGTGACGGAAACACGCACACACACACACTGCTCCTTTATATATAGTAGGATAACAGAAACGAGACCCAATGTTCTAGATAGAACGCAAGAACTAACAAGGGAACTGTCTGAACGGTACGCCGGAACGGCAAGAACGAGTACCATAGGGAGCATCCCATTCCTCCAAATAGTAACAGAACATGCTTTGTTTTTGCCGATTCCTTGAGGCAAAGGAGTGCGAGGGTGTAATGGTTAAGGGTCCGCGGAGCGAGCTCTTCACGGCAGCGCAAGATCCAAGTGTCGAGGACTGGGTGGCGCAGTGGTAGAGGGCACGCCTCATGTTCGTGGGGTCTAGGGTTCGGTTCCTATGCTATGGCGCCATAGTATCGGATTTCCATAGAGATTTCCATATCTGAACTTGTTTTTGGAGTTTGCTACGGTAAGTACGGTAAGACGCTTTTATTACTTATTATTTGTCGACATCCCGTAATTCATCAGCAATGCCCGAAATATGCCAAATGCGATTTTGTATGAAACTTTTACTCCAATACATTGTTTTCATTGTCAATGTAAGAAACTTCGACACAGGAACAACATGAAACAGCGGCAGAATGCCAGAAAAATGCTTCAAATGCAACTTATTAGTGTCGGTGAGGTGAGTGCCACCAGTGTACTCACATGTAGGAGGGGACCACATGATCTTCAGCTTGACCTACCACCTCGATCAATGTTCTCGCTTCTGTTATGTTTACAAAGTCGCGCGGTTATAACAAGCTGCTGCCGCCAACACTGACTCTACAATGTCTGCTAACCCTCGAGTGGTCATTCACTTACTGACACTGAAGTGCGGATCTCCACTGCTGTCCCTTCGAGAGACGAGATGAAGCTGGCGGAAAGGATAGCGATCCCTACATTATTTCAAACTGCGACAGCTGGAATTGGAAGTGGGGAAGTTGAAGGTAGTGGAAGAAGAGGACCAAGAGTTTCATCCAGAAGAGGAATGTGTCGGAGTCACGACACCTTTAACCAGTGAAGGCACTATCACGTTTTCGGGAGGAGAGATCGTTTTGGAGGAAAAGGTTGGCTATACTAGAATTGTTATACTATACAAGTTTGAGAACTGGAAAAGTGGACTGTGTCATGATTCCAGGCTTGGGCTGCAGCGGAGTACCACTATGCAGAAACTGTAAAGCAATCTCCAATCAGAGAAAGTACTAGCCACTGCTTTAGATTTCTTTGAAAAAATGAAAATGAAGCATCACCACCATCATCACCAGCATCTTGGTTGCTTCTAAAACCCGAGTGGAATGACATTCCCGGAAGACCTCGGCCCATGTGATGAGCCAGGATGTGAAGAAACTGCTGCCTTCATACGCTGCCCATACTGTGATTGTGTTCGAGGTGCGGTAGAATATGAGTATAGTCGTAAAATGACACCAGAGATACTAGCGGTCACTCACCGATGCCTCGCGGGGCTTTTGCAATCTCATACTTGGGCAATTAAACTTTATCTTATATTACTTACATAACATTACATGCCCGACGAACGAAAACATACTAAACTAAAAGAACCGAACGACAGAAGTGAACTTAGGACAAACTAAGTTGCAATGTTAAGAATCATAACATAGAAACCGCCTAAGCAACATAGTGAACCTAGGACAAGCTAAGCGACAGCATAGAAACAACCTAGGCAACATAGTGAACATAGGAGAAGCTAAGCGACAACATAAAAAACGAACTAGGTCTGCGAAGCGAGATGCAACAACAAGAGACATGCAACCACCAACGGCAGACGAGGATTAGTGCATAGGAGAGGAAAACTCACGGCTATTCGTGCGGGCGTCGCCGACGAAAATGATCGTGTGCCGTGCCGTCGTTCGCAAGCTAGCCCCAAACTGATACTCCAGAAGTATAGTGCGTAGATGTCGACACGTAAAGAGAAATGGTGCGAAATAGTGTGTATATATCTGAAGGGACAGAGAGTACAGAGAGTACGCAGTCAAATGGCGGCGAGCGACCGACACGGTAGGACAAGAAAAATCGATAACCGATCGCGAACAAGAAACGCACTTACTAGAATAGCAAAACTACGACGACCTTTTGGGCTAGCGAAACGAGATGCGAATCTAGTGGAAAGAGGCGGGAATCGTGACTACGTTACTACACTGAAAAGAACCTGGATTGCTGATACTGAAAGTAGTTTCAGTATACTCTGGCCCACCTGAAGGAACTAGTGACTTTCTTCATCTATATCTGCCAGACGTCTGATGCAATAATCGCGCTCCTCTCGGGCTCTTTTACGTTGCTCCTCGAGCTCCACCAGTTCTTCGGAACTAGTGCATGTACTCGCATGGTGGTCGGTTGCTTCCTGGTTGTGGAGCTTTCGGAAGTTGCAGTAGAAACATTTGCTGCCCTTTTCGCACTTTCCCTCGTGTACTCCTAGGCATTCCTTGCACCGTCCTTCCTCTCGTAGTATGCGCTTCCTCTTCGATACAGTGCGGACGGTGGGGCAAGCGTCTGAATAGTGGCTTCCTCTCTCCTGGCAATAGGTGCATGAGAGGTCTCGCTCTTGATTTTTCAGCAGTCGGACACCGAATTGTCTCGGTCTCGTGGAGATGTTCTGGAGCGCACGATCCAACTCTTGAATCTCTTCTCCACAGTCGGCGATTGTATTCGTGCCTCCGTTCTTCGCGCCTTTCTCTCCGGACTTCTCGATCTCGTCCTTGCTTCGCTTCAGCCTGACGTCGTGCTTGTGCTTGTACTTCAGCTTGGCGCCATGCTTCTGTCTCGCGTTGTGCTTCTGCTTGACGTTGTGCCTCCGCCTGGCGTTGTGCCTCTACTTCTACTTTAGCCTGTCGATGTGCTTGGTTGAGTACGTCGGGCCTCCGGCCGCCCTCTTCAATTCTGGTGACCCTCTCTTTCAGCGTCTCGATCGCAGCCATGACTTTCTTATGGTTTTCGTCGATTGTCATTTTCGTATCGGTAGTCGTTGTCCGCAAGTCGCTGTCGTCCGCATCTTGTTCTCTTCTGAGTGCGAAAACTTCAAGGTTGAGTGTCTCTAGTGCGGCCTCGATGTCCGGGAGCGGATCCTTTACAGCAGTCCCGTGCTTGTTGGCTTTGTTCTCCAACTTTTCTATGAGCTGTTTCGTCTGGCAGCCTTGATCGTCGACCATCTTCCTGAGTTCCTTTACCTCTCTCCAAGAGGTCACACAGATGCCTCTGAGATCGACGATCCTTTTGTGTATGTCTGCGATTGCCTTTTCGTGCTGTAGGTTGGTCCATTTGGCGTATTATTCCGCCTCTGCTTTTGCTGCTTTTCTTCTTCCAGCAGTGTTTCCATGCGCACTATGAGTGATTCTGCTCTTTCGTTCACGTCGTTCCTATTGTAGAGTCTGCGTACTTCTTCGTCGCCTTCGTGCACAATGTTTTCTTCGTTGTTGGATGAATCCTATCCTTGTCAGCTCTTGTGCTTCGTCGGCTGCGACGAGTACCTCATACCATTCGTGTACTAGGTTGAAGTTCTCCGCACTCGTGATGAATAAGCGGTATTCGCCTCCTCTTTCTTTGAGCGTGTCCTCCTTGTTAGCCATGATCTTGATGAATTGTTCTTGCGCCGTGTGGACCTTCATCATTTTGTGACATTCATTTCCGTAGTATTCCAGTTTTCTCTGGACTTACTCCTCGGTTGGCTTCTCGGAAGCTTTCTCGACGAATGTCAGTTTAGCTTGTAGCTCGTGCCTCAGGCGTTCTTCTAAATCCTCCACGGTCATGTTGCTGAAAAAATGGAAGGTTGTCGTCCTATCGTGGCGATCTGTCTGGCATGCTCTCGAGGCGATCATAACAGCTAATATGAAAATCATGCGAAACATGCAGACTTGCTGACTCGTGCGAATGAAAGTCATGCGAATGAAAGCCATGCGAAACATGTAAAACGAAACATGACCAGTGCGAATGGGTATGACCGACGTTACTTGACAAGTTGTAGTCAGCTTTGTGGTGACTCGGATCAAGTAGCAATGTCCAATTTGTGAAGGTGGTTGTGGACCTTCTTTATGCATTCTCGCATAATCTGGTCGCCGGCC
Organism: Heligmosomoides polygyrus bakeri; assembly: GCA_947359475.1. Taxonomy (NCBI): domain Eukaryota; kingdom Metazoa; phylum Nematoda; class Chromadorea; order Rhabditida; family Heligmosomidae; genus Heligmosomoides; species Heligmosomoides polygyrus. The sequence continues at coordinate 52,795,242 of OX375869.1, read as the reverse complement.
TCTTCTGAGGTTGTATGGTCGACCGGGAGCTGGTTCTGTAGCTGCTGGCTCTTCCAGGGTTGTTGAGATGTCTGGAGCCGTCGGTGTTGTGCGTTGTGAGACTGGTGTCTCTTCGTGGCTGGTCTGTTATTCGCTTATAGTGTTATCTGCGTCGATTTCCAATGGAATGACCTTGTTGATTGGACGTCGTATCTTCCTTTTGCTTGGTAGTTCAATTGTGACTGCCCTGATCGGGCTCCGACCTTCGTATCTTATGTCACTGATTCTGCCGATGTTCCACGTATTCCCCGGTTGGTCTGGATCGACCAGGATGACGATTGTGCCCTTCTTCGGTGTTGCTCCTGTATCTCGTCGAGAATCGATGTTACGTTTGTGGTGTTCTCCGAGGCTAGTGAGGTATTGTGCACTCCAGATGTTCCAGAAGTCTTCCGTAAGTTTGACGGATGACGTCTGCAGTTTCGACTTGTTTTTGTGTAGCAAGACGTAGTGCTTCTTCCGGAGTGTGGTATGGCGGATCATCTTTAGTGGAGCCTACATTGTTTAGCGGGTAGTCGATGATCATGTCCTTCTGAATAAAGTCTATGGGCCGTATGATGGGCTGCTGGTCCCAACTTTCCTTTTGGTAAGTCAGAGGTCTCGTGTTCAGTGTTGCTTCGATTTCTGTGAGCATCGTTCGCAACACGTCGAATGACACCTTTCGTCGGCCTAGTGTCTTGTAGAGCGATTCCTTAATGGAACGGATCAACCTTTCGTAGAATCCGCCCTGTCACGGCGCATATGGTGTGATGTGGTTCCACGTGATCTCTCTTTGTGCAAGTGCTTCGGCCGAGTCTTCGTGTCCCATCATCTGGTGCAACGCTTCGTGTATTATCTTTTCTCCTAGTATGTAGGAATGTAGGTTCATTGTCGCATTGTCTTCGGTATGCTTCTTCTGGCAAGGAATCGGCGTAGTGCGTTGAGGTACTTTTCCGTCGTCATGTCTTCAACGAGCTCCAAGTGCATGAGCCGCGTTGTGGCACATGTGAAAAATGCATCCGTAGGCTTTGTTGGATGAGCCTGCGATTGTCAGCGGACCGAAGTAGTCCAGCCCAATGTGCTGGAATGGGCGCGCTCGTTGTACTCTTCGCTCTGGAAGGTTTGTTGTCTCCGGGTAGCGGTAACTCATGTTATTGAACCTTTGGCAGGCAATGCATTTTCGTAGCAGCTGCGAGGTTTGTTGTCGTAACTTCGGTATCCAGTACGTTTGTCGTACGGTTGCCATTGTGTGCGCAATTCCTTGGTGGTAGTTATTGTGGGCTTCAATGATGATAAGACGAGCTAATGTGGTTCGTGGTGCGATGAAGACTGGTGTCTTGGCCGTTTGGGGGATTGCTGCATGCTGCAATCGTCTGTAACATCGTAGGATTCCGTCATTGTCGCGTTGTGTATTGAGGTTCTTCAGAGTTTTGATTGTACTACCGTTGACGAATGCTCTTTGGTGATCACGGATGATGGCTTTTTTCGCCTCCTGGAGTTCGAATCCTGACGGGATGGTGGAGAATTTAGTGAAGCTTGTGCTTTGTAGATCTTGCGATGTGTTCTGTCTCGTTCGCTGTATGAATCGGAGTGCATACGCTACCACTCTTTGGGCCTTGTGGAGGTTGTTGTAACGGGTTAGGTCAAAGATGGTGCGCTCGTCACCTTTGTTGTCTTTCTTTATCGCGAGTGATGCAACCATAGTATGAAGTACGGTGTCCTCGTCTTCACTGGACTCTCGTGAATGGATTGGGAACATTCGCTGATAGTCTGGTGTTCTTGGGATATCTCCTTGAATGAGTTGTAGACCTTTCCACCACAGTTCGCTTGATGTTATGTCGAATCCACGTGTGCCGAAGTCGGCTGGATTCTCAGCTGTTGGTATGTGGCCGAAGAGGCATTGGAGTCCTTGTGTGTGGAGGTCTTTTACTATTCTTCTGATCTCTTCTAGACGGTTCGACACTAGGACTCCCGCTGCTTTGCGATCTGGAGGTGCTTTGATCCAGCCTAGTGCATTTTCGGAGTCGGAAAAGTACAGGATCTGGTGCACGTTGGATGATGCACGTAAAGACGAGTAAGTAAAGTGTGCCAGCCTCGCTCCGAGAGTAAGCGCATTCATTTCTAAGTTTGGAATGGTCGTGACCGCTTTCAACGTTGGTAGTTTGGATTTTGCGATTATGAGGTTTGTCGATGATGGCGAGCCTATGTATACGCATGCGGCCATGGCGATTTTGCTGGCGTCCGTGAAGACGAACATTGTATTAGGTACGTTTCGCTGTAGTGTCTTTCGCTCTACCTCCTTGTAAAACGTCGATATTGATGAGGATATTTCTCGCCATTGTTGTTGAAGTTGCGGCGGTAGAATTGTGTCCCATGCGTACACTGAAACAGGCGACTCCCACATGATTAAGCGCCTCATCGTGGCGTGGAGGTGGCAATGGGTGTCGAACTGCGATGTATAGCGGAGGTTTTTTAATCTCCGACAGGAGCTCCCAACCTGAGAAGGAGTTCGACAATTCTTCGGAAGTCTGAATCGCAGCACGCCACGAAGGCACGAAAGGGGCACCCCGAAGGCAAGAAAGGGGTGATAGAACTCCGCACGGGTGAGAAAGGAGATAGACACCAAACAGTTATCGGTTTGTGATGTCTCCTCATGTGATGTCCGGCTCGCCATGCCCTGCAGAAAGTGCAAAAGTGCAACGGTTCCAGCGTCAGGCCCAGGTTGACAGGCCGGCTGATAGAGAAACCCGTCACAAAACATGATCAAGAGTCGCAACGGAATCAGTGTGAAGGCTATAGGACGTCACCCGGATGTGACACGCAGAACCCCGTCCCGAGTTCTTTGGTCAGTATGCGAGGGCAGAACCACCTCGGCCAAAGAAGCTAGTTTATTTATTTATTTATTTATTTATTTATTTATTTATTTATTTATTTATTTATTTATTTATTTATTTATTTATTTATTCACGTCATAGACAGACACAGACAACTGTCTAGCATGTAAAGTGTAAAAAACATCGAACAAAACATCACAGATTGACCAGTCGAACACAAGTCAAGTAAATAACAAGCCACAGGGATTATTTCTTGACTGCTTGGCATTCAATCTTTGAACAAAAATTCTACAGACTTGAGCAGAAAGCCACTCTAAATCTTCATACTTGCCCAGTAGTAGGTTGAATTCCATAAGAATGCAATAGGTTAAGAAATCTGATCTGATTCGCGATTTAGCAACTGAAACTCGAACTTTCAACTTCCCTCTTACGTATCTTGTCAACATCCAAGAAATTTATTTGTGTCAATGGAAACCTTATTTGTCACAATTTTGTATAACATGACAAAATCAGCGATTTTTCTTCTGCTCTTCAACGAAGAAAGACCAAATAGCGGAGCCCGTTGAGTACCGTTTGGAATAGAACTATAATTTACTGAGAAGCACCTCATCATAAGCTTCCTAGAGAAACTATTTTGAAACTACATTCTAACTAACTAGTTCGAATAGGAACTCTGAATGTGGGAATAATGACAGCAAAATCCAGGGAAGTGGCTGACCTGATGAAGCGCAGGAGGATAGAAGCCCTGTTTCTGCAGGAAACGAGATGGAAAGGGGTGGAGAAGGGGTCAAGCTGTTCTACAACGGAGAGGACACGAAGAGGAACGATGTCGGGATAGCTGTCGCCGAGTCTCTCAAGGATTCGGTAGCTGCTATCCAAAGGATAAGCGACCGCATCATGTCACTGCGGCCAAATACGAAGGAAGGTTGCTGGACTATCATGTCCGTCTACGCTGCTACCAGAAGGCGACTATCTGTCCATAGCAGGGGCATGAACGCCTTAGTGGAGAAAGAATTCTCAATCAGGCTGTCGCCCACGACCTGGTTATCTGTAGCACCTTTTTCGGGATGAGAGAGAGCGAGAAGGTGACCTATGCGAGCGGAGGAAGAAGGACGGAAGTACCACATCCTGGTGAGAAGGCCTGACCTGAAAACCGTCCAGGATGTAAAGGTCCTTCCGGGAGAAGAAGTCGCATCACAGCATAGGCCCTTGGTAGCGGACCTTAACATTCCTCTACCCAGCAAATCCAAAGTAAGAACAGAACCCAGAATCCGATGGTGGAGGTTGCGGGGCACAGAGCGCAACGAGCTACGAAGGAGTGCACAAATTAGGTCTTCCGGATCCACCTGGCTCCGTAAACGAAACCTGGAGGAGGGTGACCCAAACGATCCTGCGATGTGCCAGGAAAGTCCTCGTTGAAACGAAAGGAGGAACCAGAGGAGATAAAGCGGCATGGTTCTGGAGAGAAGAGGTGCAGGTTGCGGTGAAGAAAAAGAAGGAGGCCTATAAGCAGTGGCAGAAGAGCAAGGCACCCGAGCACCTCGCAGTCTATAGGAAGCTGAAGAGGTTGGCAAAAGCAGCCGTAGCAAAAGCAAAGAACGAGGAGATGGATGCCCTGTGTGAGAAGCTGGGCGGGCCGCAGGGAAAGAAGTTTGCTATCCGGTTGGCCAAGGCACGGCATAGAGCTTGCGTCCACATCCGAGTGGTCAAAGCTGTGAAGAGTGCTGACGGTAGGTACTGGGGAAGCCAGTCAAGGTCAGAAAAAGATGGGAGGTGTACTTCAAGGAACTGCTAAATGAGGAATTCCCGCGTCGGGAAGTCCAAGAAGAACAGCTAACGGAGGGACCTATCCCGTCCTGGACGCAGGAAGAGGTTCTCAGTGCCAAAGCTCGAGAAGGCAGCTGGGCCTGATGGGGTGCCAGTAGAGGCTTGGAAGGTGCTTGAGAACTGTGGAGTCAATTGGCTGTCACAGTTCTTCAACAGAATCACGAAAGAAGGTAAGATGCCGGATGACTGAGGGAACAGCACCATAGTCCCCATCTTCAAGCAGAAGGGGGACGCGTCCGAATGTTCCATCTACCGCGGGATCAAACTGATCTCAGACATGATGAAGGCCTACAAACGACTGGTCGACTCAAGGCTGAGGGAGATGGTCACCATCTCCCAGGAGCAGTCCCAGGGGCTTCGTGCCTGAGAGGTCTACCACAGACGCGATTTTTTGTCGCTCGCCAGGTGATGGAGAGGTATCGGGAAAAACGAAAGCCATGCTACCTGACATTCCTGGAATTGGAGGAAGCCTGCGACAGGCTATCCTGGGCAGTGCTCTGGAAATCCCTCCAAGGGAATGATGTCCCGGAACGTCTGATCTCGGTCATAAATGACATGTACGAAGGCTCGAAAGCGGCGGTTCGAACTCCACAGGGGATGAAAAAGAAGATGGATATCACTGTGGGGGTGCATCAAGGGTCGGCTTTGAGTCCGTTCCTCTTCGTGCTGACACTTGATTGCATAGTGAGGCACCTTGAGGAAGGCCCTCTCAGGCCCATCCTCTACGGTGACGATATTGCCCTAGTAGCCGACAGCCGAGAGGAGCTGGAGGAGAAGGGGCAATTGAGGCAAGGAGCCCTCGCAGACAACGGCCTGCGGCTGACCGTGAGAAAGGAGATGTTCATCAGCTCTGATCAGTGCAACGAACCGATCCTAGACTGCCAAGGGGAGGTGATCGAAAAGGTGGAAGAGTTCCGCTACCTCGAGGAATGAATCGTGGACCAGGCGGTTATGGGACAGATAAATACAGCATGGCTCAAATGGAGGGAGTCCACAGGAATCCTCTGCGACCGTAGGTGCTCCAGAACACTATACAACAGGCAAGCTATACAGAACAACAGGCAAGCTATACAGAACAGTAGAGAGGTCTGCTCTCCTCTATGGCAGTGAGTGCTGGGCTCTGGGTTAAGCGCAGGAGCGGCAACTGCACGCTGCGGAAATGAGGGTTCTCAGATAGGCATGTGGATGACATGTCAGGACAGAGTGCGAAATGAGGACGCTGAAGATGAGGGAGCAGCGCCTAAGGGGGTACGGTCACATTCTCAGAAGACCACAGAGTCACCCCATAAGGTTGGCATTAGATTTTGAGGCACCAGGAAAGCGTCCGAGAGGAGGCCCGATTAAAAGCTGGAGGGACGTCATTAAGAGAGATCTCGTCGAAGTTGGCGCCACGACAGACGATGCCCTTGTTAGGATGAGGGGGTGACGGATCACAAAAACAGCGGACCCTCGATTGCGCGGGACTAAACGCTCAGGAGAAGAAGAAGAAGATTAACTGAAACAGGCGAACCGTGTTATCCTCTGCCAGCTTCATCCTTATGTGTAACAGCACACATTTTTGTCCTCTTCTACAGTCTCCTTTTCAACTTCGGTAGTCTGCATCCGAGGGCCACACGCTTTCAGAAAACTGCAGTGAAACACAATTCGGCGGAACTCAACGTCAACCTGGAAGTGACTCGTTCACGCTTCTCCTGAATTGCAACCATATTCGCCACGCATTGGCGATGGCAGTTGCTCACTGCTACGTGGAAAGTTGACCAGTCGATCTAGGCGAGAGAGCAGATCAAGGTTTCGAGCTGATGTAGGTCTGTAGAGCGCTAGAATATAGGCAGTCCTTTGCTAATGAATTAGCAATTAGTAGGTTGGACTGAAGGCTTCCGCCGTTGCCGAACGTTTTTAGAGCGACGGCGGCTTCTCACATTATTATTCAATTTAATTAGGTGTCGTGTTTGTGCCGAAAAAGCGGCCAGCAGTAATTCTCTAGCTGTGAAAATTTGAGCATCTCATGAAGCATCGGAATACATGTGTGACACCCTCCTGTACTTGTGAAGTTCCTCCTCTGAAAGCATTCTAACCAATCCGAGAAAATATGTGAAAGTGACATGCTTGCAGTATTTGCAGGATAAAGTACATTTTTTAAAAGCCAAGTCCAGCTTTCGGACAGCCTGTTATTTGAGGTTGCCGTGTGGACTGTTTATCTACAGGGACGGGTTTTCAACTGATTTTCAAACATTGTTTTACGATTCTCATCGCCATATTCTGCTGTAGGCTACACTATCCAGAAGGCATCGTGGTGCTATTATCCAAGTGTTCTGTGAGGTCGTGTAGCTCGTGTGTTCGTTGTCTTGAAGTTCCTCCGGTTCCCTCCTCCTTGCCGCCCAACTTCGGTGACGGGTAAATGCAAAATCCAATAAGATAAGCCATGAGTTTATCTTCTTGGTTGTGTTCATGTTCAATTACAAATATTGCATTTTGTTGGCACGTCCTCATAGGTGCATTACAATATTATGTAGGTTGGTTCAAAATAAATGCAGGTTTTTCGCTTCATTGATTTCAACACTTTTTAAAAAATAAACCAGCCATTAGACTTTTAACACAAGGTATTACACATTGTTGGAAAGCTTTTGCGCTATGCGCTTTCTAAGTATTAGGGGGGGGGCAAAAGTAATGAGACACCCCATGCCGTGTCCATATATGTCGTGGCTAGAGTCTGGTTTGGGGCTTGTCGTAATTGTATGTTTGTATGCTACTTACTGAAGCTCATCTGAGAAGTTACCACTTCCGCCCTTTCCAGAAGCATGCCAAAACCTCAGCCTGCCTCATGCCGAAACCCCAGTCTGACGAGTCGACCTGTGTCGCGCAAATCTCGCCCAATTCCCAACCCCGAGCAGCCTGGGCTCAATATTCACGCAAGATGAGAAGTACGTCTTCTACCTTAGCCCTGCCAAGCAGCGAGTCTGGATGAGGCCTGGTGACATGTTACCGACCTTCGTTCTGCGAGATGTTCACGGCGAGAAGCATCTTTGGAGCTTTTGGGTCTGCGCCCATGGATCGGTTTACCGGAAGCTGTTTCCCAAGAGCACTACGATGAACTCCAAGGCCATGGTGAACGAAATAGAAGAGATGGGCCGGCGACTCGCTCTTATTCATTCGCAGCGCTTCAAGAAGGTTCTCCTCTTCGACAACGCCGCACCCCATCGGGAACAAGTAACCACGGATAAGCTTGGCCAGCTGGGCTACGTTCACATGCCTCACCCACCGTATTCGCTGGACATCTCCCCATGCGACTACCACTACTACTTGAGCCTACAGGACTTCCTAGTCGGAAGGGACACAAGAACCCAAGCAGTCCTTGACAACCATATCGAGCAGTTGATCAACACCAAGCCTAAGCAGTTCTGGAAGGATGGGATCAGGAAGTGGCTGAGCGATGGCAGCAAGGTCCTTTCCCTTAATGGCACATACATTCCTCAGCATCGTTGAGTTGTAATTGAGTTATAGAGAGATAGAGATTTTTTTCATTTTGTCTCATTACTTTTGCCCCCCCCCCCCTAATATGCATATGTGCTTTAATTCAAGTCGCTTATTTAAAAATAATTTGGTTTCTATTTTCAGATACCTAAACGTGATTTTCATCACATTTTCCGGCTTTGGATGATCTCGGGGAGCTTCGCTTTGGTTCAGCCACTAGGCAAACGTAGCCTGTTATCAGTAAGTATCCATTTCCCATCGCAAGTCGCAATCCGTTCGAGAAACGGATCCTTGGCATTGCGCGAAAGATGGGCCGACGACATCTCAAAACGTTTTTTCGTTTCGTTACCATTTTTCTGACTTTCGGCCTCCTGTCCTTCCCAATTTGCTTCAAATGGCAACAACTATAGTGTGTTCGTGGTCGAGGTCCTCGGCAATATCTTACGTGCTTTTGCGCAGATCAGCTTCGACTGACGCCTTCAATGGATCATTATCAAGTGCTGCCATGTAGTTCGTCTTCGAAGCTGATGTTACAGCCACGAAACTTTGGGAACTAACGTTGTACTGCGCATTCGTTGTCACTTTCCTGCCCTGGCCTCATACCTCGTTGATATTTCGAGTGATTGAGCTGCATTTATTTCCCGCCAACCTAATAGATAAATAAAGAGATAGGTGAAGAAGCAAACAAAACTAAGAAGAGTTTATTGACAATATTTAATTCTTGGTCTAATCACGAAGCATTGCCGCTCGTCAACCCCGAGATCGCTTAAAGGCAGCAGGAAGGGAGGGACTTCTCCTTGTGTTCGAGCATTCAATGGCTCCTTTTCAGCTTCGTGTACGTGGTCGTGTCGATTCTGATGGTGGTTCTGTGGTCGGCCTACCTGTGCTTCGACGGACGTCGGGAGCCGAAGAACGACACGCGCGTCATCCACAAACTGGCCGAGACCGCGCTGCTCCGAGCAGTTCCGTAGTTTGCTAAGTGCTGCACCTTTTGCCAGACCAGCCCTGCACTCCTCTACTCGCACCAGTGGTGCTGCTCACTGCACCCGATGCTCTACTGCTACCGCGGAAATCCACCGCTGTTCCAGGAGTCGCAACGGATCGGCCTCGGTGGACGCCTAGGACAATGGAGGGTCTCACTGTCTCTGGACGCGAGGTCCGCACTCCAGCTACAGTCTCGAGAAGGCAGCCTGTGAATCCCGTGCTCCTCTCTGGATCCTCTCCTCCATAACAGGAAGCTTAAAGTTTTGCGTCGAGCTGAAAGTGTGCCCTTTGATGCGTAAACTGTAGAGCCTGGTGGGATATGTTAGGCTAACGCATTCTTTTGGAAATTTCAATAATCAGTCACGAATTGAGGCGCTTATCCGTTCCTTGACGATACGATCGCTTCGCTTATGAGGAATGCCAACGTCGTGGGTATCACAACAAGCCAATTCAGGCGCGTTGCGTGACATGCACCACGCTGTGGCGTCCCTCCCGCGGCTGCACGGATGCCAGCGATCTCCTGGTGCTCTATGGTTCTCCCAGCCTTTCTCCTTCTCACTACGGAGGCGCTGGCAGGAAACAATAATACTGCCTGTCATACTGTAGCACCCATCTAGAGCTCCACCTCTCTACGTCGTAGTACGTCGTCTCTTTTAAGCCTAACAATAAGCTGTAGTAGCTATGCTCTTCTGGGTCATCATCGTACGAGTACATGTGGAAGTGACCATGGAGGAAGAGTTCAGCGGAAGCGGAGAAAAACAATGAAAGCGAGCTTTGCTCATGCCTTTTCGCCAACGGAGCTTACAGCTGGAGGTCACCAAGACGACCATCCAATCTAAAAGTTTTTTTGCCATCAACGTCTAGTTGTTCCTCCAAAAGTGGATAGCTATTGCTATTGGGGTCAATTTCTATTTCAGCACCACCGTTCCTAATCGTCAAAGATGATGAGGCAAGTTATTAGATCGAAAGGAGAGGATGAGGCGGTCACTGTGGTTCGAAAGATTCCAACTTGTGTCGCCCTCCACACTTGAGGGCGAGATCTTCGGCCCGTGGACATGCTTCACGTGCGAGACGAGCACCGCGTCGTATGCTTTTCATCGGCATCATTCTCCGTGATAGCACATCTAGCACGCAAGGTTAAAGAGACCTTGAGTGTCGCAAGCTCTGGCCTTCAGGTGCTTACTGAAAAGGGTGCGAGTTGACAAGCTTGATTGCCAGGCCAGGTGGAACTTTCCTCCACTGCTTGCACTTACATCATTTGCTTTTTTACACACTTATATCATGTAGTATAGCACTGTGACAAAATGTTTGAATTATTCGGTTTGTGCTTAAGTAGATACCATTTTAACTTTAATCAGGTCCACAGAAGTCACAATGATCTCGAGCCAGTGTCTTCCATCAATTAACGTTTTTTGTGATTTTCGTCAATGAATATCTAGGCGTTGGACAGATAATTATGATCTTCAAGATGATGACTGGAAGGGTGCGCTGTCAGTTGGTGAGCTCTACACTGTCCACCTTTCTACTACAAGGGGTTGTACAGCTAAAATTCATTATCCTGTGGCCAAAAGTTCTGTTCGCGCCTCCTTCTTTACTCAAAGGGCCGGCTCTGAACGCTTGTTGTTTTCCAAAAAGCAAGCTTTGCCATCCTCGCTAAACCAATGTAAGTGGCTCGTTGACAGTTATCTCGAGACTCGATAGATTGCCCTTTCCTCTATGTTCGCGTTTATTATCACTGTGTTTTGCCGCTAATTGTTTCTTTTGTTGCGTGTTGTGATACGCGTATAAATAAATAAATGCGCATTTCTACAGAACGCACTTGCGCACGTTTGCAAACTGAGAGATCACGCTGTTAAGTGTGATGCCTGGCGCGACACACTACTCTATGTAGCGTAACAAACCTCTGCCAACTATGGCAAAGCTGCATGTTTGCGGTCTTCATATTCTCACCTTCATATACACATGCAAGCAAAGCAAGCGATTCCAGCTTGAATATTTTATTACGATCATGCGCTGATGGAACGGTGGTGTAGTCATAGCCATTTAAGCGTAACCAGAGCTTTCTAGTGTAGCCATTCTGCACTGATTCAAGTCTCTGTATGCAGCGTTTAAGGTGAGGACTGAACACAGTGGTGCCGTACTCCAATATTGGACGAACGTACGATTTGTATGCAAGGAGCAAGTGAGCTGCTGAATTTGTAGATAGAGCTCTAAATATTAGGTTGTCCCATAAGTCCCCGCCGTTTTTTCAACGATTCACTGCAGATTTCGTCGGCGGTCCCTTGCATAGCGTTGCACAGCTTTCGAAAGAGAATGAATTGCTCTATCAGAGCATGTATTGCATTTCTTTTCTCATCATGAGTTTTGTCAATTTTTAGGTCGTTGAAGTGAAAAGTGAAAAAGTGGAAAAGTAGCCATTGGCGCACTTGTTCCCTCCGCTTAGGTTTGTAATTTTTTGCGCAGCTTTTTATAGCATTTGGAAGGCAATGTTCTGTACCAAAAGAATATGTGTTAGTGCTGTTTGCTCATTTGTCCTTTATTGATTTTTAGGTCACCAAATTGGGAATTCCGACTTTTCCGCCCGAATTTTTACCAAAACTCCGGTTCTGTGGTTGAAGCTTTTTGCATGGTGTTATACGTCGTTCGGAATAGAATGCCTTGATCTATATGAAGTTGTATCTCGTTTATTGGCTCCCGCTGATTTCTGTCGAATATCAACAACTGAAGAAGGAGAAGGAGTTGTTGGTGAAGACGATTTTTCTCTTTTTGGCATTTTGTTGATATTCAATAGAAATCAATAAACCCGACACATTTTGTTATAGAGCAAGACATTTTCTTGCGAATGACGTATAACACCTACTGAAAAAGTCCAACCACAGAGCAGGAGCTGTCGGCAAAATAACCATCCTCCTTCGGACGTCCCAATTTGATGACCTATTAATCAATAAAGGACAAATGAGCAAATAGCACTAACACACATCCTTGTGGTACAGAACATTGTCTTCCAAATGCTATAAAAACTGAAAAAAAAACAAAAAATTACAAACCTAAGCCGAGAGAACAAGTGCGCAAATGGCTACTTTTTCACTTTTTCACTTTTCACTTCAACGACCTAAAAATTGAGAAAATTCATGATGAAAAAAGAAATGCAATACATTTTCTGATAGAGCAAATCGTTCTCTTTCGAAAGCTATGCAGCGCTATGCAAGAGACCGCCGGCGAAATCTGCAGTGAATCGTTGAAAAAAACGGCGGGGACTTATGAGACAACCTAATATATTATGAGTTATCCTTTCAGATTTTTTACAATCATTTCGCAATGTTCTGAAACGGTAAGTTTTTATCCAAGATAAAGCCGAGATCTCGCAGACTTTTTCACTAAGTAGATTGCTACTACCAAGGTTGTAAATGTGCCTGGCCGAATTTGAATTGCCGAGATGAAAACTCTAGTTTTTGGTGCTGAGATAGGTAATTTGATTTGACGGCAATTATGCTTTAAAAAAACTCCGTTCTACTGTGTGAAAACGCTGAAGCTGGCCACAGATCGGGACTTCAAGTGAGGCTGGCGAAGGAGCTTTATTACAGTGTAGCACTGGGATTTTAGCCTCGCTTATGAAGAGAGAAGTCGACTTTATTGGCACGGGAAAGTTTTGTTGAAATCGAAGTTCATATCACAGCAGCTGCTTTACCCTTTCGCGATCGCGAGCAGAGGTTGGAGTCTTATGGTAGACGGCCCATAAAAGAAAACGAGCACTGCACTGGATCACTGAATCTCGAGCGACGTCAGGCGCTCTCGAGGGAGACAACAAGGGGGGCCGATGCGTCACAGCTCACCTAACCGTCACTTCAGCAAGTGGCAACAACGTCCTGGATGACGATGGCAAGACGAGAAGAAAGGAGGCGATGCTGTAGTCCGCAATCCGGTGAAGCCAGTGCTAAGTAGTTAGTAAAGCATCGGAGATGCTCCTCGTGCAGAAGCGGCTGGATATCACTGAGCTCCACCAGGATTTTAAAACACTTTTTTTCCAGATTTTAAAACGAACACAAAATAAACGGCTATCAACTACAAGTATGCGTTGAGCAGAACAGCGACTCCGAGATTATTATTCCATCTAGTGCTGCTCGTACCAATTCTGTGGCAGATTCCGATACCACCGGTTAAACAATGACGATTATTTTATGCATTTGGGGTAGAATAGAGAGTTACTTGGAGACGATTGTCGATTTCACACTTTCGACTGCGTCTGCACGGTAAAGCCTTGCTGGCTTTTCCAGGTACCAGACTTAGCGATATTTCAGATGTGAGATGGCTGCAGTATTTACGGCTTCGATACCCTATGATTCGAAATCGCTGAACTTCTATCACGGGTCAAGGAGCTCTGAGGGCCACGGTTATCTCCGCTCCGTAGCGGCTGATTTACGAGGCGACACGTGACCAACGGAGCCTTATCAGCGATGGCACGGTAATTTACTTGCGCGCGCCCTCATGAGTGACGACATGCCAAATCCCTGAGGCTCATCGGCTCGTCTTCCTTCGGCTACTGAATGAATAACCCAGGTCCAGAAAGTTTAGTTGATGAGGAGTAACTGAGGGGCGGACCTGTCGGTACACTCTATTGGTGTCCAAGCAGGGAGTGGAGAGGTTACCTTATATTTAAAATTCCAGTAACTCAGGCAATGGAACGAACAATTCACTACTCATCATTTTCATTAGTGTTGGTCCCGCTCGGTGGCGGGGTCCCGTGGTGACGCCGTTTCTCCAAGCCAAACGCTTGATCGGGATGGAAACCAGCTACCTTCTCGTCCATATGCAACGTATCGAGTCAACGCTGCTTCACCACCACCAAACGAGTAGCTACTGTTGACGAATACAAGAATGCAAACAAGCAGTGCTTGAACCGGGTTCTCTGCTCTTCACCGCTGGTATTGAAAGACCGCAAAACTGGGCAATTGAAAAGACCCCTTTTAGCTTGCCCTAGGTGGAGCATACAATGACGCTGATGAGTGACTGAAATTAGGAGATAGGATTACAGTATTCTGTACTAGTTTTTATTATATAGTCGCGTACCACAGCTACTCGCCACGTCCGCCAGCTGAACCCTCCCTCAGAGCATAGCGTGACGAGCGTTCTTTAGCGGTCATCTAGAACGGGAGCATCTGTAAAGCTTCTAATCGCAGTCAGGATCTCCGATGGGAGAGATCTAGCAGGTGACTCCGACAAATGGGCCATCCGGTGCTAAAGATGTGTGAACGATCGAACGTAATTGCCTCCGCCGACACCTCTCCATCGGGGACGGAACTTAGCGACCGGGCGATCCGTGGACCCCTCACCCTCAAAGGACCTACGGATCTTCTACTGGAAAATGGAGGGGAGTTAGGGTCGCCCTCATGCATAACTGGCTAGCAGACCAATGAAGATTGCCGGCGGAAACTCTTCAAGGTACGGCTGTGGAATGGAATTGCTGAGAGCTGAAAACGGTGACCTCGCGACGCCGAGAAATCCCTCTCGAATAGCTGCTGTATACTGCACACCGGTGGCTGCGATATCTGGGGGCGACAGGTGGCCAATGAAACAACGAAAGAATATGGTTTCTCGCCCGAACAACGGCCGACGACATAATAAGGGCTTGAAATGAAATGCCTCATTTCTAAAGAAATGGATAAATATTAATATTATAAAGTTCAGCGAGAAATAAACGCGATCAGTCTAGAGTCGAAAGCAAGCGCCGCTTTTTCGAGTCTAGATTGATCGCGTTTATTTCTCGCTGAACTTTAGACAATTCAGCTCCTCCCGTGGCCCTCTCCGACGCTGCCCGATCGACTGGAGCCATAGCCACTACAAACTATGTAGCAACACACTAGTAACTTGCGAAAATTAATAATATTATTAATATTATTATTATATTATTAATATATATTAATAATAAAGATAAAAATAAAATAAAACAAATAAAAAATAAAAATAAAGGGTTTATTCTCTGCGAAATAGGTAGGAATGAGCAGTACCCGCGAACTCCTTCTCGGCTCTGAAAACGCGGCGAAACGTTGGAATCCTGTGCAATAACTACCAGCATCTCATTAAGCCTCGAAGGCTAACAGAAAGTGGTTCCAAGGTATCTCGAGACACCTGACAGATTTTGTCCGGGAACTAGGCATGACAGTTCCGGTCCTGTAAGTGAAATCGCAAAATTTATCTCAGGACGATTGGCATTGAAGAAGAAAAGCAGCGAAGATGTCAGCTGTCACCAAGAGCCGTGCGCGTCTCACCATCGAGTGAGCGGAGTCTGCACAACCAGAAGGCCAAGAAATCATCCGCCTTCTTACCACCCAACGTCTGAATTGGCAGTAGTGTTCGGATGAGCGCCTGGTGGCGCCAAAGATAAGCTGCGTTTGAAATCGCGAATTTCCTTGTGAAGCTTGTGTCGCGTTGTGGTATGGTCAGGTCGGCTCATCCCCTTCCAGCCTTACGAGGATTGGAAGAACTCGCTCCACTCCACTATGTTTAGGTTGAATGCCGTAGACTGCGTACATATATAGGTTCGATGAACCCCAAAGTAGCCATGTTCGACTCTCCTTGAACCTCGGCATGGTAGAATCTGTCTGTAGAGTAGCTGAGCTCTTCACGAGGTTGGTAAACGGCTTTATTGGTGGCTAACGTTTCGGCTGCATCGCCTTCTTCAGAGCCTGAAAGGGTCAGGTCAATTAGGAGTTACCCCACCAAACATCTCTTCAACCTTACAAAATTCAATGTCAAGTTTTTGGAAGCCTGAACAAAGGAGAGAATCCGAGTGTCGTACCTCACCACAGTCCACTGAAAGACCAAAGGAAGCCGCACAGGGCAAGCAAGTATACGGGACAGCGCTAGGTTAGAATGCGAGACTGAGGTAGGGCCTGGGTTCGCGCGTTATATACAGGCGTTCCCCCTTCCGGTTGATCTTGGGATCTCTGGAATAGATCCAGAACGCCTTAAGGGCTTTGCGCGCCGACGTTTGAACCTCGTGTCCCAGAATCCTCACCTCAACTCCAAAATCCTCCCCTCCATGAGAATTGACCCTGTGGTAGCCTAGGGCAGTGGATGCCCTAAGCTTCTCCTTGCCATCCAGATGCTCCTTTATCCTCACATGCAGAGGACGGCCAGTTTCGCCGATGTACTCCTCGCCACAAGCTTGACAGGAGATCAGGTAGACTACACCCGATACGGTGCAGTCGCCTTCCTTTCCCCCTGGGCAAACCACACAATTGGGATCCCACAAATGCGGTCATATAGTCGATTGCGGACCAACCTGGTCTTAAGGTTGTCAGGTGGAAGACCAATGACCGCAACCAAATTTTCTAACCCAGATCTCCTCAGACACTTCCGTATAGAAGTGCTCACTTCATCCGAGACGAACAGCGCCAGAAAGGGAATTTTCGTAGTTGGGGTAGTGCCGTTTTCCTGAACCGCCCTCCCCCTGGGTCTGAATGAGGGTCTACGGAGAGAATAGCCGTTGAAAACGGCTATCTCCCGAGCCACTTCCAGGGATTCCTTCCGCTCACCTTCTCCTGTACACACACTAGCTGCCGTTCGGAACATGTTCCTTACTACCGCTTCTTTTGCCCAATGTTAGTGTGCCGATCGACTATGGACAATTATGTTTTTGCAGCTGGGCTTTCGATACCAATTGGTGATATAGTTATTCCCTGCCAGCTGAACTTGGACATTGAGGAAAGGGAGCCAGCTCCCACAAGGCTTTTCCCTTGTAAGTTTGATGTATTCGGACTGGCTGTTCATAACCTCAAAGCACTTGTCCATTTCATGTTGCGTGGTGGTGACGATGAAGCAGTCATCCACATATCGGCAGTATAACAAAGGAAGCCGTGACACCACCGGTGCCTCGATCTTTGACATGAAGGCAATGGCCAGTGTTGGTGCTAGTCGTTGTCCCATGGCCCTTATTTGCGCAAAATACCTCCCGGACCACCTGAAGATATTGCACGATAGACACTCTTTAAGGAGTGTCATCAACTGGCTTATGGAAAAAAGAAACATGTTAATTGCTCCTTGGTGTTGGCTGAGGAGTTCGAAGATGGCTTCCATAGCGGAATCGTTTGACACATTGGTGTATAACGCCGCAACATCAAACGACTCCATGACGCAGGTGGCGCTAAGCCGCGTGCTCCGGAGGCATTCAAGGAACATATTGGTGTTGCTAAGGTGAGCCGGAATAAATTTTGGCCTGGAACAGAGTTGAGCTGGCCTAGAACAGAGTTGAGAAGCCACCCGATTTTGTCCGTTGGACCACCCACGCAGCTAATGATGTGTCCGACCTTAATGGCAGCGGGTTGACTAAGGCCAAGTTGTCGTCTGGTGAAAACTTATGGGTCTTAATGAGTAAATATAAGACCGGACAACTAGGACACTCAGACTTTAGGCGGTTTATCATACCTTGTCCCCATCTCGCTAGCTTGGCCTCCTGGAACCACGCCTTGTAAAGTCTACGGTACTGCGCTTGAAATTCCTTTACAGAGGACGTGCGGTATAGAGATGTGTCTTCAAGGTGGCACTCGGTAATGGCCTTATCCAGGTGGCTTGGTATTACAACAAATTCCCGACCTTTGTCACTTATGGAGAGCCTTATGGCTTTGGACTTGACAAGGTCACGGACCTCCCTGATGCCCACCATCTGCGATCTAGAGAGGTTGGATTGTTGGCCTTGTATGCGGTAATGCTTTAGAACCCTGAACACTTCATCAGCGAATAGGCGAAAGCTTACATCAGCTTGGATGTTCGGTTCCTGCTGCTTGAAGTGTGTTTGAGGGAAAGGAATTGTTGGCATTAGACTTAGCTGCATTGGCAGTTGAGTTTGAGAATCCGCTCGTGCTTTTTGCCGGAGTCGGTCTTGCAGCTCGTGGAGACTACAGATGACTCTGCACATGAAAAAGGTTGAAATGGGTTGAGATGGAGAGAAACTTGGACCCAATTCCAAAACTGACAGCGCGTTTTCTGACAAAGTGAAATTGCCCATAACGGTTACCCTCGATTCCCGTTGACCTGGCGACCCTGACGCGACTGTCGTTGGCTCAGTGTGCCCACGGCTGGATACGGCACTGGATGATCCCTCCCCTTGTTCACGCGACCTACTCATAAGATCATTGAATTTTCTCTGTAAAGAAAATCGTGGGACCCCCAATTGTGTGGTTTGCCCAGGAGGAAAGGAAGGTGACTGCACCGTATCGGGTGTAGTCTACCTGATCTCCTGTCAGGCTTATGGCGAGGAGTATATCGGCGAAACTGGCCGTCCTCTGCATGTGAGGATAAAGGAGCATCTGGATGGCAAGGAGAAGCTTAGGACATCCACTGCCCTAGGCTACCACAAGATCAATTCTCAGGGAGGGGAGGATTTTGGAGTTGAGGTGAGGATTCTGGGACATGAGGTTCAAACGTCGGCGCGCAAAGCCCTTGAGGCGTTCTGAATCTATTCCAGAGATCCCAAGGTCAACCGGAAGGGGAAATGCCTGTATATAACGCGCGAACTCAGGCCCTACCTCGGTCTCGCATTCTAACCTGGGGCCGGATTCATGAACGTTCCCGGGAACGTTGCCGGCTTCCCATGGGAACCGACCGAGGTGAGAGAGCGAGGCGGGAGAGAGAGCCGAGAGATGATATCGCTTATCTCCCGCTCCCACTGCTTCATAAATACGGCCTCTGGGATAGGTGCTGTCCCGTATCCTTGCTTGCCCTGTGCGGCTTCCTTTGGTCCTTCAGTGGACTGTGGTGAGGTACGACACTCGGATTCTGTCCTTTGTTCAGGCTTCCAAAAATTTGACATTGAATTTTGTAAAGTTGAAGAGATGTTTGGTAGGGTAACTCCTAATTGACCTGACCCTTTCAGGCTCTGAAGAAGGCGATCCAGCCGAAACGTTAGCCACCAATAAAGCCGTTTACCGACCTGGTGAAGAGCTCAGCAACTCTACAGACAGAACCCCAAAGTGTTGTGGGAGAAGACAGTAACGCGGCTATAAATGTGATATTTCAGAAGAGCTTTAGTTGGAAGATTATTGCGGTTGAAATGCGGTTGAAATCGACTACCTTTCGAAGAACGCTTGAAGATTAACCTTTAAAAGTTTGGCCATACCGAAAGTGATTGCTGGTTGAGCTCAGCTGCCACAGTGGTGTTGAGAAATATAAGGAGCTTCCGCACGAAGGTATCGGGGCTTGTTCTTACTATTTCCTTCACTTAGGCAGTGCGTATCATAAGCAGAAACGCACCATAGGCTAGGCCGTCGTGGACAAAGTCAAATACACGGAGAACTGGAAGCATGGACGGGCTCAGATTAGTTTAACCTTTCGCTTTCTAACGTCCGCTGCCGCTGTGCCTTAGGTTCATCGACCTGAAGAAGGCATTTGACTCCGTCGAGACTGAAGCGGTCCTCAAAGCCCTGCTCACTCAGCGTGTTCCTACTCAGCGCTGCCACTGTGGTGGAAGCCGCGGCGCGGACGAGTTGTCGCGGAGCCGCCGCACGCAAAGGTCCGCGAGGGCTGCCGCAGTCTACGGCGGCTCCCACCCGCAGCGCCAGGAGCTGCGGGTGAGACCCGCCGGAGGGCCTGGTCGATTGGAAGCTTGAGGGAGGGGATTTTGTTTCGGTTTCGGTTCTCCTTTTCTTAATTGTTCATGCTTCTGCGCTGTTAACCATTTCGCTAAACGTAAATAAATAACATGAGTTCTTCCGTCTGTGCTAATACGAGCCGTACGGTGGGCTCGTGACAGCGCAGTCGGAAAAAGCGTCGGACGTCGCGTTCATACGCGAGTCGAGGTTCTTGGTACGGGCCTCGTACAGGCAAAACAAGTTCTCCATCCATTTAGCGCCACTGAATTGGCACCAAAGCTTTCTGGGGGAATCAAAACTTGGCTTCCCATTGGCTGACCGCCGCAGGTCCTTCTTCACTTGTATCACCTGTCGTCCCGTTGATCATCGACTTGCTCGAGCGGGCGCCAGCAGCGTCTCCATTCGTCCCTGTCGCGTGCCAGAGTGGTCCAATGGATCCTCCTCGCTCGAGGGACACGAAGAGCGTCATATCGGTCGTTCAGGGCTTTCACGAAGAAGTCCGACCAACGCGTTGGTGGGCGTCCTGGTGTTCTTTTGACATCCCGCGGAATCCAGTCTGTGACGGCTCTCGTCCAGCGGGTGTCTGCGAATCGCATTACGTGGCCGGCCCACCTAATTTTCGACGACTTGGCCCATGCGACAGCGTCTCTGATCTTCGAACGTCGGCGAAGCTCGGAACTCCGGAGGCCTTCTCTCACTTGCGTGAGTCGTGTCACTCCGAGCATCGTCCTCTCGATTCCACGCTGCGCGACGCTGATCGCGCGTTCATCCTGCTTTCGTATAGCCCAGGTCTCTGAGGCGTATGTTAGGGCAGGAAGAACAGTGGAGTCGAATAGGTTGGCACGGAGTCGGACGTTCTTCGTTTTCTTCACGACTTCTTCGACGCTCTTGAAAGCTCCCCAAGCCGCTCGTTTCCTCCTGCTCAGCTCTGGTGCTAGGTCGTTGGCCATGTTGACTTCGCGACCCAGATACACATAGCTGGAGCATTCGAAGATGTTCGTTCCGTTGAGCGAGAATGGGGCATCAGAAACCCATCCGTTCTTCATGAACATCGTCTTCGTAAGATTCAGCTGCAGTCCAACGCTTCCACATACACGATCGAAGTCGGCCAGCATTCGCTCCGCCTGACTGATGCTCGGTGTTATGAGCACGATGTCGTCAGCGAAGCGAAGATGGTGCAGTTGCCGGCCGTCGACCTTCACTCCCATGTCATCCCATTCTAGTTCGCGCATGACGTTTTCGAGGGTGGCGCTGAAGAGCTTCGGGGATATGGTATCCCCTTGTCGTACCCCTCTCTTCACGTCAATGATGACGTCGTTGTAGAATGGTGAGATCTTGGTCGTGAATCCACTGTACAGCTCTCGAAGGACTCTGATGTACTGAGTAGGAACGCCCTGGGTGAACAGGGCTGCCATGACCGCTCCAGTCTCGACGGAGTCGAATGCCTTCTTCAGGTCGATGAAAGTAAGGCACAGCGGCAGCTTGTACTCTCGCGACACTTCGATGAGCTTCGTAATGGTGTGTATGTGGTCGATCGTGCTGAATCCTCTCCGAAATCCTGCTTGTTCGCATGGCTGTCCTTCGTCCAGCGTTCTACTAATCCTATTCAGGATGACTCGAGTGGACAGCTTGTAGACTACGGACAACAGGCAGATCGGGCGATAGTTGCCAATGTCGTGCGCGTCTCCCTTCTTGTACAGCAAGACGGTCTTGCTGGTCTTCCACTGAGATGGAACCTTGCATTCGGACAGGTAGCGTGTGAAGAGCCGCGCCAAGGTGTTGATGAGCGCTGGCGGGAGGTTCTTCAGGTGTTCAGCTCTGATCCTGTCAGGACCGGGTGCTGTACGTTTCTTCACCGATGGCGTGTCGGATCTCGGAAGGGAGAACAGAGGGACGACGTATCCATCCTGCGGGTACGTGGCTATCGAAGAGATCGGAGTAGAAGTCGTGGATGACCTTCTCCATGGTCCTTCTGGAAGAGGTAACGGTTGCGTCAAGACGTCGGAGAGCGGACATCTTGGTCTTGAAGTTGGCGAAGTTCCGACGGGCATTGCGGATGCTCAGCCCTGCCTCTGCTGCTTCAGCCTACATTTCCGCCCCTCTCTCCTTCAGATCTTCCTTTATCGCCGCTCTGCATAGCTTTGCAAGCTCGGACGTCAGTTGATAGTTGCCTGACGCTCGTGCTGCTCCACGCTGGCGTATCAGCTCGAGAGTTTCCGGAGACAGGCGTCTCTTGGTGGTCTTCAAGCTCTCGGCTCCCTTAGCACTATCGTGGAGATGGTGCACGAAGCGATCGTATTCCTCGTCGACGTTGTCCATGACGGCATCTTCCCAAAGGCCGACAAGAGAGGTGTAGAGATCCCAGTTGATGGTCGTTCTGGGACTACTCTTCTTGAACTTCGCGGCCTTCTCTCCTTGACGCGAAAAGCGGAACCTTGCGCGAAGGAGGCGGTGGTCCGATCCCGTGTAGAACTTGGAGGCAACGGAAACGTCGGTCAGGCAATACTTGCGATTGAAGATGATGTGGTCGATCTCGTTGTGGAATTGGCCACCGGGGATTCCCTGGCCCATCGTAGGGAGGGAGCCTTCTGGAATTGTGAGTTTCCATGGGTGGTCTTGGTCGACATGATGAACTCAGAAGCCTTTTACCTTGCTCTTTCCACTCCAAACCTCGGGTATGAAGATGTGAAGTTCTTCCGGCGATCTTCGCGGTCCGATCTTGGCGTTGAACTCGCCGACGATCACCTTGTAGAAGGTGTGATCTTCCTTATAGAAGTTCTCCAGCTCCACGTAGAAGGCTTCGACCTCTTCGTCGTCGTAGTCGGATGTTGGGGCATATGCGACAAATACAGTCAAAGCTGGCACGGAGCCACATCGCTTCAGTTGCAGACGTCCGATTCGGGTTGTCAGAGACTCGTACGAATCGATGTTCATGGCCAAGTGCGTGTTGACAAGGACACCAACGCCGCCTACTCCCCTGCTGTCGCATGTTCCGAGGAACAGTTCTTCTCCGGAGTCGTAGGCGGCGTGTAGGGGGTGGTGTCTTCTCGTCTCGGTCAGTCCGATGACGTCGTACCTGATCTTCCTGGCTTGCATCATCAGGTCCTCGACGGATGCTTCCGACGCAAGCGTGCGGGCGTTGTAAGTACAGATCGTCATCCTAGTCATTCTCAGTTTGCGCAGCCTGGTTAGGCCCTGAGATTTTAGCAGCCTCTCCGTACTCGTCCTTCCCATCGCTGCAGAAATGGGGGCTCTTTCGGGGTCAGGGGAATGAGGCCCTTTAGTGCTGCTGTGTTTGACTGGAATACAACACGAGTAGCTAGTCAGGCTCTGTTGTGCGGGCGAAGAACTCCGGGCAGCCAGCCAGACTGCCCGAAGGGACGGGGCGAGACTTAAGGCGGCCTCGAATCGCCTTACATGTACTCCCAGTCTACCGAGTGCAAGCTTTTGGCCGAGCCGACACAGTTACAATCCGCACAGTCACGGACACATCCACGCACACAGTGCACGAACACGCCGCTCCCACGCACAAGGAACGCGTCGACCCGACACAGCAGGAGCAAGGAGTCCATCCCTTGCATCCCACCTGCGTCTCTGGGCAGTACCCAGTCGCATTTGGTTCGCGTTTAATTCCCCTATCCACCACCCGGGGACGCGCCACGTGGCCCTGCGACAAGCGGCCCGAGATCCCTCTTAACAAGAGAGCCCGAAGGCTCTCTATCGAGGGAGATCCGTGGAAGGTCCTTCTTACGTCCAAATATGCTTTCTCACTGCCTCCACGAGAACCCGTAAAATGGTTGGTGGAGTGATTTGCACAAAGCTCTTTCCTTTAGCTATACAGCGGTACTGAAGAACTTTTTAAAGAAATACTTGTTATTGATGAGCAGATCGGTTAAAGTGGCCACTGAATGCCCTTTCGCAGCTATGACGCAGGTCAATGAAAGAAGTGCTTAAAAACTCAAATACTCTAGTAAAATTGCTAAGTGTCAGCATTTTCAATTCTTTAACAACAGCGAGGAGCAAAGTAGTGAAGGCACACTTTTCTTGAGAACAGTGCGCTGTCAGCTGGATCAAAATTCGCGTGTTACCACACTCATGGTCAGAAAAAGCCTTTCACAAAATCGCAATCGAGCGCACGTAGTTGTATACGTAGGTTGAATGCACTGAAGGCGGCGCCAGATTTTTATTTGATATGGGAATATCCAAAATGAATTATGCAAGTGCTATGGCTGCTGTGTTTACGTTCTTCTCTAAGCTAGCCCAAGACATTTGAAATCAAGGCAAATTATTCCAAATCGAAATGGGCTCTTTCTATACTAATATTAAGCTAATAGAAATTCTCCAGGGAAGAAAATTAGTTAATTTTTGTTCGAGGAAAGTATTAATATAATTTTCTTTAACTCCTTAATTCACGTGCCTAATAAGTGAACATCTTTTTTGAGATTTTATAAATTTCTTATTTTTGAGGAAAAAGAATGGTTTAAAACTAGATTGAAAGAGAAGAAAGGCGACCAGTTTTTATTTTTAAAAGAAAGGATGACATCAAGCCCTCATCCGAAACATTGCGATTTTTATTCGATTAATAGCAAAATTTCTGTTTACACGGAGTTTCACACCTGTAAGCGATGCGACAAAAATAATTGAAAAACCTACACACATACACATATATGATGTCTTATGTAAGCAGCATTAACACTTTCAAACAAATAAAAATCGCGACGACCTTTTCAGCGCTTCAGCCGGCAAAGGTACGCAGTATTGCGTACAGTGACCCTCGCGCCGCCGCACCACCCGCCGTTGTCATGGCGGGTCCCTGGCACCCGCAAGACTCTGCTGCCGGCATAAGACAGCTCTGCCACTCGTCCCTCTCGCAGGCGGTCTTCTGAGCAATCGCTGACGAGATGTTCGTGCAGATGCTAGCCAAGTAGCCACAGCGAAGTGACGACGGTCTCAGGACTTCAGCCTCCACAGATATTCCGCTTCAGGTGCCACTATCGAGGTGACCTCGCGCAATTGAAGGGGCATTATACGGTTATTAGCTGGACCTCCGGCACATGTCGCAGGCAACACTTTGCTCCTGATCAGCAGTCCATTGGAAGCTTTCCGCCTCTCCTTATCGGGATAGACTGTGAAAGTGGGGTGTGAATTTCACACCTTCATGTTCTAATCACTAATAGTGTCCATTACACTCTTCTTCAAAGTCCTCCTCAAACAAGGAAAAGCCCATCACTTTTATCGAATCTCTTCGCACCACTCTTACATTCTAGCACGGCTTAGCGTCGGTGAGCAACCGTCGTCCGCTAAACTTTGCTCGCCTCCAGATGCTATCTGAGGCATCAATGGAGAACGACAATACATTGCATCAACGGACTGATGGTGGCGATTCTCACCACAAAGAGCGAACTTTGCTTCCCTGGCGACTGCGGCTTCTAGAAAATGTGTCATTCCGCAACTTTTCAACCTCTCGCTAATTAGACCCCGTGTTCGAGATGGAAAGGGTTGACAATGGTAGCAGCCATCACTCAGTTACATCTTCACTTACCCCACCTAGAAGTGTTCATATGCCACTGGGGGGGGGGGGGCGGAAACATCTGGAAAAACTCGGCATTCAAAATTTAGAAAGCAGAAGCTTGAAATTACCATACGAAGTATCCATTGTGATTGATGCATTTATTCCAGTAATAAATGGTGTTGTTTAAAGAGGTGTACTTGCTGCTGTCAATGTACACACGTCCATAGTAGGTGGATTATAAATTCTACCAGCCTATCGGCCGCACCGACGACTTCTTGACGGCTTCGCCGTGATAATAACTTCTTATCACCTATTGTAGCTGCCACCTATGTCATGGTTTCCTCAGGAAGAACATCTTAACTACGTCGATTACGGCAAGTTAGAAAAAAGGCGAAAAAATGGACGACATCCACGAAAACGCTTATTTGCCCAATATCGATTGATGGCGATCGACAGTTCAAAAACGAACTTCGGATTCGTGTTCAGCGACCATGATTACCTCCAGGGCTAAAGTTTCAGACCGCTTGAACTAAATCCACAAAGAATCGATAATATCGATCGATATCGATTGCCCTGCTGTGATGGCCTTCCGTCGATAATCACCTAAATGCCTATGCATGTTTGCCGGCGTGTTCGGCACGTCTACGGCATCGCTAGGCACGGTTGCCGACGTGTTCGGCACGTCTACGGCTCGCCATTCACGGTTGCCGGCGTGTTCGGCACGTCTACGGCTTGCCATGCATGGTTGGCGGCGTGTTCGACTTCTCGGCACCCCCACTCCAGTTGTGACGGAAACACGCACACACACACTGCTCCTTTTTATATAGTAGGATTGGATTGGCGAATAAAACTGGTAAATTATAAATATCAACCCTTAGAAATATCGCGATTTTGGGGTTGCAACATCACTATTCAGCCATCCTATTATTCTACCACCTTCACGCCTGAAGACGTTTGTGGTTATATTAATGTTTATTTACTTGGCAGGAGGCAGACGAAACAGAGCCATATCAATCAAACAAGCAAGCAACGAGCATCAGTGAAATAGCACGATCAAACAAGAACTGGGGCCGTATGCTATTCTCGCCCAACTCGGGGACGGGGACGGCGCGAAAAATCGATGGCGCATGATGTGCATACCGGGGATGTGGGCGGAGACCGTCTCATACCCGGCCGGAGACTTAAGTTGACGGGTGAAGTCGATCCTGACTACAGCCCGTCCAACTTAAGTCAAACTTCTGATGCATACCATCTGAACTGATGTGCAGAGTAAGTTTTGAAAAACTTTTCGTGAGCCTTATGTAAGCGCTACCTGCTCTATGCCTAAAGAAGGAAGCACGAACTGCTGTTCGAAGAGAAGCCCATGCTATTTTCATTATACCACCTCTAGTTCAGGAGGGCATCAAACTGTATGATTTCATAATCACAGCCACACTAGGTTGGCGAAGAATTTTGTGAACGAGTCTTCTCTCACACGGACATCAAATACTTTGTATGATACAAGAGATGGAAGATCTTCGATACTATGATATCGGATGTTCAACCAGCAGTCTTCAGAAATTTAGCCACATCGGAATAGATGCTTCACCGCGGACGGGACGAAGATTTTCGGTAATTTTATGTGAGAGCGAGCTACATTCTAATAAGAGTAGCTGAAACCAATAATCAAATATCGCTCGAGTTTTTCAAAGGCCGAATTTCGAAAAGTCGAGTAGCATTCGACTTTCAAGAGGTCGAATTTCTAATAGTCGAATACCCGCCCCTGTCAGACTATATCACCTGTCGTCCCGTTGATCATCGAGCAGGCGCCAGCGGCGTCTCCATTCGTCTCTGTCGCGTGCCAGAGTGCTCCAACGGATCCTCGTTCGAGGGCCACGAACAGAGCCTCATATCGTTCGCTCCTCAGTGCTTTCCCGAAGAAGTCCGACCAACGCGGTGAGGGGCGTGCTGGTGTTCCCGCGGAATCCAGTCAGTGACGACTCTCGTTCAGCGAAACACGTTACATAGCCAGCCCACCTAATTTTTGATGACGTGTGCGGCAGTGTCCGTGATCTTCGAACGTCGGCGAAGCTCGGAACTCCGAACGCCTTCTCTCACTCGCGTGAGTCGTGTCACTCCGAGCATCGTCCTCTCGATTCCACGCTCCGCGACGCTGATCGAGTGTTCATCATGCTCTCGTATGGCCCAAGTCTCCGTAGCGCATGTTAGGGCAGGAAAACAGCGGTGTTGAATAGCTGGGCACGGAGCCGATGTTCTTTGCCTTCTTTACGACTTCTTTGACGCTTTTGAAGGTCAACAAGCCGTTCCTTTCCTCCTGCCAAAGTCCGGAGCTAGCTCGTTGGCTATATTGACTTCGCGACCCAGATGCTTGTAGCTGGAGCACTCGAAGATCTTCGTTTAGCTGAGCGAGAATGGGGCATCAGAAACTCGTCCTTCACTCATGAACATTATCCTCGCAAGATTCAGCTGCAGTCCAACGTTACCACATACACGATCGGAATCGGGCAGCATTCGCACCGTTTGGCTAGTGCTCGGTGTTATGAGCACGATGTCGTCAGCGAGGCGAGCATGGTATAGCTGCCGGCCGTCGATCTTTACTCTCATGTCTTTCCACTCTACAGGGTAAACCATACGTCCTGCAGCAAAATTAGGCTACACTATTAGGAGTATCTTTCCAATTTCAGACAACTAGATACCGACTGTTATGTAGCATATCCTTAGTGCTATACTCCTTGCAAGTATCATGATTTCAGCTACTCTTATTAGAAAGTAGTGCGCGCATAAAACACACATAAAACTACCGAAAATCTTCCTCTTGTCTGCGGTAGAGCACTCTCATTCCGATGTGGCTGAATTTCTGAAGACTGGTGGTTGAACATTCAGTATCATAGTCTCGTGTAGGGCAACTCAGAGCCTTCTCAAGAGTGAGCATTAGATGAATGGATCTGAACTACAACAGAAGAACGTTATTAATTTTCTGATCATACATAAGGAACATGTGCATTAAGAGCGCAATTGGCTCATTCGATTCCGTGCTTTCACTGAGGGTGGTCGGTATATCTGTTCTCGAGTATCGACTTCGACTAAACTCAAAGATTCGTGTCTCAGTGGCACTTATTATCTCCGTGGTGTATTAGCTTCATTTTGAAGCCTACGTATTATATATTATACTATATCGGCTCTACCTCAGCGGTAGAGATTCAGCTATCTTTCGAGTTTTTGCTGCCGTATAAGGTGCAGTTTTTTTGCAGTTTTTTCTTCACTTCTATTAGCTCTTTGTGCCGATCAGTGATCATATTTTATTAGAGATGACATGGTGGAGACAAGAACGGCAGCGGCGAGTCAGGGAACAAGTGTTTGTGAAGACGGGCTAGAAAATGCTATTGAAAAGCTTCGAAAGGACAAATCGATTTCGCGACACGTCAAAGACTATTGTTCCACTTGTATTTGTCTAAGGAAGAGATGCAGGTGTTATTCAAGAGGAATATGGAGCTACAAGACAGGATTGACGCCCTTATCGTTAGTGCCGAGAACAATGAACTCAGACGTTTATCAGTAGCTTCCACCGGTAAGGGAGAAAGCCAGCCGAGAACAAGAAATGAACCACCGTCCGCTAATGTTTTGAATGAAGAAAATGGAAGCGCACGTGGTGTGAAGTCAGATGAACAACCATCCGACGTTTCGCGTGAGGAAAATGGAGGGGAAAGGAGCAGATCACTTGTGTTACGTGGAGTACCTGAGCAAAGGGGTAGACCTGTAAGAATGCGCGTCCAAAATGACTTTAACAGTGCTTGTAATGTGCTTCATTTTCTTAATATTGAATTCGAATCGGTTTCTGTATACCATTTGGGTAAGTCATCTGCAGTTAGGAACAGCTTTTTAAAAATTGCTCATCCAGCATATTTCAGAAGCAAAAAACGGTTACGAAATGTTTCCCGCCTTCGCTTTTTCCCGGGAAAGGGAATTTTCTTCGTAGTCCCATTCCAAAGCTGAGGGACCGAAGAAGGGTAATGTTTTTGGCTTTTGATGGCTCGAGAAGGAATAGAGGGTCCGAACTTCCAGTTCCAAATCGTGGTGATGGAGGACCTGACGCTTCATATTCTAGTCAACGATCCTTTGGAAGCCAGCGCTTAGTTTCTTTAAACTAAGACGTGTTCCCTGGTCTCCTCGTGCTGTTCCACATTGTTTTTATGCTAATGTAAGATCTGTTCGCAAAAACGCCAGGTTCATAGACCTGGTTTTAGGAAAAAATGTTGATTTGTGTGTTTTCTCTGAGACGTGGCTTAAAACATATCACACTCTACCACCAATAATAGCCTCTATTATTGATGATTACAAGGTTTTGCGTTGTGACGGAAAGAATAAACAAGGAGGAGGCCCGCTCTGCCTTTTGCAGAATAACTATAACGTTATGGTGATTTTTTCGGAGTCTTGGTTTTAAAATGTTGGCCTTCGCCATTATTTTTGAAGAGTGCAAAATCAGAACCATTAACTACGAATGAAATTCTTTCAAAAACTATCAGTGGCCTTGTGTCATGTGACCGCCCTTCTGTGATTCTCGGCGATTTCAATTATCCGGAAATAGACTAACTTCACGAAACCTCTTCCTACAAGATGTACTATCTTTTTTGGTATGCTGCATAGTCATGATTTCATTCAACTGGGGAAAAATAAAACAAGAGGGAACACATACTAGATTTAGTGCTTTGTAATCAAGAAGCGCTAGTAAAGGATGTGCGAGTACAACCTCCAGTAGGGCTTAGTGATTATAACAGCATATCTTTTGAAGTGTCTTGCCAGTATATAGAGACTCCAATAGTTTTGATTCGTAATTTCAGAAATACTAACTATGCTTTGTGAACAGCGGGAACAGAAATGATTTTTACAGATTCGTAAAAAGAAAGCTAAAAAATTATAACAAGATTCCGATATTGAAAAAAAAAGATGTTTCAGTGCTAGGTTCAGACAAAGCGAACTTATTAGCGGAGAAATTCTATGCGGTTTTTAGTGAACCGGATGGAATTTCATCATCCTTTGAAAAGGCTGTAGAAAGTCCGATGACAAGTTTCCTTTCTTTCAAAGTGATGAGACGTATAGACTCTTACGGAAGTAACCTGCTTCCCAATCATTAACACCTGATATTATTCCTGCGGTTTGTGCTAAAAACATCGCATGTTGGCAGCTGGTCCTCTAGCATATTTGTATAAATAATTCCTTTGGTATTCTGTAGTGCTTATGAGATGGCAACATGCATTTGTTACTCCTCTTTTAAGAAAGAAACCTGCCCATTCAGTGGATAATTGTAGACCAGTGAGTACAACATCATTTTTCTGCCGGACGTTTGAAAAAATTCTGAAGAAGCATATTGTTAGTCACTTGGAGGTCAACTCTATTATTCCAGGTCATAAACATGGGTTTGCATATGCGAAATCTGTAGAAACAAATTTACTGGAGTGTTAACGACTGGGGTGAATACCTAAAGTCAGAGGTAGCTTGTGATGTAATTTGCTTTAATTTTTCTAAAGCATTCGGTAGGGTGGACCATTCCAGACGTATGCAAAACTTGAAAATCTGAAGTTCCATCCCTAAGTGTGTAAATGGATACAGAGTTATCTTTCAGAACGTAGTTTTCAGGTCAAGATAGAAAATACTTTTTCAGTCTGTAAGCTGGTGAAGAGCGGGGTTTCCCAGGAAGATGTGCTTTCCTCAGTTTTTTCGCTATATGTATATGTGCCGTTGATTCTTGAGGAAAGCGGTCTTGTTTGGAAGCAGTTTGCACACGATATCAAGATATATAGGAAAATTGAATCAAGTACTGATGTGTAGAGAGCACATCGTGCATTGGAAAGGATTTATGAGTGGTCAAACATCTAGAAGTTACCTCTTGCCCCTGAGAAAAGTGTATATATGAGATTAGGAGGGCCGCAGTGCTCTGCTCAGTACTCCTTGGGAGGACAAATGTTGAGTACAATGGTTAAGGTAGAGGATTTGGGATTTCATTACAACAATGAGCTCGACTTTTCTGAATACTGCGAAGCAATTTGCAGAAAAGCGTTGCAGTCCACATACCTCATTTTAGATGTCTTGCAATAGACGATAGACAAGTTTTAGTCCGCGCGTATAAAACATACGTAAGAGCAGTAGTGAAGAGGGGAACCTCAGTGTTTTCCCTTATAAAAAAATATATAATCATGTTGGAAAAAGTGCAGAGAAATTTCACTAGGAAACTTAACTCAAAACTGGATGGGTTCAATTGTTAGGTTGCAACGAAATAAATGGCACTGAACCACTGTAAATTTAAACAGTTAATATCTCGGCTTGTAGGCAAGTTTATTAATCGAAATAAAAACCTTCTGATTCTTCACATCTTTGCCAACGTGACATAAGCTTTTTTATCCCAGTAGCATAAAAATCGGAAGTTCTGGAATTGACGAAATCTTCGAAGGCACTTTCGGCATCCTGTTGGTATTTGAATATTTTCCCTACCAAGAAGTCGCCAAGATGCTTGAAGAAATGGTAGTCTGTTGGGGAGAGGTCGGGAGAAAACGGAAGATGTGGTAGAGTTTCAATGCTCAGGTAATTCAATTTCTGCAACGTCATTCGTGCTACATGGGGGCGAGCATTGTCGTGCAGAAGGAGAACTCGCCTTCGGTTTACCAAGGCCGGCCGGATATCCTTCAACTTTTTCATCATTTCTTCAATTTCAATGCAGTACTTCTCTGCCGTGATGGATTCACCGGGAGGGAGGAAGCTGTGGTGAATAACTCCCAGTGAACACCACCATACTGTCACCATTGCTTTCTTTTGGAGAATTCCGGCTTCGCAAAAACCTTGGGGCTCTCATCGCTGTCCACCCACTTTGCCGATCGTCGCCTGTTGTCGTACATTATCCATTTCTCGTCACAGGTTACGATGCGATCAAGGAATGGGTCCGTTGCGTTCCGTAGAAGCAGTGCGGACGAGATCTCATATCGTCGGTTTCTTTGCTCCTCAGACAGCTCGTGAGGCACCCATCTTTCCAGCTTTTTGGTCTTTCCAATTCCTTCAGATGCCGGGCAGCTGTGTTGTGACTGACGCCAAGAACCTTCGCTATCTACCTGGTACCTTAGTGTGGATCCTCCTCTACCACATCTCTCAGCTTGTCCTCATCAACATCACTATGCCTCCCACGACCTTCATGTTCTTCCAAGCTCTCACCTCCATTCCGGAACTTCTGATACCAATGATACGCCGTCCGAATTGTGGAACATCCTTGACCGAATGCGGCGTTGATGTTCTCGTCCGCCTCCTTAGCTGTAGTGCCCAGCTTGAATAAAGTTTTCCCACTTTTACATAGAAAATTTGATACTCACCGGTAGAGCAAAGTTTGCGCTTCAAAATGATATGCCACATGTTACGGTTTGTTCTTGATCAAACGCGTAAAGACGCGCCAAAAAATGGCGCGAGCCAGTGACATTTAATTCGCTACAACCTAATACATATAAGCTGCCTCACTCGTATCACAGAAACCAAGGACTTGGAAGCTCCGTGAAAATCACGTATAACACTCCAAGAACGAGCCTGATTTCTAACTCATTTACTTGTAGAGCAGGTTCTTTGTTCCTATCTTTGAAAATGCGGTGGATTTACAGTACCGCGCATGTCTTTTGGTCAATTCCCGAAAAAGCCGCTTTGGATCGTTCCAAAGCGGCTTTTTTAAATAACTTTCTTTAAAATCAAGCACTTGTAAAAGGAAACATATATTTGAGCTCAGCAGGCCAAGCTCTATCTTTTGACATATAAATCAATGGAGTTGAACAATGCATATAGGCCGGACGTAATCAATCGAGTGGGCGCGAGAGCCTGTAGAGTGATCGTTTGGGAAGTTTTATCGAAATTCCCAGCCGTCCTACTTAGCAAATGCTTTGAGCCTGTCCAGCTTGCCTTTGGAGTGCACCGTGAACAATGCATATAGAATCGAACCTATCAATCGAGTGGGCGCGACCACTCGCAAATTGCACGCGCGAGTGTGTTCGCAGCGCAATAACTCTGTGGAGATCGAATCGTTCCGGCTGCGGCTGGTGGTTTTTGTAGGCAGTAGAAAGCTTTAGTGGTCCGTGAAAGTGCAGCGTTCTAGCTTTTAAACAAGCGAAATTATAGCGGCGCGAAAATGCAGATTAGCCGTGTGTGACACGATTCTTTCTGACTTCAATCGACCACTGCAGGAAGACGCGGCGTGCTAACGGCATGCAAACGCGTGTGGTAGCAGAACACTGAAGGCACTTTACGATGACATGCTCAGCTCCTCAGCTGCCTGAACTGCCTTGGCCTCATCTGCCACTTTAGAGCGGCGCAAGATAGCGGTAAGAATTTCTTGCGCTTTTACTCACCCAGATTTGAGCTTTCGACCCTTGCAATGGTACCGTTTTCTTCAGCTCGAAGAGCTCTATCGAACGGTAGTACTCTCGACCAATTCCAGAAAAATGGATTTTTCGACGATTTCTCATCAGGACATGGGTGCCCAGGCCGAGCCTGCGCGGACGATGACGTCATAGAAAATCGATATCTTACAATTGGGCCATGCTAGATACCATTCGGTGCAGCTTTTCATGCTGAATTCAATGGTATTATTGTGAGTAGGGAAAGCTGTAATCTGAGCGAGTAAGAGCGAGGAGGACATGGAGCGTTGTTGTGGTGCATTGCACGCGCGGCCGTGTTCTGAGCGCGATAACTCTGACATGTGTACACCTTTCCGGTTGCAGCTCGTGAGTTTTGTAGGCAGTAAAATGTTCTGATAGTGCGCCGAAACAGAGCCGTGTAGCTTATGATTGGACTAAGTTACGGCGATGCGAAAATGCAGGTTAGCCGTGTGTGACACGATTTCTTCCAAATTCAGTCGACCCCTGCGGGAAGACGCGGAGAGATACCGCCCTACAAATGCATGGGCGAGCAGACAGCTTAAAGCACTTCACGATGACATGCTCACAACTCCTCAGCTGCCTAAACCGCCTTAGCCCCACCTGCCATTTTAGGGCGGTGGACTTAGCGTTGGAGTTCCCTGCTCCCTTACTCGCCCATATTTGAGTTTTCGACACTAGCAATAACACCGTTAGCTTCAGCACGAAAAGCTCTATCGAACGGTGTCACTCTCGACCAATTCTGGAAAAAGCGATTTTTTGACAATTTCTCATCGTGGACGTGGGCCGATCCTGCGCGGATGATGACGTCATAGAAATCGATATTTTTGAAATTGGCCAAATTTTCTCGTTCAAAATCATTTAGTGGTTATTTTGTGCGCTGATTACGAATCCGACGTCCGCTTTCGAAAATTTCGCCAATTTCGGTAAGTCTTCGATTTTCTTCTGGATAACAGAGGGTGGTCGGTCAGGGTCACCGATCACCCTCAGTCATCATTATGGGTGTCTTCTGCCATAATCAGCCAAATGGACTTTTTCAACGTGTTAAAAACCCCGAATAACTCCTGCCCTTAGATGAAGTTTGAGCAAAATTGGTGACCCTGACACGACCACCCTCAGTTATCCAGAAGAAAATCCAAGACTTACCGAAATCGGCGAAATTTTCAAAAACGGACATCGGATTCGTAATCAGCGCACAAAATAGCCACTAGATGATTTTGAACGAGAAAATTGGCCAATTTCGAAAATATCGATTTCTATGACGTCATCATCCGCGCAGGCTCGGCCCACGTCCACGATGGGAAATTGTCAAAAAATCGCTTTTTCCAGAATTGGCCGAGAGTGCTACCATTCGATAGAGCGCTTCGGGCTGAAGAGAACGGTACCATTGCGAGGGTCGAAAGCTCAAATCTGGGTGAGTAAGAGCGTAAGAAATTCTTACCGCTATCTTGCGCCGCTCTAAACTGACAGATGAGGCCAAGGCAGTTCAGGCAGCTGAGGAGTTGCGAGCATGTCATCGTAAAGTGCCTTCAGTGTTCTGCTACCACACGCGTTTGCATGCCGTTAGCACGCCGCGTCTTCCTGCAGTGGTCGATTGAAATCAGAAAAAATCGTGTCACACACGGCTAATCTGCATTTTCGCGCCGCTATAATTTCGCTTGTTTAAAAGCTAGAACGCTGCACTTTCACGGACCACTAAAGCTTTCTACTGCTTACAAAAACCACGAGCCGCAGCCGGAACGATTCGATCTCCACAGAGTTATTGCGCTCCGAACACACTCGCGCGTGCAATTTGCGAGTGGTCGCGCCCACTCGATTGGTAGGTTCGATTCTATATGCATTGTTCACGGTGCACTCCAAAGGCAAGCTGGACAGTTTTAAGGCAATTTCTGATTAGGGCGGCTGGGAATTTCAATAAAATTCCCCAAACGGTCACTCTACAGGCTCTCGCGCCCACTCGATTGATGTCCGACCTATATGCATTGTTCAACTGTATTGATTTATATGCCAAAAGATAGAGCTCGGCCTGCTGAGCCCAAATATATGTTAATTTTCACAAGTGCTTGATTTTGAAGAAAGTTGTTTAAAAAAGCCGCTTTGGAACGCTCCAAAGCGGCTTTTTCGGGAATTGACCAAAAGACATGCGCGGTACTGTAGATCCTCCTTATTTTTGTACTTTTCAACTTATTTTTGTACTGTTGTGTTTTCTGTTTTTCTCTGATGTCTTTCTTATGTAGCGTATTGAATAAATAAATGAATAAACAAATACTAAGTGCAATAATCGGTGCGTAAAAAAAACCTAACTTAACTTAGCTCGGGTAAAATTTCTCACGTAATGACATCCATGACGACAACAAAGAGGAGTGGAGAAAGCGCAGAACCTTGGTGCACCTCAACAGAGAAGGGAAATTCCATTGAGGTTCCAGCTGCAGCTTGCACTTTACTCTTTAGGCAAGAGTAGAGCATCCGCACCCACTCTATGAGTTCCTCAGGTACGTTGTGTTGTCGCAAGGAGTACCATATAACCTCTCGCGGTACGCGGTCGAAGGCCTTCTCCAGGTCGAGAAAGGCTATATGCACCGGCTTCTGTTTCTCGCTTCTCCACCACGAGGCGGGCGGCGTGTATAGCATCAATGGTCCCACAACCAGACACAAAGCCGCACTGGTTGTCGGAGAGCCTGACGATTTCACGAATTCGTCTATCGAGGATTCGCTCGAAGATCTTCATGCTGTGCGAAAGCAAGCGAATCGCACGATAATTGGAGCAGTCTGCAGGACTGCCTTTCTTCTCTTTGCGACTAAGGAAGTTGAAACACGCCTCAGCGTCATGGAGACGAAGATGCTGCGCTGGACGGCTGGAGTCACCCGCATGGACCGCATCAGAAATGATGCTATTCGGCAGAAGTTCGGTGTCGTGCCGATAGCGGATAAGATGCGCGAAGCTCGCTTACGATGGCACGGCCACGTTCTGCGTGAGAAAGAAAACAGCGTCCGTAAGATAGGCCTTGAGATGGAAGTGTCAGGAAAGCGGCTAAGACGACGCCCGAAGCAGCGTTGGTCGGATACGTTGCACATGGACATGAAAGTAACTGGCGTCCACCCTGATCAAGCGCATGACCGGGAGAGGTGGCGTCATGACACCAGAAAAGCGGACCCCGCGACGAAGCGGGACAAACGCTGAAGAAGAAGAAGAAGAAGACGTCGGGCTTCGTCGTTGTCTTCGAACCTCATCGGGGCTCAACCACTGCCGCTTTCGTGCGATATTGTCGTAGTGGATCCACTTCTCATCCGACGTCACGATGGAACCATAGAAACCGCTGTTCTTGGTTTTGCGGAAAATTCCAGCGATGGCGCCTCGTGCTGTCTCGCTCGTGTCGCTCAGCTGATATAGCACTCGTTTTCCACAGCGATTTGACTTTCCGATTGCATGCAAATGATGGGCAATGGTAGAATGGAGAAAACCGAACTATGAGTTCTGTGTAAGCTCCCGTGTAGTTTTTATCGGATCCGACTCGACGGCTTCCCGATAATTTCTACGATAAACAGAGGAAAAGACGGAAGAAGTTGGGGAAAAGTGCGATCGAGATAGGATTTTCACTCAGTAGGTGGAGAATGGGGCGCAACCGCACATTAGAGGGGTTGGTGAAATTGAATAATTCACCTTTGGTGTAACTGAGCACATTATATATGACTCATTTCAATCCAGCAACTTACGTTTATGCCGTCAATTTAAGAAAAAATAGTAAACTAAATAGTAAATAGTAAAATAGTAATACTCACCTAGGTCAGTTTCCGGGACTTCCCCTGAGCGACGAAAGCAGTTTCCACACGAGCAGCTTGGATGGCACCCACCCTGGAGTCCCTTCCCTAGCCTGATTCTGCACTCTTCGAGCGCAGAATCCAGCTGCGATATGCTTGGTCCAGCTCCACCGCGCGCGCAGTGTTAGTGCACACAACGCATTGCTGCTTTTTTCACGACGCCGTCCAAAAATCGCTCTCCAACTGCTTTCGTCGCTCAGGGGAAGTCCCGGAAACTGACCTAGGTGAGTATTTTTTCTATTTTTTTAAATTGACATCATAAACGTGATTTGCTAGATTGAAATGATTCATCTATGATGTGCTCAGTCATATCATAGGTGAATTAT
Source organism: Heligmosomoides polygyrus bakeri (assembly GCA_947359475.1). Classification (NCBI taxonomy): domain Eukaryota; kingdom Metazoa; phylum Nematoda; class Chromadorea; order Rhabditida; family Heligmosomidae; genus Heligmosomoides; species Heligmosomoides polygyrus. Next base: position 52,757,472 of record OX375869.1, on the reverse strand, counting down.
TCAATTTCACCAACCCCTCTAATGTGCGATTGCGCCGAGAATGATCCTATACGGGAGAAAACGGAATGAAATAGCGACCCATGAGAGCCTCTAATGTTTAAGGAGTCTTTCGCACGAATTCTCCATCGTGCTCGGCGTCCGCGTTTCAGCGCTGCGACGTCGCGTTGGAGTTTCGTCCTTTAGCCATCCCATGCATTTAAACACTGAAGTAAGCGCAAGCTCAGTACCGTTAATCTTAATGGAGCCGGACTCGTTTACGTCAGTTGTCAGGTACTCGGCCTTCTTGACGTTCAGTTTGAGTCCAAATATCGCCAGGCGGTCGCACCAAGCTTGCACCTGCCGCTCGAGATCACCTTCATCTTCGCAAGCGAGCATCACGTCATCAGCATAAAGCAATGTCTATGGTACGGGCTTCTGAAGATCTCTCGTAATGGCATCCATGACGACAACAAAGAGGGGTGGGGAACCCGCAGAGCCCTGGTGCACCCCTACAGAGATGTGAAACTCTATCTAATAGGTTCCACCTGCAGCTTGAACTCTACTCTTTGGGAAGTAGTAGAGCGCACCCACTCTATAAGTTCCTCAAGTACGTTGTGCTGTCGCAAGACGTGCCATATAAGTTCACGATGTACGCGATCGAAGGCCTTCTCCAAGTCGAGAAGGGCTATATGCACCGGCTTCAGTTCCTCGCGATGCTTCTCCACCAGGAAGCGGATGGGGTGTGAGCATCAATGGTCCCACAACCAGACACAAAGCCGCACTGGTTGTCGTAGAGCTTGACGATTTTACGAATTCGTCTATCGAGGATTCGCTCGAAGATCTTCACGCTGTGCGAAAGCAAGCGAATCGGACAGTAATTGGAGCAGTCTGCTGGACTGCCGCCCTTCTTTATCCAGATCGGAATCGTCGTACTGTTGTGCCAACACTAAGGTACTTTCCTCTCCTTCACTATCTGGTTGAAGAACTCAGCCAACCACTCAGCAGAAGACCAGAGCTACGATTTCCAAACATCGATTGCCAGATCATCCGGCCCTGTAGCTTTGCAGAGCTTCATCTTCGTCATAGCCGCTTCTATTTCCTCCACGGTGATCTCGTGAAGGGACCGTGGACAAAAGCCACAGAAGGGATGATCGGATGAGGAAATCCCATAGTGGAAATGTCCTCAAAGTAATCGCTCCATCGCTTCAGCGCCTTTTTGCGGCCTGCCAGAAGATGGCCGCTCTCATCATTGATGCCAATGAACTTTTCAATATCGTCGGTTTGGCAATGGCTGGTCTTAGCAAGCCGGTAGCACCGCGTGGAGGAACGGACATCACCAAGATGTGGATCCACGATGGCGGACTATATAACGATATGAATTCAACCTGCCTCCACAACCTCCTGCAGAAGCAGAACTCACGTCGCATCCCAAAAGGGGTTGAGTAAGCCGGTTCTTTACTCTTAATCCTTTTCACACTGCGAGAGACGGTGGACTCGAAATGCGGTGCGCTTCTATTGACAACAAATCCACAACAATATGCCAACGTAGAGTAGGGACGTGTAAAACAAAACAAGTAACTAAACAAACCCATACTTATTGTCGCTATTTATATATGGACATCCTACTACATATAAATAGCGACAATAAGTAGAGAGACGGTGGACTCGAAATAACGGAAATCGATTAATCGGTGGTTTTTAATCGACAACAGCAAGTGAGCTCATTTCTGAATGCGGCTTCACGAACTACGAATGATCAATCCTTCTTTATTTGTCAACGTTAGGTGGCTCAGGGGACAGCGTTACTGCCCACGAGCACAAAACATGAATTACGAATCCAATCCTGGATTTCAGGAACTAGGTAACCCCTATAACAAGGATTCCAAAACAAGACCAGCAACAAAGGATTTGAGGAACAAAACGAGCTGAACACTCCAGGCTCGAGAGTGAAAGTGCGCATTCTTCTATCAGTCTCTCCCCTCTTCCTCTGACTCTAAACTTCCTATAATAGTTGCTAGCAGCCTACATTTTGGTAGGCATAGCACAGTGGCAGCCAGCAGAGCTTCAAAGGTGGCCTCACGGACACCGTGGCTTCGAGAGCTTCTGACACTCGGGTGCAAGGAAGCCCGACTCTACTCGAACCAAGCGAAAGGTGAAGGTGCTTCTTTTCCACGAACAGGATCCATGATCCATGTGAGGAGCCCCACAAGAAGCAGAACCTCTACAATAATCACGGAACCTTCAGAAGATTTCTGATCCTACTTTTGAATCCATGACATATTTTTCTTAAACACCGTTCGTCAATTATTTTTTACTGCAGGACAGCAGTTGTAGTTCGCATACGCGCATACTCTTTTGTGCGTTTTTATGTGCGGGCTGCACACGGTTGCACTACTAAGATGAGGAGTAACAACAACAGCTGCAAATGCTGGAAAGAATGAGGGGCAGACGTACCCTCGCACCTTGTGGGTGTCGACAAAGTGGGGGCTCGGGTCCGTTCCTTTGCATCACAGTGGGGAGGCGTCGCGTAGATGCGGTGCGGGGTTGGCACTCCAGGCAAGTTTCGAGAGCTGCCCGGCAAAGGCAGTGTTGGCAGCGAGTCCGATCGAGACCGCTGATGACGACGGCGAGGCCGATTCGAGCCAACACCGTCCCGGGCGAGTGCGCTCGCTGCCCCTGACGGCCGGATCAAAGCCGTCAGTCAGCTGGCAGCAGATCGTATCTCAAGGCGCCGTCGAGCCGCCTATCCAAAACAATGCGAGATGTTGCGCGGAGAAGCCGCGACGGCTCATATGCTGCAGCGGACATGGAGCGGTCCTTGAAGAAGGTCGGCACGGTCCCCCTGAGTGGAGGAGGATCGCCATCGCTTGCAAGCACAGCCACACCTGGTCAATTGCATATCCCAACAGACGTCTCCCTCTGGAACCTCCTCCTTCTTCCCTTCTTTATTAGCATCTAGCCATTCTCATAACTTAGGGGGATTCTTTAGCCTTAATGCTGATTGCGTTCTCAGTCTGCAGCACATCGTAATAGCTTGATTCTTACTACGAGGCTTACCATTTTCTCCGTTGTTCACAAATTCGAGCTCTTGATTTTCGCAAAAAGCCCTGCAGTGATCGACTGCTATAAACTCCTGCATAAGCGCGAGTTTCCGAATAAGAAATGTCGGTAGGTGACTGCTCTTATTTCTCCCTTACAATGGCCCTCGTAGTAGGTCCCTCAAATGGGCCCTCGTACCTGGAGCTGTGGAGAGGTCTGGAGACTTTCAGGCGAAGCGACGGTGTGATTGGCGCACCTAATCCATCTGCCCCCTCTCGATCTTGGACCGCTGTCCGTAAATGCATTCATCACCGCTAACAAGCTTGTGGCACTTTTATGACCTGACCATTGTTCGGCAGCAGCGAAAGGGCGCCGCACTCGCCATTACTCTCTGAACAACACGCCGTCCACTCGAGCTCCTACCCAACTTCTAGAGCTGTTCTGGCGCTGAACTCCATACTCGCAGCACCTCGTGCACTGTCAGCAGCGGCCCAGAACATCCGACCAAACCAGCAGTGGAAGCACACAAATGCGACAATAAGCGAACACCTTGCATTTTGGGCGAGGAGGCGCCTGGTTCGAGTAAAAGTCAGCGCTTTCCTGACTTCAGAGGAAAGCCATCAGGAGCCAACAAAAGGTAGGCTATTCAAAATCTTTGACTGTTGGCTCTCCTTACACGATTGACAGGAGCAGCACCACCAAGACATCGTTCTCGTCCTGACGCTAGTGTACGATGGGATAAGAGAGTAACGAAACAAGCTCCAGCATCTTTAAAAATGAGGATTCTCGTTAGCAGCTGGTGTGGGTTGCAATGTGGCAACAGTATGCAGTGTCTACTCATTCTTGTCGCGGTAACGCTGTCATTACACCGACTAGAATGACTTCTGCGGTTGCACTAGCTTTGATGAAATTCTTGCCATGTTGGCGACCCCATCGTCCATCGACCTCTTCAGCGGTGCTCGTTTGATCAGGTGAGCACGCCCTGGAATCGCTGCACTTTGTTCCAGACTTTCTTGCGATGTGTCCGTCAGCTAATGTGCACAACGAGCCTATCAATCGGGTCACGGGCTTTTATACCGGCGCCCTCCTGATCGTCGGGGAGGGACAATCCCTTCGTCTAGGTCACGCGGAGCGAGACACGGTGGTCGCTATTCGATCTCGAACTGGTGACGGTTAGGCTGCTTATATGACCACTCTCACGGCTTTCTTGCTTATCCCTTCTGTCCGCTACGCACTCACGCTCACGCTTGTGGTCGTCTTGCAACTTAACATTAGTTGAGGCTCGAGTGTGTGGGCGCCCTAGGTGGTTCTCATTTAGAATTCCACGTACGTCGCCTTTGAGAGAAAACAAGTGAGCCCCTCGCACTTGAACGCAACGGGTTTCATCTGTTCCGAGCTGATATTGATGAAAGCCTTCTTCCTCCACTCCTCCGGGACCAAACCTTGGCTTCATTTGATCAACTTTGCACTATAACTCAGCGGTCCGCCCCATCCTCACAACAGACGTTAATTTCTCTAAGCTGATTATGTGGCTTTCGGAAATGCATCAAACTACCCAGAGCAGCGCTTTCCGAACTGCGTGCCCTGGGTGAGCGGGACGAGCTCTGCTCTTTCCGAACGAGTGCTGTCGGCCAATGTTCGACTGCCTCCCGCCACCCCACTCCTACAGCGGCCTGCTGGCCTGTCCGGTGCTTCGGGGCCTCGGCTCTGTTCGGTCAGAAGCGCGGACGGCGGCGTCCGCATCCAGAGGCGCCCCACCATTTGTTCCGCCGCTCCGCCTCCGCGGTGCAGTACGGTGGGGAGCCGCGCAGCGGGCGGCCGCCATTACATGCCACTCACGGAGGCGCCGCAACGCTGCTCAGCGGTCGGCTCGACCCACCCCCCACCCCACGCCTTCCAGCCTCCCACCTCGCTCCTGCGTGCCCTTGCTGCATTTTTCCGGATGTGGAGGCCCAAATATCTCGCAACTCTGCGCTCATCGCTGTACCATTTACTTGAGGTGGCGCGGCACAACATCCGCTCTCGAGTCACACGCCACTTACCCCATGCAGCCTTGGTCATGTAGCAGAAGAGAAATTCCTGAAACCTGGAACCTTCCTCAATATGTGTAAAACTTGTGCACGAACACATAGCTCCACCCAACTCAGTTCAGGGTGTTGTGGTTGAGAACAGTGGCTAGTCTACTAGTACGTGCTTAACTCTGGTTAATCTTTTTAAAGTTTTGATTCACCTCTCCTCCCGGATTTGATTCACCACTCAAGAACTCCTTTAAAGTACCCTTCAGGAAGACATATCGGTACATGTCGCGTAGGTGAGCAGCATTGGTAGGTAGGCGCGCGCCAGCCAATAGTAACCAAACAGAGCACAGGCCGAACATATGCCAGCCCATCAGGGTACCAACTGTACATGCCCTCTCTGAATGGCATACCCATTCGATGCGGTTTGGTTGGTTTAGGCGTTCCAATCTACCAATGCTGCTCACCTACGCGACATATACCGACATATCAAGACTCCTGCGCAAGTTTTCCTTGCGTTGAAATGCCGACGAATAGGTATAGAAAGAAGTTCCTGTTAGATGTCACGAATTTTGCAGCAGTAGTCAGTTTTTAATGCGCTCCTCTGAGCAGCAAAACAACGATGGAATAGTTTGGAGACGTCTTGGCCTATGGGATTTTTGCTCTTCTTCTTCTTCTTCAGCGTTTGATCCGCTTGGTGACGGGGTCCGCTATTCTGATGTCACGACGCCACCTTCCCGACCCAGCGCTAGATCAGGAGGGACACCAGCCACCTTTAACTCCATATGTAGCGACCAGACCAGCTTCGGGCGCACTCTAGGCCGCTTTCCTATTACCTCGAAGTTAGGACCTATGTTGTCCTTCGGACGCTGTCTTCTTCTCCACGCAGAACGTGGCCGTACCATCGCAAGCGAGCTTCGCGCATCTTGTCCGCTATCGGCGCGAAACTGGACTTCTGCTGAATGACATCGTTTCGGATGCTGTCCATGCGCGTGACTCCAGCCGTACAGTGCAGCGTCTTCATATCCATGAGGCGTTGAGGCGTGTTTCAACTTCCTTGGTCGCTGGCCAACACTCAGCGCCGTACATCGCTACTGGCCGGAAGACTGCTCCGTATATCTTCGACTTCAAACGCTCTTGTATCTTCCTATCGCAGAGCACGCCAGTCAACGAGCGCCACCTGGACCAAGCTGCACTCGCGCGTGAATTCACTTCAATCATCAGTTTGCCTTCAGACCCGACTGCTGATCCCAGGTACTTAAAGATCGCGTGGCGTGGAAGCTCGATGACAATAACCTTAATGGAGCTGGACTCAGTAACGCCCGTCGTTAGATATTCGCTCTTCTTCACGTTCAATTTGAGTCCAAACGGCTACAAGCGATCACACCAAGCTTGCACCTCTCGCTAGAGTTCACCTTTATCTTCGCAAGCGAGCATCACGTCATCGGCATAAAGCAACGTCCAGGGGACGGGCTTCTGAAGACCTCGTGTGAGGGCATCCATGACGACAACAAAGAGGAGTGAGAAAGCGCAGAACCCTGGTGTACTCCGACGGAGATGGGGAACTCAGTCAAGGTTCCAGCTGCAGCTTGAACTCTACTCTTTAGACAATAGTAGACAATTCGCACCAACTCTATGACCTATTCAGGAACTCCATGTTGTCGCAGGCGTACCATTTCTCTGCAGCTGTACGCGGTCAAAGGCCTTCTCCAAGTCGAGGAAGGCGATATGCACTGGCATCTGTTTCTCGCGATGCTTCCCTATCAGGAGCGGCATGTATGGCATCAACGGTGCCACATCCAGTCACGAAGCCGCACTGATTGGTGGAGTGCTGGACGATGTCCCGAATTCGTCCATCGACAATTCGCTCAAAGGCGAATCGGACGGTAATTGGAGCAGTCGGCAGGATTGCCCTTCTTCTTCCAAATCGGAGTCGTCGTACTTTGGCGCCAACACTCAGGCACTTTCTTCTCCGTCACAACCTGATTAAGGAACTTCGCCAACCACTCCGCAAGGTACCAAAACTTTGACTTCCCCGGTCAGCCGCAACGTCATCGGGCCTAGTCGCTTTGCCTGTCCTCATCTTCTTCAGAGCCGCTTCTGTCTCCTCCCCGATCTTCTGAACGGGGCCCTGGGTTGGAGCCATCGAAGAGATGGCTGGATGAGGAAATTCTGCTGTGGAGGTTTTCTCAAAGTAAATGCGCCATCGCTTCAATGCTTTCTTGCTGTCCATGAGAAAATGGTAGTCCTCATCATTGATGCAGAAGAACTTCTCAATATCCTCGGTCTGCCGATGGCGGGTCTTAGCAAGGCGTCACAGATACCGCTCACCATTGCGCGACTCGAGCTTCTCGTTCACATCTCCATAATGAGTGGCTTTTGCAATAGCTACGGCCTTCTTTGCAGCTTTCCTCGCTTCTTGGTACTTCCGCCAGTTATCGGCCGAGAAACACGTGATAAAGCGCCTTCTTCTCACGCACTTTTGCTTTTACGTCATCTGTCCACAGCCATGTCTGCTTGTCGACCTTCCGTCGCCCAGGCTTCGTGATGCCAAGTTCCGACTGTGCAGCTTGACGAATCGCGTCGGTCGCTTTCTTCCAAGTTTCGTCGACAGTCGTGACTGTCGGTAACCGCACGCGAGAAATCACAGCTGCTCCCTTCTCTCTCATTCGCCACCACTTGATTCTTGCTGCATCGCATCGCTCGACCTGCTTCAGCCTAGGAGGGGCAAACTTCAAAGTGCAGATCAGCGGTCGATGCTGTGGGGCGACCGTCTAATATAGCACGATCTTCGCGTCTGTGACAAGATTCCTGTCGCGACCTCTCACAAGACAAAGTCTATCTGAGTCTTGGTACTCCCACTGTAGTATTAGACAAGGTGCGAGTCGCGTTTTCGGAAGACGGTCTTTACAATAGTGAGGCTATGCGACTCCGCATTATCAAGAATACGCTCACCATTGACGTTTCGTGTTCCGTATCCGAAACCACCATGACAGCTGTACCCGTCCTTCGTAGCACCTACGTGCCCATTAGGGTCACCAGCGCCTATGATGACATTTTTCGGCTGTACCTCTGCTGTCTTCTAATCAAGCAAGCTCCAAAACTCATCCTTGGCTTGATCGAAGCAGCCAGACTGCGGAGCATACGCAGAGGAGAAGTGATAGAGCCGCTCCTTAGCGGCGACAACGATCTTCATCATCTGATCGTTAAAGCGCTCGACACTTACAATTGAGTCACGAAATCGTTCGGAGACGATTATTCCGACACCACTGGTGGTCCTGGGACTTCCACATAGAACAGCCTTGAAGCCGCGTCCTTTGTCCATTGACTTGCGGCAGGACCACCCCGTCTCCTGTACCGCACAGAGATCAACTCTTCTACGCATCAGTGCTTCAACCAACTCGCACCAGCGGCCCGTCAACGTACCCACATTCAACGTTGCCACGGGGTCCTGTTTACGTTACGGGACTTTCGGACTAGCTCAGTTGCCCCGATGCCGTCCTCGCATCAGGGACCCTCGCATACTTTTCACACTCGCCGGGATCTGCGAGTGCGCGTCGGCTCCCGCGAACCCGATAGCACTATCTCGAAACACTTGAGCTGTCATGCACCATGTGATGTGACATGGGTCTTCGTAGGCCGGCCTGTCACAAGGGCCTGTTGCCTGCAATCGAGTGTCCGTGTTTGGCTTAGCTCGCAGAGCGGGCAGTTTCCAGTGGCACCACGTGGAGGAAGGGACGTCGCCCCCAATGGATTTTTGCTGTTGCTCCTTTCAAATTCGAGCATGAGCCATTTTTACTTGATTCATCTTTACTTGTCTGAAGTTGGTCGTATAAGAGTTGATTTCGATATGAAAACTGTAGAACGATAGTTGCACTGCATTGGGCATGGCTCTCAATCGTATGCATGTACTACCCTAAAAGACGTTCTAGGAGTCCAACATTTTCTTACTTCTACTTAAAGAAATCCTACCTTTGTTTAAGCCGCGAGTTCGTTGCGCCTTCAAATATCTGGGGTATCTCTAGAATAGGGCGAATGTCGGTCGGTCAGCTAATCTGTGCTTGGAGTGCGGCAGTCGTTCTACTCTGGGAGACAGTTTGAACGCGTGTCTGGCTTGTACTTGCAGTGACCACCCAATGGCGGGCCAGTGTTTTACCACCTTCAGCGTCGGGGTCCAAGTCATTGACCGCGGAAGAATGAAATTCCCTGCTGGATGGACACCAAACGAACTCACAACTAAGTACGTGTTCCTACGCTAGACCACACCCCCGCCAACTGCTTCATTCGCGTCCTATGCTATCATCTCGCTTTCTTACAATATTCGCCGGCGGCACGTGATGACGCAGTCAGAAGAGGCGACGTATCGCGTGCATCCGACTCCAGGTTGCTCGTTCGGCTTTTCTGCCCAGGCCCCTCAATCCCTCCGGAGTCGGCGGATCAGTACCAGGCTTGTCTTGGATGGATAAAGCACAGACTTCTCCATCGGCTGGCCAACGCAAATGTTTGTATAGGCCAAATACGCATTCAAATCGCCTCCACGACATTCCGTAGAAGTGAAATGCGTGGTGCATCCCGAAAGCGATTGATTGCCGCAGTTTTAACCCTTTTATCTTACTACAATGAATTTGAAGGCTAGAAAAGTTCTGCATTATGTTTTAGTTGTCTGTCTATCAAAAACTTTGACGTAAGGAGGACCATGTGAAATTCTTAAGATGCGTTTAAGCACGTAAGAATGTTCGTCCTCTTCTCTTCTGACCGAGAGCGCTATATCGCAAGGAGCGTACAGAAGAGATTTGCGATGCATACTTTCTTTACATATACAGCGAATAACGGCCATCCGTAAGTCGCTGCATGTGCATCCGACGAATATGTCGGCTTCACCTGCTTTCCAATTCACAGATCCTCAGGAGATTGGGTCTTAGTGCACGCTTGAGTGGTGCCTCCCCTAACTTGGCATCCGGCGCCCCGAAGGCGCTGATTTGAGTTCGAAGCTTATGAGCCGTTTTGTCTAGATTTACCATTAGTGCATAACTAGTTGTCCTCGTACCCGTCAATGCAGGTCTCCTTCACAAAATGTATCTGTCAGACATAGCTATCGCACAGCCTACTTTCCTTAGTCTATCGCTTCTTGAAGAAAGTCTGTGAACTAAAATGATGGCAGATCCTCTGCGATCACTTCAGGCATTCCGGATCTGAATTTAAGGAAAGGAATAACTTTAAAATATGATTCACATTGCGAAACAAAAGTGTGGACGGAGGTGTGCTGTTCGAGCCGAGTTCAACTTTTGGATTGTAGGCTGCAGAAGCTCCTCACAACCGAACGCCTCCCGTCTCGACGTTAACACTCTCGACGAAGTGACGACGTAGTGCAAACTCTCCATGACGTCCCCTTGCCCTTCATGAGCCCTCCATTTTCAAGGTCCTTAGCGTATTTGTGATCACCTCGGATTAGCATAGCAACTTCTTCGCAACACGCTTCGTCCTGCTCTTCTTCAATTTCTGTGTGCGTCCGCAATTTAGCTACGGTCGTGTTACATCGAGAGTCACTCTAACCTTAGAGTTCTTCTCCGAGTGGCGCTATAATGAGAGTATGTGGTGCTATTTCAACGCATCTACGGCTGGTTTGCATTCTGTATCAGTAAGTGGCCCGGGGCCGATTCGCGAAGAAAACTACCCTCAATCGGAGTTGAGTCTTTTTCGAAGGGGGTATGTACATATAATAGTGTGGGGGTATGTACATATAGTATTTTCGCATCAAAATGGATAGGTTTCACAACAAATTGGACAGTTCGATATAGTTGGCACAATTGAGACTCTTCCAATATCCTTTATTGGCGAGCTTTCGCTGCTTAACGCTTCCTCAGGCCTTCAACAACATTACACATAGTGATTACCATCATCAAACTATCCTACTATATATAAAGGAGCAAGCGTGTGTGTGTGTGTGTGTCACTGTGTCACACCGTCACACTGTCCGTCCGTCCCACTTTGAGTTGGGGCGCGGCAGCCGAACACGTCGACAACCGTGCCTGGCGAGCCGGAGAGGTAACGAACACGTCGGCAACCGTGCATGGCGAGCCGTAGACGTGCCGAGCACGTCGGCAACCGTGCATGGCGAGCCGTAGACGTGCCGAGCACGTCGGCAACCGTGCATGGCGAGCCGTAGACGTGCCAAACACGTCGGCAACCCTGCATGGCGAGCCGTAGACGTGCCGAGCACGTCGGCAACCGTGCATGGCGAGCCGTAGACGTGCCGTACACGTCGGCAACCGTGCATGGCGAGCCGGAGAGGTACCGAACACGTCGGCAACCGTGCATGGCGAGCCGGAGACGTGCCGAACACGTCGGCAACCGTGCATGGCGAGCCGTAGACGTGCCAAACACGTCGGCAACCGTGCATGGCGAGCCGTAGACGTGCCAAACACGTCGGCAACCGTGCATGGCGAGCCGGAGACGTGCCGAACACGTCGGCAACCCTGCATGGCGAGCCGTAGACGTGCCAAACACGTCGGCAACCATGCATGGCGAGCCGTAGACGTGCCGAACACGTCGGCAACCGTGCATGGCGAGCCGTAGACGTGCCAAACACGTCGGCAACCATGCATGGCGAGCCGTAGACGTGCCGAACACGTCGGCAACCGTGCATGGCGAGCCGTAGACGTGCCAAACACGTCGGCAACCCTGCATGGCGAGCCGTAGACGTGCCGAGCACGTCGGCAACCGTGCATGGCGAGCCGGAACGTGCCGAACACATCGGCGGCACGAAACTTCAGCCCTGGGGGTAATCGAGGTCGCTGAACACGAATCTGAAGTGGACTAATCGATATCGATCGGTATTATCGATTTTTTGAGGATTTTGTTCAGGCGGCACGAAACTTCAGCCCTGGGGGTAATCGAGGTCGCTGAACACGAATCTGAAGTCGACCAATCGATATCGATCGATATTATCGATTTTTTGAGGATTTTGTTCAGGCGGCACGAAACTTCAGCCCTGGGGGTAATCGAGGTCGCTGAACACGAATCTGAAGTCGACCAATCGATATCGATCGATATTATCGATTTTTTGAGGATTTTGTTCAGGCGGCACGAAACTTCAGCCCTGGGGGTAATCGAGGTCGCTGAACACGAATCTGAAGTCGACCAATCGATATCGATCGATATTATCGATTTTTTGAGGATTTTGTTCAGGCGGCACGAAACTTCAGCCCTGGGGGTAATCGAGGTCGATGAACACGAATCTAAAGTCGACCAATCGATATCGATCGATATCATCGATTTTTTGAGGATGGCGCTCAGGTGGCGCGAAACTTTGGCCCTGGGGGTAATCGAGCTCGCTGAACTCGAATTTGAAGTCGACCAATCGATATCGATCGATATTATCGATTTTTTGAGGGTGGCGTTCAAGCGGCGCTAAACTTCGGCCCTGGGGGTAATCGAGGTCGCTGAACACGAATCTGGAGTTTGTTTTTGAGGTATGAAGGCCTAAAAGTTGGGAAAAGAAGATGGTCGGAGTGTTCTCTTCTCGGGGTTTGGGGGCGAAGCCCCCAACCAGTCGGAGGCGGCCGCTAGGCCGCTGAACGACTGGTACAACAATAACGGTAAAACACTAACCAAGCAGGCGTCGCTAACAGAGCCTCACCACAGCGATACTCATTACAAATAAAGTTACTGTAAACAACATTGCCGCTGACTTTCTTAATCACTACACGATAAGCTTCAACGCCTCGGTCTGCTCATCCCTATTGTTGATTTCGGGGTTCAGCCTCTTTATTGCAAGGGCTTCGAGCAGCTTCCTTTCTAGCGGGGTTATCAGTGAGCGGTGTAATACGTTAGCTTTAATTGCAGGAGGGTCTTCATGAGTGTGGTGGAGGGTGCGGTGTCGCGAAAAGCTGTTCGTAGGGTAAGAAGCAGGTTACACCGCTCACTGATAAACCCGCTAGAAAGGAAGCTGCTCGAAACCCTTGCAATAAAGAGGCTGAATCAACAATAGGGATGAGCAGACCGAGGCGTTGAGCCTTATCGTGTAGTGATTACGAAGATCAGCGGCAATCTTGTTTACAGTGACTTGTTTGTAATGAGTATCGCTGTGGTGAGGCTCTGTTAGCGACGCCTGCTTGGTTAGTGTTTTACCGTTATTATTGTATAGTTTGATGACATTAATCACTATGTGTAATGTTGTTGAAGGTCTGAGGGCTGTTATGCAGCGAAAGCTCGCCAATAAAGGATATTGGAAGAGTCTCAATTGTGCCAACTATATCGAAGTACGTATGAGGCTCAGGGATAGCTCTATTCTACAAATTGGACAGTCTTCTGAGCAGACTTCATGCTTCCACAATCGAAGTGAACGTCCTCCAAATCGAAACCAGCTTCTTGTAGGTTAAACAAAACACTCTCTAACATGGTTAGGATAATTTCTTGTTCGAGGAAAATCATACTCTATAATAATCCGCTAAGCGATGAGTCACACTATCGATTGCGATGAGTCATAAGATAAGGAAAATTACGGGAGTTACGGGGCACAAATTAAGGCAAGAAAATAGCGGAAAATACCAAGACGCCTTTTACGTGCTTGGCGACTCAGTAGACGAGCTGAACACGTCGCCAAACGTGCCAGGCGATGCAGTAGACGTGCTGAACACATCGGCGACCGTGCATGGCGAGCCGTAGACGTACCGAACACGTCGGCGACCGTGCTTGGCGAGCCGTAGACGTGCCGAACACGTCGCCAACTTCCGCCCGGGGGGTAATCGAGGTCGCTGAACACGATTATGAAGTTCGTTTTTGAAGTGTAGATCACCATCGATCGATATCGATCAAATTATCGATTTTTTATTGATGTCGTCCAAGCGGTCCGAAACTTCCGCCCTAGGGGTAATCGAGGTCGCTGAACACGATTGTGAAGTTCGTTTTTGAAGTGTCGATTGCCATCAACCGATATTGAACAAATTACAGAAGACGTGCCGAACACGTCGCCCACGTGCCTGGAGACTCAGAAGGCGTGCCGAAGACGTTGTCCGACATCCCTGAGGGTTCAGAAGACGTGCCGAACATGTCTTCCGCTAAGGAAGATCATTGAGGGGGACCAGTAGTAATCGGGGGCGAGTTCTACTAAGTGGGAGCAATGAGTGACCACAAAATCGCCCTATGTATAAAAGGGGAAGGGTGTTTGGTCCGAAGTTAGCCCCTTGGACTTTGTGTATTTCCTTCTGTAAGTTTGAGGGATATTTGGCAATTGTCCAATACTGTTGTTTACCATCGACGTCTAACTGCCAGACGGGTGGTGGCAACCATATGACGAGGTCTCGAAAGACGTCTCTATTGTTTTTGGCTATATGCCAAGAGCAAGGATCACCCATATGACGAGGTTTCGCAAGACGCGTCTGTGGGTCATACCTCTTTGTTCCTTCCCAGCTCTGCTGTGTGGTGCATTTGCGTTATTTTGCCTCATCATACTATCATACTATATAATAATCCACTAGGCGATGAGTCACACTATCGATCGACGACCGCTAAGCGATGAGTCACACTATCGATCGGCGTTGAGTCATAAAATAGGGGAAATTACGGGGCGCAAATTAAGGCAAGAAATTAGCAGAAAATACCCAGACGGCTTCTATGCGCCCCGCGACTCAGTAGACGAGCAGAACATGCGGGCGACCGTGCATGGCGAGCCGTAGACGTGCCGAGCAATTTGGCGACCGTGCATGGTGAGCCGTAGAGGTGTCGAAGACGTCGGCAACCGTGCCTGGGCATTTAGATGATCATCGACGGAAGGCCTTCACAGCAGGGGAGACAATCGATATTGATCGATATTGTCGATTTTTTGCGGATGTCGTTCAAGCGGCACGAAACTTCATCCCTGGGGCTAATCGAGGTCCTGACCGGTGGTTTTCTCCCAGATTTAACCGATCAGGGTGGAGAGGGGGGAGGTGGGAGACACGCCGGTGGTTTTCTTCCTGATTTAACCGATCGGGGTGGGGATGGGTGGGAGACACGCGGGTATTATGGCCGAAGAAGTGCTCCAGATCAGGTGGAAAGTTTTAATATGGAGGCCAGTATCGATCGATATTATCGATCGCCTGACCATGGTTTTCTCCCAGATTTAACCGATCGGGTGGGGGGGGGGGGGGGTGGGAGACATGCGGGTACTATGGCCGAAGAAATGCTCCACAACAGTCTGAGGACGAAAGCACTGATCGTTTGGTATAACTTTCTTAGAAATTTTTTAGTTCAGCTGCGGAAATTTTATAAGATTTTTATTTTTTGAGAAAATAACTCCAAATTTGTTTGGAAGCACAACAAGGCTTTAGGATGAAGATTCAGTGCAGTAGATGACGAAATCGCGCCATGCGTGAAAAGTCGCGATTTTTATTTCTATCAAATAAACATGAAGCATCCACGTGATGATGTTCATATGAAGCATCAAAGTGATGATATGTGTTTTTACAACTGTATTTATTTCACCGTCTACAGGTGTGAAACTTCACGCAAACAGAAATTTTGTTGTCAATCGAGTAAAAATCGCGACCTCCTGGACGTCTTGGCATGGCTAAATTTCTTCTTATGGCACTAAAAAATGCACCGCCTTCCTGCTATTCAAAGCAAACCTTAAAACCTTGTTAGACCATTATATCTAAAATCAGAATTTTATAAAATTTCAAACAATGAGTTCACTTAATGGGAAGGTGAATTGAAACTTCAAAGAAAGTCATACTACTATTTTCATTGAACAAAAACCTATCCCAATCTTTTTGGAGAGTGTCGTTTAATGTGGTTGGAGATCGTCCTTATTTGGAAGGTGCTCAATCTGATTTCAGAAGCGTTAAGCTTGTTCAGAAGAGTGTCCAATTTGACGTGGAAGTGGCAAACATGCATGAAGTCGTGGAGACAGATAGCAGTTCGCAAAAGAAAAGCCGACTGCAAGGGGTCGTTGGTCCAACGGGTGACGAAGTTTCGCGTAGTCAATCAACAAGCATGGCGACAGAACAGGTTCCGTACCCCTCTTGCCCTGCTTCACTCCGTAGGCTTAATTGGCGCTTTCTCTCAGTGCGGAGCGACACTCCTCCTCTCGATGTCTACTGAGGCTTACTTCCCAACGGCCTGATCTCTTTCAGGACACGAGGATCTCAATGCCTACCCTGGTCTGGAGCAGCTCCGACGACGGCTGCCAGGCGTCGCCATTGACGGTAAGCGCTCCGTTCATTCACGGATCCGATCCGCGTCGGAACGTCGACCGGGCTGATCGGCCAGATCGCGGCAGGTTCGTTCGGCGACCGAAACTGGTGTCGCCGTCGGGCTTCGATTGCGCAACGCTCGGGTCGCTTCCGCACGACGTACACGGCATCGGCTTTCCGCGAAGCGGCTGTCCTCCATTGCAGGCGCCATTCCCGTGGAGCCGTCTGCCGCCGGAACTGCGGGTCGAGGTGCTGACGTATCTGAGACGGCGCGACCTCGCTCAGTGTCGGCTGGTGAACCACGAAATGCTGGAGATGATCAGTGCTAGCGAGGGTTCCATGAGGAGACGACAACTGGACCTTGTTCGGATTGAGAGGGTTTGTTAACAGCCACCTACCGGCGGTATGCCCTGAATAGCAGTGCTTCGAGGCAATCAGTTTGATGGGCACATCACTTCTTCCAGATCGGCAATGGCAGAGTTCAGCTGTCAATGAAATGCGACGAGGAGGGCAAGAGCAGGAAGTGGGTCGCTTACCAGAGAAGAAAAAGACGTCGCGGCGCTGACGTTGCCACGCACATGAAGGTACGTCCATGTTGTCTTCCTCAGCAACAAGGCTGGAGTGGCATGAGGTTAGCCTGTCTGGCTTCGGCGCGCAATAGATCCGACGGTCCATTCACTCACTGCGTGGCTCCAGCTCCTGGTTTTCCTTCTTTGCATTGTTCTCTCGGCAGTCCATTCACTGACGAAGTCGATATTCCAAGAAATCCTTTTGGAGAGCTGGAGTTTCTGACCACTCACGCTCCTAATACGGAGCGTAGCGTGTGTCGACACCGCCGAAGGGGCACCACTCTGTGGAGCTCGGTTCGCATCCAACCATCAAAGTATTTCACCCGGTCCTAAGCGGCACCAGTTTTGTTCGAGTAAGGCAATACGCCGAATTGTCGACTGATCCCTACCGCATGAGTTACGCGTTCCTATTGTGATGTATAGTTCTCATAACCTCCTGCTTCTTTAGGTGAGAAAGGTTCTAGAGGTCGATATGCACCCTCCAATATACCACGACCTTTTCTTGATTTATGTAGAGCATGTGTTTTCCACTCGGTTTTGCATCAGACGGCAGGTGATCGGTAAATCATTGTGTAGTTCACTACTCTCTGACGGCACCAAAATTTGAGGTTATCTTAGGAGACAAATAAGGGATTAAATAGTATTAATCTGAACCAGATTCCATCCGTTGATTGTCGATTGATGCTTGGGTGGTGTCGAGTAACGTTCCAGATGGGCAAGTCGTGTTTTATCGTTCCCAGATACGTGCGATGCCAATTTATCAATCGTGAAGGGATGGAAGGATTGGTCGACCTGAGCTGGAAACTCGAACCCAGAACCCGGAATCGGGAGCACGCAACGGCTGTCGCCTCCTCTGACTGCGTTGCAACGCGACCGTTAGTTTGGCATCCTACAAGAACAACAATACATCTCGTCCAATTCTTGTCAAAAACCCATTACAGGCCGGCCCACCTAATTTTCGAGGATTCCACCCATGCGACAGCGTTTCTTGTTCTCTGTGGCGCATTGTGAAACACAGTAATTCCAATAGCGCATCACTGCGGAGCTGAACCCCACAACTACATGCTGATTGCATCTGCGCCGTCAATCAACTACATTGCAATATATTAGGTTGTAACGAATTAAATGGCACTGGCTCGCGCCATTTTTGGCGCGTCTTTACGCGTTTGATCAAGAACAAACCGTAACATGTGGCATATCATTTAGAAGCGCAAACTTTGCTCTACCGGCGAGTACCAAATTTTCTATGTAAAAGTGGGAAAACTTTAGAGTTTTATTGACTTTTTTGCAGATGGACAAAAGGGTAATCCGAGGCATTTACTTGTATGAATTCAAGCTGGGCACTACAGCTAAGGAGGCGGACGAGAAGATCAACGCCGCATTCGGTCAAGGATGTTCCACAATTCGGACGGCGTATCGTTGGTATCAGAAGTTCCGGAATGGAGATGAGAACTTGGAAGAACATGAAGGTCGTGGGAGGCAAAGTGATGTTGATGAGGACAAGCTGAGAGATGTGGTAGAGGAGGATCCATACAAAGGTACCAGGGAGATAGCGAAGGTTCTTGGCGTCAGTCACAACACAGCTGCCCGGCATCTGAAGGAAATTGGAAAGACCAAAGACCAAAAAGCTGGAAAGATGGGTGCCTCACGAGCTGTCTGACCAGGAAACTATCTAAACGGTAGGTCGGAACGGCCTAAGTGTTGTACATGGACAGAATCGCCTTTCTCTGGGAAACAAGAAAATACAAACATCTCGACCCCAATACAACTCTGCGCAGAGTTAAGGACGAGGGAAGTTGGGCCGTTGGCGGTGTTAGCCCTATGCCTGGAGGCGGAGGGCGGGCTCAAGTTGGCTGGAAACAGCGATGACGAGCGAGTAATGGTGGCGCAGTGCGTATAGGGGCGGCGTGATCCCCATAATCGCTGTTTCCAGCCAACTTGAGCTCGGCCACCGCGTGCAGGCATAGGGCTAACACCGCTAACGGCCCAACTTCTGTCGTCCCTAACTCTGCGGAGAGTGGCATTGGGGTCGAGATGTTTGTATTTTCTTGTTTCCCAGAGAAAGGCGATTCTGTCCATGTACAACACTTAGGCCGTTCAAACCTACCGTTGAGATAGTCTCCTGGTGAGGAGCAAAGAAACCGACGATATGAGATCTCGTCCGCACTGCTTCTACGGAACGAAACGGACCCATTCCTTGATCGCATCTTGACCTGTGACGAGAAATGGATAATGTACGACAACAAGCGACGATCGGCACAGTGGGTGGACAGCGATGAGAGCCCCAAAGTTTTTGCGAAGCCGGAGTTGCACCAAAAGAAAGTAATGGTGACAGTATGGTGGTGTTCGCTGGGAATTGTTCACCACAGCTTCCTCCCTCCCGGTGAATCCATCACGGCAGAGAAGTACTGCATTGAAATTGAAGAAATGTTGAAAAAGTTGAAGGATATCCGGCCGGCCTTGGTAAATAGAAGGCGAGTTCTCCTTCTGCACGACAATGCTCGCCCCCATGTAGCACGAATAACGTTGCAGAAATTGAATGAGCTGAGCATTGAAACTCTACCACATCCTCCGTTTTCTCCCGACCTCTCCCCAACAGACTACCATTTCTTCAAGCATCTTGGCGACTTCTTGGTAGGGAAAATATTCAAATACCAACAGGATGCCGAAAGTGCCTTCGAAGATTTCGTCAACTCCAGAACTTCTGATTTTTATGCTACTGGGATAAAAAAGCTTGTGTCATGTTGGCAAAGATGTGTAGAATCAGAAGGTTTTTATTTCGATTAATAAACTTGCCTACAAGCCGAGATATTAACTGTTTAAATTTACAGTGGTTCACTGCCATTTATTTCGTTGCAACCTAATACAATGCTGTATGCATTGCAATATACGCACATGGATCGCCTCTCCATATACAGGACGAAAGGATTTTGCTACTTCGCACTTCAAAACAAGTTTAAGGAGGTTTCTTCTACTGGAGCTGCAGAATTTTTATCACTCAAGCAGTAGTACATGCAACTTTGAGGAGGCAATCCAGATTGTTGGGTGGAGCATCCGAAAAAGCTGATTTGTACACAACTATTCGCCTCATTGCTAACAAATTCTGATTCCTGAGCAAAAGCATCGTCAAATGCTGATCCCGGTTTATCGTCGTACTGCTAAAAATTGTAACCATGCAAAATTGAACCTCGTAGCAGAAACACAGCATCTATATAAACGGCACCGAATTCTGCAGCTCTTCAAGCCACCTGGGCTGAAGTGAGCATCTGCTGTTATTCGCAGTAAAATGTTCGTTAGCATCAATCCCATTTATCGATCTTACTTCGTACGGTTGCCCTTTGTTGCGAGTTGGTCGAAGCGACCCTCAAATATTTTTGCTTGGTTCTGAACATGCATAAGTCATCCCTAGGGAACGTTTAGAATAATATTCCAGAGGGCCTCCTATGGAAGCATGAAACTGCCTCTTGGCTACGAAGAGTCTTTGTAGGGTTCACGTCGAGATGCTGTAGCCTGCTCAACACCTGTCTTTGTTCCTGCCTCACTCTTCGGTACTACACTGCATCTTGCCACTTCCAGAAGGCGTTCGTCGAGGGACTGCTCCCGGCCACGACGCTGCTCATCGGCGCAACCGTGTCCGTCGGCCACGCGTCCGAACCCGAACCCAGTACTTCAACGCAGATCCCCCCGGCGACTATTGATCGACTCGTCAATGTAACCAGAGGCAGCGATATCGATCGCCTGCGGATTAACGAGGTAGGTGGAGACATTTCGCTCCCAGGGGGGGGGGGGGGGGTGGGGGGTGGCCTGAAATGGACTACGATCGTGCTATGCGTGGACCAGACTCCTTTACTGCGCTGCTGTTTCGTTCACGAGATCCAGCTCTACACCTCCTATAAACGGGTGCAAGCACAACAGCCCCATCTTTTTTGGCACGAGCCTCGTCAATTCAGCTGTGTTTCCGCTGCCGTCAAGTTGTCAGAACCGGAAAACGGACCTACTCGACACAAGAAAGGGTGGGCCAAGTCGGAGCAGGCACTTGCTCTAGCATACACCCAATTCATTCTAGATCGAGGACCTACCAAGATCAACCAAGCTTCCTACGTCTCATGGTTCTGAGCATCTATTGCGCACCTAATTAAGATGAATAGAACACCGGGTTTCCCATCGCTTAGCCACTGCAAGTCATGGCACAAGCCAAACGCGCGTTCAAATTTCCTTCACGATATCCTTTGGAAATAGAATTCGAGGAGCAACCTGCAAAGAAACCGACGAACTCTGACCTTAATCCTTTACTCATTCGCCACCTATCCCTTCGATCGCCGACTTTTTATTCGTCAATATCGCGCGTCAGAATGTTCCAATGGATCCTCCTCGCTCGAGGGACACGAAGGGCGTCAAATCGTTCGTTCATGGCATTCACGAAAAAGTCCGACCAACATTGGTTTGCGTTCTGGTTTTCTCATGACATCCCGCGGAACACGATCGCTGACGGCTCTCGTCTAACGGATGTCTGTCCAAAGCATTACGTGGCCGGCCCACCTAATTTTCCACGACTGGTCCATGCGACGGCGTCTCTAATTTTCGATCGTTAACGAAGGTCAGCACACTGGTGCCTTCTTTCACCAGCTTGAATTGTATCACTCTGTGCCTCGTCCTGTCGATTCCTCCTTCCGACACGTTTATTTATTTGTTTTAGTTATTTATTTATTTGCAATATGTCGTGCGCACAAAAATAGTACATTTGAGAAGAACGGAGCACATTAGAAAATACGTGGTGTTAAAAAATTCATCAAATCAAACTATCCATCATTGTTACTTTTCTTAAACGGAAAATAGAAGTCACTTACAAGAATAAGAGTTCTGGTAGAATTAGAGTGAGGAAGTGGGATAAGAATGATGGGATAAAGGATGATGGGTAACTGATGAAGAAGGGCAGTGGCCCGCCAACACTGCAAGTCGTGGGAGATATCGGTTCCGGATACCAACATAGTATGCCCTTCAACTCCATCGGAACCCATCAAATACAGCTGCGTGGGGAACGTAAGACGCTAGCACTGGCTAATCAGAAATAAAGCAGAGAAGTTCTAAAATTCAAGGAAAGATAGAAACAAACAAAAAACGACCAAACGTACAAAAAAGAAGGAGCAGAAAAAAAACAAAAAACGAAAGTTGTGAAGTGAAAAACAAATTTCAAAACAAAGGACATCCTTATTTTAGGGAAAGGAAAGGAAGAATCTTTTTCACTTAGGCGACATCAGGAACATGCAGTGTTGAAAGCAAATCTATTCCCTTTAACCCCTTTCTAAAAACATACGCGTTTGGTGCTTCTAACAAGCTGGGTGGTACAGTATCGTCGATAAACATCCGCCAAAATGCGGCCGGCAGCGGATTAATCCGCCGTTTCCGCCGCTTTGCCATAATTCCCTTCAAAGTCGACTATATCCAATGAAATGCACATTGTCGGATTCAGAACAACATCTACCCAATCGCATAAAAATCTTTGCAGGATTTTAGAATTTTTGAGTCAGAGATTACCTAATTAAGCCAGCCCGGTATTTATCTAGACCTGATTCACATTCGCTTCTGAGTGTCGCCTAATTATGCTCCCTGCCTGAAATGGATCTGTACAATAGAAATTTTAAAAATTTAAACGGTGTTAAAAATGTATTTTATGCCATTTTTAGGTTTTGCCTCATCATGGCGATCTATTTCATATTAAATTTGACAAGTTTGGCCCCATTTTCATCATTCCATGCATTCTCAACTGTCGATTTTTTCCATTTTCGCTAATTACTTACGACCGAATCACTTTTGCTTTAGGGCTGATTTTTCCTCAAGTTGCTTACTATGAGGTGTAGATTACAATTATAGGTTAGGTTTATTTTGATCAAAAGTAAAAAGTAAGCGGACACCAAATAGGCAGTGTTAGGTTCCAACCAGACACGTCCTGCAAAGGCTGCTTTACGCGTGTAGATCTGTGCCTTCATAAGCCGGATCGCTATGGAACCTGGATATGTGGTCAGACATCATGTAGAGATGCTGTCCCACAAAAAAAGATGGAGCTGGCAGCTCACGTCTCGCAGTTTCACTCCCTCAAAATGGCAGCTTTCTTCTAGCTCGACCATGAGTCCCGACACCTACATCTGTCCAGACCTCGCAGAATGGTCCCTACCATTTACCAACACCCACATTTGCAATACCTTTGGGAAAAATTTCACTCGACCTCAATCTAATTTATTATTTGAGACGAGTCCGATACTGGAGTCCAGACTGTTGCTGTAATTACGTTGACCTGACCTGCCCTATGTACAAAGCATGTCCTCTGGGAATACAGTCACTGCCTCTATTCTCACTACTCACCTTAACCATTTGTACTCTACAAGATATCGAGTGTTAATTAATAATGAGGTTACAATCTTTTTGAACCGCTCTTTGAATCTAGTGACCGAGTCGAAACCAAAAGATTGACTTGTCACGGAAATAATTGGTTCCTTCTGTAGGAAACAACACCAGGGAACGAAATTGTACCCCACAAAAATGTAAGCCCTAAGTACCGTACAATAAAAAAAAATATTCCGACACGATCACCGCTTCTCCTATACGATCTTCAACATGATTAGAGGTTTCGACTTTTTTGTCGATTTTTGGCCAAAAATTTATCGTATTAATCATATTGAATATTTCACTTTCAGAAGTTTTTCAGGTCGTAGAGTCGACTTTTTATTCAATTTCTAAGCACTAGTTTCCAATACGCTACTATTTTTTCAGAGTTTTCACAAGCTCTCCGATATATGACAGTTTAAGTGCAGACAACCACGATCTCTGACTTCGATGGTCCTACTCGATGGATTAAATGTCACGGAAATATTTTTCTCATGTCCGAAGGAAAATCTTTAAAGCTTTGAGCATTAAAAAATCAAATTGTTATGGAGCGATTTTCTATGTTATCAGTGAGGTTTTATTACTTGGACATTTTTTACGAATAGGAAAAATCGATACCCCATATCATTAGCATCCAGTTTGACAGCTCTTCTTTGCTCCAAGAACCTGACTTGAATTTGGGGATCCTCACCGGTGCCGGTTTATGAAGGTCACGTTTGAACATCTTCTTTTTGAGAGTCAGCTTCACACGGACAAGACGGTGATCTGAACCGGTGTCAAACGGAGGCAGCACGGAGACGTCCAACAGACTTCAGCGTTTTAAGAAAATGGTTAATCTCCGAACGCATTAGTCCATTTGGGGTTTTTCAGGTCCATCGCCGGTTTGAAGGTTTCTTGAACATAGAGTTTTCATGGAAGAGACAGCATGCGGATAAGAAGTCTATCAGTCGCTCTCCGTTTTCGTTTCTTGAGGAAGTTCCATATGGTCCTAGCCTCCATTCATCGTGATCATTCGTACCGAGGTAGCCTTAAAGTTCCCAACAACAATTTTATAGTAGCTCTTGTCGTCGTTAACAGTCCTTTCGAATAGCTTGTAGAAGTCTTCCTTCTCTTTGTCTGTGGCCGCAGATGTTGGAGCATATCCATTTCTGATGGAGATGGTTCCTTGATCTTTGGTTTCCAAACGCAGAACAGCTATTCCCGGACTGATGATTTTGTAAGAGTCTACTAGGTACACTGTCGAGTTGACGAGAATCCAACTCCGCCTATGTTCCTTCTGTACCCCTTTGCTCCGATAATGAGAAGCTCGTTGTGGTCGGTTCTTCTTATGGTTTCCGTTTTATCTTTCGTTTCCTGCAGTGCAATCCCACCATATATAATAGAGGAGGGTTTTTTTGTCTCAACGTGACCGTGGGAAACTTCGTAAACTCCGCGGGCTCGATGGTTTAATCACCCAAGTTTGAGGCAGGTTCTCGACTTCTCTCTCCGAAGGGAAGCGCAGGGGTGAGCAATCGCCGCTGCCGAGGAGGACACGTGAGGCGTTGCGAAATAGGCCGGCGCCGCGGCTCTGCCCGCGCACGTGTTGGGTGGCTACTGCTTCGAACTGACCCCCTTGAAGGCTCCTGTCCTTGCTACCGGTCAATTAGTGCTTGCAATTAGGTGCTGCTACAGTTGTTACCGTAGGGTACAACTCTGCCGCCTGTGTGCATGGCCGAGGTCACCGCTCATTCCTGTTCTTGCTACCTTCTCTGTGTTCGGGCATAACATTCTGATGTGTACGAGCTTCCGCCTTCACTTTTCTGAGAACAGCTCCTGCTGTGTTAATCCATACTGTCGCTCTTCGTTACTGCCTTTGCCACCGTTTCACTTTGTTTCTCTTCGAGAGCCTTTTAAGTTTCTTCGAGAGCCTTTTAGGTTTAAGTGTTGTGGTGAGAATCTGCGGCCCTATTCTAGTGCTCCTCGCTCTACACGTTAGAGTATGCCCCTTGGTAGGAAGGCACATGTATGCCCATTCACAGCAGAAGTGAACTAACTTGGTTCACCATAGGCTAGAACCCACCAGTGCTGCTGATAATTTTGAATTTCACACAATACAAAACGACGGATTGGGCGTTCCTACATCGTGGCCCTCCCGCCTCAGCCTATTTGATCCCCACTGCTAGTTGTAGCACTTATATCCACTCGTGTGTTTCTTAAAGAGGCTGACAACCACTTAACACGATGAGCCCTGTCCACCTGAGCCGTTTTATGCCTGATTCTGTAGGCTGTAAGTAAGATTCTCCCATTCTAAGTTGGTTGGATTGAGCCCATCAGTTTCTCCCGCCCACATAAACTTCCTACTTTCTACACCCTTCCAAGCTGTTGGATTTTTATTCGAGTGATAGCAGAGGTTGAACAACAAACACAACGGTGAGGAACATACATATCCCACCTTTGTGATTAAGTGGCTTTTACACTATCAGTCGATTAAAGGCTGCGGTGAACTTTTCGAGGGCATGGTGCGATCTCGTGTTTTATTGCGCTATATGCTTGCTCATAGGCTGTAAGTAAGATTCTTCCATTCGAGCGCATGCAACAGTTTCTCCCGCCCACTCATAATTCCTATTTATCGCTTGGGCCCCCTTCAGACGTTGCGATATTTATTGATAGCGTAACTTTAACAACAAATACAACAGTGAGGAACACACATACCCTCACTTTGGTGGTTCAATTAAAACGCATTTACGCTATCAATCAAATAACCAGCGGTGCTATCGGTTTTCTCTCAGACCTAACCGATCGGGATTAGAGTTGCCTGATTGTGTTGGCCGACGGGAGCGTTCCACAGTAGATTGGGCGTTTTGATCAGGCAGTCGATATCGATAGATATTATCGATCATGTGAGTGGTGCTATCGGTTTTCTCTCAAACCGAACCGACCACGATTTCTATCTGACACATTGGAGGTAGGGAAATCAGAGACAGAAAATCTCACCATATATATAAAGGGGGAAGGCATAAGTCACTGTCTGTAGTGGTTCGTCAACAGCGGAAACCAAGTTCCCGTCCCACCCCCAGTTTTCGACTCCACTAGGCTCTCGGAATAATTCTTCCCGTAGGTTCCCTCAAAATTAGTGGCTAATGAGGTCACCTCCGGAATTCGCCACACCTAGCGGCTCGAAGCACGACGACTGGACAGAAGTGTCAGACATTTCTTTAGGCTTGACAAGCTGCAATAGGCTGTGAATTCAATGCTAGATGAAGGAGTGCTGAGAACATTCTTCTGCGTGCTATGCTGAGTGAGTGGTACCAGGCTAGAAATCAGTCTGGAGTAGGTGCAACTTTCAACGTGCTCGACGCTACGGATGCTTCCTTACCCAGCATTGGTTGCCGGCGAAGCCGGCGACCGACGCTGGGTGACGAAGCATCCGTAGCTAGGTTTGGGCTACGTCCCTAACGTGGCCCGCCATACCCGACGCCGGCGGAGCCGACTAGCCTAGCGTGGCCCGTGGATGCGATGCCGGCGAAGCCGGCTAGCCTGGCTGGCCCGCACACTCCAGCGTCGGCGCCGGCGGAGCCGGCGACCGACGCTGGCTGAGGAAGCATCCGTAGCTAGGTTTGGGCTACGTCCCTAACGTGGCCCGCCATACCCGACGCCGGCGGAGCCGGCTAGCCTGGCGTGGCCCGTGGATTCGATGCCGGCGAAGCCGGCTAGCCTGGCGTGGCCCGCACACTCCAGCGTCGGCGCCGGCGGAGCCGGCGACCGACGCTGGCAACGTCATATTTGATGTTACGGTTTCTGTAAAGCATTGTCCCAAGATTCTGCTCAGATGCGATCGTACGACAGTTATAAATGCAGATGATAGGCAGTTTCCGTGTCATAGTCGGAGGCGGTTTCCGGTAGTCCGATTCCAATAACGTCCTGATAGTTTAACTCCGAGATTAGATGGCCCTTCGCCGGTGGTGGATCCAACCGACGTCGTAGAAGACCACTTCAGGCGCGCGGAGGACTGCGGCGCGGGTTCAGTTGTTTGAGCCATGGCGGTGGTCTGGTTACTCACATGTTCCTGGACAGGGATACATGAGAGCCGCACATACTCGACATAGAACGGTGTACTGCGTGGTCATTTGTGCCGTTGGCATCACTAAAGTGATGTTCGCCCCTTCACTGCGATGACGTATTACATGAAGAGAAGTGGATTTAATAATGAATGAAAAAGGCGTGATTTCTGCGCCTCAAATTTGAAATGTGTTTTGGGTAGTGTAGAGCCGGTGCTTTTGCGAAGTCACAGGGAACATGAAGGGATAACCCATAATACACCACCTTGCAAATCAAATCATCTCTGTTTTGATACCCATCAAAAACTTTCCACCAATTTGTGGAGCTGAAGTACGACATCAAGCTTAGATAATCAGCTTTCTTAAAATTTGGAAGGGGAAATTCACGCTGTTTTATCAAAGGCATATGAACAACAAAGACAAAGCCAATTATCTTGTGACCGGCAGATGAAAACGGAGGAAGGATGGAAATATTGTTAACGATAGGCGACGGGGTTAAACTTATATCAAGAATTGCATCACCTCGGTCGGTTTCATCCTTGTTGTGTCAATTCAATCAAAAGTTCTATAAATTTTCCTGGGAAGGGTCTCAGGCGTAGGTCTGAACAGGGAAAATGGATAGTGCTGCGAGAATCTTCACCTTTCATATAGTAGAAAAACATGTTTCGTTTTTGCTGAGTCCTTGAAACAAATGAGCTACGGGCCTTCGAAAGGGGGGGGGGGTACAGTAACGCACCGTGAGCACGTGCTCACGTGCACGACGTGCATGCGCGCGCTGTTGTATGGGACGCGGCGAAAGGCTCTGTGGGGAACGAGTCGGTTGCTCAGCAGGGTGCGGGGCTTCTTCAAAGGTGCTCCACCACTATGTTCCTCACTATGTTCCACTCCCGTGCTATGCACAGTTTTTGCATTTTTTCATAACCGCTGCCTCATTCACCAATTTGCTTCCTACACATCTCCTACACATTTATTTCACTCCAAATCGTCAAAAGGGTCAGATTCGTGATCAGCCACCCCAGATTCGTGGTTGACACCCCATGACCTCGACAGTCCTAGTCACCCGTACCTGCTGTAACCTACCGTAATTGGCCGAAAATTTAAAAACGGATGCCAGATTCGTGATCAGCATCCAAAATACCCCTGGGGGAGGTTTGGGCGAATCCCGATGAGCCAACGACTCGCTTGCCACAGAGAGAACCTTTCGCCGCGTCCCACACAACAGCGCGCGCACGCATGCACGTGGGCACGTGCTGAAGCGGCGCTAATGTACCCCCGCCTTCCAGGGCCCGTAGTTCTTTTGGTTCAAGGACTCAGCAAAAACAAAACATGTTTTTTTGCTATATGGAGGGTGGAGATTCTCGTAGTACTATCCTTTTCCCCGTTCAGACCTACGCCTGAGACCCTTTCCTGGTAAGTACCCGTTCTTATTTCCACACTTGGTAATCCAATCAATGTTAGGATTGGTTGCACTCGCCCCCGCGAGCGCGGTTCCAAACGTGGTAGGTTAGATTCCAGACGGAAAAGTCCGGCCTTTTCTAGCACAGATTGGGCTAGGGATGGGACTCCGGGGTACGGCGAGTCACCAGACGCGAAACAAAACAGGGCTCGTTGGCCGAGACTGCGGTCGCGGGAGCGAGATGCCCGGAGACCGTTAAGATTACGGTCACCAAGCACGATTAAAAGTCTGTTCGCAAGGCATGGTTCCAGCGTTGCATCAATGACATAGTCTTCATGGGCGCTCGAATTGAGTGGACGATATACTAGGACAACCCTAAACGCTGAGGAGCATGTTATATCGAAGGCGTCTCAGCAGAGAAGGTCCGAATTGAGACAGGCAAGAACGCTAACAACAGTTACGCTAATCGAAATTTTGGCAAGGCAGCATACACCAGCACCCCTTCGATTTCCAGGACCTGCTCCGAAAACTCCGTACGGAAGGCAAGGATCTCAGTATCTGGTATCTTGCTTGTAAACCACGTTTCGCTTATAAAGAGTAAATCTGGCTCGCAAACAGACAGGAATAGGTGAAGATGATGTATTTTGTTTACAAGGCTACGCGAGTTGATCAAAAAACACTTGATGGCTGCAGATCTGGTGGATGTGTGTGGTGTGCTGTGTTCAGCTAGACGTTTCTCGAAGCTCTAGGTTTCGGAATATCTTCGAACCGCCTTAGCTCTCCGCGATGCACCACCCACAATCGGTCATTTAACTGATTCTTCCGTTCCCTAGATTCTCCTCAATTTGAACGCACGTTTCCGCTGTTCCTGGGTCATACTGCGGCGAACACGAGGCAGTCTGAGCGGAACAGTTCTTACTAGTATTGGCGACACCTTGACCCTTATCGACGAGATGGCCAACACATCAGACGCTCTTTTTGTGATGTTAGTGCGCTGAGACATGACCAAGGTTCAATGCAAGCGGCACAATCAATATAAGACCGGAACCAGTTCTTTTAAGAGTGACAGTTGCACTAAGTAACGCACCAGAGCACAAAAAGAACCAAAAAAGGAACCATAAGTTTCTTACAAACAAGTTTTAAAAACTTAAGGAACGTGTAGGTAAAGCAAAATTAATTGGTGATAAACTTAGCCAGAAATCTGCTATTACGAACGACGCTGCTCACTGGCGAGGAAGACGAGGAAGTCCAAGTAATCGCAGGTCTCAAACATTGAGTAATTAAACCACGTTCATCGCATGTTCACCCTGCTTTCGTAGAGCCCGTAGAGGTTTCCGGGGCTTGCATTAGCGTAGAAGCCCAATGTTATGGCGTTAAACGGCGTTTTGCCTGCCCCAAAAAAGCACTTGATGTCGGCTCTCATTCAAACTGGAAATGCGTAACCATATGCGCAAGAGGTTTAGAAGACAGAATGACCAAATTAGACTGCAAATGGGAGTCCCTATATCGATTGGCTGTTCTTTAAGAATAAACGAACAGTTCAAAGATGGAGATTTACATCGCCATTCTTGAGAGCTTCTCAAAAGTCGTAATACATGAACAATAAGCCGAGAAAAACATCTGTGGCTGTTCCCGTCATGTGATGTGCTTTTCGAAGACGAAAGTCTTGGATGTTCGAAAAGTACTCCTGTTTTCTTACTATTTTTGCTAAGAATTTTTCGTGGAATTCTCAGCTAACTACATGAATCTCGAGACTATCGAACACGAAATCCATTGTGGAGATCAACTGAATCGATAGTCGATGATCGCAGAGCGCATTTTGCTGATCTGTGAAGCCGACGGAAGAGTTCGACGAAAGAATGATCGGCAAGGTTCTCTAATATAAGATGACTGCGATTGGCTCGAGCATTCTTAACCCTAATTATGGCCCGCTCTCTGTTTTTCGTACTTTGTTGAGCGGCTCTATCCATGGACTTCTTTTGTGCTGAGCGTCTCACGGTCCTCGCGATTTCAGATGAAGCTCTCCGACAGTGCCCTGTCATCGCTCTCGTCGAGCCTCCTTAGCGTCGAGTGCCGAGTCCGCCTTCTGTCGTTCGAGTTGACATCGCTGACGATGGTATCGCCTTCGGCGCTCCTGCGATTCCTGAGCGAGGTTTCACCATCAGACGTCGTCTTCCGAATGATTCGCGGTTGCACACCCGAGCACTTCGGCCCGCAGATGTGCCGTTTTCTCTCCTCCAGGCGCTACTTCAGTGTGTCCGAGCTCGTAGACGACCACGCAAAAGACGTTCCTCTCTCGATGGATGACGCGATTCTTGGACAACTCACCTCGTCGGTGTTCCATATTGGGACTCCCAACTATATTACCTCCGATGGACTGCGTTCCTTCATCAAGGTAGATTCTCGCTAGAAGTGATTTAAGGTTCAATCGAGTGGTCTGAATTAGCTGAATTGCAGAGTATCTCCAGTGGGAATCTGGACGTGGTTGCCGGAAGGATTCACACCAGTTTCGCTGTCGACGAAGACACACTGCGTGAGGCAGCTGGCGATGTGCGTCTCATCGAAGATCAACGAATCATCGACATTTCGACAGATTCCCGAAAGATGCTTCCGCCTGTCGCCACGACGGCCTGAGCTGTTTTTATCCTCATTGTACAGAAATGTTGAATACTAAAAGATGTTCTATTCCGAGAAGTGTGTTATCTTTGAAGAAGACTGTATTTACTTACCACTAGCACTGTGTTTACAACGATTCTCTTGCCACTGGCAGTTAGTCTCAAAGTAGGAATTCTTTATGTCAAGTTCATAGATCCATTACTCGAGCATTCATGTAAGGTTTAATGCTACCGAAATTTTTCACTAATTTCGCTTTTACTAAGGATTTGTCAACCGTCTGGATAATAATTTCAGTTGAAAAAACAAGCTACCTGATCGATGCGTCCAGAAGAAATTGTAAAAATTCGCATTACAAGTTAAGAGGTTTACCTTTGAACGGAGAGAAAGAGGTGGGAGATTTAGGTCTCTCAGTTTCAGCCCAAATTTCGATAGCCAATATAAGAGACGCCATAGAATCCATATACGCTTTCCATTTCTTTTCGAATAATTGGATGATTTCGGACGTTCGCAAATTCGGAATATTTGATTTTCAATATATTCGAAAACTGCATTTTTCCTGAATATTCGCATTTGAATACATTCGAAAAGCGCGACTATTTGGACACTCGAATTCGAATTCATTCGAAAAACCGGCTTTTTGATTACTCGAATTCTGGTATCCAAACACGAATGAGAATCATTTGAAGAGGTATTCGAACAGGTCATTCGAGCACACCAAAATTCCCATCCAGAGAGGTTTGTATTGCTTCGACTCATCAAAATGGACAGAAGACAGCCAACAGGAAGCAGCAATTATGTCAATGCCAGTGACCTGACGTCCAGCTGAAACACGGATTACTTACCGAGTCACAAACTTGCTCATGCAGCTGCTGTACGTTGATGGCAATCTAACTTAATGTATGACAATAAAAACTCAGAGGAATACTGTTCCGAAGAAATAAACAGGCCACCATAGCGTCACTCTTCCCGCTGTCTTCCCAATTTCACCATACAAATCTAGCTTGTTGCTTTTGCTGGTATTAGGACCTTGCATATGAAATCAACTGAGCTAGTCCGAAAGTCCCGTAACGTAGGCAGGACCCGCGTAGCAACGCTGAATGTGGGTACGTTGACGGGCCGCTCGTGCGAGTTGGTTGAAGCACTGGAGCGTAGAAGAGTTGATTTCTGTGCGGTGCAGGAGACGAGGTGGTCCCGCCGCAAGTCAAGGGACATAGGATGTGGCTTCAAGGTCGTTCTATGTGGAAGTCCCAGGACCACCAGTGGTGTCGGAATAATCGTCTCCGAACGATTTCGTGACTCGATTGAAAGCGTTGAGCGCTTTGACGATCGATTGATGAAGATCGTTGTCGCCGCTAAGGAGCGACTCTATCACTTCTTCTCTGCGTATGCTCAGCAGACTGGCTGCTCCGATCAAGCCAAGGATGAGTTTTGGAACCTGCTGGATGAGAAGACAGCAGAGGTACCGTCGAAAGATGTCATCATAGTCGCTGGTGACCTTAATGGGCACGTAGGTGCTACGAAAGAGAGTACAGCTGCCATGGTGGTTTCGGATACGGATCACGTAACGCCGATGGTGAGCGCATTCTTGAGTATGCGGAATCGCATAGCCTCACCATTGTGAACACCGTCTTCCGAAAACGCGACTCGCACCTTATCTCATACTACAGTGGGAGCTCCAAGTCTCAGATAGACTTTGTCCTTGTGAGAGATCGCGACCGGAGTCTTGTCACAGACGCGAAGATCGTGCCGAATGAGACGGTCGCCCCTCAGCACCGACCGCTGATCTGCACTCTGAAGATTGTCCCTCCGAGGCTGAAGCAGGTCGAGCGATGCGGTGCTGCAAGAATCAAGTGGTGGCGAATGAGAGAGAAGGAAGCAGCTGTGATTTCTCGCGTGCGGTTACCGACAGTCACCACTGTCGACGAAACTTGGAAGAAAACGACCGACGCGATTCGTCAAGCTGCACAGTCAGAACTCGGCATTACGAAGCCTGGGCGACGGAAGGTCGACAAGCAGACATGGCTGTGGACAGATGACGTAAAAGCAAAAGTGCGTGAGAAGAAGGCGCTTTATCACGTGTTTCTCGGCCGATAACTGGCGGAAGTACCAAGAAGCGAGGAAAGCTGCAAAGAAGGCCGTAGCTATTGCAAAAGCCACTCATTATGGAGATGTGAACGAGAAGCTCGAGTCGCGCAATGGTGAGCGGTATCTGTGACGCCTTGCTAAGACCCGCCATCGGCAGACCGAGGATATTGAGAAGTTCTTCTGCATCAATGATGAGGACTACCATTTTCTCATGGACAGCAAGAAAGCATTGAAGCGATGGCGCGACTACTTTGAGGAAATCTCTACAGTAGAATTTCCTCATCCAGCCATCCCCTCAACCGCTCCAACCCACGGCCCCGTTCAGAAGATCGGGGAGGAGATTGAAGCGGCTTTGAAGAAGATGAGGCCAGGCAAAGCGACTGAGCCCGATGACGTGGCAGCTGATTTATGGAAGTCCAAGTACTGGTACCCTGCTGAGTGGTTGGCGAAGTTCTTTAATCAGGTTGTGGACGAGAAGAAAGTGCGTGAGTGTTGGCGTCAAAGTACGACGATTCCAATTTGGAAGAAGAAGGGCAGTCCTGCAGACTGCTCCAATTACCGTCCGATTCGCTTGCTTTCGCACAGCATGAAGATCTTTGAACGAGTTGTCGATGGACGAATTCGGGACATCGTCCAGCTTTCCAGCAATCAGTGCGGCTTCGTGGCTGGCTGTGGCACCGTTGATGCCATACATGCCGTCCGCCTCCTGATAGAGAAGCATCGCGAGAAACAGAAGCCAGTGCATATCGCCTTTCTCGACTTGGAGAAGGCCTTTGACCGCGTACCGCGTGAAGTGATATGGTACGCCCTGCGACAACATGGAGTTCCTGAAATGCTCATAGAGTGGGTGCGAATTCTCTATTCTTGTCCAAAGAGTCGAGTTCAAGCTGCAGCTGGAACTTCGATGGAGTTTCCCATCTCTGTCGGAGTACACCAGGGTTCTGCACTTTCCCCACTCCTCTTTGTTGTCGTCATGGATGCCATCACACGAGATCTTCAGAAGCCCGTCCCTTGGACGTGGCTTTATGCTGATGACCTAATGCTCGCTAGCGAAGATAAAGATGAACTCGAGCGAGAGGTGCAAGCTTGATGTGATCGCTTGGAGCGGTTTGGACTCAAATTGAACGTGAAGAAGACCGAATATCTAACGACGGACGTTACTGAGTCCAGCTCCATCAAGGTTAACGGCATCGAGCTTCCACGCACTGCGGTCTTTAAGTACCTGGGATCAGCAGCCGCGTCTGACGGCAAACTGATGGTCCAAGTGAATTCACGCGTGAGTGCAGCTTGGTCCAAGTGGCGCTCGTTGACTGGCATGCTCTGCGACAAAAAGATACCAGAGCGCTTTAAGTCGAAGATCTACAGAGCAGTCGTCCGGCCGGCAGCAATGTACAGCGCTGAGTGTTGGCCAGCGTCCAAGGAAGTTGGAACGCGCCTCAGCGTCATGGAGACGAAGATGCTGCGCTGGACGGCAAGAGTCACGCGCATGGACCGCATCCGAAACGATGCTATTCGGCAGAAGTTCGGTGTCGCGCCGATAGCCGACAAGATGCGCGAAGCTCACTTACGATGGTACGGCCACGTTCTGCGTGGAGAAGAAGACAGCGTCCGCAAGATAGGCCTTAACTTCGAGGTAATAGGAAAGCGGCCTAGAGGGCGCCCGAAGCAGCGCTGGGCTGATACGTTACATACGGACTTGAAAGTAGCTGGTGTCCACCCCGATCTAGCGCTGGATCGGGAAAGGTGGCGTCATGACACCAGAATAGCGGACCCCGCCACGAAGCGGGACAAACGCTGAAGAAGAAGAAGAAGAAGGACCTTGCATATGAAATGGCCGATTTGGCTGAAATCTTCACAGATCAACTTTGCTTGGAAGAAATTTTGTTAATCGAAATAAGCGCCATTATTACTAATTCACCTTTTCCAAAGCGACAATTGCTTAGGCATTCCATTTTTTGTAAAAATCAGAACTACGACAAATAATAAACATAAGACGTCGTGAATCTCCACGATTAGGTCTCCACCGAGGCTGTCATGTTGCCTTCGAATACGGTGGACCATTGAATACGCGCGCCGATCTATTGGACAATATTGATCAACGTGAACTCGGGCCAAACCGGGGCATGCCGGTTCGGCCTTCGACTCTCGTAATTCTGCGTATTTGTTCGTCGTCGTTCGTAGGCGCCTCCACCGGCCTTCGTCCCTTCCTTCGGACAGCGTATGAAGTCCCGACGGCTAAGTATCAGAGTCCGCCTGCCAGTCGCGTCAAACGCATTCGACTGCTATTACGGAATCTCCGCCGAATGTCAATCTCAGTAACCATTGAATGGATAAGGATCACAATCACAAGTTAGGTAACCGTGTGAAACGGCTCTGGTGACCTGACGTGACCTGATACAAGTCGCACGGCGGGGTCATGATGTCCCCACGCAGGCTGGTCGATGTGGTCCCTGGTACTTAGGCAGATTCGGTCGGATGGTCTGTGGAGCAAGTTAACATTTAGGGACCCTAACTCATGTCTAAACGCTTTGGTATTGTTCGTACAAGAACCTTGAACTCAGAAACGAATGTGAGACGTACTTTGTTCCAGTGCCGAAGTCAGACGTAGTAACGCCACATATCTATCGTATAGTATAGTCATGAGAGGGCCAGCGAGTAGGCACGGTGTGGATAGCAGGCGTGTTGAATGCAAGGACTCAAGGCATTCGAGTGACAGTGTGCATGAATGTGAACCGTGACACGAGAGCGATGCGAGCTCGAGTGATGCTTATTAGAAGGCTACAGATCGCGCCACCAGTCGAGGCACTAGGTCCTTAGGGGATCCGTGGTGACGTAACTCCGCGAGGCAAGGAATGAGCAGGGCGAGTGAGCGTAAGTCGTCGAGATGGACCGAACGTAATGAGCTCTCTCCATCCAGGTCTCGTCATGCGCGCTCGGGGTAAAACGGGGGTCATGGCGCGACTTAAGAAGTCATTTCCGACATCAGCTTGCTTGCCGAATTTTCTCTCCTTCACATGACGATCTAAATGCTTGAAAAAATAATAACCAGTAGGGAGACAGTTCTGGTGAACATGCTGGATGGGGCAGAGTTTCGTATCCCAATTCATACTTCTTCTGAATAACATTTTTTGAAACCTGCGGACGCGCGTTGCCATGCAGCAGGATTAGGCCTCTCCGATTGACCAAAGCCGGCTATTTTTGAATCAACTGCTAGGGCATCATTTCAATCTCGGTACGGTACCTCTCCGCTGTGATATTTTCTCCAGTATTCAAGATTTTGTAATGGACTATACCAGCCATCGTCCACCATGCGGCCCTCATGGTCTTCCTTGGATTAGGGATTGGTTTCGGCATCTCCTTGGGACTCTTGTTCTTCTCCCACCATTGTGCAGAACGATCGTCGCAAAGGACCCATTTTTTGTCGCTTGTCACGATCCTGACCAAAAAATGCTTCCTTAGATTGCGTAGCCTAAGCGAAACACGGGTGTCGTGGCGCTTCAGCATCTGTCCGACGGTCAGTTCGTGGGGATCCATTAATCCAATTCATGTACTTTTCCGATCACGTTTAAGTGGCGAATGAGAGCGCTACCGTCAACGCCGAAATGCTGTGCTAGCTCTCTCACAGTTTGACGCGGATCCGCCTCCACTATGGGTTTGAGTTGGAAGTCGTTAAGGAGAGATGGCGACCTACCTCGATCTTCATCTTCGAGACTTTCATTTCCGGATCGAAACCTTTCGAACCACTGGCGAATTGTGTGTTCTTAGCGAAATCCTCTCCAAATACAACGCTGACGTTACGAGCTGCGGCTGCGGCATTATGTCTACTTTTCCATTCACATAAGTAGAGCACCCAAATATCACTTTGATTCATACTGTGAAAACGACGTCAGAAACTCAGCAATAATCAATGTCACAGAAGCTATAAATAAGAAAGTTGAGATTCTGCGCTTTTAGAAGCTATATAGAAGCCTCCACGGATCTCCCTCGATAGAGAGCCTTCGGGCTCTCTTGTTAAGAGGGATCTCGGGCCGCTTGTCGCAGGGCCACGTGGCGCGTCCCCGGGTGGTGGATAGGGGAATTAAACGCGAACCAAATGCGACCGTGTACTGCCCAGAGACGCAGGTGGGATGCAGGGGATGGACTCCTTGCTCCTGCTGTGTCGGGTCGATGCGTTCCTTGTGCGTGGGAGCGGCGTGTTCGTGCACAGTGTGCGTGGATGTGTCCGTGACTGTGCGGATTGTAACTGTGTCGGCTCGGCCAAAAGCTTGCACTCGGTAGACTGGGAGTACATGTAAGGCGATTCGAGGCCGCCTTAAGTCTCGCCCCGTCCCTTCGGGCAGTCTGGCTGGCTGCCCGGAGTACCCCGCCCGCACGACAGAGCCTGACTAGCTACCCGTGTTGTATTCCAGTCAAACACAGCAGCACTAAAGGGCCTCATTCCCCTGACCCCGAAAGAGCCCCCATTTCTGCAGCGATGGGAAGGACGAGTACGGAGAGGCTGCTAAAATCTCAGGGCCTAACCAGGCTGCGCAAACTGAGAAGGACTAGGATGACGATCTGTACTTACAACGCCCGCACGCTTGCGTCGGAAGCATCCGTCGAGGACCTGATGATGCAAGCCAGGAAGATCAAGTACGACGTCATCGGACTGACCGAGACGAGAAGACACCACCCCCTACACGCCGCCTACGACTCCGGAGAAGAACTGTTCCTCGGAACATGCGACAGCAGGGGAGTAGGCGGCGTTGGTGTCCTCGTCAACACGCACTTGGCCATGAACATCGATTCGTACGAATCTCTGACAAGCCGAATCGGACGTTTGCGACTGAGGCGATGTGGCTCCGTGCCAGCCTTGACTGTGTTCGTCGCGTATGCCCCAACATCCGACTACGACGACGAAGACGTCGAGGCCTTCTACGTGGAGCTGGAGAAGTTCTATAAGGAAGATCACACCTTCTACAAGGTGATCGTCGGCGACTTCAACGCCAAGATCGGGCCACGAAGGTCGTCGGAAGAACTTCACATCGGAACCCACGGTTTGGAGTGGAACGAGCAAGGTGAAAGGCTGTCTGAGTTTATCATGTCGACCAAGACCATCCATGGAAACTCGCAGTTCCAGAAGCCTCCCTCCCTACGATGGACCTGGGAATCCCCCGGTGGCCAGTTCCACAACGAGATCGACCACATCATCTTCAATCGCAAGTATTGCCTGACCGATGTCTCCGTTGTCCCCAAGTTCTACACGGGATCGGACCACCGCCTCCTTCGCGCGAGGTTCCGCTTTTCGCGTCAAGGAGAGAAGGCCGCGAAGTTCAAGAAGAGGAGTCCCAGAACGACCATCAACTGGGATCTCTACACCTCTCTTGTCGGCCTTTGGGAAGATGCCGTCATGGACAATGTCGACGAGGAATACGATCGCTTCGTGCACCATCTCCGCGATAGTGCTAAGGGAGCCGAGAGCTTGAAGACCACCAAGAGACGCCTGTCTCCGGAAACTCTCGAGCTGATACGCCAGCGTGGAGCAGCACGAGCGTCAGGCAACTACCAACTGACGTCCGAGCTTGCAAAGCTATGCAGAGCGGCGATAAAGGAGGATCTTAAGGAGAGAAGGGAGGAAGTGTTGGCTGAAGCAGCAGAGGCAGGGCTGAGCATCCGCAATGCCCGCCGGAACTTCGCCAACTTCAAGACCAAGATGACCGCTCTCCGACGTCCTGACGGAACCATCACCTCTTCCAGAAGGACCATGGAGAAAGTCATCCACGACTTCTACTCCGATCTCTTCGATAGCCACGTCCACCTGCCCCCATGCCATCTTCCGCAGGATGGATACGTCGTCCCCTCTGTTCTCTCTTCCGAAATCCGACACGCCATCTCGTCGGTGAAGAAACGTACAGCACCCGGTTCTGACAGGATCAGAGCTGAACACCTGAAGAACCTCCCGCCAGCGCTCATCAACACCTTGGCGCGACTCTTCACACGCTACCTGTCCGAATGCAAGGTTCCATCTCAGTGGAAGACCAGCAAGACCGTTTTGCTGTACAAGAAGGGAGACGTGCACGACATTGGCAACTATCGCCCGATCTGCCTGTTGTCCGTAGTCTACAAGCTGTTCACTCGAGTCATCCTGAATAGGATTAGTAGAACGCTGGACGAAGGACAGCCATGCGAACAAGCAGGATTTCGGAGAGGATTCAGCACGATCGACCACATACACACCATTACGAAGCTCATCGAAGTGTCGCGAGAGTACAAGCTGCCGCTGTGCCTTACGTTCATTGACCTGAAGAAGGCATTCGACTCCGTCGAGACTGAAGCGGTCATGGAAGCCCTGCTCACCCAGGGCGTTCCTACTCAGTACATCAGAGTCCTTCGAGAGTTGTACAGTGGATTAACGACCAAGATCTCACCATTCTACAACGACGTCGTCATTGACGTGAAGAGAGGGGTTCGACAAGGGGATACCATATCCCCGAAGCTCTTCAGCGCCACCCTCGAAAACGTCATGCGCGAACTAGAATGGGAAGACATGGGAGTGAAGGTCGACGGCCGGCAACTGCACCATCTTCGCTTCGCTGACGACATCGTGCTCATAACCCCGAGCATCAGTCAGGCGGAGCGAATGCTGGCCGACTTCGATCGTGTATGTGGAAGCGTTGGACTGCAGCTGAATCTTACGAAGACGATGTTCATGAAGAACGGATGGGTTTCTGATGCCCCATTCTCGCTCAACGGAACGAACATCTCCGAATGCTCCAGCTATGTGTATCTGGGTCGCGAAGTCAACATGGCCAACGACCTAGCACCAGAGCTGAGCAGGAGGAAACGAGCGGCTTGGGGAGCTTTCAAGAGCGTCGAAGAAGTCGTGAAGAAAACGAAGAACGTCCGACTCCGTGCCAACCTATTCGACTCCACTGTTCTTCCTGCCCTAACATACGCCTCAGAGACCTGGGCTATACGAAAGCAGGATGAACACGCGATCAGCGTCGCGCAGCGTGGAATCGAGAGGACGATGCTCGGAGTGACACGACTCACGCAAGTGAGAGAAGGCCTCCGGAGTTCCGAGCTTCGCCGACGTTCGAAGATCAGAGACGCTGTCGCATGGGCCAAGTCGTCGAAAATTAGGTGGGCCGGCCACGTAATGCGATTCGCAGACACCCGCTGGACAAGAGCCGTCACAGATTGGATTCCGCGGGATGTCAAAAGAACACCAGGACGCCCACCAACGCGTTGGTCGGACTTCTTCGTGAAAGCCCTGAACGACCGATATGACGCTCTTCGTGTCCCTCGAGCGAGGAGGATCCATTGGACCACTCTGGCACGCGACAGGGACGAATGGAGACGCTGCTGGCGCCCGCTCGAGCAAGTCGATGATCAACGGGACGACAGGTGATACAGGTGATATAGAAGCCTGAAATGGGAACATTCGTAGCCACGAAAATTTGATCAGAAACTGAGGTAGTAAAATCATCGATTTCATACGCAACGACCTAATGCATATAGTAGGATACCGCATACATGCAAGGCGTGTCAAAAGATATTATCGCTGTTTGAATGGGCATAATACTGCAGACACTAAATCTGTTGGAGAAATCTTAATTTCTTCTATAATAAAAAAATGCAGGAAAATAGAGATTATCTAAGTGATCCAGCCATGTTCGTGTTCTATATTTTGATATTGTGCCTTTTAACATTTACATTCAAATTTTTTGTTAACTTCTAGAGCTTTTCTATTGAATGTGTTTGGAATATACACTTGCTACGGTTTGGTTTGAAGCCATGTTGCTGCCTTAATTATTCGCTAAAGTCTAAAAAGCAGCAACACACTGTAACTTGTGGAAGAATAAGTACTCTCACCAGGGAATGCCTTCAGCATCCCGTGGAAGTTCGGACAGTTGTTATGTATGTGAGTGTTGTAGCGCCAGCGATTGCCATTGGGCGATGAGACCGGCAGGTAGAGTGCGCCACGAAACCTCCGGATACGAGGTGCGACGGCCTCGCCTCTCGCCTGTCCTGTGGGCCTGTTGGCCACCACACCGGACAACACGCCTCCCATTCCTCATATAAGCAGCCCGCAGTGGCTATTATTCGTTCTCATTTTATTCATATAATTTGTTGTTGTGGCTCACTTTTGAGCTGAGATAAATTTCCTCACCTCTCCTCTTCTGTTTTCGTCTAATGGTATAGAAATTGTCATAAGCCGGTTCGGATCGAAGCCGCGTATAGATAGCATGGTGCTATCCTCGCCTCATCGAAGAACGACATGGGGGCCAGCGAAGTCGGAACGAATTATACTGATAATTGCAGTGTACCAATAATGTCTCCTATCGGTAACGAAAGAGGCAGTGCCGCGGATATGCGGGTGGACCAAGAGAAGTCAGCGGCGACCGAAAACAACGAAGCTGTTGTTGCTGAGGTTGAAGTGAGTTCATTGGAACCTCGAATAACGCTCTAGAGAGCATTGTTCGGCGTCTGAAGGACATTCTCGATGACCAAGTAAGTCATATGTCCTCGCTTGAAAAGCAAAATATTCTGGAAGCAGTTCGCGGAGCTGTGGAAATTGCCAAGGAGAAAGCGAGAATATCATCCAGCCGTAGCAGTCACTTAAGTTTTGAAGAAATTGGTCTGACTCCGGAATAACTGCACACGATTTTGCCTATAGCGAGCAGTAATACTAGCTTAATGCAACACTTGGCTGCAGATCTAGGTTTCGAAATGCCATAAATGCTCGCCACTGTGAATGCTTACACTCTCATCGTAGAGAAGCTTACATCACAGTTGGCTAGAAAGGAAAAAAACTTGTTAATTGCGATAAGCTCAAACAGCATTTTACGGAGTCAGGTGAACGACTTAGCCGCAAGGTTGGCGAGCAGCATAGGCGCACTTGGAGGACAGCAACAGCCTGAAGTTCGAGCTAAAGGTCCGCAAGGTGAGGGAACCAGTGCAGCTAACTGGTCAGCTGTTAGTAGGCAACTTCTATCGTTGAGCAAAGACAAGAATGGAACCATTCAGGGCTGCCGCGAAGAGCTCCCAGCGGCGAACGTTGGGCAACGCACGAGCCGGAAGTCAACTTACAGAAGACCGTCCAGGCCATGCTCTCTACCGTCTTCCAGCGCGTCGACGCTATGTGAGTCAGCATCCGTTCATACGAGCTTAAGTGGTTGTTAGGATATAAGCACGGCTTCAAATGTTTATGTTTATGTTTATTCCAGCCGATAACCATAACATAAATGATTAAGAATGCGAAATAGAATTTTCATGATTGGCCATGTAGCAACGGGAACAAAAAAAAACGTTATTCACTGCGATTGAGGTTAGCATAGCTCGAGAGCAGCCCTAAATTTCTGCGGTATCGAAAAGATTGATGGAAGGAAAAAGATATAATCGAATAGTAGAGAAAAACTACTGCGTCACTGATACCAATTTACTGAAGATGCTGGCGCTACGACCTACTAAGCACTTAATCCTGGGGCGGGTCCTGTCTTTCAAGGGTCTCTTTAAACTGGTACGCACCCCAGGCGATTGCTTAGTAGGGAGGCACGAGACGATTGCCTTTATGACTCGTAGAAAAGTGACAGCAGAAGGAATATATAGGTATAAATATGAATATGTGAGTGTACGTAAATCTAAATATGTGTATGAATATGTTGTCAAGGGCTAAGCTCTCTTATGCTGTGCTTCCGACAGTCGCATCGAAGAGAATGATAGAAACATGAAAAACGAGCTTTTAGAAGTGGAAAATAAGTAACGCCCTATTGGGGAAAAACAGAAGAGAAAAATGCTAAAGAAAGAGAAAAAACAGAAGAAGCTGCTTAAGAGAAAACAGAAGAGAAAAATTGAATGCCAACATAAATTAACAAAACAGATGTCTAACAGGTGTAACGCGTAGAAAACAATTCTGGTAATATAGAGCTTGTCGCACAGAAGGAGACTTTGCTTGTAGATGGTACCGACACGTTCCTGTAATATTCATCGTTGCAAAACATGTTTAAAAAATTTTTACTTTAGAAAAACCCCTGCTCTTTTAAGTACGACTCCAGCCTCTGGCTGAAAGTTGCCGATGTTGTCGACGACACTACAGCAGTGGGCAAATTGTTCCAGACTCTTACAGCTCGTACGAGGAATGAGTCCAAGAACTCCTGAGAGCGTACTCTTCCTATGGATAATCGCAAATGGTGCCCTCTTGTGCGGTGGTTGAATTCTACAAAATTAAAGAGTTCACGACTGTCGAAATCAAAGCGGCCAGAAATTATTTTATAAATAAGACTTTGATCATATATGACTCTTCTTAGCCGCAAAGATGTGGTACCAAGTACAGCTAGCCTTTCTCGGTAGTTTACATTGAGTAACCCGTTTCTGAAAAATACCTGTTTAGTGAACCTTTTTTGAACTTTTTCGATTTTCTCAATGTATGCTATTTTAGAGGGCGTCCAGATTGGTGTGCAATATTCAAGCATTGGTCTAACATATGTGATAAAAAGTTGGAATAGTGTAGACATTGAACACGTTTGGAAGGCGCGTAGAATAAAGTTCGATTTTCTTTGGGCAGATACTACTACGCAATCGATGTATTTTTCGAAAGTAAGCTTATCAGAATACAATAAGCCGAGGTCGCGAGTATATGTCGTGGTATGCATTTCGGTGCGTAAATCCCGCGGATGTCTTTTACCTATACACATTATAGCTGTCTTTTCAAGTGATATATCAAGCATCCATTTCTTAGACCACATATCAACAGCATCAAGTGCCTGCTGAAAGGCATTCGTGTTGCTAATCGAGTATATTTTGGAATCGTCCGCATAAATAGTACACGATACGTAACGAGGAAGGCAATTTGGTAGGTCGTTGATAAAAATTAGAAACATAAGCTGTCCTAGACATGTCCCCTGAGGAACTCCACTTTTAGTTTCGTAGGTGTCCGATATGGCACCGTTGACTAAGACTGTCTGTGTTCGCTCAGTTAAAAAGGACTGTAGAAAACTAAAAAGGCATCCATCAAGTCCGTATGCTCTTAGTTTGGCAAGTAAAAAAGCAAGATTGATTGAATCGAAAGCTTTGGTATAGTCAAGATAATAGACCGTAACGTATCCGTTAGAGTCGATTACCTTTTGCCAAACCGGAACCGTTGAGACAAGGGCAGTTAGAGTAGATTTTCGCTCAAGAAATCCGTGTTGTGCCTGTGTGAGAAGATTATTTTCTCGCAAGTAACCATGAATCTGACTACGTGCTATCCTCTCCAAAACTTTGCTTATCGAAGATGTTAGACATATAGGCCTATAGTTTCTAAAATCAGTCCTATCACCTTTCTTGAAAATCGGCTTAACAAAACTTTTCTTCCATACTGACGGAACTTGTCCGTGAAGAAGGAACCAGTTAAAAAGCAGCGTAAGGGCTGAAGTAAGTCCCACAGCTGCTTTTTTGAGGAAAATATACGGTACTCCGTCAGGAGAAGTGGAATTACGAGCTGGTAAGCCAACAAGAGTTTTATAAACTAATTCGCTGTTGATGTCTAGAAAATCAAGTCTAGAGGCGGTCACAGATGGATAGTCTACCGGAGTCGTTGGATGGTTTTTGTAAACGGACTTGAAAA
The DNA here is from genome assembly GCA_947359475.1 of Heligmosomoides polygyrus bakeri. Lineage (NCBI taxonomy): Eukaryota > Metazoa > Nematoda > Chromadorea > Rhabditida > Heligmosomidae > Heligmosomoides > Heligmosomoides polygyrus. Next base: position 52,712,594 of record OX375869.1, on the reverse strand, counting down.
AGGCTGCAAACACTCTTGCCTTTTCCATCTCCGATGGACAGAGCTCGCCCTCGGAATTAAAAATAGAACCCATGCGGCCCTTCAGTTTAAGCCGACTGTTAACGTGCTTGTAAAATGCCTTAGGATTTCTTGAAAGCGCTATTTTCTCTTCATGCTGCAAGCTAAGATTGGCTAGCTCTCTTTTGAGTTTTCTTGAAAAACGGAAGTACTTCTGGCAACCTATACCTAGCCGAGCATTGTACAGTCTCGCCACTTTAAGAGCAAGCTTTCTGACTTTTGCAGGATAACGGTACTTCTCAACTGTTTGCCTTATTGGGACGAATCCTCTAATTATTCGATGACAGTTTTGCAAAAAGATGGAGTAGCATTGGTCTGCTGAACTACAGAAAGACATTTGGTTGCGCCAGTCGATTTTCAAAAGATTCTCACAAATCGCTGAGTAGTTGGCCCTTGAAAAATCGTAACATGACGAAATAGGCCTTAGCTGGGCTCTGGACGCCGTGAGTTGAAAGGATACAACTCTATGATCCGATGTTGAAAATGGAGCACGAACGGTTACGCCATGAATTATGTTTGGATCATTAGTTAAAACTAAGTCCAGTATATTGGAACCCAGCGTGGGAGTGGTGACGTGTTGCGAGAGGGAATATTCCTGGCAGAATTCACGGAACTCACGCGCCGACCCATACACATTATAGGAGCTATCGGATCCAAACCACTTGATTGTGGGAAAATTCATATCTCCCAAGATGACACAGTTTGACGTGTCCTCGAGAAAACGGGACACATAAGCTAAAGCTTCGTGGAAGGGGTGATGCTTGACATGTAGGACTTCTGTAGATCAAGATAAAGTGCACGGCATTTTGTTCAATATATACACGCAGAGTAAGACACTAACAAAACGGAGAAAAATTTCGAGTACTAATCAGGTGGTGTGACAACTTATCAAACACCAAGGCCAAAATGCCACCTCCCACAGTGCTACCCTCCCTGTCGCATCGGTAGATCTGATAAGAGGGATGTGGACATAAAGTAGCATCATTAATAATATCAGGTTTACACCATGTTTCGGTAACGAATACCATCACCGGGTTGTTATTGTAGAGCAAGTATTGAAAGTCGGGAAGCTTGTTACATATTGAGCGCGCGTTGAAGAGGAGCACTGTGGAAGAAGACGAGATGTCATTGCTCAAATTGCTAGGTATCCCACTGTTCGCATCGAACTCAGAGCGTAAAGAGGGAATGCAACTTAATCCGTTTGGAACCCCTCCGCCCTAGGCTTGGGAAAGTGGGAATGCAGAGGAACGAAGAGGAGTTCGTGAACCACTTCGACTATTGGAAACCCCTTCCCCGCTCATCGGACTATGCACCGAAGACATCACCGAGTTCCCCATGACGTCTTGGCGTCTAGGCAAATCGCGTGGGAATTTTAGCTTCACAATGTCGAAGTCACGAACTATGTAAGCTAGCCTGCCCTCCTTAGCATTGAGATTGCCTGCCTCCTTACGCAGCGCTCTGTCCAAATCAAGCTCCTCAGGCGTGTAGTCTCTCCGCGCAAAGGAGTGGACAAAGTGCTGCGTAAGGCTCTTCCTCCCAGTGCGCATGTGGGCAAGAAGAGCATCCCTGAGACCCTGATTGGGTAGGGAGATTTTGATAATACGCCCTCGAGATCCGTTTTGACGTGCCTTCCCGGGTGGGTGACAGTGGGAAGTGATTCGTCCAGCCTCGAACTCACGGATGAGTTCTTCGTTCCCAGACGTAACTACTTCCTCCTTGAGAGCTTCATAGTCGAAACGACGAGTTGACTCTTCGCTCGACTGCTCGTCGATCCCGACCCAGGCAATCATTCGCTGTTTTTCATCGATTTTTTGCCTGTCGGCACTTATCTTGACCAACGTGGAGTAAAGCAGACTTTTTTGGGTGTAGGTTGTGCTATTCATACAACTCACCTTAGCTTCAAGATTAGACAGTCTGGACAGGATAGCCTTTTGTGTTGTTTGAACATCGTTGATCAGAGCGAAAAAGCGATCAAAGGAAGCAGTCAATATGCCTTGCAGACTAGAAGAATAATTATCAAACCGTTCGATTAACTTACTAATCCACAAGGGCATATCGGCGTTGACGTCATCGATGGTCGCGTTTGACTTCTTCGCTGCTTGCCTGCCCATTTTATATCCAGCAGCAAAAATAGAAAGTAGTGTGGCAGAGAATATAGAACGCCGCCCCAGGGTGAGCCACCTGCCGGACTGAAATGGGATGAAAGGGATGTTCTACGTGTTTAAGCAGGTCTTTAAAGCACAAAGTGATGCGGAGGTAGTAAAATATGACGGGAAAAACTCCCTAAGTGATTTCCTAAGGGCTATAGAAGTCAAATATCCACCAACTTTTTGGTCAGACAGGGATAGGCGTGACTTTTTAGTAGTCAATCATTTGGTAGTATCGGATCGGTCCACCTTTAAGAGTTTACCAAACAGTGTTAAACGAGGCAAAGTCCGTGAGATAGTGCTCGCGCTTAAAGAGGCGCCACGTAACCCCACCGAAACGATGACTGAGTGGGAAAATCTAGTCAAGGGTTATGATGAGTCAGTGGGTGACTTCTGCTGCCGGAAGGAGGACATCTCCAGGCATATTCACCCCAGTGAGGAATGGGATTTCCATTTAGCATCGAAACTCTATTCCTACTTGCATAGGTGGAAGGATTCCTACCCCATGTTGGCGGCCCTTGACGCAGGTGATACGAGGTATACGATGCGGTCAAGAAGGTCGCTGTGCGACTTGAGAAAGTCCAATCCGTGAGGTTCGAAAAATATGAACCCACCGAACGGCCAAAACCGTTTAAAAAGCGTATCGTCCCGGAGAAGGTGACGACAACCCGTAATGAGGAGCGCACAGAAAAGTGCTATGTTTGCGGGAAATCTGGTCACTTCTTCCGGACGTGTCCTCAAAGGGTTAATCTTGATAGGAACTCTTCACACGGAAGGGGTATTGGACCAGACAGAAAATTTGAAAACAAACCCAGACCAGTAGGACACTATCCTAGCATTCCACACCAGTCCTTTGTAGAGGTTCCTAGCATTCCACACCAGTCCTTTGTAGAGGACTGGTGTGGAATGCTAGGAACCCCTGCACAGCTGGAATTGGAAATCGAGTAGCGGTTGGGAAGCAGACTCTCTGCAACGCAGTAATATTTGATGTTAAGGTTAAAGCGTTAGTAGATACCGGATCGGTGATTTCCACAGTTTCAGTCATTTCCACATTTCCACAGCATCGCTTCTCAAAGAAGCGAATGATCAAGGCTTCGATATAGATAAAGTTAAGTTGGTAGGAGATGGTCAAGAGCATAAGGTTTTTGACGCATCCGGTAACCAGGTAGAATTTCTGGCAATCGTCAACGCTAATGTAAGCGTAAATGGAGCATGAGTTGCTCGTGTAACTATGCATGTTTAGAAGAAAAAAGACGGCATTCTTTTACTTGGGACAAATGTCCTGCAAGCTCCGGGAATTCAGTTTAGGTTTGAACCCAGCTTTGAAGTAGCTGAGAGTGCGGAAAATCTAACCGAGCATGCAGTTGTTTCGAAAAGAGTCGTAATCCTAGCCGGTGGTAAGGCAGAGATCGAATTGGCAGGCTCAAACGTGCCAGGGAAGAGAATTTTCTGGTCAAGCGATCACAGCGTAACTTCTGCAGTTTGTTCGGTCGGACAAAACAGTGCAGAAATCTCTGTGGCTAATAGAGAGGACCAAACATGGGTGATCAATAAAGGAAACCAGCTAGGTGAATGGTCAGATGAACCCATAGTTGATCCAACGTCATCGGATTGGTCGAGCGATATGCTTGACATGGAGGAAAAAACTATAGCGGATAAAAGTATTGGTTGACCTTATACTAGAAACCATACGCAAGGAAGGCTTTCAAAAGAGCATATACACATATACTTGAGGAGTACGAAGAGTGCGACGATACTTTTGCTATACCAGATGCTGAAATGGGTAAAACTGAGATGGTGGAGCATGACATAGACCTCCAGGGACATGCACCTATACGTCAGAAAACCAAGCTGGTACCTTATAAGGTGCTGGAGAAAATGGAGGACATGCTCCACGACTTGAAAAAACGAGAAATTATTGAGAATAGTCAATCTTTCTGGGCGTCTCCAATAGTTCTAATTGCTAAAAAGGATGGAACAACGCGTCTATGCATTGACTATCGGGAGTTAAATAGAGTAACTAATGGTTTTCCTGGTTTTCCTCCCTCGATCTTGCAAGTCGCTACTGGCAGGTGCCTCCTACTACAAGAGCAAAGGAAATTAGTGCATTTACCACACTTGCTGGACAGTCCCAGTTTAAGGTGCTCCCTTTTGGGTTAGCGAACGCACCCTCTAAGTTTCAGCGGTTAATGGACAGCGTCCTTGGTCATCTGAAGGGACCAACGCTTTCCGTTTACTTGGACGACATCCTCGTAGCCACAGAGACCATTAGTTATAGAACGACATGTTAAGGTCCTAGAGCAAGTGCTGGAACAATTCCGGAAGACTAATCTGAGGCTAAAACCTCAGAAGTGTCGCTTGATGCAATCAAGTTTGGAATTCCCGGGCCATGTGATAGATAAAGATGGGATAGAAACGAGTCCTGATAAGGTTTCGACCATCAGAAACTATCCGAGGCCTCAGAATATTTCTCAGCTACAGACTTTTCTTGGGATGGCTGGATATCACCACAAGTTTGTCCTAAGATATGCACAAATTGCGAAGCCACTGTACGAGGTAACCAGCTCCAAGAGGAGTTTTCCTGGTCTGAAGAGTCAAATGTTGCTTTTATAGAGTTGAAAGAGGCATTGGTTAATACCCCGGTTTTGGGACAGCCAAACATTAAAAAGGCGTGAGACGGTAGTTGGCCCTTTATAATCTACACGGATGCTAAAAGGATCGGAGTAGGAGTGGTACTTGCTCAAGAAGGCGATGACGGATTTTTTCATCCGCTATTCTTCGCTTCTAAGCCATTTTCGTCGGGGGAACGCAATTGCCACGTTACCGATCAAGGAGCTCTAGCATTAATTTTCAGCCTAAAGAAGTTTCACTATTTCATTTTTGCTCTGCGAACTGTAATACGCACGAATCATGTTGCGCTAACTTCGTTGTTCAAAAGAACACACATTTCGGCAAGAGTTTTGCGGTGGACGCTTGAGATTCAGCGCTATGACCTCAACATAGAGCATGTAAAAGGTGCTGCGAACAGCGTGGCAGACGCACTTTCTCGTGGACCGGTGAATTTATGCGATGAGACACCAACTTCAACTACCTATGAAAATGTTTGTTCGGTGCAAGAACATGATTGGCTAAAAACTCCACGGGAATACCCGGACTTTAAGTTAGTCATTCAGTCGGTAGAAAGCGGCAAAGACGAAGAAGTAGTGATTCCTTGATTTGACAAGAAGTTGAGCTCTTTCGATTTTACGATCGATGGTGGGAGTTCGGAACGTTGGCAGGTCACTTCCATGCCCGGAAAATGTTTAGCCAATTAAAAAGAGTAGTATTTTGACTAGGGATGCACCAAGACCTTGCAAGGTGGTGCAAAGAATGTCAGATTTATTTTCTAGCAGACAATAGGCGGCGAAATGTGCCGCCACTGCGTCCTATAATTACTACAAAACCATATTATTTGAAATAATCGGAATTGACTTGCTTGAAATGGGTCTCAGTAGTCGAGGAAATCGGTATATAGTCACGGTAGTTGACCATTTTACAAAATACCTCCGAGCATACCTAATCCCGATAAGAAGGCTGAAACAGTAGCTGAAGTACTGCTTAGTAGGTGGATTTGCCTTTGTGGCAGATGGACTAAAGCATTTCTGTCAGACCGCGGAAGCGAATTTGAAAACGCGATTATGAAAGCGTTGTGCTCGGTCATGAGTGTAGAACAAAAGTTCACAAAGGGCTATTGTCCAAGGGAAAACGGTATAACGGAAGGAGCAAATGGAACACTAATCCAAATGCTCCGGAAAAAGACGACGGCGCCCACGGAGTGGGGTAGACTTCTACCCGCGATGGTGTACGCATATAATGCGGCTACGCATGAAGCAACTGGGGAAAGCCCACATTTCTTACTATATGGCCATGATCCTACATATCTGTCATCGGTGATCCCGTCGACGGAATTGTCGCCATATACAGTAGACTATGAAAGCCACAAGACGGAATTTTCAAGAGCACTTGAGCTAGCACGCAGTTACATAGCGGAACATCCTAGTATGTATCGAAATCGGATGAAAAAGGTCTACAACAGTGAGTGGAAAAGTCACAAGACGTCCAAAATTGCTGTAGGAGATCGTGTTTACGTAAACATCTTGCAGAAACAGGAAAATTGCGCCACCCTAAACTAGTGATTCCTTGGGAAGGACCTTTTCGTGTAAGCCCCTCTGAAAACTCGGTGTTAGTAACCTTAATAGGTGAAAACAGACTTCCACTTGAAATTCCGTTTGATCATTTAATAAGAATTCCGGCGCATGTAAATGATGCCCTGGTAAAAAGCAAGACTAGTCGGAGTAAGCGCGATAGGCCTAGAAAGGCGGCTCAGTAATTATGTAGCTATTTGTATGCGAATTCATGTTTTGGATGTCAGGACCGCCTTTTCGACAGCAGGTGACGTCCACCACGTCGACTGTAGCTGTCCGGGAATGCGGACCTGTTAAACAACAGAAGTAAACTGCTCGACCAACGACTCTCTACAAGATGTGATCCCGAACGCACCCTTTGGCTCCTTGAAGTGACCATTTAAATTATGCCGTTTGACCCAATCCCATGTACCGGACTCGTGGCGGACAGCAAGACTCCTCGGTCGAACGTACGATCTTCTTACACCATCCGGACTCGGTTTGGCATTTGCATTCTATCCTCAACACGTCCATATGACGCTATCATCTGTTTCGGAAGCAGGATCTCTGCTACCAAAGCAGTCCGTACAACTTGGCAACGCTTTCGGGATGCGCAACGCAATATACGGAGGTTCACCCCTGGACAAGCACGTCGTGGATGGAGCTCAGAAGGAGGAAAAATCTTATAATACTTCCTGCTGGGTTCGCCAACGTACTTCGATCATTGAAGACTGAGAACCAAAAAGCTGTGGTGTTGAAAAAACCGAGGATAAACAGCCAGACTGGTTTATAGACAATTTATCCTCAATTGTGCTCTTCAGCCCGGCAGAGTTCGTAGGGACTTTGAGATGGCGTGGAGCGTGGACATTGTTACTGCAGCAGGTAGCCAGAGATGTGGAGCTAATAACCCTTGCAGGCCCTCAGAACGACCAGGACTGGAAAAAGTCGGTCGATATGCTACGGGACCTATGCGAGGAAACGGTATCTCAACGACCGACACTGCAAAGTCGGATCAGATGCCTTCTGCCCCTTCGATCCCATCTGAAAGCAATTGGAGCTGGATTTCGATCGGCCACGTATGAACATGGCAAGATGCTTACCGAAAGCACTGCAAATCGGTTTTGGGCGACGACGCTGACACAGCCATCAGCGTTCCTGAAGTTGGAATCATTTCAACAGAGTGTGAGAACAAGTTTTCTCAACAGCAGGCATGACGCCTCCTAGCCACCAGAGTTCTTGGAGAAGAAAGCAGCGTCGAGGCGTTCCACATTTGAAGGCTCAGAGACTTCCTTTGGCGGACCATCAGCTCCAGAATATTGGCGAAGAACTGTTGAAGATGGTGCCACATCAAAGGACAGGATCCCACACTCGCCCGTCTGGAGGAAGAGCACACGGCCCAAAGAAAAGCTTCAAAAGGGCATAGTGGAAATGCCTTTCTTCCGGAGGCCCCCATGTTATGTATGTGAGTGTTGGCAAGCGCCAGCGATTGCCATTGGGCAACGAGACCGCGGGTACAGTGCGCCACGAGACCTCCGGATACGAGGTGCGACGGCCTCGCCTGTCCTGTGGGCGCGTTAGCCACCACACTGGACAACACGCTTCCCATTCCGCCCATATAAGCAGCCCGCAGTGGCTATTATTCTTCTCATTTTATTCACATAATTTGTTGTTGTGGCTCGTTTTTGAGCTGAGATAAATTTACCCTCCTCTTCTCTTCTGTTTTCGTCTATTGGTATAGAAATTGTTATAAGCCGGCTCGGATCGAAGCCTGTATAGATAGCATCGTGCTATCCTCGCTTCATCGAAGAACGACACAGTGACCTATGTTGTGTGAAAGAACGTGAGACCCTGATGGCAGTATGAAGCTTTCAACTTCAGATGGAACTCCTAGGCGAGACCTATACCATATGAAGGAGCTTGAAACGCTGATTATTAGGTTGTCCGGAAGGTTCTCAGCGTTTTGAGTGCTTCAATTTGAACTAAAATAACTTTCTTAAATCTTATCGGATTTAGTCGAAATAAGCTCCGTTTGAATCAGCACACTTTTCCAAAGGGCTCGACTTATACCATCAGCGAAAAATTAAGTGGTCGAAATTCGACAAAATCCACGAAAACTGGTTTGGCTTGGTCCCGATTGGTGAAGGTTTTACCAGCGAGAAAGTTCTGAGTGTTTGAAAAGATGGTAGTGGGTTGGAGAGAAGTCTGGAGAATATGGCAAGTGAGGAAGAACTTCAACCCTTCATTCGTTCAATTTTCGAATAGTGATTTGTGAAACGTGTGGGCGGGCGTTATCGTGGAAAAGAATCGGGCCTTTTCAGTTGGCCAACGATTGCTGATGTTGTGAAGTTGAGGCAATTTTCGGTGCATTTTGTCGATTTCCTTACAGTAGGACTCTGCTGTGATCGTTTGGCCTGGTGCCAAAAAGTTGCATTGGATCACACCAACCGCCGACTGCCGTACAGTGACCATTACCTTTTTGGTGGAGGTTCGACCTTGGGAAATGCCTAGGGAGTTCGTCCGCATCCAACCACTTTCGGGTACGTTTTCTGTTATCATGCAGAATCCACTTTTATCACGAGTAATGATTCGATCCAAAAACGGGTCCGCTTTGTTGCGCACAAATAGAGAAGAGCAAATCTCGAAACGTGACAATTTTCGCCGCTCACTCAGTTCGTGGGGCACTCACTTTTCGAGCTTTTTCACCTTCCCAAGGCGTTTAAAAGCATCCGCAAACTAATGTCTAGCTCTTCCGCGATCCCGCGAGCTGTTTGGGATGGTTCGGCTCTCACCATTTCCTTCAACTCGTCGTCCAGAATTGCTCTAGATTGACCGCCACGGGGTCACCTTCGAGTCTGAAATCTCCGGCCCGAAATTTACTGAACCACTGGCGCATCGTACTTTTTCCAACACTATTAGGCCCCACACTTTATTTATTTATTTATTTATTTATATTTACTATTGGTCACAATTGAATAGTACAATATTGGTCATTGAAATTCAGCGCTATATTGCCAATGGGGACGCAGCGATGAAAAAAACAATATGAGATACAAGGATAAAATATAGGTATATGGGGTAGGTACATAAGAGAGTGGGGGGAAGGGAAATAGGCGGTACGATGTTTGACGAAAGAAGGCAGTGGCCACCAACACTGCAAGTTCCAGCACCGAAAACTCCTAATACTATCGTAGTAGGTTCGCTTCCCTCGACAAATCGTACCTCGACGAACACCAGGGGTGGGGAAGTGCTATGGACGCACCAATTAGGGTAGGATTAGGAGAATTCAGAGAAATTGAGTGAGCATATGCAAACAAGAATATGAAGTGAAAGCTCCATAAAACTTAGTAGGAGTAAGCGAATCACCTTGAACCTAAAAAAGTAAATACGGTTGTCTCTGGATGTGAAATTTTAAACTCACACACTCCCTTGAAGTCTTAGATGTTCATCTAACCAGGGAATGCCGTCAGCTTCCCATGGAACTTCGGGATGAGACCTATATCACGTGAAAGAGCTCGAGACGCTGATCACAGATATGTAGACCAAATTTGCTAAATGGATCTCCTAAGCGAGTTATGGCCGGCGGAAGCCGCCGTGTCTTCCATGTGTTAGGCGCGCTCAATGGGCGCAGTATTGCGCGGTAATCAGCGGTTCGGCTATTAGCGCCGTCAGCAGCGGCGGCGGCGCAGTGGTAGGGCGCTCGCTTCACAGGATTGAGGTCATTGGTTCGGTTCCCGTCGCTGACGGCTTTTCTGCATTTTGTAACTTATCTTCGACGAGGACCTATAATTCCATTTTTACCACATTTTTGAGCGAACGGCTGATGGCGACTTGCATTTACGTCTATTTGAAGACGGAAACGTGTTTCAGGTAAAACGTTTTATTCATGACGTGAAGCAAGTCAAAAATTCAAAGCAAAGCAAAAATAAAAAGTAAAAATGAAATCAAAAATCAACAAAACTTAATGAACATAATAAATAAAAAGTAAAGGCACTACTTAAAAGTTCCGACTCCACCGACACGACATCGGTCGAAAAAAATTGCGCTGAAACTTCGTCTAGGGGGTTATTTGGGGTGCTGATCACGAATCTGACATCGGTTTTTCACGACTCGGTCGGCGACCACCCATACCGTTAACAAGGGTGGTCCACGCAGGGTCACCGATTTCGCTGAAACTTCGTCGAGGGGGTTATTTGGGGTGCTGATCACGAATCTGACATCGGTTTTTCACGACTCGGTCGGCGACCACCCATACCGTTACTACGACTGTTCGACCGAAGTTGTGTCTGTGGAGTCGGAACTTTTAACTGGTACCAAAGTAAAATAAAATCAAAAATCAACAAAACTTAATCAAGATAATTAAACGTATTGAAAATGAACTACTTCTACACATATAAAAAATCGACTACAACCCCTGTTCGAACCTTCCTCAACACTGATGGAACAACGGAAAAAATGTGTAAAACAAACATGCTCTTCACAAATTGCACACCTTATGCAAGCTGTCTCCTTACAATCACTGACGAAACAGTCGATCGTACCAAAGTTAAACAAATATTCACCAGGGGTAACAAACGGTCCTGGATGATCATCAACATATCCTGCCTTGTACCATGAATATTTCAAGAAGTTCGAAAATCTAGGGGCGCAAAACATTCGGTATATTTGTGATATAACCTTCAATATATTGTCCCTCTGCGTCATATTAAATGCCACGTTGTTTACCATCGCGCACGTCCTAACCCGTTTCATAACATTTTTCATTGGACCGAAGAAAAAAACGTCCAGGGGTTGGATCAACGACGTAGCTCCGGCAGGAATGTTGCGAACCGTTATCTGACAGCCTGGAACGATGCATAACAAAAACTAGACAACAGAGCAGTTCAAAAATGCGTTAATAGATAGTTTTACACACCTTCAGGTGCAGCTTTCTTAATCCTGTCGATATCACGAAAAGACGACCACGAGTCCACAATAAGGTATGCCTCTTGAATATCCCTTGTGTGAAATACACAAAATTTTATCCAGTCCACCATGAGCTCTTTGGTCATTATATGTGATGTATTCGCTCTGACCACAAGGTTTGAGGCTTCAAAGTGACCGTGGCGTGGGGAGGCTCCTTGCTTTTCTTGAAGAACCACGTACAGCTTCTCTCCCAACCTACCGTCAGCATAAAGGAGCGGAAGTACGGTGTACGCATGTGTCATCGCTACCCTGCTTTCGACAATTCTCTCAACCTAAAAACTAGTACTAATTCGATCAGTAGCCGGAAAAACCACCACCGTGATATTCTCACCTTTTTAACTCCTAGCGGTGCAAGTGTTCTTCCCGTCGTCATCTCTTTAACAAACCCTGACTGGTCGCCGTTGCAGAAACAAGCCAGTGGCCTAGTCTGCATATCATCCTTAACGACTCGTACAAATTGCTGCGCCTTTAGCTCAATTTCGTCACGGCTTCTGTAGGCCTTCTTGGTGATGTTATCCTCCTCGATACAATGCCGTAACGCCGTTTGAAGGATGATATCCAGGTCGGACATGCCTTGAATTTCTCGACTTGATTTTGCCGACACAAGTCAAGTGCCATCAGCCGTAGGTTTTCGTCGTGCAAGGTAATGCCTAAACTTTAATTAGACTACTAAAGCTTACTACTGCAACAGAAAGGATACCAAGAGGTCAGGTAGGGAGAAATGTCCACCTTCGGCCATTTTCGTTCTAACTTCTTCATACAGAAGCTCTCCAATCATTTTTATCTGCGCAGATCGACGGACCCTTGCTGCCATTGCTTCCTTCTGCTCATGCTCGATCCTGCGGAGCTTTCTCAAGTGATCCTCATCTTTAATCCATCGAAATCTTCTTGAGTTCATACTCGACAAGGAGCGGTATCCTTTTGAAGAACTTCTGTAGTGCTCGAGAGCCTTCGCTACCTAACCTCAAAAAATTGGCATTACGCATAGAGAAAACATTATATGTAGGTTACAAACATACTTGGTCTGGACTTATAGCCGAAGTGCCAAAGTAAACTTCGTTCGCACTCGTTGTGCATCCTTCCTCGCCATCACTGTAGTCCCAGTCGGAGTCGTTATCAGTGGAATCGCCCGCATCCAAATCTTCATCCGTCTCGATTTCTACGAATGTTGCAGCATCCTCTCGCAGAATAGCAGCGAACCTTGCGGCAATCTTCCTTTCTTCGCGTGTAGCCGCACTACTATCCTCAGGCGATCCAAATTCAGAGACCAGAATGGAGACGACCCTTGCTGGAGAAAAAGGCATAGCGAATGAAGAAAAATCAATGGCACATCGAAGCTTTCAAAATTGATCTATCAAGTCAAACATTTGACCTACTTGCTGGATTACGCATGAAATTAGAAGCCTTTTAGCGTAAGTTTAGGCTTATGACAGTTGGTTTCAGATTGTGAAGAGCAGATTTGTTTTACACATTTTTTACATTGTTCCATCAGTGTTGAAGAAGGTTTGAACAGATATAATTAATTAATGATATGTATAAAAGTAGTTCATTTTCAACATATTCAATTATGTTGATTAAGTGTTGTTGATTCTTCATTTTATTTTACTTTTTATTTATTATGTTCATTAAGTTTTGTTGATTTTTGATTTCATTTTTACTTTTTATTTTTGCTTTGCTTTGAATTTTTGACTTGCTTCACGTCATGAATAAAACATTTTACCTGAAACACGTTTCCGTCTTCAAATAGACGTAAATGCAAGTCGCCATCAGCCGTTCGCTCAAAAATGTGCTAAAAATGGAATTATAGGTCCTCGTCGAAGATAAGTTACAAAATGCAAAAAAGCCGTCAGCGACGGGAACCGAACCAATGACCGCAATCCTGTGAAGCGAGCACCCTACCACTGCGCCGCCGCCGCTGCTGACGGCGCTAGTAGCCGAACCGCTGATTACCGCGCAATACTGCGCCCATTGAGCGCGCCTAACACATGGAAGACACGGCGGCTTCCGCCGGCCATAACTCGCTTAGGAGATCCATTTAGCAAATTTGGTCTACATATCTGTGGTCAGCGTCTCGAGCTCTTTCACGTGATATAGGTCTCATCCCGAAGTTCCATGGGAAGCTGACGGCATTCCCTGGTAAGTGGTACTGAAAAGAATTAGATGTCTTCCACCTGAAAAGCTTCTATCCAATCGATTCCATATAGGTACTACTCTCACAAGAAACGAACCTTCGAAGGATGTCGTATTATGTCTTACTCGATACGAATGCCCTCTACCCGTCTCCAGAGCAGGCTCAAGCGTGGGGTGCGATTTCTGCCAAAAATTTACGACCCCCCTTCCCTTACCAGAAGGGTCTTGGTACGACCCCCCCCCCCTTCGAGAGAATTGATGGATTTTAATGTTAAGCTGTCTCTTATGTTGCAAACAATTTTAGGAAATGTGAAAGGAAGGAAAATATTCATTAATAATCAATTAATAAAGCTTTGACGCAAACAAATCAATTAAATGAAGATTTTTTAGGAATGGCAACGACATGGCAACACCCTGAGCACCGCTTCTTTTACTAAAAGAAGACGTCATTTGAGTTAATAATGTATCTAATAAAAATTTAAATAGTTGCCATATATGGCTTCTACCGAAAGTTAACCTTCAATTTGCAGCAGAAAAAAATCAGGCTTCTTCTATGCAACCTTTCATTCGATCAGGTGAAGTGATTTTCCTGGAATTTTTCTAGGAATTTTTTAAAAACAAAATGTTTCCTGAACAAGGCTATCATTGGAGCTAAAACTAGAGTTCAAAACAGCACAGACTTTATTTAGCACTTGTCCAAAAAATCAATTCTTACCTATGCGGTCTTCCTTGCGATCAGGTGAGGTCATGCTCAATTTTTTTCAAACGTAAAGTTTTCCTGGACGGAACGATTTCTAAAGATGGCATGTAGCTTTAGAAAACGATTATTTCTGTTTTATATATATTCTAGAATCCGCCCTTTCCTAAACGATTTTCCTTGTGATCAGGTGAGGTGAAGTTTTTTCTTGGACGGAACGATCTCTAAATCTGAAATGTAGCTTCACAAAAGCAAAATCTTTGACTGATACATAATAAAAAAATGCAAATTATCTGGAGCTTTTTTCGATGTGATCAAGAAAAATGGATCTATCAAGTTAAAGGGTCGATTCCTCTTACCTGATGAATCCTAGAGTTCAATTCCTTGGTTCTACTATACAGTATATAGTATGTCATCTTTATTATAGACTGACGTACATTATATGGTATACGGTACGTGATAAGGGATAAGGGAAAGAGTGGAGAGGCGGATGTGCCCTCTACAGGCTGCTGGCAAGAGCTGACGACCTCACGGTCGGGGAGACATAGACGAGACTCCCGACAGCCGGCTGCCGCTATCTGGCAGCAATGCCTCGCTATCTGTAGTGGGGCGTTGCCATCGTGGGTGCGGATTGGGTGCAACTCGACATCTCCATTCCTCCAGTAAGCTCGTCCTCGAGCTTGAGAACATCAGCACCGCGTCGACAATCGATAATCGTCCGAGAGGAAGTAAGATCGGATAGACAGTAAGGAAAATATAGGAACTACAACGCAGTTACCCTATAAATTTAAAATTGCATAAAGAGCTATCGATTAAAGACTGCGCATGTGGTGATATGAGTGTTGGACCAGGAAGGCATGATTCGATGGGGTGTTATTGAGAACAAGCCCGTCCTCGTGCTTGCGTGGGGATTTGAAAATTAGAGACAACGTTCAAGTTTTTCGTCTCGAGGGATAGGCACGTGGGGTGCGTTGATGAAGAAGATGAAGAGATTTGCGTCTTTTGTCTTCGCTTAGTGAGATTGATGAAGAAGACTTATTATTATTTCAGAACCTTATTCGGCACAGCATTCAATTGAATAATTTAAACATATCTACTGTTACGTTGATTAAACACTACTTTACGGTCAAACAAAAATCGTTATGAATGTATACGAAAACGAAAAAACAGAGATGCTACAAAATCTTGAGAAGAAAAAATGAGGAAGTCTTCAGTATCTAGAACATATGTGTGAAGGAAAAAAAGGAAAATTTTGGAAGCGGTGATCGCCGCAATGGTTGTTCTGCGGTATTCGATATTTCTTTAGAGCTCTCCAAACTGGATGCTGGTGCCGGAGCAGAAGCACTGACTACCTCAGAACGTGGTGAGTATAACTTAGCCGGTTCATATGCACTGTTTGTCGCTTTTGGCGACCCACAAGAGCTTGAATTGTCACATTGGATCGATCTATTACTTCGATACTGAATTGACCTTTCCACTGATTGGTCGTTTTGGGACGCACAGCGTCGTCACGCAAAAGTACAAGATCAGCAGTAGAAAGCTCCGTTGGGCATACATTATGATGTTGATCATATCCCGCCTTGTATAGTTTCGTCTTTTCGGCAATTTGGCGTCCAACTGCTATGATGCGGTCTCTCAGACCAGAGAATTGGTCTACGAAGTTGTCTGTGGCGAATACAAGTGTGAACGGCAAATTGTGGACGATGTGACACCATGTGATGGGGTTTCGTCCATGTATGAAGAAGAATGGGCTATATCTTGTAGTAGAACTTTTACTGCAATTGTAAGCAAACACAATGGGTTGAAGAAAGTCTGACCAGAGGAGGCAGAGAGTCATCAAGTGGATCATTCCATTGAACAAAAATTTTGATTGCTTGAAAATAGTAAAAAACAACTACTGAGAAGAAAATGAGAACGAGAATGATGACCACAACTACTGTGATTCTTACCGCATGATGGACTTCTGGTGACTGCAAAATTTCTTCTTTCTGGGTTTGGAGAACTTCCATAGCCTGGGATTCAATAAAAGTCAGGGTCGACACCGTCTCTTCTCGGAAGAAATCGGAGGGTTTCCCTGCAGCCGTATCCATGGAAGGGTTTTTGTTAACGCCATAGAAGTTGTTGATCGAATTCATTTTATTTTTAATCATTGAGACGTCCGTGGAAAGCTTAGCTAAATCCGAATGAAAAATAGGAAGGACGTTAAATACAAAGTCTTGGCTTGCCAGACTGGTTGGAAATTTATATCTATTTGAGACATTGCGTAAGCCTAGCCAGAGATTTGAAATTATTATATCCGTCGTTGTAAATTCAAAAAGGTAAGTGACCACAATCTGCCTTAGGGCTAGACGTAATTAGATCACGTGCACCTGGTTCTATAAAATATATAAATTTTCCTGAACGGACAGGTGTGTATAAAAACAGTTCCCGTTTATATTTTGGTTTAGAATAATTTCGTCTACTTGTAATGGTTTGCACTTGGTTATCATTAAAATATCCCCAGCTGATATGGCGGCAATATTGTTGCGATTCGTTGAAATACGGGCTGCACCTGTAGGATTGATTATGTCAGGAAGTTCGCTGGAGCGGCGTCCTCGGTATGTCTTAAAAAGTGAAAAGAGAAAAAAATAATTTTAAATATACCAGGCTGTCCACGGATCTCCCTCGATAGAGAGCCTTCGGGCTCTCTCTTGTTAAGAGGGATCTCGGGCCGCTTGTCGCAGGGCCACGTGGCCGTGGCACGTTGCAGGGCCACGTCCCCGGGTGGTGGATAGGGGAATTAAACGCGAACGAAATGCGACCGTGTACTGCCCAGAGACGCAGATGGGATGCAGGGGATGGACTCCTTGCTCCTGCTGTGTCGGGTCGACGCGTTCCTTGTGCGTGGGAGCGGCATGTTCGTGCACAATGTGCGTGGATGTGTCCGTGACTGTGCGGATTGTAACTGTGTCGGCCCGGCCAAAACCTTGCACTCGGTAGACTGGGAGTACATCGTATGGCGATTCTAGGCCGCCTTAAGTCTCGCCCCGTCCCTTCGGGCAGTCTGGCTGGCTGCCCGGAGTTCTTCGCCCGCACGGCAGAGCCCGACTAGTTACCCGTGTGTACTCAAGTCAAAAACAGCAGCACTAAAGGGCCTCATTCCCCTGACCCCGAAAGAGTCCCCATTTCTGCAGCGATGGGAAGGACGAGTACGAAGAGGCAGCTAAAATCTCAGGGCCTAACCAGGCTGCGCAAATTGAGAAGGACTAGGATGACGTCTGTACTTACAACGCCCGCACGCTCGCATCGGAAGCATCCGTCGAGGACCTGATGATGCAAGCCAGGAAGATCAAGTACGACGTCATCGGACTGACCGAGACGAGAAGACACCACCCCCTACACGCCGCCTACGACTCCGAAGAAGAACTGTTACTCGGAACATGCGACAGCAGGGGAGTAGGCGGCGTTGGTGTCCTCGTCAACACGCACTTGGCCATGAACATCGATTCGTACGAGTCTCTGACAACCCGAATCGGACGTCTGCGACTGAAGCGATGTGGTTCCGTGCCAGCTTTGACTGTGTTCGTCGCGTATGCCCCAACATCCAACTACGACGACGAAGAGGTCGAAGCCTTCTACGTGGACCTGGAGAAGTTCTATAAGGAAGATCACACCTTCTACAAGGTGATCGTCGGCGACTTCAACGCCAAGATCGGACCGCGAAGGTCGCCGGAAGAACCACATCGGAACCCACGGTTTGGAGTGGAACGAGCAAGGGAGAAGACTGTCTGAGTTTATCATGTCGACCAAGACCATCCATGGAAACTCACAGTTCCAGAAGCCTCCCTCTCTACGATGGACCTGGGAATCCCCCGGTGGCCAGTTCCACAACGAGATCGACCACATCATCTTCAATCGCAAGTATTGCCTGACCGACGTCTCCGTTGTCCCCAACTTCTACACGGGATCGGACCACCGCCTCCTTCGCGCGAGGTTTCGCTTTTCGCGTCGAGGAGAGAAGGCCGCGAAGTTCAAAAAGAGGAATCCCAGAACGACCATCAACTGGGACCTCTACCCCTCTCTTGTCGGCCTTTGGACAACGTCGATGAGGAATACGACCGCTTCGTGCACCATCTCCACGATAGTGCTAAGGGAGCCGAGAGCTTGAAGACCACCAAGAGACGCCTGTCTCCGGAAACTCTTGAGCTTATACGCCAGCGTGGAGCAGCACGAGAGTCAGGCAACTCCCAGCTGACGTCCGAGCTTGCGAAGCTATGCAGAGCGGCGATAAAGGAAGATCTCAAGGAGAGAAGGGTGGAAGTGTTGGCTGAAGTAGCAGAGGCAGGATTGAGCATCCGCAATGCCGGCCGGAACTTCGCCAACTTCAAGACCAAGATGACCGCTCTCCGACGTGACAACGTTGAAACATAAATTATTTAGTCAGGTAGAGCGAAAAATTCTGTACAGAAAGTGGCATTAATGCGCAATGCAAGTCGTATTTTTACTCAATAACAGACGAATGAAAAATAGTAATACAGAACGCTGAGAACTTTCCGGACAACCTAACAGTGCCTCAACGTTGGATAATTGAACGATACTGGTGAAATGAACATGACGAGCCAAGTAAGAGAAAGGGCGACCACCCTGGTTAGTGAGCAGGGTGGTCGCCCTTTTGTAGGCAATTTTGATCACCCAAGGTCTACTACGGCGACCACACACGCGACGATCATCGGTCAAATCGTCAGCGCAGTCGGATAAGTAGAGATCGACTCCTACATAGTTCCTAGCACTCGCCCCTTCTCGTGGGAGGCGGCCATTGCAAGCTGGTCCCCATAGTCCTTCTGCGCGTTGAGATGTCGAAAGAATCTCGTTCAAATTTCCTCCAAGAGGTTATTGGGGTGGTGAACACGATTCTGACATCCGTCTCTCGTATTATGGAAGACTACTGAAGGCTACGGTAGAAAGAAGCTGGAGGATATAGGTACAAACAAAGCGGCTTAATTCATGAGTGTATGGCCCAACTTTTGCACGAGCATATCCAAAAACGCCACTTTAAAATACTCTAAAACGGTTGTACACTTTAAAATACTCTAGGGATATTATTTTGGAATGAAACTCATAATTCTATGACGCTCTTTGGATTACTATGATAATTGATAGATGATTTTGAATTGATAGATGATTTTGTTCGCAGCTCCATTTTCTGTTTTCTAGCCAATTTTTGGCCATTTTCCCATCAAACAGAAAAATTTGTGCGAAATGGCCAGAAAACCAGAAAACAAAAATTCCGTCCAACCCTGATCGCGAGACGCCACCCGACAAACGGCGACGTGTGTTCGCCTGCACACAGCGGCAGATCGTATCTCGTCTATTAGCGATGGCTGCCACTTGGACGCTCTCATTAGGTGGGAAGATCGCACCCTCGAGCACACCGATGTCGGAATGCTGAGACTGAAGTCTGCACCTGTAACGAAGCGACGAAACACGTTCACAAGCCGAGCAAGAAAAATGAGGAAGAGAAAATGCTTACGGTTCACATCGAAATGAAGTCCCGCCGTCACCGCACCACTGAAACCGCTACACAGAACTGAGCAAAATGTGATGCCTGGCGCAGTCGATCTGTATCACGAGGTATAGCGGTTGCTCTGGCTTAACTGCAGGAGCAGCAGTTCCACCGTGCGCGCTGCCGGCCGACCACCAGAAGCGTCGTGGGCCCGGCTCAGTCGCCCAAAGCGCTGGTGGCCTTGGTTATCGTCCCTCCCCTCATCGCCGCCACTTTGTCACCGGTCGCCCGCTCTCACATGCAGTCTCCCCTCGCCGCCGTTCTCCTCCTGTCGCTCTCTGTCCGTCAGATCCTCGCAGAGTGAGTCTTTCCGCACGCTTTCACTTCAAGGAGCAGCAGCTTCTTCCAGAAGCTTCTCACGAACCAGAACCTCCTGTGTGTAGGTTTCTTTACTCTTTTATATCGGAAAGCGTAAAACTGTGACATCGCCTACCGCTTCGAACGTGATAAAACTCCTTCTATGAATTGCAGCGTTCAACGTTTTGAACCGCCTGTTTCACCTATGGGAAAAAATTAGTTAGCTGCGTCCAACACGTCTGTAGTTGCGCTGCAATGACATGGATATCTACATGACTACTTTGTTATCTGATCTTGTTAATGGTGTTAATGGTGCTTTATTAATCAAATTTGCCAAGCGTTTTGGAGCTACTCACAATGACTATCTATTAAGGCTACAAAAGCAGCACTGCTTAAATATTTAGAGCGATGTTTTCCAATACCAATGTGCTGCTGTGCAACGGCAATGTGCTCCCTGATTGCTATATGTATGATGAGAGGAGCGCGCGAAAGCGTAGCTGGAGTAGGCGCCAGGTGTCGTTCTGGTCGGAGCTTATAGCCTAGGCTCCAGCACTGGCTTCTCCATCGGTAACCCATTTGATTTCTTTAATGGGATACTGATGATATCCTAAGGAGAGGAAGGAGAGGACTCACACTTCGAGCATCAGCAGTTGCTCAAACGTGAGTCACATCCGATTTCTAACACGTACACAAACTCTTAAACAACTCTTAATGGTTTCAATTTGCTGCTAGGTAAGAAGCACAACAAGGTTCCGGGTGCAGGTCTATAAAAGGGTTATTATATGTCCTTGTGAAGTCCCCGCCTCATGTAATATGTTCAGTGTTTTCCTTTGTGTTCCTCGATCCTTTCTAAACAGGACTATAGCCTTCGTATAGCAAATAAATAAAAATTTAAGGCGGAACTCCTTGCTTTTACATAATTACTTTCCATTTGTTTTTCGCCACTCCACTTCGATTGATGCCCACACTGTTCCACTGTCCACTTCAATGATGGCATAATTTTTCTCCGAGGTGGTATTAAAAAAAACAGCTTTTTGTCTGCTTACCGGTCTTCTTCTGTTTGCAACCAATTGATTGTGCAGCTTGCTGAGCACGGGTTTGCACTCCATAGATGAGATTCTCTGACCACGGATGTTGCAGAAATGTGTACTGCACGTACTACCGAGAGACTAACGAGATCACATGTGGGTGAGTTGCCACATCGACTCGGCCTTCAAGAAGCTAGTATCCTCTTCCTCCTTTTCAGAATTGTCACGTGTGCCACGGAAATACCGCCGAACGCCGACCTCGAAAAGGAGGGACTAGACGTGAAGCTTCCACGAGGATGGTAAAGTCCTTTTGTCTCAATTCACCTCAGCAACGGCACTACTTTCTATGACTGCATAATACTTTTGATAGCTAGAAATCGTCCAAGCCATCAAACGACAGGAACTTCTGGTTCTATTTCACTCAGGTTAACGGATTCCCGTCACGGATACAAAACTTAAAAGGTCGCCCGTCGCCAACGGGCGCCTTTTACCACGGGCCTGGATTTACCTCGCGTCCTCAACTGGCCTCACATGGGGCCTACTTCTGCCTCCACAACTTCGTCCTGATACAGTTTTAAGCATATGACCCTGGACATGACTTCAGGCGGAAATACAGATCACGTATATCACGGTGTTCGGGCGTACGGTGGTAGTCCTCCAGTAGTCGGAATTGGGCGAGAGGGGGCGTGACGTTGGTGACTACATATCTCATCCTTGTTGTCCCAGCTCGGTCGGTGGTTTTATGTGGACTGTCGTTCTTGCTCATCTCCCATCGTATCGTTGTCTATCTGAAAGCAAAAACCGAGAGCGACGAGGAGAAGAATTCCATGTTTCTAAATAAAAGACCTAGATAGGATAGAAGAAATTCTATGCTTTTCCTAAAGGTAAAGCCTCAGCTTTTCACACAAGCCAGGAGAGACAGTCCTGTAATGTTCGAATTGCTGGGCACTTTTGGACGAGATAAGGACAATCGCAATACGCCCACAACGAAGAGTTTCGGCAATTCGAGATTATACATATGCCTGACGCTCTCTCCGATTCTCCTTCATTTCATAGGAGTATTGTCCGTCTCGAGAGCGTGAAAAAGGTAACCCTTCCGCGCAGGGACCTCTGCCTCCCATCTCTATTATCGCGACTTTCTCGCGATCATAGGACGACTCGTGGTATATCGTAAAAGAATTTAGCTTTGAGCATTACCAGATTGTCGCGCTATGCAGACAGAAAACTCCTTATAAGAGAGTCATGTGGGGAAAATTCACATTGTGCTCTTCTCAATGTTCTGTTTATTTTCCTCATCTTAGATTCTTTCAGGATGTATTTAAGATGCTCTCATGTATGCAATGTATTTTTAAATCATTGCATACATGAGACCATGTTTGAGGTAAACTGTGATCTAAGACTCGTGTACATGTTGTGTACCGAGGAAAACGAACGTAATCTGAACCAACAACGCTCGCTTATGGTGCATCGGCCGGGAATTGAACTCGGGCCGCCCGCGTGGCAGGTGAACACTCTACCACTAAACCACCATAAACGAGTGTCGGTGGCTCAACTTACGTGCACAACATATACACGAGTCTTAGATAACGGTTTACCTCAAACATGGGAAATTAAACCAAACAGTATGATTTAAAAATACATATGAGAGCATTTTCAATACATCCTACAAGAACTTAACATGAAGAAAATGAGAAGAGCGCAATGTAACATTTCTCGTATGACTCTTTTATAAGGAGTTTTTTGTTTGCGTGATGTGACAATCTGATAATGCTCAAAACTAATTTGCGCTCTACTCCATCAAACGCCTTAATTATCCTAGCATTCCGGACCTACTCCACGAGCACAAAAGGAGGGGCCAAGTGGGAGAAACGAACTCACCAATTTCATTCACCGCAAGTGCTGATGTTCGTCCACGTCAGTTAGCCAGTAGGGACGAAATGGGGCATACTGCACACCACAGTTCACACGAACGGCAGAAAGTCACTCGTAACAGATACTCATTTCGGTTGTTCATTACTGGATTTCTTGTGAAAATCCGGAATGCTTCCAATGCTTTCTTCGCCGAAATGCCTCCTACTATGGCCAAAATGGTACATTTCACCTCAAAGTCGTTTCCGTTATGCGCATCAATCCTGTGCTTTCCAAGTGGACCGGTTTGCGAACCACGTCGTTTACTAAATAGATGCTGCCTTACGCGCACTGCAAAAGCTCTTTCCGTTTCTCCGATGTATTTGGCGTTACATGCTAAGCACGCGATCTGGTAAATTGCTCCACCCTTGGGCATTTGCCTAAACGACGATTTGGGCAAATAACGCAGTTTTCCAAAATACACTGCTGGTCGTAGAGCCTATTTCGAACTAAATGCCGCCTGATGTTATTGTTAGGAATGTTCACTAAGATAACGTCATCCTGCAGTTGTGCCCTTACAATAGCTCTTTGAATTTAAGCAGTGACTCTATCGGAGATGAATGGTAGGACGAGAGGTATCTTGCCTGCGCGAGATCTGTCATGAGAGTTAGCGTGAGATCTCCTATGACGACCTAAAACCCTATAGCCGTTCGAAATGGAAATGGCTATATCTGAAGCTAATCGTAAAACTCTTGACGGTCATTGGGGTCCGCACACGTACCAACTGCTGTTCGGAACATGTCGCTGACAACAGCACGCTTCATAGCAGTGGGGTGTGCTGACCTTGCGTGAATCACGATGTTCTTATAGGTTGGTTTACGACACCATGTTAACTACTCCCTCACCGGATACCTTCATTTGCGTGTTTAGATACCGAGCCAACCATTATTCGGAGCTTCTCGAGTCAGCCTAATGTACCGAGATTGCTCGCTCAGTAACCTGAAACACTAAGCCATTTCGGATTGTGTTGATGTTACGATGCAGCAGTCATCTATGTGATACACATAGATGAGTCATCTATGTGATACACATAGATGACTCTGCAATACACTAGCGGTGGGCAGTCAAGCACAGCAGCACTAAAGGGCCTCATTCCCCTAACCTCGAAAGAGCCCCCATTTCTGCAGCGATGGGAGGGACGAATAGGGAGAGGCTGCTAAAATCTCATGGCCTAACCAGGCTGCGCAAATTGAGAAGGACTAGGATGACGATCTGTACTTACAACGCCCGCATGCTTGCATCACAAGCATATGTCGAGGACCTGCTGATGCAAGCCAGGAAGATCAAGTGCGACGTCATAGGACTGACCAAGACGAGAAGACACCACCCCTACAAGCCCTCTACGACTCCGGAGAAGAACTGTTCCTCGGAACATGCGACAGCAGGGGAATAGGCGGCGTTGGTGCCCTCGTCAACACGCACTTGGCCATGAACTTCTTCTTCTTCTTCTTCTTATTCTCCTTCTTCTTCTTCAGCGTTTGTCCCACTTCGTGGCGGGGTCCGCTATTCTGGTGTCATCACGCCACCTTTGCCGATCCAGCGCTAGATCAGGGTGGACACCAGCTAATTTCAAGCCCATATGCAACGTATCAGCCCACCGCTGCTTCGGGCGCCCTCTAGGCCGCTTTCCTATTACCTCGAAGTTAAGGCCTATCTTGCGCACGCTGTCTTCCACCCACGCAGAACGTGGCCGTACCATCGCAAGCGAGCTTCGCGCATCTTGTCAGCTATCGGCGCGATACCGAACTTCTGCCGAATGACATCGTTTCGGATGCGGTCCATGCGCGTGACTCCAGCCGTACAGCGCAGCGCCTTCGTCTCCATGAGGCGTGTTTCAACTCTCTTGGTCGCTAGCCAACACTCAGCGCCGTACATTGCTACTGGCCGGACGACGACTCTGTATATCTTCGACTTCAAACGCTCTGTATCTTCCTATCGCAGAGCACGCCAGTCAACGAGCGCCACCTGGACCAAGCTGCACTCACTCGTGAATTCACTTCAATCATCAGTTTGCCGTCAGACGTGACTGCTAAAGACCAGGTACTTAAAGACCGAAGTGCGTGGGAGCTCGATGCCGTTAACCTTGATGGAGCTGGACTCAGTAACGTCCGTCGTTAGATATTCGGTCTTCTTCACGTTCAATTTGAGTCCAAACCGCTCCAAGCGATCACATCAAGCTTGCACCTCTCGCTCGAGTTCATCTTTATCTTCGCTAGCGAGCATTAGGTCATCAGCATAAAGCCACGTCCAAGGGACGGGGTTCTGAAGATCTCGTGTGATGGCATCCATGACGACAACAAAGAGGAGTGGGGAAGCGCAGAACCCTGATGTACCCAGAAAGAGATGGGAAACTCCATCGAGGTTGCAGCTGCAGCTTGAACTCTACTCTTTAGACAATAATAGACAATTCGCACCAAATCTATGAGCTCTTCAGGAACTCCATGTTGTCGCAGGGCGTACCATATCACTTCACGCGGTACGCGGTCAAAGGCCTTCTCCAAGTCGAGGAAGGCGATTGCACTGGCATCTGTTTCTTCGCGATGCTTCTCTATCAGGAGGCGGGCGGCGTGTATGGCATCAATGGTGCCACAGTCAGCCACGAAGCCGCACTGATTGCTGGAAAGCTGAACGATGTCACGAATTCGTCCGTCGACAATTCGCTCAAAGATCTTCATGCTGTGCGAAAGCAAGCGAATCGGACTGTAATTGGAGCAGTCTGCAGGACTGCCCTTCTTCTTCCAAATAGGAATCGTCGTACTTTGGCGCCAACACTCAGGCACTTTTTTCTCCGCCACAACCTGATTAAAGAACTTCGCCAACCACTCAGCAGGGTTCCAAAACTTCGACTTCCACAGTTCTGCTGCCATGTCGTCGGGCCCAGTCGCTTTGCCTGGCCTCATCTTCTTCAAAGCCGCTTCAATCTCCTCCACGGTGATCTTCTGAACGGGGCCGTGGGTTGGAGCCGTTGAGGGGATGGCTGGATGAGGAAATTCTACTGTAGAGATTTTCTCAAAGTAATCGCGCCATCGCTTCAATGCCTTCTTGCGGTCCATAAGAAGATGGCCGTTCTCATCATTGATGCCGAAGAACTTCTCGATGTCCTCGGTCTGACGATGGCGATTCTTTGCGAGTCGGTACAGATACCGCTCACCATCGCGCGACTCGAGTTTCTCGTTGACATCTCCATAATGAGTGGCTTTTGCAACAGCCACGGCATTCTTTGCAGCTTTCTTCGCTTCTTGGTACTTCCGCCAGTTATCGGCAGTCTTTTCGCCGATAAACACGTGATATAGCGTCTTCTTCTCTCGAACTTTGGCTTTCATGTCATCTGTCCACAGCCAGGCCTGCTTGTCGACCTTCCGTCGTCCAGGCTTCGTGATGCCGAGCTCCGACCGTGCAGCGTGACGAATCGCGTCGGTGGCCTTCTCCCAAGTTTCGTCGACAGTTGTCACTGTCGGTAACCGCACGCGAGAAATCACAGCTGTTCCCTTCTCTTTCATTCGCCACCACTTGATTCTTGGTGCACCGCATCGCTCGACCTGCTTCAGCCTCGGAGGGGCGATCTTTAAAGTACAGATCAGCGGTCAATGCTGTGGGGCGACCGTCTCATACGGCACGATCTTCGCGTCTGTGACAAGACTCCGGTTGCGATCTCTCACAAGGGCAAAGTCCAAATCCTAGTCTTGGTACTCCCACTGTAGTATGAGATAAGGTGCGAGTCGCGTTTTCGGAAGACGGTGTTCACTATGGAAAGGTTGTGTGATTCCGCGTAATCAAGAATGCACTCACCATCGGCGTTACGTGATCCGTGTCCGAAACCACTATGATAGTTGTACGTGTTGCTTTCGTGTTCTTTCGTTCGTCTTTCCTATTAAAGTTACCAGCGACTGTCGATGATATCTTTCGACGGTACCTCTGCTGTCTTCTCATCAAGCAGATTCCAAAACTCATTCATGGCTTGGTCGGAGCAGCCAGTCTGCGGAGCATACGCAGAGAAGAAGTGATAGAGTCGCTCCTTCGCGGCGACAACGATCTTCATCAATCGATCGTCAAAGCGCTCGACGCTTACAATCGAGTCACGAAATCGTTCGGAGACAATTATTCCGACACCACTGGTGGTCCTGGGACTTCCACATAGAACGGCCTTGAAGCCTCGTCCTATGTCCCTTGAAATCAACTCTTCTACGCTCCAGTGCTTCAACCAACTCGCACGAGCGGCAGGTCAACGTACCCACATTCAGCGTAGCCATCGGGTCCTGCTTACGTTACGGGACTTTCGGACTAACTCAGTTGCCCCCCGATGCCGTCCTCGCATCAGGGACCTTCGCATACTTTTCACACTCGCCGGGCTTTGCGAGTGCGCGTCGGCTCCCGCGGACGCCGTAGCACTATCTCGATAAACCTGAACAGTCATACACCATGTGATGTGAAATGGGTCTTCGTAGGCCGGCCTGTCACAAGGGCCTGTCGCCTGCAATCGAATGTCCGTGATCGGCTTAGCTCGCAGAGCGAACTGTTTCCAGTGGCACCACGTGGAGCAACGGACATCGCCACCAAAAAAATTGACTGACTAATAACTTAAAATGCCGGGGTTTGAGGAAGAGAGAAGTTGGAGATAGCTCAAAACTAAATTCTTTTACAATATACCACGAATTGTCCTATGATCGCGAGAAAGTCGCAATATCTATGTCACATAACCTATTTCGGGATTTAACGGAGCAGAAATAGAAGGCGCTCCTTCACAAAGCTTCCCGTTGAAATGTGCAGCTAAGCGAACGTCGGTGCTTACAGAACTAAAAACTCCTGAAATTGACATTTTCGGTTTCGCTGTGCCTACCAATGATGCTCCGTAATCGATAAGCGAATCAGCATCAAGCTTCAGAAGCCGACACAGATCAGATGTATTTAAAAGGGCAAGCAAGTCCTTACCGTGATTTAAAAGCCTATTTTTTTTCTCTGAAAGACAGAAGCCTTACTGACCAAGAGACTACTCAAACGGTAGGTCGAAGGGAAGGCTGCCGCTGCAGTATCGAGCTTGCCATGTAGACCTGAGGTATTTCTATTCCCGCGGACACTCTCGCGGCAGGCTGTCCGCGCAACGAGGGTGTTACGGTCTGCAACGAGTGGCCAGGTGTAGGGTCCTGGCACGATCCTGCCTTTCCACGGGCGTATGCCTTAGGCTTTAGTCCCTCACTCCCAAAACCCTACAAACAAGAGGATGAAACATGAATGTACATGAACCGAAAGCATTAAAAAAGCAATGTGAGCAACAAACTTCCATAGCACATGTGGAAAGGAAAATTATCAAATGGAATGGAATGCACCCCTCCGGTGCATATTGGGAGTCGACGCAGAACGTATCAAGCGCTATGCTTGTGAAGGCTTGAACTTCGCACTCCAGAATCCCCACCTTCTTTCCGATGTCTTCCGTCTTACGGTCGCATATCCTATGTTGGCCTTTCCATGCTTCTTCAGGCAAGGACGTCTCATAGATTGGAGTCTTTCGGTTATTGCCTTCACGCATAACAGAAATTCTGAACGTATGAAAGGCAAGCTCATGCTCGTATCGAAAAAATAATAAATTTATGCCGAAAAATCAATTTATGCCTCTTTGGTTGTCCAGCCTATTCCCTTCATAGGTACCGTGAAGGAAGTGTTCAGGGAAGCAGCATCTTTCGGTTTCGAAGACCTCCGTTACGGTGGTTTTCCATAAAGTAAGCAGTGTCATTTAGAGATGTCCGAGGCGATATTTGGTTGAGCCCCCCCCCCACAAATCTCACGATGCAACGTTAGTTCACCACCGCTTCTACAAATGCTTGAGGAGAACCCAACGCAGGAGCCCTACCTGTGAGATCTGCTCGACTGGTAGGAAACCGGCTAGCACCTTGTGATCTTCCTGATCTCTTGAGGATTGCAATCGCTGAACAAGAAAGCCTCTGCGTATCAGAAGAAAGATGCGCCTTTGTGTGAAGCGGAAGCCGATGCTCTATCTCATGATGGGCCGCTCTCATCGTGAAGAAGCATCTGGAGAAGCGGTGCACCTGGCACGTGGGTAAACCCTGTTCGCATAAAAACCTTGAGGGAATCTGGCTCCTGGAGTCCCATGGTACGCCAGAAGAATGGATGACTGTGTATAACGTTCGGACTTTATGGATCGATCCCGCTCTAAAGAAAAGTCGGACCGAACTACTTAAGGTGGCGACATTTCGTGCTATTATCCCTAATATATTTGATTGTTTCCGCTTTTGAAGAAGGCTATCCAGTACGAAGATTAGCCCCTCAAAACCTTGTAACAAACTCGCGTTCGTTCTGGAATCTGATGTTCCATTACACTGAAGTTCGAACAATCACATATGAGTGTTCCCAAAATCGCCTTTCTCAAATGAATTCGAATTTGAGTATCGAGCAAAATCGTGCTTTCCGAACTCGAATGTCCGAAGATTGTGATCGTTCGAAACCACTCGAATATTCGAAAAGTTCGTAGGAGCATAGCTGTATGCTTACTATCTGCACAATATTATCAAGGAAGTGTCATATCTTCTCCGCCGATCTACAATCCCATTGGCAGTTGAATACAAATGATGTTTCGGCTGCCTGGTGTCCATGGTCGCGTTCTCTGCTGACTAGGGAAGGGTTTCGACCTCCCATGGAACTTCAAGATGAGACCAGGATCATTAGAAAGAGCTCGGAATGCTGATTACGAATATGGGTGTTAAAATTGCAAAATGAAATTTCTGAGCGAGTTATGGTCTGCCGAATGCGACGGGCCTCACCACAGGCAGGCCGTGCGATGCACCTGGCGCGTGTGATGGATTTAGAGTACATCTTCATGATAAGGGCACATTTATCCGTAGTAGTGAAGAGTGGAAGAACTTCAGTGCTAACCCTGATCAGAAATGCACCTTACTAGTCCCTACCGCTCTCTAAGCAAGTGTCCATTTCATCATTAACGAAGCACCTTTTCAATAGGACTGCTCCTCGGCTCAGTTTCACGCATTTGAAAAGAACCTCTAACCATTCAGCTCACATGAGCCTAGTCCGATAAATTAACACCATGCTTTAGATGAAAAGCTTTGCCTGCTCTTAGATAAGGAACGATCTTCCTAAATCAAGCGGTTAGGCAACTGTGGAGGCCCTTGCGACCATTGACTCCTTAAAGTGGAGTCTTTTAAAGGCCCGTGGAAGAAAGGTGATCCGTAATGATGATACATTTCAGATAGTGTCTGCAAAATGCTATTGCAGGATAAGGGATAAAAGGGTGAAGGACGGCGTTGATCAATCCCCGTTTGGCATGTGCCACGCATTATACATACTTCTGTCGGATATCATGGAGGAAGTGCGTTCGTCTTGCCGAGACACGTGTCGTAGCAAGTGTTCAATCTCGAGGAAAACGAAGCTTTGTTTGGCGTGATCGGGACCCAAGCCAAAAACCTCGATACGGGATGCACGTGACAGCCCGCGTCTCCTCTTATTGCGCTACGACGCCCTGTCATGTCGTAGACATAGTCCCTATAAGGCAAAGCAATGTTTTTGCTTTCGCTTCAGCGTTTCCTGTTATTTCACTTTGCAGCGTGGCAAAAACGTATCTGCCACTTGTGCTGTAGCTTCTTTAAAACGGTTCAGATCTGCGTCTTCTAGGTACCGCATCGGGGTGCAGACGATACGAAACGACCACTCGTGGTTTAACCTATACCGCCGCCGAGCGACTGGAAGCGGATATTGGGACTTCTACACCAATATCCCTGAACGCAACTGCGTAGGGTACGTGCTCAACAGAACTCAGGATACATCAGTTTTAAGATAATTGTAGTGGTGAAGCTGACAAGTTAGATGCAGAAGCTCTCGACTAAGTTCTCAGCGAGCTTCTGAGTTCTGCTTCCTAGTGGGGGTGATCACATATAATTCTTAAAATTTTGCAAATTATTTCCTCGCACCGAAAGATACAGCCATTTGGCAGTCGTGTTTTTCCCCACCTTTTTGAAATGGTAGAAGACACAGACCAGGAAGATAAGTTGGCGAGAGTACCTTTGCAGCTTTATTTTTGCCACGCATGGTGGCACTTCTCATTAATTCGCACATCAGCGTACTCGACACCGTAGGCATTCGTCGCTCATGGGGCGAACACTGCGCAATTAACTGTTTCCTTGCAGCTTTCTGCAATGGCTTTGCAAAGGTAAGAGAAACGGGAATAGTAGTTGGAAAGGAAGAAGGGCGGACGTGATTTTTCGTCAGCTGACAAAATTTTCTACACGGTTTCCGGATCAAGAAGGCAGGCACAACCTGTTGACAGCGAGACGTTGTGGCTCTCGGGATGTTCGCGCTCAAACTGAACGTCAAGAAGGCCGAGTACTTAACCACGGACGTCAACTAGTCCAGCTCCATTAAAACTAATGACACTAAGCCTTTACGCAGATCGGTTTGGGATCAGCAATGGCATCTAATGGGAATCTGATGGTTGAAGTGAACTCATGCGCGACTGCAGCTTCGTGCAAGTGGCGCTCGTTGACTGGAGTGCTATGCGACAAGAAGATGCGCGAGCGCTTAAAATGAAAGCTCTATAGGACTCAGACACGTGCAGCACTCAGAACCGTCGTCCGCCGGTAGCGTTATACGGTTCTGAGTGCTGAACGACGAGGAAGCAAACGGAAAGCCGCCGCAGCGTCATGGAGACGAAAATGCTGGGCTGGACGGCTGGAGTCACACGTCTGAATGCCATCGGAAACGATGCCATACGGCAGAAGCTCGGTGTCGCGCCGATAGCCGACAAGGTGCGCGAGGCTCACCAGCGGTGGTGCGGCCACGTTCCCCTAACTTCAATTTACCTGAAAATCAGCCTAGGAGGCCCTCGAAGCGGCACTGGCTGATACGGTACACGTGGACTTCAATGCAAGTGGTGTATCATCTAGTCACGAGATCTGGAGTGGAGGCGTCATGGCAGCAGAAAATCGAACGACGTCAGATCAAACGCTGAATAAGAAGAAGAAAATTGTCCTCCTGAACCATCCCAATAATTTGCAATGCGAAACGCAGCAGAGCCCTCGATTCACATTGCTAGCGACTCTAAAAATGACTCATGCAGACCCATACTCGCTTGGCAATCCCATTCGTCAGTTCAAAACAAAAACAGAAATGTGAGAAATGTGAACGGGTGGTAGTGGTGGTCTAATCTTCAGATCCAGTTGCTACGGCGATCGTCGTATGTTCTACACATTTAGCCACTAGATTTTTGTGTAACAAACTTTTATAGCTTCTCAATTCCACAACAGTGCAGTTCTTTCAGCGGATTCGGTATTCATTCCGGCAAGAATATGGCAGCAACGGTCACTGTAAAAGATTCGACGTGCTTTTCGAAACTAGCGGACCAGGCGAGTGTACCTGTCAACCTTCTGGAAATGTCTACGAGCAACCATAGATATATCAGGATGGTTTCAGATCGAGAAGAGATCGACAATCGAAAAATTTGACGTGCACCAGTGCAGAAACTGTATATTTCACAGCTGCTGGCTGGGAACTCGAGTACTGCCAGCCGCCCGTCAGTACACGACCAACCTCAGGAGTTACTGACCACCAACTAAAACACCTCAAACATGGTCCGGCTGCTTCCTGTCTGCTCAACTACTCTGGCAACAAAGCCTTGCTGGTGAACTGTAAAACGTAATCAACTGAAGCTAGAGATCGTTTAGTACCCAACGCGAAATAAAGTTGATATAGCTCTATCCTTTTTTAATTTCTGCGAAATGGAGTGCAAAAGTAACGTGACGGAAGGGTAGGCAAACCAGATGAAGCCCAGCAGACTACATAGAATTTAAGATGTGGTGTGGTCCGAATCATTATGGGCTGGTGGCTGGTGTTCAAGTTTTCCGCTCCTCAGTTTCATATTGCGCTATGAATACGGCTGATAAAATCGTCCTCGACGCCAAGCAAGTTCGACTGCTCCGGCTCTACGAATCCAAGAAGCACGAAAATGCAAGCGATGCAGTAAGGACCATTGTAACACGATGGGTCTTTCCACACGGCAAAAGCTTGATCCGGAAGTTCAAAAAACGGAGACTGTAACATCAAGGACGAAGTGGCCTGAAGGGCCACTTGCAGTGTATGAGGAGCCCTCCTAGAGCTGGTTCAGGAGGACCCCAGCGTAGCACCCATGAGCTGGCAGACGAACTCGAATGCCGTCACACCACCATAGCTAGTCACTTGCGTGGCCTTGGGAAGACACGGAGACATGACGAACGGCAGACTTGGGCTCGATTAATCGGGCCGAATAATCGTTGAAGCGATTTCAAACAATTAATCGCTCGATTACTCGAAAATCGTAAATCATTGTTGTTCGAACATTACTCGAAATCGTATTTCGCGAAAAACCGTTATTCCAGCATTCTTCGAGATCGACTTTCGCGGAAAACCATTATTCGAACATTGTTCGAAATCGACTTTCGCGGAAAACCATTATTCGAACATTGTTCGAAATCGACTTTCGCGAAAAACCGTTATTCGAACGTTCTTCGAAATCGACTTTCGCGGAAAACCATTATACGAACATTGTTCGAAATCGAAAATAGGAAGACGTTGTTCAAACATTTCTCGAAATCGAACAATGCTTTTTAGCGATCATCAATCTGCGATTTCATTTGGAGGGTTCGAATTTGAAAATTGCGAAGTTTGTTCGAACGTAGTGCGCAATCGAACAATGCTTGAGAGCGAGGGATTCGTCATCGTGAATTAGAGAGGGAGTTCAAATAGAGGTGGCAGTTAACTAGAGGTAATGCGACATTTTGTTCGTTGCTGTTGAACACACCTAGGATGTAAGAGTCCGATTTTTCTAGTTTATTACAATCCCTGAGAATTCTCGAAAATCTCTTGAGCATTAAGCAGTGGCAGCATTGCTGTCTAGTCGATTCTGATGGCGATATTATGGTTTTGGGTACTATCTCATCTTCTTGCCTAGTATTGTATGTAGTTTTGTTCGAATGACCTATTCGAACAGGTATTCCAATGATTTTCATTCGAACTTAGATAATGAATTCGAAATTTAAAAAAACCGCGTTTTTCGCATGTATTCGAATCCCAACCTTCATAAAACCACTTTTCGATTACGTTTGAATTCGAATCCTCGAAAACTGCGGGCATTTGAAACCATTCCAATAGTCGAAAATTTTGCGAGAGCACAACTATAGTTGCGCGTATAGTTGATCCTATACTGGTTGGTTCAATTGATAATAATAAGTGATAATAAACTATGATTTTGACAAACAAAAGCCTGATTACGTCTTCAAGTGATCAAATACAATTTTTGTAAAGGTGATGATGTATTACAAAATACATGGGGCATACATTTCTGTGGGCCATTTCAAGCAGTTTGGGCATCGTTGTCCTACGGGTCTGTGTGCCAGCGTATTCTAGCAAACCTTTTGCTACGTCGGTTTCCTTAGTTATTGCGTATTAAAATCGTATGCTAGAGTCTGCGTGTGTGTAGGCCGGCACGCCAATGAACATACGGAAGCTCGCCAAGATCGTTGCCGAGCGTCGGGCCGCCGCGGTCGTAGTGCATTAGAAAATGTTCTGCTTTACCATGTGCAGGTCAGAGCATTTCCTCATTAAACGTTCATTAAAACTGCGGACGAATTGTCGCCGTCGGAAAACGTGCTCTATGCACGTCACAATCGTCATTCTTTTCAAAACAAACCCACGCGCGAATTTCAAACCGCGTACAGTGACTATGCGTAGAAGCACGCTTTTTTGTTAACTTTGTGCAAATGGGCTCGAAGGAGGAGGGGTCACCATGTAAGATAACCCCATAACGCACCTTGTGTTGCGCGAAAATGGAACTGTTATTCAACACTACTTCGTCATACCCTTGTTGTTCCATTTTTGATGTAAATCGACATTCATAGGCCTTCTCACGGAGACGGAAAACCACAGACTACAAGGTGACCCCTTCACCAATTTATTGACTAATGCCGTCCTTTATCCGTATCCTTTCCTTGTCCGAGCTGGAAAAAGCAGAACAGGAGCAAAGAGCTGACCCTTGAACATAATGGGATAAAAGCTATCTTATAAACCTTACGGCTTTATATGTGTGCTGAAGAAAACATGCTATACCCGAAGCCGGCAAGCCTGGCGTGGCCCGCACGTCCAGCGTACGGCACCGGCGAAGCCAACGAGGGACACTGGCTGAGAAAGCATTCCTAGCTAGGTTTGGGCTACGTTCCCAGTGTTGCCCGCCACACCCGAAGCCGGTGTGGCCCGCACGTCCAGCGTACCTGAGGAAGCATCCCTAGCTAGGTTTAGGCTACGTTCCCGGCGTGCCCGCCCTACGCGAAGCGATAGCGTACGGCGACGGACGATAATGCGAGAAGTAGTGACATCGACTCGCAAATGAAGAACACGTGGCAGATAGCAAATTACGCGTAGAAGTGAGGAAGGTCCCTATCTTTGGTGACACCTCAACCCTGGTGAATGTCCACTACTTACGAAAGAAATAACCAAGTATCTGGTTATTCCGATCTTCTAATTGGAATGTAAACGATTATTCAGTTGCCTTCCTAAATTCAACTCTTTTCATCCACAATTGTGGTTTTGTTCTGTCCTTTTTCGGTTCTCTATGGAACGTGCCTTCGAAATCGAGTTATTCGATTATTTGATTTTTGAAAACGGCGAAAAATCGAGTTATTCGACTGTTCGATTTTCGAAGACGGCGAAAAATCGAGTTATTCGACTGTTCGATTTTCGAAGACGACGAAAAATCGAGTTATTCGATTTTCGAAGACGGCGAAAAATCGAGTTATTCGATTGTTTGATTTTCGAAGACGGCGAAAAATCGAGTTATTCGATTGTTCGATTTTCGAAGACGGCGAAAAATCGAGTTATTCGATTGTTCGACTTTCGAAAAAAAATGTTGAAAAGCTCAACTTTAGCGCACGGATACCGCACGATCCTAGCAGCCATCAGCTAGCGCCAGCATGCGTGTATGAACTTCTTGACTTTAAGACGGATTTTTTTCTTGGCTCGACAACCTGGTCACTGGCGACGAAAAGTGGGTACTCTACGTTAACCACACGCGAAAGCGGTAGTGGCTCAGACGCGACGAAGCAGCGATTCCCACGCCAAGACCGGAACTTCACTCCAAGAAAAGTAGTAATGCTCCGTGTCTGGTGGAACTGCAAAGGAGTCATTCACTGGGAGCTGCTACCTGCACGCACTACTGTCACTAGCGGTCTTCTGCAGGCAATAGGTTTGCCTCGAAATAGCTCCATGTGGAAAAGAATGCAAGATCTTTTTCTTCACAACAATACGCGCCACACACGTTGCGGACGAGACTCATGATCAGGAAAAGCAGGGGTGCTTCGAATGGCATGTTCTGGACCACCCACCGTGTTCACCGTACCTGGCTCCAACAGTCCGCTATCTACTTCTTTCGATTCCATCTGCAGGAGAAGCAGTTCGACGATGGGGAGCAACTTGGAAGGTCCTCAGTGAATTTTGTTGAGAGAGTGAAAAATGCAGAAGCGGCGGGAGCTTCTGAGGAGTCCTAATATTTCGGCAAAACGCCTTAATTCGAAGGCAAGCCGTCTTCTGTGCTCAATCTCGCGCGAGCTCTTCACCAAGAGTCGGCAAAAAGTCGAGAACTTGAAACCTGACTTCGATTCATTCCACCACTTTAACGAATTTACACTATGAGAACGTGAGCCAAATGAGCATCTGTGTTGCGATCTATTCTGGTCGGACCCCTCCGCGCATCGTAACCAGCTCTTCTGAGCTGGTAGGATGAATAGCCACACACGCGTCGAAGTGAGCCTTTGTAGCGCCCATATTAACAGCCACGGCAAATCCTTGGAGCATTTCATCTGCGCCGCCGCCAAGAACGTGTACGCCGACAACCTGAATGGGAAACCATGGTTAATCAGAACGAAGGAATTTCTTCAAAATCTCCGAAGAACAACTAACGGACCCTCTCTTCAGGACCCGCGCACACCAGCTTCATCACACATTGTTCCTTGTGTTTCGTGACAGCGTGATACATCGGATTGAACTTTGACTTGTACAGCATCACCTGGTCCTTTCCGTATTTAGCAACCGCTTCCGCTTAAAGGTGTCGAACATTGTACCAAACAGACCAGTTCAAAACGGAGACCAACCTTCTGTCAGTCCAACAGTACCGACCAGCGGATGACTGAACACCACAGTAGCGATATTCTCGTAATTCAGGTAGTTTGAAGGCTCGTTGTTGAAGAGACGATGAGAAAGCCGTCGTCCAGCCGCTATGGCCACTTAACGATCATGTAACACCTCCTTGCGAACAATGGTCAGCCATCTATGGATGAACCTTTTACGCATCACATTTCGACTGTTTAGTTCCCGCAGATGTTTGTCTAGGCGCATCGAGTCAATACCGCTAACCCACTTCGAAGGGCTTTTATTGAGTATCAAAGGTTTTACACAGACATTTTGACCCAGACACTTAGCGTCGGTCCCGAAATGGTCGACGCTCTGAAGGAGCGGTCTCACCAAAGAACGACAGACCAAGTGGAAAAGGTAACTGCAACAAACATCTTGTTTCCTGCAAAGCACCCGCAACAAGACTTGGACAAAGACCAAAACAACACTACAGCCACGGCGCTGGAAAGAAGGACCTCCGGTCGCGTTCTGCAAGCAGACGCAACCAAAAAGTAAACTAACTTCTCACAAGGGAACTGTCTGAACGACACGCCGGAACGGCAAGAACGAATACTATAGTAAGAATCTCTGTCCTTCAAATAGTAAAGGCCCCCACACACTTCTGCGGCAACGCCGCGACCCTATCCTTAACTATAGGGCAGGGATAGCATGACTCATTGTTTTCGCCGCTCGCCGCAAAGATGAGTGGGGGCCTTAACAGAACATGTTTTGTTTTTACCGAATCCTCGAGGCAGACGATTGAAAGGGTTTCATGGTTAAGGGTCCGCAGCGTCGAGCATACCACCCAGGCGCAAGGAACACGTGGCGTGGCCTGGGTGGCGCAGGATGCTTCATGCTCGTCACGTCGGGGGTTCGGTTCCCCAGCTACGCCGCGATTTTTGCACTTCTACCATAGTGTCGCACTTCCACAGAGATTTCCATATCTGAACGATTTTTGGAGATTGCTGATGTTTTCACTGCTTATTCCTTATCGGGGGCGCGTGTAGCGCAGTCGGAGGAGGCGCGATTGCCGCGTGCACCTGATACCAGGTTCCTGGTTCGGATTTCCCGCCCAGGCCAATTCATCGACCCCGGAGGGAAGCCTTCCATCCCTCCGGGGTCGGTGAATTGGTACCAGACTTGTCTGGGAAGGATAAAGCGCTGACTTGTTCATCGGCTGGCCACCGCAAGTCATTGTATGGCCAAATTCGCATTCATGTCGCCTCCACGACATCCCGTAGAAGTAGAATGCGCTGGCGCATCCCAGAAGAGATTGACTAACGCCGTCCTTTCTCCTTTATCCTTTATTCCTTATCGACCTCTCGTGATGCATCAGCAATGTCCCAAACATGCAAAATACGATGACATATGAAATATTTATGAAAAACCTTCAACACCAATTATACACAGGCACAAAGTGCATCAAGCATTAAGACGATCACGGTATGGGCAACGATGAAGGCTATAGCTTCTTCACATCCTGACTCATCACATAGGCGTAGGTCTTCCGGGAATGCCTTTCCACTCGGGTTTTCGAAGCAACCAGGATGTGTGATGATGATGATGTTTCATTTCCACTTGTTTCATTTTCTTCAAAGGAATCTGAAGCACTGGCTAGTACTTTCTACGCTGCGCGATTGTTTCACAGTTCACGCCCAGTGGTACTGCAGCTCAAGTCTGGAATCGCGACACAGTCCCATTTCCCCGGTTGTCAACCTTGTGTAAAATAACAGTTCTAGTATAGCCAAACCTCTCCTCCGAAAAAGTCTGTCCTCCTAAAGACGTGAACGTGCCTTCATTGGTTAGTGACGTCGTGACTTCGGCACAATCCTCTTCTGATTGAAACTCGTGGTCCTCTTCTCCCACTACCTTCAACTTCCCCATTTCGCCGATTTATAGCTGTCGGAGTCGAGATCCTATAAGACTCTTGCTATCCTTTCCTCCAGCTTCATCTCGTATCTCGAAAGAACAGCATCCAGTGGAGACCCACACTTCATTGTCAGCAGGTGAATAACCACTCGAGGGTTAGCAGACATTGTGGAGGTGGTTTTAGCAGCCGCTTATTATGACCCTGCGAATTCGTAAGCATAACAGAGACGACAATATTGATCGAGGTGGTAGATCAATTTGAAGATCATGAGGTCCCCTCCTACACTGTGGTGAAATTCAGAATTTTCCTGTGAGTACACTGTGGTGAAATTCACCTCACCGACACTAATGCATTGCATATGATTTTCTAGCCTCCTGCCGCTGTTTCGCTGTTTCCACGTCAAAATTGCATACTCTGACAAAGAGAACCATTGATTGACGGGAAGGTTTCATATATCATCGTATTTTGCATATTTGGGACATTGCTGGTGCATCACGAGAGGTCGACAAGGAATAAGTAGCGAAAACATCTTACCGCAGGGAACTCCAAAAAAAAGTTCAGATATGGAAATCTCTGTGGAGATGCGACACTATGGTAAAAGTCCAAAACGCGATGTAGCTGAGAAACCGACCCTCCAACGTTACGACCATGAAGCAGCACCTTTACCACTGCGCCAACACCACGACACCAGTCCCTTGCGCCCCCGTGATAAGTAAGCTTGACCAAGCGGACCCTTAACTATCACATCCTCCTACTCGTTTGCCTCAAGGATTAAGCAAAAACAAAACATGCTCTGTTACTATTTGGAGGACGGAGATTCCTTCTACATTATTCGTTCTTGCCGTTCCGGCATACGGTCCAGACAGTTCCCTTGTCAGTCAGACAACATTGTCGGTCGTTGTGCTACACATTGGACAGTACAGCCAAGCAGCTAACACAGACTAGCTTTTCTTCTTCAACGACATGGGAAAGAAAAAATATCGGAAATCTAATTGTGTGCAAAATCCTTAAAGTGTCTAAAGAATCCCCTCGAATCGATTTTACTTGCAGAAAATTACTCTGAATTGAGTTATAAGCAGACTTGATGCGAACAATCCAACTAAAGTGGTTTCTCGACGTTGCAGTTGTAGATAACTTACCTGGAGTGAGTAAGTACTTCCCAGTTGCATCGCCAACGCACAGAATGGAAGGATTTGTGGTCGTCTGATACTGATCAACAACAATATGTCCTTGTGCATCCATCTTTACACCAAC
The DNA here is from genome assembly GCA_947359475.1 of Heligmosomoides polygyrus bakeri. Taxonomy (NCBI): domain Eukaryota; kingdom Metazoa; phylum Nematoda; class Chromadorea; order Rhabditida; family Heligmosomidae; genus Heligmosomoides; species Heligmosomoides polygyrus. The sequence continues at coordinate 52,672,385 of OX375869.1, read as the reverse complement.
CTGTAAAAGGAACAGGTTGTAACTTCCTAAAAAAAATCCACCCACTCAATTCGCGACTAAAACCCAAGGGCAGCGACGGGTTGTCGGCCAAGAATTGGACGAGTTTTTCCACAGTGCTTGAGAAGAAATTGCGGGAACGCGCGACAGCTCCTTTTAGTCCAGACGTAGATGGCGGTATTGAAAACGCCATTATGACCGCTCCAAATTTCTTTTCCGCTCCGAACTCAAAGGAAACTCGAAAATTGACAGAACAGGTGAAGTCGGGGGGGGGGGGGGGTATATTTATCCCTATACGTGATTTACAGTCGAACTATACATGCTAAACGCATGTAGCAACCACACACAGGAGATGAGTTTTGTTAAGCCCAGCAAAAGGGAAAGAATCTCCAGCGAGTACTTTGCAGAAAACATTTTCACCTATGAGTGACGTTGGTTGAACAAACTGAAACTTTGACAGCTTATTATCCCAACCAATGAAGCTAGATGTTTGTCTCTCTGCTCTCCTTCACCTTCTGTTCTTAGCATGGGTATTGTAAAGAACACCAACCTTTAAATGGCTTGCTATAAAGACAACTTTGTTTCGAACATCTACAACTTGTCTCACACAGTGCTTAAACTGGATCGTACCTGACTTCGGCGGTCGGAATCTACCACAATGGAATGTTATCAGTTGTGAGAGGATGCTTTCAGATTTATTTCACTTCGATGAAATCACTACCTGTAGAGGTATTAAAATCCTGGCACTCATTAGGTGATGAATGCGGCGAGAAGCAAATGCCTCTCACTTTTTCTTCTTCTTCTTGAGCGTTTGTCACGCTTCGTGGCTGGGTTCGCTATTCTGGTGTCATGACGCCACCTTTCCCGATCCAGCGCTAGATCAGGGTGGACACCAGCTACTTTCAAGTCCATATGTAACGTATCAGCCCAGCGCTGCTTCGGGCGCCCACTAGTCCGCTTTCCTATACCTCGAAGTTAAGGCCTATCTTGCGGACGCCGTCTTCCTTATTTATCCCTATATCCCTAAGGAACGTGACCTACCATCGCAAGCGAGCTTCGCGCATCTTGTCAGCTATCGGCGCGATACCGAACTTCTGCCGAATGACATCGTTTCGGATGCGGTCCATGCGCGTGACTCCAGCCGTACAGCGCAGCGCCTTCGTCTCCATGACGCTGAGGCGCGTTTCAACTTCCAACACTCACAAGGGAACTGTCTGAACGGTACGCCGAAACGGCAAGAACGAGTGCTATAGAAGAATCTCCGTCCTCCAAATAGTAACGGAACATGTTTTATTTTTGCCGAATCCTTTAGGCCAACGTGACACAGAGTAATGGGATGTAATGGATAAGGGTCCGCAGAGCGAGTTTACCACGGCAGAGCAAGATGCTGGTCTCGCGGACTGGGTGGCGCAGTGATAGAGGGGCTGCCTCATGCTCGTGAGCTCGAGAGTTCGGTTCCCATGCTACGCCACGTTTTTGCACTATTACCATAGTATCAGATTTCCATAGAGATTTTCATATCTGAACTTGTGTTTGGCCTCACAGTTCCTGCCCAGTGGTACTCCGCTGCAGCCCAAGCCTGGAATCGCGATACAGTCCACTTTCCCCAGTTCTCAGACTTGTATAGGACAACAATTCCAGTATAGCCAAACCTTTTCCTCCGGAACGATCAGACCTCCCGAAAACGTGATAGTGCCTTCATTGGTTAGTGGCGTCGTGACTCCGACACAATCCTCTTCTGGTTGAAACTCTTGGTCCTCTTCTTCCACTATCTCCAACTTCTCCACCTCCTCCTCCACCTCTTCAGTGTTGGCGGCTGCAGCTTGTTATGACGGCGCGACTTTGTAAGCATAACAGAGGCGACAATATCGATCGAGGTGGTAGGTCAAGCTGAAGATCATGTGGTCCCCTCCTACATTGTGAGTACACTGGTGGCACTCACCTCACCAACACTAATAAATTGCATTTGAAGCGTTTTTCAAGCTTTCTGCCGCTGTTTCATGTTGTTCCTGCGTCAAAATTTCTTACATTGACAATGAGAACAATTTCTTGGGGTAAAAGTTTCATATAACATCGAATTCGGCATATTTCGGACATTGCTGATGAACTACGAGATGTCTGCAAATAATAAGTAATAAAAACATCTTACCGTAGCAAACTCCAAACACAAGTTCAGATGTGGAAACCTCTATGGAAATCCGGTACTATGGTAAAAGTGCAAAAACACGACGCAGCATGGGAACCGAACCCTCTATCACCCGAATACGAGGCAGCCCCTCTACCACTGCGCCACCCAGTCCACTAGACCAGTATCTTGCGCTGCTGTGGTAAACTCGCTCTGCGGACCCTTAACCATTACAACCTATTACTCGTTTGCCTCAAGAATTCGGCAAACAAAAAAACATGTTCTGCTGCTATTTGGAGGACGGAGATTCTTCCTATAGTACTCGTTCTTGCCGTTCCGGCGTACCGTTCAGACCGTTCCGTCAGCGCCGTACATCGCTACTGGCCGGACAATTGCTCTGTATATCTTCGACTTCAAGCGCTCTGGTATCTTCTTGTCGCAGAGCACCCCAGTCAACGAGCGCCACTTGGACCAAGTTGCACTCACGCGTGAATTCACTCCAACCATCAGCTTGCCGTCAGAAGCGACTTCTGATCCCAGGTACTTAAAGACCGCAGTGCGTGGAAGCTCGATGCCGTTAACCTTGATGGAGCTGGACTCAGTAATGTCCGTCGTTAGATATTCGGTCTTCTTCACGTTCAGTTTGAGTCCAAACGGCTCCAAGCAATCACACCAAGCTTGCACCTCTCGCTCGAGTTCACCTTTATCTTCGCTAGCGAGCATCAAGTCATAGGCATAAAGCAACGTCCAGGGGGCGCGCTTCTGAAGATCTCGTGTGATGGCATCCATGACGACAACAACGAGGATTGGGAAAGCGCAGAACTCTGGTGTACCCCGACAGAGATGGGAAACTCCATCGAGGTTCCAACTGCAGCTTGAACTCTACTCTTTGGACAAGAGTAGAGAATTCGCACCAACTCTATGAGCTATTAAGGAACTCCATGTTGTCGCAGGCGTACCATTTCACTGCAGCTGTACACGGTCAAAGGCCTTCTCCAAGTCGAGGAAGGCGATATGCACTGGCATCTGTTTCTCGCGATGCTTCCCTGTCAGGAGGCGGGCGGCGTGCATGGCATCAACGGTGCTGCAGCCAGCCACGAAGCCGCACTGATTGCTGGAAAGCTGGACGATGTCCGGAATTCGTCCATCGACAAATCGCTCAAAGATCTTCATGCTGTGCGAAAGCAAGCGAATCGGACGGTAATTGGAGCAGTCTGCAGGACTGCCCTTCTTCTTCCAAATTGGAATCGTCGTACTTTGACGCCAACACTCAGGCACTTTCTTCTCCTCCACAACCTGATTAAAGAACTTCGCCAACCACTCAGCAGGGTACCAAAACTTCGACTTCCACAGTTCTGCTGCCACGTCGTCGGGCCCAGTCGCTTTGCCTGGCCTCATCTTCTTCAAAGCCGCTTCAGTCTTCTCCCCGATGATCTTCTGAACGGGCCACTGGGTTGGAGCCGTCTAAGGGATGGCTGGATGAGGAAATTCTACCGAAGAGTCAGCACGTATCGACACGACATCAACGTCTACCGAAGAGATTTCCTCAAAGTAATCGCGCCATCGCTTCAATGCCTTCTTGCGGTCCATGAGAAGATGGCCATTCTCATCATTTATCCCGAAAAACTTCTCAATATCCTCAGTCTGCCGATAGCGGGTCTTAGCAAGTCAGTACAGATACCGCTCACCATCGCGTGACTCGAGCTTCTCGTTGACATCTCCATAATGAGTGGCTTTTGTAACAGCCACGGCCTTCTTTGCAGCCTTCTTTGCTTCTTGGTACTTTCGCCAGTTATCGACTGTCTTTTCGCCGAGAAACACATGATAAAGCGAGTTCTTCTCTCGAACTTTTGCTTTCACGTCGTTTGTCCACAGCCATGCCTGCTTGTCGACCTTCCGTCGCCCAGGCTCTGTAATGCCGAGTTCCGGCTGTGCAGCATGACGAATCGCGTCGGTCGCCTTCTTCCAAATTTCATCGATAGTCGTGTCTGTCGGTAACCGAACAGCTGTTTCCTTCTCTTTCATTCGCCACCACTTGATTCTTGGTGCACCGCATCGCTCGACCTGCTTTAGCCTCGAAGGGGCGATCTTCAAAGTGCAGATCAGCGGTCGATGCTGTGGAGCGACCGTCTCATACGGCACGATCTTCGCGTCTGTGACAAGACTCCGGTTGCGATCTCTCACAAGGGCAAAGTCCAAATCCTAGTCTTGGTACTCCCACTGTAGTATGAGATAAGGTGCGAGTCGCGTTTTCGGAAGACGGTGTTCACTATGGAAAGGTTGTGTGATTCCGCGTAATCAAGAATGCACTCACCATCGGCGTTACGTGATCCGTGTCCGAAACCACTATGATAGTTGTACGTGTTGCTTTCGTGTTCTTTCGTTCGTCTTTCCTATTAAAGTTACCAGCGACTGTCGATGATATCTTTCGACGGTACCTCTGCTGTCTTCTCATCAAGCAGATTCCAAAACTCATTCATGGCTTGGTCGGAGCAGCCAGTCTGCGGAGCATACGCAGAGAAGAAGTGATAGAGTCGCTCCTTCGCGGCGACAACGATCTTCATCAATCGATCGTCAAAGCGCTCGACGCTTACAATCGAGTCACGAAATCGTTCGGAGACAATTATTCCGACACCACTGGTGGTCCTGGGACTTCCACATAGAACGGCCTTGAAGCCTCGTCCTATGTCCCTTGACTTGCGAATGGACCACCTCTTCTCCTGCACCGCATAGGAATCAACTCTTCTACGCTCCAGTACAACTCACACGAGCGGCCCACATTCGGCGTAGCCAGCGGGTCCTGCTTACGTTACGGGAATTTCGGACTAGCTCAGTTGCCTCCCTATGCCGTCCTCGCATCAAGGACCCTCGCATACTTTCCACACTCGCCGGGCTCTGCGAGTGCGCGTCGGCTCCCGCGGACGCCGTAGCACAATCTCTTAAAACATGGCGTATCATACACCATGTGATGTGACATGGGTCTTCGTAGGCCGGCCTGTCACAAGGACCTGTCGCCTGCAATCGAATGTCCGTGTTCGGCTTAGCTCGCAGAACGGGCAGTTTCCAGTGGCACCACATGGAGGAACGGACATCGCCACCAAGCAAACGTCCCTCACTAAAGATGGAATTATACCTGAAAATTAAACTCCACCCCTCTACAGTCAGGATGAACTGCCCACATTTTTTGCTGAAAGTACTGCATATACTGTAAAGAGCAAATGACGTCGACGGGGTAACTGCGTACCATTACCTTCATCAATTTTCAATTCTTGAAATGGTATGGGAAAGTAGGTAGCCTACAGCTCAGTAGGTGAAGGAGAGCAGGTAGCTACACAACTGGCTTCGTCGGGTGCATTTATAAGACACCTACTCAAACAGTATCAGCCGCAAAGATAGACCTAAGACTTCCTCATTCGTACTCAAAATGTGTTTGAACTCCTTTAAATTTCTGTAGGTGAAACAGCTTGCTCGGGCTCGCAATTCTGCCACCGAAACATAAAGGTGCCCGCCAGTCGCACACACTTGACGATACCTATTCCTGGTTCGAATTTCGCGCCCAGGCCAACCTAGCTTTCTATTACTCCGGGGTCGGTGAATTGGTATCAGACTTGTCTGGGAAAGATAAAGCGCTGACTTGTTTAACAGCTGGCCACTGCAAGTCATTATATGGCCAAACACGCACACAAATCGCCTCCACGACATGCCGTAGAAGTAGAATGCGCAGCGCATCCCAAGAACGATTGAGGAACGCCGTTCTTCATCCTTACCTTTATTTATTTATTTTGCATAATCCTTGTTTAGGCCTACGTTATACTCCCGCGGGAGCATCCGCGAATGGGCGGAAATCGCGCCGGGATCCCGCCCCTGGCCACTCGTCGCGGCCCGCCACACCCGCCGTCCGCGGATCGCGGCCGACAGACGACGAAGGGGCTGTTATACTTCCCGCCCGCGGGACGGCAGCCGTCCGCGGTGCACCTTCCATCCGCGGACGTCCCGCGGATGCTCCCGCGGGAGTATAACATAGGCCTTAAATGAGATAAACCATGATGTGGATTTCGGACATCTTCCTAGCTACATAATTTGCTAGTATACGAGGTCCAGTAAACACTCTATGATAGTCTGGCATTTACATCACTGTGCAAGCTTTGTGATGCATCCTACGAATAGTTATAGCCACTAATGCGGCATCGTCCTTATTCTGTGAAGTCTCAGTAACATTGAAATCGTGGACTATAATCACAGTCATTGGGAGATGTAACGCTGGCGCGGTCCTGCAACGAACGCCTCTATGTGATGTGAGAAACTCAACTCCATTCACGCGAAAAACTCATCGCTAAATCGGTAGTCTAGTCACGAGTAGCCGCGAACACCCATACAGGAACTTTACCTTGTCGAGATTCAATTTTGCTGTAGATGGTGTCCTTCCAATAGCCCATATGAGTGTATCCACCTCGTCAATAACACCGATATTGGTCTTTACAATCAAGCGACCATCAGAGCTTTTTTGAACGCTTTCGACCTAGAACGTATCGTTTCATATTTTTTACCTGCAAAAGCCAGAACAAATTCTCTAGTCAATTCTAACCATTAATACATAGTTAAAGAAAAAATGCATGGAAGAGGAAGAAACCTGGGTATGTTTGTGTATATTCACAGGGCCCTTATCCATTGCTTCCGTGAGAGAGGAACTCAGTGTTTCATCAAACGTTCGCAGAACCTGAAATCGGAATCGACGCTATTCGTGCAGCGGAAACAAGCCCACTACATACCTACCTTATCATATCTTATGAGAAGATGTGTATCCGACCCCAAATTGGCTAGGACGCCAGCAAGCTCAACAGCTATGTAACCGGCGCCTACCACTACAGTTCTCCTGTAATGAAGAACGAAGAGAAACAAAATAAAGGCACCTTCGAAGCCTGTTCAAAGAATATGCTACCAACGAAGCTCTGGAAATTACTGGACTCACTTTGGGAGATCGTTTAGCTCAAAGAAGCCGTCGCTGTCTATGCCCAGCTCGGCTCCAGGAATGTTGGGAATGGTTGGGTAGCCTGCAATGTAGGAGAGATTGGAGAGGCCTCCACGTCAAAACCTTAATGGGCTGGCAGTACGTCCACCTGAGTAGAGTCAATCCGTGTTCTTACCTCCAACTGCAATCAGGGTGTGTTTTCCTTTGTATTTCTCTCCATTGACCTCTATAGTACCGTCATCAGCAAAGGCTCCTATTCCTCGAATCAGCTCCACTTTAGACTGAAATAAAAATTCGCAGCATGGCTGGTTGTGATGGAGAGCCATTTTCGTTAGCTTCGGACCTACGGTCCCAATCCTCGATGCGGTTTTAAACAAAAGCGCTGACTACATACCGACTGATCAACAACTTGGCAACAACATCTTTTACAAGGATCAGTTTCGATTTCACGGTAAAATGCAGACAGTGTAGTTTCGGTGTTCTCTCATCTTGAAATTTTAATATTAACGTCTGTTACGATTCTGTGCCACGAGATTGTTAGGTAGAGCTCTTTTCTTGCCTGACGTTTCGACCATCTCGTCGTCTTCAAAGGCCCAAAACGGTACGAGGCGTTATCCTCGCAACCTTACCAACCTAAAGGACCTCACCCACGCCGGCGTTTCCGGTCTAAAGCCGGAGGCACGACGCGAAAAACGCCAGACGTAAGGGCGAACTCACACGATGCCCCACCATCGGAGTATAGGGATTCCGCTACCGCTCGCGTTAGTAAAGCCCTACGCACACTTTTGTGGCAACGCGGCACGCGACAGGCAACAAAACCGCCTCGCAGGAGGCGAAACTGCCGCTCAGGCGGTACTCATCCTCCGCATTGCCGTCCACTCCACCGCGAAAACGGTTTCATTGTTATTATCGTTATCATTATCAGTCTCCATTCTAGATCCCGCCACGATCAGCTAGAGCCCAGACAGAAGTTGTCGGCAGCAAAGGGCTGCAGCGGCAATAGTGCATCGACGTATTACTGCCTCTGCCTTGTTTGCGGCAGCTACTGCCGCTTTGGCGACACCGCGCCTGTCGTGTAGGCGGCACATCAGCGGCAGTCCGGACTGGGGTAGTTTTGCCTCGCGCGGCGATTCTGCGTCTCATCCCTATGCTTTAGAGATAGGGCTGCAGCGTTGCCGCAAAAGTGTGCGTAGGGCTTAAGACCAGTACCGAATGAGTTGTTCTGTATGGCAATTGCATCAAGCACCTAACAACCTCGTGGCGCAGACAATATACTTCTCAGCAACTTCTTATGAAGAGCACATCAAGTTGTTCAGCAAATCTAATATCGCGAAAACTCAACTCAACCTGTCAAGATTCTCTCGTTTTCTTCACAATTATAGCACTGGATTGCATAATTGGAAAGTTACTGTGAAATAGTAGAAAAATCGCTGTAATATAGCAGATTAGGACTAGGTCAAGTGAAAACAAAACTTGATGCTGAGTCCGGATAGCCACTGCGCGATTAAAGAGAAAAAATAGAAATGAAAAACAAACAAAGAGCCTACCCCTTTCAGGTTGTTCTCATATATGCCGTTCAGACGACGAATATACGCATCCCGAGATTCCTTTATAACGCTAAAAATCTTTACACTTCACATCATTCCCATGACAAGGTTTCCCAGATCACATTAAAAAGTTAAGAAACTATTTGAGGCAATGTCACGACAAAAATTAAGTGACAAAGAAGATCACAACAAAACTAAAACTTATATGAAAATAGAAGCTGTTCGGAGGACGTTTAGTTGCGACCGAAACTCTTGCTCCAGACGGGGCTCGAACCAGTACCTTCTGCTTTCCAGTCAACGATGCTATGCTTTACACCACAAGTCCTGGGCCGTATGCTCGTGCTCACCGTTGGGGAAAATCCAATCAACACCAACATATCATATCACGCCCCCATCTGGGAGACTCAGGGTAGACGAGCATACATCCCCTGTTTGATCGCACGGAACATCCACGATATCCTCCTAGCAACAACCTATCAGCGCTCACCCGATAATATGAGCCGAGTACCGATATCAGCATGAAAAAGTAAAACATCATTTCTATGAAGACAGTCATCTTAACCGGTTTCACGCTGATATCAGACTTAAGCCTCGAGCACACTTCGCTGCCGCAGCAAACCCGGCTCGAGCAGCAAATGAGGGTGCACGCTGCTTTCGCAAATGATACGGATAATGATAAGGATAGCAAACAGCAGCCGCAGCAAGAAATGTCGGTCGACATTTCCTGCTGCGGCAGCAAAACTGCCCTCGCTGCCGCAGCAAAGTGTGTCCATGGCTGCGGCGCTGCCTTTGCCGCTCAGCAAATGCAGCAGCAGCTCGATGACATCCTTCATCATTGCTGCCGCAGCAAAGCAGCGAAGTGTGCTCGAGCCTTTAAGGCGACTTGAGGCCGCCTTAGGTCTCGCCCCGTCCCTTCGGGAAGTTTGGCTGGCTGCTCGGAGTTCTTCGCCCGCACGACGAAGCCTAACTAGCTATCGTGTGTACTCCAGTCAAACACAGCAGCACTAAAGGGCCTCATTCCCCTGACCCTGAACAAGCCCCCATTTCTGCAGCGATGGGAAGGACGAGTACGGAGAGGCTGCTAAAATCTCAGGGCTTAACCAGGCTGCGCAAATTGAGAAGGACTAGGATGACGACCTGCACTTACAACGCCCGCACGCTCGCACCGAAAATATCCGTCGAGGACCTGATGATGCAAGCCAGGAAGATCAAGTATGACGTCATCGGACTGACTGAGACGGGAAGACACCACCTCCTACACGCTGCCTACGACTCCGGAGAAGAACTGTTACTCGGAACATGCGACAGCAGGGGAGTAGGCGGAGTTGGTGTCCTTGTCAACACGCACTTGGCCATGAACATCGATTCGTACAAGTCTCTGACAACCCGAATCGGACGTCTACGACTGAAGCGATGTGGCTCCGTGCCAGCTTTGACTGTGTTCGTCGCGTATGCCCCAACATGCGACTACGACGACGAAGAGGTCGAAGCCCTCTACGTGGACCTGGAGAAATTCTATAAGGAAGACCACACCTTCTACAAGGCAATCGTCGGCGACTTCAACGCCAAGATCGGACCGCGAAGGTCGCCGGAAGACTTTCACAGCGGAACCCACGGTTTGAAGTGGAACGAGCAAGGTGAAAGGCTGTCTGAGTTTATCATTCGACCAAGACCATCCATGGAAACTCACAGTTCCAGAAACCTTCAGCCCTACCTACGATGGACCTGGGAATCCCCCGGTGGCGAATTCCACAACGAGATCGACCACATCATCTTCAATCGCAAGTATTGCCTGACCGACGTTTCCGTTGTCACCAAGTTCAACACGTCGGACTTCTTCGTGAAAACCCTGAACGATCGATGTGACGCTTTTCGTGTCCCTCCAGCGACGAGGATCCATTGGAGCATTCTGGCACGTGACAGGGACGAATGGAGACGCTGCTGGCGCCCGCTCAAGCGAATCGATCATCAACGGGACGATAGGTGATACCGGTGATCAGCAGCCGGCTCATCCTAATATCACGGATGAGTGCTAATAGGTAGTTGCTAGAAGGATAGCGTTGCTTCTCCGTTCAACCAAACAGCGCTGGTGGTGTAAGGCATAGCACAGCTGCCCGGGAAGAAAAGAGTACTGGTTCGAGACCCGCCTGGCGCAACGTTTTTGCCCCCAAATAGACATCCTCCTAACAGTTTCTATCTTCGATACCAACCGCTCCAGGCTTAAGAAGAAAGTAAAACGCCATTTATACGAAAAGAACTTTCGGGGCTATCCTATTGGGGGGGGGGGGGCAAAAGTAATGAGACAAAATGAAAAATTTTTTATCTTTCTATAACTCAATTACAACTCAACGATGCTGAGGAACGTATTTGCCATTAAGGGCAAGGACCTTGCTGCCATCGCTCAGCAAACTTCCTGATCCCATCCTTCCAGAACTGCTTGGGCCTGGTGTTGATCAACTGCGCGACATGGTTGTCAAGGACTGCTTGGGTTCTTGTGTCCCTTCCGACTAGGAAGTCCTGTAGGCTCAAGTAGTAGTGGTAGTCGCATGGAGAGATGTCCAGCGAATACGGTGGGTGAGGCATGTGAACGTAGCCCAGCTGGCCAAGCTTATCCGTGGTTACTTGTTCCCGATGGGCTGCGGCGTTGTCGAAGAGGAGACCTTCTTGAAGCGCTGAGAATGAATAAGAGCGAGTCGCCGGCCCATCTCTTCTATCTCGTTCACCATGGCCTTGGAGTTCATCGTAGTGCTCTTGGGAAACAGCTTCCGGTAAACCGATCCATGGGCGCAGACCCAAAAGCTCCAAAGATGCTTCTCGCCGTGAACATGTCGTAGAACGAAGGTCGGTAACAGGTCACCAGGCCTACCCAGACTCGCTGCTTGGCAGGGTTAAGGTAGAAGACGTACTTCTCATCTTGCGTGAATATTGAGCCCAGGCTGTTCGGGGTTGGGAATTGGGCGAGATTTGCGCGACAGAGGTCGACTCGTCAGACTGAGGTTTCGGCATGAGACAGGCTGAGGTTTTGGCATGCTTCTGGAAAGGGCGGAAGTGGTAACTTCTCAGATGAGCTTCAGTAAGTAGCATACAAACATACAATTACGACAAGCCCCAAACCAGACTCTAGCCACGAGATATATGGACACGGCATGGGGTGTCTCATTACTTTTGCCCCCCCCCCCCCCCTAATAGAATGGGGGATTGGTAAATTTCAATCACTCCAACATACAAGAAAAATAATTTTAGCACGAGTGCCTAATTCGGGCCACACCCAGGTTCCTTCCCTTGCTCAAATCTGTCCTCTCCTCGCGTCATCGTGCTCTGTCACATTCTAGGTGGCATATTGGAATTTACCAACCTCCCCCCCCCCTATTCTGGTACTGCGCCAAACTTTCTTTTCTCAAACGTAGTTAGTCTTTAATTTGAAATAAATTCAGGGGATCAATAGGATATCTATCTATCTATCTACAATATCTCAGCGAAATTATCTCAACTAGACTTTGGCCGTTACGTATTAAGCACATATTTACCTAGACCAATGTGAGCAGGTATCTGGTCAATGTGACCTCGACTTACCTCCAATCGAATTTGTTCACTGTGACATCAAACCCGTAGTCCGCATGATCTCGTATGAACTCCGCATGCATTGAGCAATTGTACATAACTTTCTTCGGCACACACCCAACATTCACCTAGAAAGGTGTCTGCTACAGATTAATTGTCTTGTACTGGTGGTGTTACACAGTCTAAGTCTAAGATAAACGTCCACTATTAAAGACGAGATCACTCACACATGTTCCGCCCAGACGACCGCCCTCGATGAGTGCGACTGATGCACCGAACTCTCGCGCACGCCGGGCGGACGCGATGCCACCAGAGCCCCCTCCTATAACCAGGTAATCGAATTCGCGAACTGTCGCCATTCTTCTAAAATAGTTGTTTTAGGATTCGTAGCGACACACACAGCATGATGCTCAATGTCGCCTTTAGAGAGACCGACATAAATACCACGACAGTTTGAAGAACGATTTGTTCCGTAGAATTTTGAGATACCAGGACAGACAACAGCCAGAAGCTATGGCTCATCATGGGGAGAATGTGAAATTGCTTTCCACCATGATTCCAACAGCATAGATTTGTGGATCCTGGCTGTTTGAGGACGATTCCGTAGAGGAAAAGGATTCGAGGCATTTCGGGGCTTTTTTCGTGGTCCGCCTCAGGTATAGTTTGCCGACACTTCCTTGATGTAAGTCTCGTCTTTCCACTAATTACCTTTCTACATTAGCTCAGTTTAAGAGGTCGTGAACAGGTATCTCCTAGAGTAACTAAGTAGTTACTATGAGTTGAGTTGTAGTGTTATTTTTTTTCTGTTAAGTGTTTGTGTTTTCACTGCGTGTAATTGTAATTACTTGACGTCTAAATAAATGAATAATTAAGCAGGAAATTGACTAGGATTGGATACACTGGGCATAAGCACATGTTGCCGTTGCGAACTGGCCGGCGTCTGCGAAGACCCATAGACGTATTTTCTCGGGTGAGGTGTGAATTGGTCGAGGCACGGTTATTACGGAGTTATTAACCTCGCTACATAGTCGGTTCCACTTAAAATGCAGAGCTGGTTCAAGAATGGTCTTCCAGTCTACGACAGTGTCGAAAACCTCTCATCATGGACTTTAAGTTGACCACCAAAGGACCTGCTAGACCTATTGGATCGTAGAAGGAGTTGATTTGGCTTACGATTGTTCTCTTGGTCAACTTGGTCGTTTTTTGGAGGTTTGTTGTAACTTCAGAGCTGTCGCTTTTAGGATATAGCGGACACCTAATTTCCCCTGATTTCAATCTACCGATTTCTGGGATCTGTTGGTTAACTTCGTTAGAATTCGAGATATATTCGCGTAGGTTCACGCCTATTTCTGCAAATAGTTTCTTTGATTGGCTGTATTTGCTCAGTGCTTCCTCGACGCTTTCTGCTCGAAGCAGAATATTGTGTACATAGATGTTGTCGGCGATCTCTTTGGCTATTTCGGTATTGCAGCCGTACAGGAAAGCTGAGAGAGCCATGTTTGTTATGCTAGGTGAAGCAGTGACTCCAAATGGCAACCTTTTGAACCGATATAGGATTAGATTGTCCTTGGTCGGCGGTAGATTAATGTCTTTCAGCCACAGAAATCGACATAGGTCTTTATGCGACTCAACTAGCCTTATCTGGGTAAAGGCGGATTCTATGTTACACATGAGGATTACCTTACTTTCACGCGACGCGAGTAGGATATCGTGTATCATTCTGGTAAACCTTTCCCCCTATGGATAGCGTCGTTTAGAGATAGTTTTCCTTTTCTCTTCAAAGGTGCATCGAAAACGACTCTTAGCGGCACCTCTTTTGTAGGTTTCGAAACGCCTGAATGTGGCATGAAGTAGGTTCCCACAGCGTCTTCTTGGACTGTAGAAAAGGTTTCAATCCTCCCTTCTGCGTGATATTTGTCAATTATCTGGCAGTACTAACTGCACTGCCGTTTATTCTGGTGCAGTCCAACCTGAAGAGATTCTAGCTTACGAATCGCTACTGTGTAGTTGTCTTCCAGCTCGCTTATATTTTCTTTCAGCGGAAACGAAGCTGTTATACGTCCGTGTTTGGAGGAAATTTTCTTGGAGTAGAGCTCCAGATTCGTGTGAATCTTTTTGTCGGTTTGGTATTCGTTACTAGAGACTCCAAGTCCTTCTAGCTCAAATAGTTTTTGGATCATGCCCTTTTCGCTTGCTTCTATTACCTCTGTCATTCCATAGCAAATGGAACCTTGGGTAGTATCTGAAGAAGCTGTTCCTTTGCCGTACATTGTAGGTCCAAATACGGTTCTCGAAACATGTAAACCAGTAGGGGTTTTTATGGCATTGACTGGACCTGTAACTAGGTCATGGTAATAATCTTGTCCCACGAGGACGTGAGGTGTTTGGTGTCCACCAAGAACCTTCGAGTTTGCTAGGCAAATTTTGTTCGTTTTTAAGAAAGATATTCAATGGCGCTGAGATTCACCGTTGAATTGGCCGCGACTGGTTATTGGCTCCGTTCTGGTACCTTTGTGCTGAATTACGCCCTATTATTGTTTCTTGGCTCATTCGTGTCCCTTTTGAAACATAGAGATACGTGATGCTTTTGCCCACATGCGGAGCAGTTCGGCTTTAAACAATCAAAGCTGTTGTGACTAGTTGAATAGCATTTCCAGCTTCTGTGTCCCTCCTTCAACAACTTTCGGCGAGCTGTTTGGTCTGTTACTCTGCAGGTCATAGCCATGGTTGTCCTTTTGGCAGAAGCAGCGGCGGTCGCCAGAACACTGTCTTTGATGACATGTTTGTCCTGAGACGTCCTGGTGCTATACGTCTGCTTCTGGCCAAGTCTGTTGTCGACGTAACCTTTCGCAGCGACCTCTTTTTTAAGATGGTTTATTCGATTGTCTGTTGGTCGAGCGACTTGCCTGCTAACAACACAGGTTTTACGACCTCACGAGGAAATTTTGCCATGATGGCTTCTCCCCACATTGGGTCACAAGTTTTTCGGACGTCATATCCTGCTGACACCATCTGGTTAACAAGGACTTGAATTTGTTCCAGTACGGACGCACAGCTGACAGCAAAAGGAGTGGCCGATTTTAGACTCACTAGTTTTTGATTTATTTGTGATCTATTCATATAATAGTCGCAGTATCATCGTCTATCGTCTACGATGATGCTCATGCCTTGAGAGGTCAGGAGGCGTGACGATACCATACAGCGGACGCACGGGAGTTCTCGCTCCACCTATACATAGACCAGTTGGTATCTCAATAAACTCTGTCTCGTCTCTTGTACTCGCCATCACATCCACTGAACCACCGCATTATTAGGGCGTATAAGTCCTACGTCGTATCGTCGTATACACACAGTATGTGTCCTTTAGGGTTTTTATCATCCACTCTTAGTTTTGTGGTAAGGGTCGTATGCCTTGAATAACGCTTTTAGCCCTTCCTTTTAGACTTTCTCTGAACTTCCTCTCTTTCTCGATGAAATAGGCATCCGTCTATATCCGTAAGCACAAGGCAACTGCGAGAAAGGCGATGCCGAGCTTCTCTTGTGCATTATTTTCCGAATTCAATAATCGAATTCCACACAAGACAATCAACTTTGATTCCTGAGTCGTGACCTTTCCCGTTCCTCTCCAGCGGATGACATTCCTATTTGCAGTATTCTCTCGTCGAGACAAGGCAGGTTCTTCACGCATGCCACTGAGAAGTCCAGTTACTGTGGAAAACTGCGGAATCCTTTGATGAAACAAATTTTTGACAGCCACGTCCAGCAAGAACAAAAAGTTCCACTCCTGATCGCTTGTGGAAATGGGTACCTGAACCAGGCTATAAAAAACAGCAGGGGTTTCGAAATCAAACGGAACGGCATTTGACATGGGCGCCAGCCCGTTTAGTACCCAAAATTACCCTCATCTGAATCACCCGAAGATCCGGTGTTGTGCAATGAATCGGATAAAATCGGATAAAAGGATGATAGCGCGCCCTCGGCATTTGACATGGGCGCCAGCCCGCTTATTACCCAAAATTACCCTCATCTGAATCATCCGAAGATCCGGTGTTGTGCAATGAATCGGATAAAATCGGATAAAGGATGATAGCACGCCCTGTTGCGGAACTCTACACCGTTGATAACATGACGTTTCTGAGGTAGATTTTGCAATCATTCGGCGAGGATTCTCTTAGAGCTCGAGCGATTTCATGAGGGAGGTTTCGTTATTATTTCATAACCCTTTACAAGGCTTCACGGATGCATGCCCAACTCACTATTCAATGGGTAGTCGTGCGATGGGACCTTAATGCTGTCTTTTATTCTGCAGGCGCAAAGTGGCTCGGGTTTGGGGCTCAGCTTTTAAGGCAGCCCCACACGACATCTTTTACACAGCACTGGTGTGTTCTACTCCAGTGGTGAGCCGACAAGGGAAGGATACCAGGTGAATCACCCTCATCTGAATCATCCGAAGGTTTCGACCTTCCATGGAACTTCAAGATGAGACTAGGATCATTAAAAAGAGCTAGGAATGCTGAACACGAATATGGGTGTCAAAATTTCAAAATGAAACTCCTAAGCGAGTTATGATCTATCGAAACTGGGTGGCCTGACCACAGGCTGCCAGTGTGAAGGAGCTGGCGCGAGACCGATGAGTCATAGGGGCTCCATAAGGATGTGCCGCAGGGCGGTGGGTAGCGACTGCCGGTTTCTTTGCACATAATGATTTATCTTCGAAATGACCTTTTGTTGCAAATTATAACACGTATTCGATCAAATAGCCGAGAAAACTATCATACACGTTTGAAAAAAAAATGCTTGAATGCAAAAAACTGCTATGATGACATTGGCGACGCCTGTAGACGTTTTTCTTCGGCAAGATGAAGAACGTGAATAGTTGTTCGATCATGCTACAATTGACTGTTTCGTCGCTGGCTAAAACACCTTCAGTTGTTCATAAGATTTTGCGCTCTATTTGTGCAAAATGGTATATAAGAACGCCAGCATAGCAGTTTTTTGCATTTTTACAAACGTGTATGATGGTTTCCCTGCTATTTAGTCAAACACGTGTCATAATTCAGAGTAAAAGTCATATCGAAGGTAAAGCATGATGCGCAAAACATTCTGTATCAACGGCGACCGAACCAACGACACCACACGTGATGAGCGTGAGCACTACGTCTGAGCCGTCGCCGCAGCTGGCATCCCATTCTTACGGAGCCCCTACGAATCATCGCTCTCGAGCCAGCTCCTTCGCACGGCCGGCCTGTGGTCAGGCTACCCAATTTCGGTCGATCATAACTCGCTCAGGAGTTTCATTTTTCAATTTTGACACCTACATTCGTAATCAGGGCGGAGTGGCGTTCTACCCCCCCCCCTCAACCCTTTAAACAGAGGCGTAGCAAATGTCTGCGTCTCCACTATCTCGTAAGGCAGCCACTTGACTCTCGAGCAAGCCCAGGGGTTGGGGTGGGCGGGCGGGCCAGGGGACGAGGGGGTAGAATGCTCGTCCCCCGTAATCAGCATTTCGAGCTCTTTCTAATCACCCTGCGGATTCGTGAACGTTCCCGGAAACGTTCCCGGCTTCCCGCAAGCGACCCGGTAAGAGAGCGAGGCGTAGGAGAGAGGCGAGAGATCATAGATGAGGTGAGAGGGCGAGGAGGGAGGAGAGGCGGGAGATGATATCGCATATCTCCAGCTCCCGTCGCTTCATGAATCCGGCTACTGGTCTCCAACCTGAAGCTCCATGGGAGGTCGAAACCGTTCCCTAGTGAGTATTGAACTCTTATATCCGGTGCGCAGTTTAAAGTGAGAGCACTTGATCTGTGTGCTTGTTCACGAAAGGTCAAGATTTACGATTTACGGCCCAAAATTAGGTAAATCGTAGCTACGCACACTGCTGATGGATAGTAACACGTTTTCGGAGCAAAATTGATAATTATTTGGTGTGGGTTTCTTTCAGATTCCGCGTGGTCTTTCACACCACAAATTTTGAAATCGTGTAGTAATTCTTTCAAGGACATACGGCATTGCTACGCATTATCCGGTGTTATCCGAATCGGATATCCGATATGCGACCGAAGCAAAATCGTTTACCTCAGTCACCCGAAAATCCGACGAATCGAAAAGCACCCTCATCTGAATCATCCGAAGATCCGGAAAATCGGCGTCGGATCCAGTGTCTAGACGATGTAAACGAGCGAACCACAAAACAGTAAGAAAACGCAAATTATCAGGCCATCATTTCGTTGCACAGGCTTGTTGTGGTCAGAGATAACCTGAGAACAGAATCGATAGAAGGGTGTTACAGGAAGTCGCGAAAGGATGATAAAGGAGCAGATAACCGCGCGATGAGTGCGGACGGTCTCTGGTCGGACAGCGCTGCGCTCGATGGCCGCTGACGAACCCGTCCGCGGAAGCCTCGTTCAAATACTGCGCCGCGTGGACAGCGGTGACTCGTCCTTGCGACATGTCACTGGGCTGAAGTATGGCAACGCTGCTCACCAATTGGTATGGAGCCGAGCGCCGGTGCTAAGGCTTCCTGTCTCACTAAGGCTATTGCCACACCAAGTAATTTCTGGACGCGTGATATAATATGCAAACTTCATTGACCTTCTGACCGAAGTAGAAACATCCAAGCACCTACCAAGACGAGGCCATTTCTTTTTTTTCGACCGCAGTTATCCTTCCGCCGCCAAGCGCCTAAAGGCCGCCACAGACTTCTGCGGCGCCGCTGCCCTATGCTTAACCATAGGGCGGAGACGCAGAGCTCGCCTCCAGCGGCGCCGCCCAGCGGCACCGGCGGCGTCGCTGGCGGAAATGACTTGAATCATTCCACCCGGCGGCGCCGCTCCAGCGTCTGTCTGTCTGCGCTCTGCGCTCTGCCCTTTCGCGGCGGGATCCAGAGCGGAGACGGTCGATGCGGGCGCGCGATCGTCATCGGGGCGCGTTATTGTTAAGCACCAGTCGGTCCCCACTAGAAACAGTACAGTACCTCGCCGTCACCGCTCCCACTGATGATGAGTCAAGCCGCTGAGCGGCGCCGCAGAAGTCTGTGGCGGCCTTAAGGACACGGGTCAACCAAGCGAGCGGAAAGGCCAGAGCGCAGAGAAAAAGACACTCCGGCTGCGATCCGGGCCGGTATGCATATCTCGCTCGGGGCCTCCCGTCGGGGAATAATTTAAAGGGCGGCGGAATCCCGCGATGTACACCTCCGGGGAGATACCGTATTCCCCAGCCCCCTCGGGGTCGGGGCGCCACCTACTCCGACGTAAGGCGCCTTTTATACTCCCGCCGCGCAGCGGCGCGTCAATTCGGGACGCGGCGCGGCCAGTCGCGCCGCTCCCGAATTTGACGCGCCGCTGCGCGATTGTAGTTAGAAAGGGGAGCGTTAGCGACGCGCGGCGACCAACTTCTACGTACTACGTTCCGTGGGCCATAAAGGACGACGGAAGAGACGGTCCATGAGTCATTGAAGAACCAAACAGAAAGGATTCGTCTGGCCGACCAGCGGAATGCATCTGGCTAATGTTAGTGGTGGAAATCCTGTGGGGAACGACGAATCCTCTCTTAAAGCTGGGGTCGAAGTCGTCTGCTCAACCTACGGTTGAAATTGGTGAGTGTGGTATTGATTCGAGTCCCCTGCAATGCAAATGGCACTAAACGACTTTATTTTGCAAATGTGCAGGTTCAAAAGTAAATTAGCTGGAAGGTACTCATTGTCGAGAATCGCTCAGAATTCTCTCTCGTATTGCAATTCCGTGGTCATTGTTCACTGAACAGATCTTTAGCGCAGTAGGTGAAACTTCGTGAATGTCTACAGATCTCCATCCCCTTCCTATGTTACGAAAGGTACGGGTGACTATGGTAATGGTCACCGAAAACGGATGTCAGATTCGTAGCCAGCACCCTAAATAACCCCCCCCCCCCTGGAGAAGTTTGGTCAAAAAAACCTTTTCGACCTCTCATCGACCTCTGGAGTCCTGAAAGTGCAATAGTGCCATAATTTTGCTACACCTTTGTTTTGTTAGTTGAGGAGCCAAAACAAGGAGTACACAGCAAAATGATTCATCTCGGTGGTGAATCTCCCACTCCACATCGAGTCTGCCGCAGCTGATCGCGCCGCGCCGCGTCCTTCCCTCCAGCGGCGCGATTCGCCGAATACCGTAACCCAAAATTCCGTCAAGTGTGGTGTTTTGAGGCGGCGGAGTATGAATGCGATGCGGCGCCGCCAGGCGGCGCGAAAAATCAATAGCTATGTCAGCCATCACGCCGCGCCGCGCGGCGGCGCGAGTATAAAAGGCGCCTAAGGGGAATGCTGCAGACAGCGAAGGAAAGCATATGATTCGCGCAGAATTTTGCCGGTGAAGTGAGAAAAAGAGGTAGTTGGGTGTGTTTTCCTTCAATTCAGAGCTTGATTTTCATTATTCCTACTTTATTGGGCACCACTGAAATGTTCGTTTCAGGGAGGAATATTTGCTGCCTGAGTTCTCGATTTTTCTAGGTTTTAAAAGCATTATTTGTTATTGTATTGCAAAACCAATTCATCATGACAAATTATGTTCATTACGCAGTAGCGAACAGTAAAGTGGCCCATTGTATTGCTCTGCCGGGTACATTTAAGTAGGCGATTATGTGCTCTCAACATATAACTTTTCTAGTCAGACTATTTGGTATAAAGCTGGATAGGATTATGATATGAAATTTCTTCGAAAAAATCAGGGAAGACGAGTTTTAATGAAGCTTGTGTTCAGAAATGAGAGCGTCTAAAAGCAGTCCTGCATAAAGGAGACAGAGCTTTCAAGAATTTCCGAAAAATCTAACTTTCCACATTCGCTCATGTCAAATTATATTTTCTTTAACACGAAATAGCAGGCTGAGTAGCTTGCGGCACTATTCCTTATAAAATAAAAAACAAATAAACGGATAAACTAAAACTCGCAAACAGACAAACACGCGAATAGTTAAACACAAGTAAAACAGCATGTTATTAGAAAATAAAAAACACTCTTAACGCTACAACCTAATTCCCAGCCCATTGTGCCTCCCTAACCTCCTTTACTCCCTTTTTTCTCCAAACGCGCATGAATGCGCGACAGCGAGCAGCTGACATTTTCGCCGAGAAATGCAAAACCTAATCCGTGCCTACGTACTACGCATATCACATACGGCTCGGAAGTTCCCCGACCGTGGCGGGAGCCATATGCATCGCGGGTTGGGGGCCCCAAACCTGCTGGGTACGACCTGCAGTTGGGGCGCCCCGAGTGGGGCACCCCGCCGCCCCGAGATATGCATACGGGCCCCGGGGTCAAGCTTAAGGTTCGGGAATCGAAACGGCGGGGGGGGGAGGGGTTACTCTCTCTGTTTTGGCAGAGGATTCTCTCCAATTTCAGGTATTTAGGTGATGTTTGCGTCTATCAATAAGCTATTTTTTCAGGTATGGCTACGATAATGGGGAGACTTACAAGACCTTTTGTTTCCTGAAATTAGGAAATGGATTTGGATATTATTTTTTAAATGCTGATTGTTGTACAGTGAAAAATAAAGATTTCCTGTCCGCATACTTAGTCAATGAGAGGTTTTCAATTTTTTCATATTTTTCCAGGATGTTATGGACACTGCAGTTTTTGACCTGAAGGAGCGTCAACTTCCTATATTGCACTCTATAAAATCTCCAGTGTAAATTACTGAGGACGACCTAAGTGCATTCGCCACAAGAATTTTGAAGTGTTCTTCGAATCGATTGTGGAGTCGAAACGAAGGATAGACCTGCCACGAAAATAACTTTCTCTCTTTTGCAGGGAACAGCATCAGAAAGCAAAATCGTTCCCTATAAAATTTTAAGCCCGTTTGACAGCACGTTGCATGAAACGTGGGGGGGGGGAGGGTGGTGTGGGGTAGCTCCGTAAATCACTGCTTTATATAGTTGCGCTCAAGAGATTTTTCGAATATTCTATTTCAAATGCATTCGAAAATTTGTGAATCTTTTACTGTTCCTCTTTTCTGTCTGCTGCCACATCGCAAGTCTTGCACATAGCAATTGTGCGGATGACGGCAACACCTATAACCTCCAGAGCTCGGTGAGCACTTCCACTTGTCGTTGTTGCTCATTAGTCCTTATGTGGTGTGGTGCAACTTCACCTTGACGAAGTTTTATGCCCTAATACTATAAGATGGTGTGCGCTATGATTTAGCAATCAGCTGGACTTGACTGACCTCACACCCGTCTCGTAGGGATGTGGTGAGATAGCAGGCTTGATTCCAAAACGCTGCTTGGATTAGCAATTTCACCCTGCTTAGCCGTTTTGTGGCATGTAACTGCAAGGTCTGAAGTGCCTGTCATACTTCCCTGGCGAGCGCAGTGACACTGTGTTAAAGCTACGCACTAGTTTCCCATTCAATTAATCTCACTGTAGCCTCAACAGAAGTGTAATGGGGCTCTGAAGATCTGCAGCTACATTAGATGTTCTCAATGTTTGTTGCAGGTGTTTATGCTGATTTGATCAATCGGTCCACTATTCATAAGATCTATTATTGGTCGCCCGGGTCTCTCAGCTGTTGTCGCTGTTTGACTGTACTCATTCCGTCTTTGAATCACCTCTACTACTGGTAGTCTCGCACTAGAGTTGAGCTTTTCGACATTTTTTTTTTCGAAACTCGAACAATCGAATAACTCGATTTTTTGAAATTTTCGAAAGTCGAACAATCGAATAACTCGATTTTTCGCTGCCTTCGAAAATCGAGCAATCGAATAACTCGATTTTTCGCTGTCTTCGAAAATCGAGCAATCGAATAACTCGATTCTTCGCTGTCCTCGAAAATCGAGCAGTCGAATAACTCGATTTTTTAATGTTTTCGAAAGTCGAGCAATCGAATAACTTGATTTTTTGCTGTTCTTGAAAGTCGAACAATCGAATAAATTCGTCCCTGTGCTACCAAGCCTGCTGAGCCACGCGTTAAAAAGCAGTTTGTTCGTACACATCCTAATAATTATGCAGAGAACACTAACAGTGTTTAGAAAACCGTATATCATCTGAAATTTGGGACCTCAACGTGTTCTGCAGTCTATGAGGGAGTTATTGACGGCCAATCGAATTTCCTGATATAGCTGTAAAAACGGGTTATTGTAATGGCATCCAATTCATTACGTTCTTAGCGCTACCTTTGAGAAGAACATTTGATGACATTGCTCTTGTTCAATTTCGCCGCCACGTGTTTGCATTTTTTAGTATTCCAGCAACATTGTCATATCCCATTGCAAATGTAACCACGAGATTTATCATATGTGCGGCGCAGCGAAGACTGCAAGAATTATATAGTGATCAAGTTACAAAGCTACCGCAGAAGAGTTCATTTTTGTCTGCAGTTTTTAGTTGTCTTCATAACATTCGTAACCGGTTGCGCAAACGAACTCTTCTATACGCAACTTCCATTTTCAGCGGAAACTCTTCAAACAAATATAACACCTCGAAAAACACTTTCCTTGCTCCTTGAAATGATACGCAGGGGAATCAAAAGGAATCTGCTATGCTCTGGCTTGGAGACATGATAGACGGCGAACTGTTGCCATTCAAGGAGAGAGAGAGAGCGCGGTGCCGCGAAATTGCGCGCATATGTGGTGATGAGTGAAGTTGTCCTACTTCATTTAGCGGCACCGTATTGAATGAGGACAATAAATCCAACCGATTTGATTTGAAAGGTGTCAATTCTAAAATGGAACTAACACAGATGAACATAAGTAACGGAAACGAAACAAGGACGGACGCTTCCAATGCTTGGAAAATGAGGCAGTCAGTTGGCGCAAGATCCGTCGAATATGGTGGGTGAATGAGAAGTTCCACTTCCAACTCCTGCAGTTTCATCAACGTTGTGTGTGTGTTGTCTTGCAAGAGTATTGGGCTGTCCCTTTTGACTAATCTTGGATGCCCAATTGCAACGTTCCTCCTTATGCCGTCCAACTGGTTACAGTGGACGTCCGCAGTTAACGCTTCATCAGGTCTCATGAAGCTGAAGTGTATGACTCCATAGGTAGACCACCAAAGAACACCATCATTTTTTTGGTGGATGTTGGCTTTCGGGGCTTCATCTTTATCGAACCATCGTGCCAAGCGCTTGCGGTTGTTCATCTCAGATAACAATGCGATGTAAAAAATGTTCAGCTTTTTGCCGTGAAAGCAAAGAAAAAGAAGCATCGAAACGACACCACTTCTGCTGCTCGCTCAATTCTTGCGGTACGCATTGATCCAGCATCTTTATTGTGCCGATTTGATTCAAATGGTCCAATGTTGTAGAGATAGATACCTTGAATTTTGCGGCTAATTCACGCGTAGCTCGCGGAATGTCGCCTTCCACTACAGCTTTCAATTCATCGTTATCGACCTTGGACACAGTTCTCCCACGTGGCTTATTTTCAAGAATAAAATTGCCAGATGAAAGCTTCTCGAACCATCGACGTACTGCGCGTTCGCTATCCTCATCCTCGCCGAAAACCTCATTAATCTTCCGGACCGCCTGCGACACCATGCTCTCACGACGGAACTCGTTCGAAAACAGCACAAATTTACTACTTCCATGGTTTCGAAAAACTGCTCTAAAAAGACATTTGGGAAGACTGTTACAAAGCAAAACAAGTGATCAATAGTGTGAAAATCTTCCTTTAGAACAGAGAAAAATCGAGAACCTTAGAGCCGCTTTTAAGTATCAACCCTGAATATTAGCAGAGTCAAAATCAGCGGTTAAATCGAACCATGTTCGAAAAACATCGAAAGTCGGCTGCCAAAACCCTCGAAACGAAATCACAGATTCGAATTTGAATATGGCAGAATCATAAGGTGAGATGCTCATTTTCAATTAGAAGCGAAATCAATAGAACCCTCAAAACGAAATTACGTATTCGAATTCCCATCTGGCCGAATCAGCCTGCACTCGCAGCGCGCACCGACTCGATCGATGATATCCAGAGGCTGAACGTGTGAAATGCCATCGAGCGCGTTCAAACGGTCCGTTCCTGCCAATTACCGCAGGCCCAGAAGTGGGGCGAGTTTGAACGCTGTTTTTTCGGGGAACAGAGACGACCCATACTCTGGCGGCCAACTCTTGGTTTTGTTCGAACATTGTTCAATTTCGAACAATATTCGAACAATTCTCTTTCGCGATCTTCGATTTCGAACAATATTCGAACAATGTGTCGCAGCCTGAACGATGCGACCAGACTCTCCAATATTTGTTCACCCTAAATTGTCCGGCTCGCCCTCGCTGATAAGAGGGCGAGCACCAATGTCAGACGTTAAACGAACATCCGCAATAAAAGGTTGCTCCGAACATTGTTATCCTGCAGAAGAACAGGCAGAAACCACTGAACCACCTACGGTGCACACATTTTGGTGCAACGACCGAAGAATTTTAACATATACACGTGTTAAAAATACCCCGAGTGGTATTCAAGTCAGATCCCGAGCGATTTGCAAATTGACCCCGAGCGGTCAAAGAGGTTACCCCGAGTGGAACCTCAACCAGATCCCGAGCGATCTGCAAATAGGCCCCGAGCGGTCAAAAAGGTTACCCCGAGCGGAACCTATAACAGATCCCGAGCGATCTGTTCAGTAACCCGGAACGAAACCTCCGGAGAAAATACAAATAGTACTATAACAGGGTAGTACTCAGGCCTCAAGAACGCAGCACATAACTGCGAACCTCCATCTACAAAAATGGATACAATTCTTCACAAAAAGCCAATAATAATCCGTGTTAATACACTCAACACACTGAAGGACAATTTCAGGCAGTACACTGAGCCAGTAAAATACTCGGAAGATGAAAAAGCGCAGCTTGAGGAAGCTCAAACAGCAATAGATCTTATAAACGGAGGAATTCGGCAGATAAACCAAGCAAGACAAGATCTCAAGAGGCAGATTTCGGAGCTAAAAAAGGAATACAATACTGCCACAACGAAAGAAGAGAAAAAAGCTCTTATAAGCATGCTTGAAGGCATCGAAAAAGAAACAAATTTCAACGATGTGATAGGAAAAGTAGATGAAGTAATATGCATATTGGAAGCCCGGCTAACGAAAGCAAAATGTACAAGAAGCAAACTTGCAAGAAGGCTGTCCATAGCGAAAGGACAAGCCGCATCAGGAAGCGACACGCATTTCGGTGACGATAATAACAAACAAAACACCGACAGTAGCAACAGCGACTACTTCGACAGTATCCAATCCGAATGGCTAACAGAGGATAACTCTACCGACATTTCGGAAAAACCTAACCTCGTAAATATGCAAACAGGCCATAAATCGATAAAAACGCCAACACTCATTCTGCCGAAATTCTTTGGGATAGAGGAAGACTTTTCTGAATTTTGGGCTATCTACGAGACCCTAGTTCATCAAAATTCAAGCCTTAGCACAATTGAAAAAATGATGCTATTGAAGGACAGCCTAAGAGGTAATTCGGACGTCATTCAGGGAATACAACTCATTCCCCAAAACTACAACTGGATGATTAATTCTCTAAAGAAAAAGTGCGGGAACAAACCAATAAACAGGTCAAGGATTATTCAGAAACTCAATTTCTTAAAGCCCGCAACAAATCAAGCGGAAAGCTGCACGTATACATTCGACAAAATCAGTATGTTCATAAACCAAATGGTATCCACGGGTCATGATATTCGAAAAACAAAAGACGCTATGTGGACAGAAGCTATATTACAGAAGTTTCCTTACGGAATTATTAAAAACGTTCTCATAGCGATCAAAGACAGAGACGATGTTCAAATCGAAGATCTTATGCACGAAATCGAATCAGAAATTTCGTCAAAATCATATGTTGAATCCCGAATACAATATCAACCACAAAAACATGTCAAACCAGAGAACTCTTACCCTAATCGCTTCGATGACGGAAGATCCATTCAGGACGATACCACGCATTCGACAAAAGTTTCTCAAAAATGCATATTTTGCGAAAATTCAGGGCACTACTCCTCACAGTGCCAAGCTGATATTAGCATGCAGCAGAAACGGAAAACCTTAGTCGACAAAAGACTATGTTGGAAGTGTTTCACAACTTCCCACTCTAGCAATCAATGCGAAAAATCAGACTGCCCTCTCTGTGGCCGTAAACATCACTCAACCGTTTGCTATGAAAAAACAAGCAGCCGTGATAATCACCCAAATTCACCCAAGGGATTCAGCACGAAAGAAGATCCTCGCATATCAAACAACAACAACAACCGCAATCATCAAAACGTTGGTTTCAACCGACCTCCAAGAAATTCGCCAACAAATGATCCAAGGAGAAGACCTTACCAACCAGCACCTAGCGGTGTTCATCATACAAATGCCGAGATACATTAAAACGCCTTCTCCAGCCGCTAATCAAGAACAAGTCACACTAATGACAGCCGAAAGAAACATTTGGAACTATAACACCTGCGAATTTCAAAAATTGTTGTTCTTCTTTGACACAGGTGCCCAAAAAACAATAATAAAAGAAGAATTGGCTAATAAGCTAGGTCTACCCAAGCTAAAAACCGAAACATGCGTCATGTCAGGTATCGGAGGCCACACCGAAATGTTTCAAAGCAACATTGTGTCGCTTAAAATAGGAACTGCATATGGCAAATACCTAGACATACTTGTGCAGACGAAACCAGTGATCACCAACGGTTTCCCGTCAATCAAATCAACGTTCAATGACAAGCAATTTCTTCAAAGCAAGGAAATCTGTGTATCGAACTCAAAGTTACGTGGAGAACACCAAAGCCCAGACATTCTCATAGGTCTCGATTATTATCACGATTTTGATCTGGAAATGGCAGAGAATAGTATACAAACGCCATCAGGAATAAAAGTAGCAAAAACCGTATTTGGTCCTACACTATACGGTAAAGGAACACTTGAAACCGATCACACAGCAGTCCCAATTACGTATGGAATGACAGCTCCCATGAACAAAACAGAGTCGGAAATGCTACAAAAACTGTTCGAACCAGAAGGGTTAGGCATTTCTTCAAACGAGGAAAAGAAAAACGGCGAAATACACGAGTGTCTTGCAAATTATTCAAAGCAGATATGCTTCCAAAACGGACATATCACTGCTCCATTTCCATTGAAAAGCAATCATAGAGAACTAGCTGACAACTATCCTGTTGCAATCAAAAGACTTATATCTCTCCATACACACCTTAATGCCAATCCTAACCAAAAACAGTGGTACTGCAATACCATATCAGACTACCTCTCAAATGGAATTGTGGAACCTTTTAACGATAAAGTCGAAAACTCAGTGGGTACATACTACATGCCACACTCAGGAGTTTGGAGGGAACACAAAGCAAAACCTTTACGAATCGTTTTCGATGCGTCATCGAAGAAAAGAAATGAACTCTCTCTCTCTGAACGAGGTTATTTACAAAGGAGAGTCCTTCGTAAACAAAATACATGATATACTCATATCAAGTCGCCTATCAAAAGTCATTCTTCTCTGCGATATCGAAGCCGCATTCACACAAATTCGACTGCTTAATTCTCAGAAGGAGTTATGCAGATTTCTATGGTTTAAAGACTTCAACAAACCGCCAACGAGAGAAAATATAGTTAAATTACGCTTCAAAAGACGTTTCGGCGTGACGGCCTCCCCGAGCATTTTGAACATCGCTCTAGTAACCTTCCTGAGCAGAAAAAAATTCTGCACTAACAAAGGAAATTATGTCAAACTTATATGTAGACAACATACTACTTCACTCTCAAACTGAAGATGAGGCAGTACAAAAATACCAGGAATCCAAAGCACTGTTTGCGGAAATTGATATGAATTTACGTGAATTCGTTTCAAATTCGGATGCTGTTAATAGAAAAATCACAGAGCCAGATAAAACTCCATGTGGTGATACAAAACTCTTGGGAGTCAACTATAACACCGAGACAGACCGATTTTCGGTCAAAATTTCCATTCCCAACAACCAACAAGCAATTTCTAACAAAACGCGACATTGTTAGCCAGATCAATTCTGTATACGATCCTATAGGAATTGCAGGACCGCTTATGATTAAGCTTAAGTCCACAATGAGAGAAATATTCAAAACTTCTATTGATTGGAATAAAAGAATATCCTCAATTCTCGCCACAAAGTGGAATTTACTATGTAATTCCATCAATAACACGACATTATCGATCCCACGCTGCATATGCAATACTAGTCACGGTACAAACAAAAGCACCCTATGGTTATTTGCAGACGCGAGTATGATGGCTATTGCCACATGCGCTTTCTTCAAAAACGACTTCACAAACGAAATGAGTTCATTAATAAGTGGAAAAACACGACTAGCTCCGAAAAAATCAAAGCAAACCATCCCAAAACTCGAACTCATTGGTATAGTGATTGCGATGCGTCTGGCAAAAACCATATTCGACGTTTCAAAAAGCAAAATTGGCCAAATTAGCGTTGCCAGTGACAGCGAAATAGCGCTGTCTTGGCTAAAAACATCAGGGAAAGTGCCGATCTTTGTGGACAACCAGCGAAACCACGTGCTAAAACTCAAACGACTATTCCAGTCCAATGAGATACCTACTTCATTCTTTCATGTCCCCACGACTCTTAATCCAGCTGATGCAGGAACACGCGGAGTATCTCATCAAGAGGCCACTGATATCGATTGGGTCAAAGGACCACGCTGGCTTGCATCACCCGACGCGCTATCAAGCAAATAGAATATGTCGATGATAACTACGACGACGAAACCATGGAAATTAACCATACGGAGATAGTGCATCCAATAATCACTCAAACAACTGAGGGAACTAACCTAATTGATCTGAGCAGATTCTCAAGATTCAGCACCGCGCTTAGAACAATTACAAGATGCGGAAAACTCATCTGCCAGTGGACTAACGCAGTCAATAATAACAGCGGCAGTGTCAGCATAGCGCTTCAAAACATTGTACAATTTTCTAACAGTGAAAATATAACCGCTCAGGATATTATTCTAGCAGAGTCCATCGTGCTACAGCAAGAACATAAAGGCCTGCTGATATCAGACCTTCAGAAGCGCTTCCCTTACAAGCACATCGTGCGAGACGGAAAAGGCATAATTAGGCATGAATCGCGAATGCAAAACGCGGCCATGGAGAATGATACACGATCCCCTATTTACCTAAATTGTAACTCTGAGTTAGCAAGACTCATTCTACAAAAAATACACAATGAAAACGCACATTACGGTAAGGACCAAACTCTATGCATTTTGAGACAACGTTTCTGGCTACCAAAGCCGTCTGTTTCGTATAACAAATATCTTAGGAAGTGCACTACATGCAAAAGATATCAGGGCCTACCATTCGGCGCACCTAACATGCCATCACTACCGATCGATAGAGTAATTCGGTCTAGACCTTTTGAAAATAGTGGTTGCGATTTTTTTGGACCAATTCACTCAAAAAATAACGACATGATGTATGTTTGCCTCTACACGTGCCTAACAACACGTGCTATTCATCTCGAAGTAGTAGAAACTATGTCTACAGGAGCCTTCCTAGAATGCCTAATGCGATTCGTTTCACGTAGAGGAGTACCAAAACTTATGCGCACTGATTGCGGATCAAACTTTAAACTAGGAGAACGCATAATCAATTCCATGCCTCATTCACCAGACGATTCCGAACCTTCCATAATGTCCTACAGCGCAAACGCTGGAACTCGGTGGCTTTTCAATCCCCTGGAGCCCCATGGATGGGAGGAGCTTGGGAAAGAATGGTAGGAACCGTAAAAAAGGCCTTTCACAAAGCCACCGGTAGACGTAAGCTCACATACACGCAACTTTACACAGCAATGGCTCAAATTGAAGCGATCATAAACACAAGACCTCTTGCAAAATCATCCTCTTCTGATCTGTCGAAGATACCATTGCGCCCTGTGGATTTCCTTCAAGGAAATCTGGAATATGCACTGCAGTTCACAGATGTAGGCGATTATGAAGACGGTTCATATGAACCAGACCTCATCCAAACTTCGAGGCAAGCAATCCAAGCGCTTGAGCACTCTGAACGTATAACTAATCGATTCTGGGAAGAATGGAATTCAGAATATCTCACCAAGCTAAGAGATATGCAGCGCATAGATTTGGCACAGCCTCCACATATCACTCAGAAATCCGGTCGTCGGCGAAATAGTTCTCATAGAAAGAGAATTTATCCCCAGAGAGAGCTGGTGTTATGGGAAGATAGCCGAGCTTATAAAAAGCAATGACGGGGAAATCAGGTCAGTAAAAATACTTTTGCCGAATCGCAACATAGTACACAGACCCCTTAACAAGATATTCCCATTGGAACTTCGATGCACACCACACGACGAAAGCCCAGTCCAAGAAACCCGTCAATCCTCCTTAAACGAAACACGCAGACATCCAAATAGAGAACAAGGGCAAGACGAAACCAATCATGTTGATGGGAATTTGGGATTGCGATCCCCTATGCAAGACGCACCTACTGAAACAAGGCCTATTCGCCGATCGAGACAACTAGCTATAGAAGCTATTCGCAATTTCGAAGAATGTTTAGAGGAACCACTTTCTTCAAATCATTCGCTTAATATGAGCCCCAGCTATCTCACATTCACAACCATGCTACTTTTGACGGTATTACAAGAAACCGCCGCTGTAACGGGGAACTTCACCTGTACAAACGGAATCGTTACGGTATACCCACCAAATACAAAGTTCATGATGTGTGTAAACGAGAAATGGGTGCAATCCCTGTCAGGGGGGGGGGGGGGGGGGCAGTCCATTATGAATTGTTAACGATAGCTACGCATGTGTACATACAACATGCAATACAACATATGAATGCCTTAACTTACCTGATCCCCTCCCTTGGAAATGTCCGAGTGTTCTGCTGAAACATTGAAAAAGTTTTAATATGGGACTATGCACGGTGGAGGAGGGGGGGGGGGGGGGCACTATGCACTGCAGCACGGTTGTGATCCAAAACTCTATTTGCTTTGGAAGGAAATCGCAAACCGCTATGCACTGATTGATTAAGGTAATAACGTTGCTTTAACGTGTTTTCGTGGTTTTATAGTATTGTAATTGTTACAGGTTTCTGTTCAATTTGCTGTGTTTTCATTACTCCCTCCCCCCGACTAGGAAAGCAATTTAGAAAGCTGATTTTGGTATTGGAAGGACAGCAATTGATAACGTAAGCATATTTATACATATTCATATGTTGTGGTGCATGTTGCATTTCTTTAGAAGTTGAAATGGACTGGCCCCCCTGACAGGGATTGCACCGAGAAATGTACACCTTTCTTGAGCAACAGTCCAAAAACCTGCTCAAATTACCACCGTCGGCAGTTGCGAAACATGCCAATGTTTCTATGATACATTCAGGCAACACCGAAAACAGTACGATACTCAGGACATGTCAACTTCCACACATTTGCGAACACTCACAACGATTTCTCTCCAAGAAGCTAATCGCAAATCCCCATTGTTGGCCATTAGGAGCAATTGCATCATTACTGACTCTATTATACTTCGTACTACTTATTAAACTTTCTATATGTTGCTGTATTCGAAAATACAGGACCGCTAAAGCTCACCTAAAGCAAACGACAGTCAAAAATGAAAACATTACGTTGAATACGTTTTCACTAGCACCAATATCGTCTAGTACCATCACAATTTTGCTATGCATTCTATATCTAATAACCATGAGCGAAACATGCCAACAGGGTCACATGAGAGAAATAGCATAGATCTCGTTTGCACAGAAAAGCAACAGTGCTCATACGAGTTCAGTAGAGAAATACTGTTCAACAAACTACAAAAAGATCTATGCGTTAGCATAAGACACCAGAATAGAACAGTAGGCACGATAGAAGTACGGAACAAACAAATAGTAATGTCATGTTCCAAGCGAACACGCTTCTACACAAGAGACACCAGACCGTACGTTTATAGCGCGGTCAGATGCCCTCAGGCCGGGTCATGCACGCAAGGTGCATGCGCAAGGCTGAGATCAAACGACACCGTCATCGAGCTGATTAGGGAATCCCTATATCCCGGGTACTCAGAGTGCGAAAGTTCCTGCGGCGGCATAGCCTGCGGATGCCTATTACCGCTGCCAGCGTGCTCTTTCTACCGGGTCGCACATGTCCCGCGCAATCAACAAGTATATGAGGTTATCGATTGTTCGGAATGGAAACCGTCAGTACACATTGAAATTGCAATGAATATTTATAACAAAGCTCAACAAAAAGACATGATTTTGCAGCCCTATGTCACAGAAAAATTCGAAAATTTTGAGATAACTGCAATATCTGTACAAAAACCGCAGCTAGCAGTACTTGACAAGAGATTTGCACTATCAAACTCAGGAAGTTTAATGATCCCGGACACATTCAGGCTACCAGTTGAATGTCCTGATCATCATACTGCAGAAAAACAGTTCCATAACTGTAAAAACCGCATGATTTGTGCTTGCAGTGGCACTAGTCCACCGACAAAGTGTGAATGTCCTCGAGAGCATGTGCTCGATATCAAAAATGACGCTTCAAATCATCTTCCCATACTTATTCCCTTCTACAGGCTTCATAGTGAGGGCGAGGACATACTCCTTACAACGGACGAATCCGAAATCACATTATCCACCAATTCAAAAATGATGCTAGATTCAGCAGAGTTCGTACTGCAACAAGAATGTGAGGTATTCCTTTCAAAACTGGAAGGGTGTACAACTGTCAAGAAGGAGCCCATCTAGAAGTATCATGCCATGCACAAAAATCTGGATAACAGTCATGTGTGGTGATAACACATTCGCTTTAGAATGTGGACCTATCTCGAAGAAATCAAAAGTTATTCTCGATTTTAGTAAGGCAATGATATCGGAAATATGCCAAACAACATGTGAAAACCAGTCCCCAGCTCTTAAGATAGAAGGTACTCTGGTATTTATACCACAAGATAAGTCTCTTTTCGAGATCCATGATCCCGAGACCTGGGAATGGAAAGAAAGCTTCGACTGGTTCAAAGAATTCAGTTTACCAGATTTAACACCGATTATTAATACGATAAAAGCTCATTGGAAGTTTACACTGTCTGCTTCGGTTTCTCAATCGTAGTAGCGATTTTAGCATACGCGTTTGGTCCAATAGTCATAATTTATCTCGTGAAAACCACATTTGTTATAATCCAATCTCTTATCCGCATCGCCCTTGCAACTATCGGGAGCTAACCGAACTATGCCGTCGCTAGTCACGAAAGATAAAAACTACTGTACATAGGCAAACAAAAAAGACCGTACCAAAGATAAGATTCTTGACCTGTCGATAACAAAATCCTTTATAAACCCCCTCCCCACCCAAGTAAGTATAATTCTACTCAACATCATGCTGGACGAAGTCGACCTCTCTATGCAAATCGAGCCGCTGCAGAACGCCATCAATAAATTGGAAAAGAAGATCGAGCAGCTGGGAATGGTTCATCAGCAAGGGATCGAAATGCTCAACTTCAAGCTGCAGTCGTACGAACGGGTCTTCGAGACCCTTCTGCAGCGAACCCAGCCCAAATCCAGCTGCGTTTTCTGCTCGTATGAGGACAACAAGGATGGGCACCCTGTAATGGGTGTAAGGAATGTAAGATATAATAGTGTAGATTAAGGGATAAAGGGATTATCCTAGGTAAGATCTGTTCCGGTATGTACTACGGTCTTGCCAGCCGACCCAACAGTCGAGATGTGTATAGCGATATCGTAGGGAACAACAGCGGCCCAAGGTCAAGCGGGTTAGACATCGGCCGATAAACCCCATCTGTTATCGGACCACCCGCGCGAGACTGTCTAGGAAAACACCGCCTACGGAACGGAATCTAGGAACGGCAGAGGACACCCGATCGTCACCCAGGCCACCCGGCCTGTCCCCTTCTTCCCTGATCTCCTTCTCTGCCTTTGGGGCCCATTGTCTATCTTGTATCCATGTCCTCCTTGTCTCTTAACGGTTAATAAAATATGCTAATACAAATGTTCTGTCATAAATTCGAATTATAGTATAAAAGATTAAGGAAGGGACAAGGCTAACATCCGGCTCAGGGATGGGCGGAATTTCTGTTTTCTGTTTTCTGATTTTCTGGCCATTTTTGACAAATTTTTTCTGTTTTCTGTTTTCTGGGAAAATGGCCAAAAATTGGCCAGAAAACAGAAAATAGAGTTACGAACAAAATGTTATCACAGAAATCTAATGAAAGGAATTTAAAAAGTATTATAGAATAGTGAGCTTCATTCCACAATAGTATTTCTAGAGCATCTTAAATGGAAAGCATGTGGCGTTTTTGGATGTGTTCGTGTAGTAATTGCGCCGCATACTCATGAACTATCACAAAAATTTTTATATTAAAACTTTAAAACTAGTATTCTGAGGGCACTAAATTATGTACTAACTAACCACTTGTCCTAGAGTTACTGTGGGTAGGGTTATTCTTAACCTCCGGTTTAAAAATTGATCACTGTTAGTCGGTCATCCCCAGTATCGCTTTCTGCGGAGCCTTCGTCGAAGCTGCTTTTCTAACTATGAAGATTCCTCCTTGGTGTCACAAATTAGTAAGAGACAGAAAAGTTTTAGTTACCTTCGATTTCGCTGCTGTAATGATACAGTACTGATACACGAAATTTCTCATTTATCACTTATATTATCTGTCGTCCCATTGATCATCGAGTTGTTCAAGCGGGCACCAGCAGCGTCTCAACACGTCCGTGCCACGTGCCAGGGTATCTAAAGAATCCTTTTCGCACGAGGGACACGAAGAGCTCATATTGTTTATTCAGGGCTTTGACGAAGTCCGACCAACGCGTAGGTGGGCATCCTGGTGTTCTCTTGACATCCCGTGGTGTCTAGTCGGTGATGGCTCTCGTCCACTCGGTGTCTGCGGAGCGCATTACGTGGCCCGCCTAATTTTCGACGACTTGGCCTATGCGACAGATTCCCTGGTCTTCGAACGTCGACGAAGCTCGGAAGTCTCGAGGCCTTCTCTCACTTGCGTAAGTCGTATCACTCCGAGCATTGTCCTCTCGATTTCCCGCTACGCGACACTGATCGCTTGTTCATCCTGCTTTCGTAGAGCCCAGGTCTCTGATGCGTCTTTTAAAGCAGGAAGAACAGTGAAGTCGAAAAGGTGGGTACGAAACCCGACGTTCTGCGTCTTCTCCACGACTCTCTTGACAGCTCCTCAAGCCGCTCGCATCCTCCTTCCCAGCTCCGGCGCTAGTTAGTTGGTCATGTTGACTTCACGACCCAGATACACGTATCTGGAGCATTCGAAGATGTTCGTTCCATTGAGTGAGAGTGGGGCGTCAGAAACTTGTCCGTTCCTCATGAACATCGTCTTCGTAAGATGCAGCTGCAGTCCAATGTTCCACATACACGATCGAAGCCAGCAAGCATTTGCTCTGCCTGGCTAGCGCTCGGTGTTAGATGGTGTAGGTGCCGTCTGTCGTCTTTCACTCTCATGTCTTCCCATTCTAGTTGTCGAATAACTTTTGAAGGGTGGCGCAGAAGAGAACCGGGGATATAGTACCCTCTCATCAAACCTATCTGTTCACTTTGGCAACGACGTTGTTGTAGAATGGCGAGATCTTTGTCGTGAATCCACTCTGCAGCTCTCGAAGGACTCTGATGTACACAGTAGGAACGCCCTGAACGAGCAGGACTTCGACGACCGCTTCAGTTTCGACAGAGTCGAATGCCTTCTTCAGGTGAACGTGCAGCGGCAGCTTGCACTCTCGCGACACTTCGATAAGCTTCGTAATGATGTGTATGTGGTCGATCGTACTGAATCCTCTCTGAAATCCTGCTTGTTCGCATGACTGTACTTCATCTAGCGTTCTGCCGATCCTATTCAGGAGGACTCGAGTTAACACCTCATAGACTACGTACATCAGGCAGACCAGGCGATTGTTGCTAATGTCGTGCACTCCTCTGTACAGCAAGGCGGTTCTGCTGGTCTTCCACTGAGATTTAATATGATATATAGATATGAGATGAAATAATAATGTGATAAAGAGGGTATATGCTCGGTCTTCATTATATGGTGTCTACGCATTCAAAAAAACACCTTCACCTAAGATCTGTTGTGCTGACAGCCCCTTCAGTCAAAATCTCGTACTGTACTGTAAGGCACCAAGCCAGTGCACATCATCTTTAGTCGGCTAAGCAGTAACTAGGTGCTGTAAAGAGCATTGGTAAGTTGGCCTGAGAACTTTCAGTTACGCGGAAACTAGACTACTACAAGGAAAGAACAAAAGGAACTAGGAATACAGATTCTAGCGGAGCCAGTAATACTCAACGAATCTCTGCACAGCTTTAGAGTATGTTGCGAGAGTGGGTCTACAAACTCAAGCAATTGAGTTGAAATATGGAAACAGTGATCACTGATTCGTCGTTTTCGGTACTCTAAAAGTTTCTTACTAGTGGGACCATTATCTGATTGAGGCGTTCGCGGTGAAACGGGGCTGATGAGTAATGTTGTGTACTTCACGTGTCGAGATTCCTAGGATCTATCAGTCCAGATTTACAACTTGCTGATTGCAGTAGACTGAAATGTAGTAGACATTTTTATAAACGCTTACAAAATAAAACGCTGGTCTACGACTACATTTCTAGTCATACAAAAGCATTTGCTACCGGAAAAATGAATCTTTGGGTAAAATAATTAGATCGTGTGATAATTTCCAAATTTTCTGTTTTCTGATTTCTGTTTTCTGATTTTCTGGCGTTTTTGGCTTTTCTGTTTTCTGATTTCTGTTTTCTGACGAAAGCGATTTTCTGTTTTCTGTTTTCTGGGAAAATTTTCAAAATTTCCGCCCATCCCTGATCCGGCTTCCTCAGGTGCCGCAACACTACAAATTGGTTCTCCAAACCCTGAGGGAACCGAAGATATTATATGGAGATCCCGGACGAACTTTTAATAATCCGTAAAGTAACATATTATATGGAGGTCCCGGACGAACTTTTAATAATCCGTAAAGTAACATATTATATGGAGGTCCCGCTCGAACTTTTTCATACTCCAGTTCGTAACATTGAAGTCACCTTGTTTACTTTTAAAATTTCAACACTTCTATTTAATTTCCCCCTACTTTTTCATGTTAGGATCGTAGAAACTAATCATTTCTACGACCGAACATTGCAATAAAATAATTACCCCACTTTTGCTTGCTAACTTTGTAAGAACTGACAATTTTTACAGCTTAGCATAGCATCAGCTCTTACTGTAACTCGTTCTGGTAGAAATCACTTAAAAATTTAAAAATTTTAATAGTAACTATTTTTTTCTCTATCTATAACACTTTCTTGTTTACAATATTCCCAAAAGGAGGTTCTTAAATATAAAACCGCATGCATTTTATATTCATACCTCCTTCCCTTCTCTGACGTTCAAATTTCAATAGGAAAATTTTTTCAGATCCATATCATAGTTTGGCCTGACGCTAGGCGTCGTTTTGAAAACTCACCGCCTTATTAATTTTGAATACTCTGAGTCTCTTCTCGGATAAGAAAAGAGAACAACCTAAAATAGCACTCTGTGTCCTCGCTTCGGGTAAGGAAAGGAACACGCTAAAGAAAAAAGAAAAGAAGTGCGCTAGAATTATGAAACAATTCCTGGAACACAGAAGAAACGAACGTACGTACTCATTGCACCACAAATCTTTAAGGTAAGTGCCGGCATTAGAGCGCCAACAAAAATAAAGGGCAAAACACTAAATATGATACTGGGATACATCTGATAAAACACTTCCACTCTCTGTTTTCCTCATATCTCTTCCATTATCCGCAAGGATAGATAGTTTTCTATTCCGCAGTTCTAATAACCTTTAGAGCTAAGTACAAAAGTACCCTCAACACCACCACCAAGGACGTCAGATCGCAACGACCAAATCTACCGACTACAGAGCAACAACCGAAACCCCAACACCAACCGTGACGTTCACCTTTTATTTCTTGTTTTATTTTTATTTTTACGACAGAATTTCACGGTCTCTATTTTTTCCATTAAAACAAAAAAAGAAACAATGAGCTCCCAATCAGAGAAGTCAGAGGAAGAAGTCCTTCTCAATACTTTTACTGCACTAACACTCACCGATGAAATCAAGTCATTACAAAAAGAAGTACGCCTACTGCGAAAATCCGTCACCAAACTAAACATCAAAACCAAGAACCCTCAGCAAACATCTAAGAAAATAAAAGGGGAAAATTTGAACACAAAGTTTCCCCAAACGTCCTATTACTGTGCACACATGAACACCCAGCTGCCACCGTTTGCCACACCTAATTATAGGAAAAGACCCTACTTCACTAATTACAGCGCACCACCGCCATTGTTCCCCGGAAATAGTTACCACACTCCGGTAAAATATTTTAATAACTTCATGACACCACCTCGTAACTACTTTCTCCCTGCTTTTCCTAATCAATACATCCTAAACAATAGGCAACCACACATAAGATTTTTCTCATCCGTACCGTACCCCAAGGTTATTAATACTAACGTCCCATTCCGACCCAAACGGACTACAAGGAAGATAAATAAATCTACAGCGAAACACGGCGACCATTTATAGATAAGTTTATCCGGTTGAAATTAGAACTTCACCGAATAGGTAAAGGATAAAGGATAAAGGACGGCGTTACTCAATCCCTTCTGGGATGCGCCAGCGTATTCTACTTCTACGAGATGTCGTGGAGGCGACATGAATGCGTATTTGGCCATACAATGACTTGCGGTGGCCAGCCGATGAACAAGTCAGCGCTTTATCGTTCCCAGACGAGTCTGGTACCAATTCACCGACCCCGGAGGGATGGCAGGCTTAGTTGGCCTGGGCGGGAAATCCGAACCAGGAACCTGGTATCGGGTGCACGCGACAGTCGCGCCTCCTCCGACTGCGCCACACGCGCCCACCGAATAGGTACCTGATATTATTGCGTAAAAGTGTCTCTATCGTAGCCTTAATTTTGACTAGCCACTGTATGCAAATAATTAGCTATAGCGCGCCCTTACTCGACCTTTTGCACCTGGAAGGATGCATCAGGACAGCAAATGAAAGCGGATCGCCCCACGTCAGCGTAACCTATGCAAATATCACTATTTTGAGTACCTAGTGCTCAAACCTTGTCACCTTTAGGCTGTGCATGTAATTACCCGTTCCGCAAGTTAAATTAAGCGCGCATAGTGCAACAGCGCACCAAAACCAACGACGACAAGCATTGACAGCGATCAATACATTTTGCTAGTACCACTATGGTACAATTACAACTCTTGAAATGCGATGTCATTTTTTCACATTATTACCACCGTTTATGGAAGACTCACTAACTACACATCTGGCTATCCATCACATATAGCACTCAGCATGAAACCGAGCGACAACGTCGTTCCCTTAATAATCAAGCACAGGACGCTTCTTCTGCTCCGTAATTACATCATATAGGCTTTACAAGAGAAATGCAAAACTCTCACTCGTGAAACAATCGAAGAGGAAAACAGCTTTTGTACAAACCAGTCGTTGTTCAAAGTACCAACCTTATACCCCGCCTTGGTTGTTCCAGGATCCCTACACCAAGGGGAAGAATGACGACAAACACCCGAAACTGGTTAGCTGTTTTCCTTGATCCGAACGTTGACTAACGACAAAGGGTGCTGTATTCCTCATCTCAGCCTTATATCACCTCTTTCTGGCGGGAGAAGTCTCTTTTCACACAATATTCCCCATGGTTCCAGCTCAATCTATAGGTAATTCCGCCGATGTGTAAGGTAATGAGAATGCTCCATTAAACAAACCATTCATTAACCAATGATAACGCATCATAGAGACGTACTCATTTTAGAAGTTCATCGCAGTCAAATCCAGGCATTGCTTTTGGAACGTTGTCGAGTATGCGTTCAAACACTCAAATAAGCATTCACTTGCTTCAACTATAAACTGCTTCGTTTTCACTTATGCTTTGCACAACCCTCTTTACCTACTGTTCAATAACCAAATTTTTAATAGAAAATACCCTGATTCTATGCATTTATTATTTATCTCTCGCTTCTAGTAGCAATACACGCGCAGAACCTTCAAAACACCAAATTTTGTTCTATCCATTTACACCTTCCTTCCCTCGAATTTTTTCTTTTCTTTTCCCTTGGAATAAACTCAAAAAAATTCTAATTGAATTTTTTAACATTCCAGTTCTAAATGTTGAAATCTAAAAATTATTTCCAGAAGTCCAGTACTCGTTCCAACCACAACCACTCATTCACCTATACCTCCGCAGCCGACATCAACCACATTGCTGACAACTCAACATCGACACCATCGGATCGCTTCAGCTCTTACCCCGGTCTCCACTTACTTCACCCTGGAAACCTTAGTGTCCCGGGGGCCGGGACTTTTAAACGATGGCGGATGTAATGGGTGTAAGGAATGTAAGACATAATAGTGTGGATTAAGGGATAAAGGGATTATCCTAGGTAAGATCTGTTCCGGTATGTACTACGGTCTTGCCAGCCGACCCAACAGTCGAGATGTGTATAGCGATATCGTAGGGAACAACAGCGGCCCAAGGTCAAGCGGGTTAGACATCGGCCGATAAACCCCATCTGTTATCGGACCACCCGCGCGAGGCTGTCTAGGAAAACACCGCCTACGGAACGGAATCTAGGAACGGCAGAGGACACCCGATCGTCACCCAGGCCACCCGCCCTGCCCCCTTCTTCCCTGATCTCCTTCTCTGCCTTTGGGGCCCATTGTCTATCTTGTATCCATGTCCTCCTTGTCTCTTAACAGTTAATAAAATATATGCGAATACAATTGTTCTGTCATAAATTCGAATTATAGTATAAAAGATTAAGGAAGGGACAAGGCTAATTTCCGGCTTCCTCAGGTGCCGCAACACTACAAATTGGTTCTCCAAACCCTGAGGGAACCGAAGATATTATAACCCGACCGGTCGCTGTTGCCGATTCCTGATGCTGTGGCTCGAGCACTTCAAGCCAACGTCCTTCAGCTCTGTAAATGCTAAATGCTTGCAACAAAAGCACGTTGAGGACTGCGGCTTCAGATGTGCGATATGCGACCAGGGACACAATATGTTATTGTGCTCCACAAGGTCGCAGGCACCTTCATTCAAAAGAAGAAAGGTCGCTAAGTTTAAATTTTTCCCCTTTTTTTGCTGCTTTGATTTTGCTCATAATTCATAAACTTATTATTCCAGAATTAGCCTCGATCGAATTCAACGAGCGACTTCACAACTTTCACCACCACTCATCCTCCTCTTTCCACTACTTCTGCCTGGGAGGCCGCAGTGTCGCAGCCTGAACGATGCGACCGGACTCGCAATTTTTGTTCACCCTAAATTGTCCGGCTCGCCCTCGCTGATAAGAGCGCGAGCACCAATGTCAGACGTTAAACGAGCATCCGCAATAAAAGGTTGCTCCGAACATTGTTGTCCTGCAGAAGAACAGGCAGAAACCACTGAACCACCTACGGTGCACACACAATGCTCTTTCGCGATCTTCGATTTCGAACAATGTTCGAACAGTGTCTTCCTAGATTCGATTTCGAACAATGTTCGAATAATGGTTTTTCGCGAAAGTCGATTTCGAATAATGTTCGAATAATGGTTTTTCGCGAAAGTCGATTTCGAATAATGTTCGAATAATGGTTTTTCGCGAAAGTCGATTTCGAATAATGTTCGAATAATGGTTTTTCGCGAAAGTCGATTCCGAACAATGTTCGAACAGTGTCTTCCTAGATCCGATTTCGAACAATGTTCGAATAATGGTTTTTCGCGAAAGTCGATTTCGAATAATGTTCGAATAATGGTTTTTCGCGAAAGTCGATTTCGAATAATGTTCGAATAATGAGTTTTCGCGAAAGTCGGTTTCGAATAATGTTCGAATAACGGTTTTTCGCGAAAGTCGATTTCGAACAATGTTCGAATAATGGTTTTTCGCGAAAGTCGATTTCGAATAATGTTCGAATAATGGTTTTTCGCGAAAGTCGATTTCGAATAATGTTCGAA
Source organism: Heligmosomoides polygyrus bakeri (assembly GCA_947359475.1). NCBI lineage: Eukaryota > Metazoa > Nematoda > Chromadorea > Rhabditida > Heligmosomidae > Heligmosomoides > Heligmosomoides polygyrus. Next base: position 52,629,156 of record OX375869.1, on the reverse strand, counting down.
TAATGAGTTTTCGCGAAAGTCGGTTTCGAATAATGTTCGAATAATGGTTTTTCGCGAAAGTCGGTTTCGAACAATGTTCGAACAACAGCGATTTACGATTTTCGAGTAATCGAGCGATTAATTGTTCGAAATCGCTCGAACAATTATTCGGCCCGATTAATCGAGCTCAAGTCTATCTCGCACCCAACTTGCACCCACGTGGCCTCAACGGGAGAGTTATAGGCAGTGCGTTCATGAGTGAGAGGCCTGTCGGTTAGCCAGAAGTCGAGGTACATGTTGTGTGTGAGAAGCGGCAGACGCTAAAGACACGAGCGGGATGCATGTGAGGCGCGAGAGGGTGCGAGACATGGCTGCAGAAAACCCGCGCGCCGCGTTGGCACCTTGCCCATGGACCAGCTCTCCGGTAACGAGCCCTGCACACTCAGGGGGAGTGCGCAGCAGGCTAGGGAGGGGACTCCAGGGTGTGGCGCATCAAAGCTGCTCGTGCGAAATCTGCTCCCGTCGCTCAGGGGGAGTACGCAGCTGGCTCTTCGAGCGGCGAAGCGCATACGGCTAGAAAATGCGCAAAAACGCCCCAAAATTGTGTAGTCGTCGAAACCCCTCAGCTCTCAGATAGCCAGTTGAAATGCAAGAATGTCACAACGTAGGAGAACCGAACCCGACCTCCTTCGCATGAAGCAAGGCCACTATCCACTGCACCACGATCCGCTTGCCGGGTGTGCCACCGCGGGCGCACAAGGGATTAATCGAATGTGACCGTGGACGCCGACGCGACCGCATGCGGCTGCGCGGATGAAGATAAGCTGCGACCTTTTTTTCGCGACATATAGTATACAAGTGTAATACACAAATGTAGACTCACCTCACGAAACTTATCACGGAACTGTAAGCAACCCTTGACGCCAGCTGGGTGTTTACCATACCCCAGAAATCTCAAATATCATTTTAGCCAGTGCCTCAAATCAACGAACTGACCTTTTCGCAAACATGGGTAAACGTTAATAGGCGTCGCTTACAAAAACAAAGCAAATGCACACGCTTTATTACAGCAAATATCACAGTAATTAAAACAGCAACCAGATCGACTATAGAAGACTGCACGCAATCTTGACCACAGGTACTAAAAACCACACGCGAACAACAATAACACAGCGTGCTCCGCCCGAATAAAAGTGAAGTTTTCGAGGCAGCGTTCAGTGGTCTGCTCTCGAAACAGGCAAATATGGACGGCAACCGAAAAGATGATCAGAAAATGATAAATCGTCCAATGAGCAGCATTACTCCAAAGATTCCTAATGACACTGCCACTTTGAAGAACGTTGACCTGAAGCAAAACATGAAAGTGAAGGAAAGACAACTGGTGTAGAGGCTGGAGCAGCCGTGATGAGTGAAAATTGCGGCGGAGTGCGTCGGGAAGATTTATTCGAGAAATAACTTCGCCCCGGGCCTTTGAGTGAAGCTCGCTGAACCCAGGTCGCTTGCCACCATGGACATATTAAGTTCAATTCATGTAGCTCGCATGATGTACCGGCGCCCCAGATCAGAGCTTCACCACCAAGGTGTTAAAGCAGCTACTGCAGAACTCACCTCCTGTTTAATGCTCTTGCGTCTTCTCTGTACTTCTTGCTCATTCCCGATAAATCCGATGCTTTCGCTTCAAGGACTGTAACGGAAAGCATCAACGTTTCGAAGCATTGAACCTTAGCCTGTCAAAACCTTACTATTCAGTGCTTCACCACGATGGATCACATCCTCTATGTTGCTCACCATGATTCGGGCGACATCTTGCAGCTCACTAGAGACCGCCGTCATGGCATACCTTAACGGACAGTCACGACGTAACCATCCTCAGAAAACGACACAAGCTCTTTTACATTTCAAGACATTTGCGGCCCCGCCCGTTGGTCGTCAACGGAACTCATGAACTATGTGACATTCCCTCCCAGATTTCCGCGTTTTAGCCCAAGCGAAAGCGGTCTTGACCGTCAGTCATCCATGAAGCTCCCAAATCCGGACTCATGCTCTCCATTCCGTGAGTCTAACCAGGCTGAGAGTTCCCCCCTCCCATTAGCCTTATACGATAATGGCATCGTGATCATCCTGGCTGTTGAACAGTCAGCCACCACTAACCTGTTCCTATCGACATACTTCTTCTTTGCTTGTTGTATGTATTGGTCTGAAAAGGAAAACCTTCACTGTTACATCGGTAACCAATTCGAGAAAAATAATGCTCACCAAACTCTAGGAAATGGTAAGGTCGCACGACTTGGTCAATCCTAGTGGCGTTCTGATTCAAGAATTCTTGAGAGACGTCTTCCAGATATGCAAAAGCAAGTTTACGAGGGAACGAATGCTGGCATAAACACAAGCAGCAGATCGACTGCTTGATGACGTAGCTGAATAAGTAAATTCTCTCTTAACTCGTCAGGTGTACTGACAATAAGATATCAGCGTTTCTAATTTTTCCCCCTGCTAAGGGAGTGGAACAGCACAGAAACCGTATCTATGGGAGTGTTCTACGACCAAGCACACCAGCCCACCTGGTACTGAATTCTTTTCTGTAAACAGACTGTTCCGTGCACTGATTCAGGACATTGCAATGTTTATTTGAATGAGAGTCTAAACTCTGTTTACCTGAAGTTTCGCAGTGGATGGCGGTTGTGTTTTTTTTTCACACCAGGGGCAAAATTATAGGTCCCCACCTGATTTATCCAATACTATCCAGAGAACCCGTGCAAAGGCTCAACACCACCGCGTTCCTCACCAGCGAAAACCACAATATGAGTATCCTTGGCAGGAAATCAGATCCGTGCAAGATACCATTAATTTTTATTGAAATGTATAAAAAGGAAACCGGTGCAAAGTCATAGGTCCACATGGGATTTCTCCGCCCTCAAGGTTTTCCCGCGCAAATTTAGGCATTATTTATTTATTTCATACACTCTACAAAGGGTGCGCTCAAACGAAAAGCACGGTCAATCACGATCAGGGAATGAGACTGCGGTTCCAAGGAATAGAAACACGTCCTTTACGCACCCTTAGTGTGTTGAACCAGAGACACTGGAATTTCCCAAACGCTGTCAGCCGTACTGCAAGTGACCATATCCTAGCAATATCCACACCAGTTAGCAATGGTGCCTGTAAATGATCTTACCAGAGCTTCGGGACACGGTTATGCCAACCTCCCATGTGGAACCGACAAGATGGACAGAACTAGCGGAAAGGGTGCAAGATTGCAGACAACTTAACAGCTTAATTGAAAAAAGTGCTTCCTCTACTAGTGCATAGATGATACCATAAAGGGGTAATTTAACTCTACATGAACCGGTAAGAAACGGACGAACACTCAAGAAGTGCCAGTCTATAAGACGCTAACTAAGGAAACATGATTAAACTATTAATAACAAAAATACAGTAATCTGGTCAAAAACGTAGCGGGAAGCATAATTTCTATCGTCTGCTAAAATGCCCAGGAGCGCCACGTTTTCTACTTACAAGCAGGCTCAAGTTGATGCTCTTTGCGCGGCCGGTCTTTCAATCAGGAAAACAGCGGCTCAACTAGGCGGTCTCACAACTGCATTAACCGCCACCTCCAGGACACGTAAGTCTGCTAAGAAAAAACTATGGCTGGTTGTCCAAGAAAATTATCCAGAAGGGATGAGATCGTCTGTTTCGGCTGGCTCCCAACAGCATCCAGTGCACGAACGAGCAACGACGTCATCTAGAAGCATCGAAATGGACCATTCTAGGCAGCCTGAACCACAGTCCGCATATTGTTCATCAACATATGAAGCGAGCCTCTTGTTGCCGGTGCGCCATAACGCTGCCAGGCCCGAGTTCGTTCATGCACACATGAGAACGAATGGAAAAGGGTGAGAAGCAGCTAGCTTGGAATGCAAGAAAAGTACATTATTGGGCACTATTGTACTTTACGGACTCCAGAGGACGAGGAGGAGTCGAAATTTTTTTTCGCCCAAACTTCGACCAGGGGGGTTATTTGGGGTGCTGATCACGAATCTGACTCCGTTCTTCGTTTTACTCTGGAGTACTGTAGGTTACGGTAGGTACTGGTGACTAAGCCTGTCGGGCTCGTCGGGGTCAGTCATAATCACCGATTTCGCCCAAACTTCACCTAGGGGGGGGGGGGTATTTGGGGTGCTGATCACGAATCTGACATTTGTTTTTCGTTTCACGCTGGAGTAGTAGGTTATGGTAGGTAGCGGTGACTAAGGCTGTCGAGGTCATAATCACCGATTTCGCCCAAACTTCGCCTAGGGGGGTTATTTGGGGTGCTAATATGACAAAATAAAATAAAATAAAATATGACATCCATTTTTCGTTTTAGGTTACGGTAGGTGCGGGTGACTAAAGCTGCCAAGGTCATGGTCACCGATTGCGAGCAATCCCATCCTTTTAAGCCATTCCTGGAAATCGGCTGCGTCCATGCTTATATTGTCAAAGACGTCCTTCATCTTGAAGTCGCACAGTTCTTCCTGGCGGCGGTTGTGGAACAGTGGCTGGAGGACCATGATGCTTAGATTGCTATCTCTCGATTAAGCCTTCGCCTATCGAAGAGTTCCTGCAAAAATGGTTTCCCGCTGCTTTGCGAATTTTCAAGCGACCGCTGCGGGACCGCTTGCATGCTATGCTCACCCGTAGCACCATAGATAACCCCTATAGCCGAAGTTTGGGTGAAATCGGTGACCATGACCTTAATCACCCGTACCTACCGTAACCTACCGTACTCCAGCGTAAAACAAAAAACGGATGTCAGATTCGTGATCAGCGCCCCAAATAACGCCCCTAGGTGAAGTTTGGGCAAAATCGGTGACCATGACCTTAATCACCCGTACCTACCGTAACCTACCGTACTCCAGCGTAAAACAAAAAACGGATGTCAGATTCGTGATCAGCACCCCAAATAACCCACCTAGGCCAAGTTTGGGCGAAAATTTTTTTTCGACCTCTCCTCGTCCTGTGGAGTCCGTGAAGTACAATAGTGCCCATTATTGACCTTAAGGTTGTATTTTTCGACGGAAAGAAGTGGAACCTTGACGGGCCTGACGGATATAGACACTACTCGAGGGTCTTAAAGAGAGATGAACGAGTGCGAGGCGTTCTCCAGGCGCGACTTTGGCGGTGGAAGTCTCACGGTTTGGGCTTTCCTTTCTGGAAACAGATCTGTTGCATTGGAGTTATTCTCGTGTAAGACGAACGGAGGTTGGTCCACGAATCCCTCCCCCCCCCCCCCCCCCCCCCGTTTTTTCAGCAATTCATTGCGGATTTCGCCGGCGGTCTCTTGCATAGCGCTACACAGCTTTCGAAAGAGGATGATTTGCCATATAAGAACATTTACTGCATTCCTTTCTTATCATGAATTTTGTCGAATTTTAGGTCGTTAAAGCGAAAAGTGAAAAGGTGAAAAGTGGCGGTCTGCGGCAGTTGCTCCTCCCCGCCTAGGTTTGGAATTTTTGCGCAGCTTTTCATAGCATTTGGAAGACAATGCTCTGTACTACAAGAATACGTGTTGGTCCTATTTGCTCCTTTACTCCTTATTGTCCTTTATTGATTTTTAGGTGATCAAACTGAGTCGTCCGAAGAAGATTTATGTTTATCGGCATCTCCTTCTCTGTGGTAGGACTTTTTTGCTTGTTGTTATACGTCGTTCGGAATAGAATGCCTTGATCTATATGAAGTTGTATCTCGTTTATTGGCTCATGCTGATTTCTGTCGAATATCAACAAAATGCCAAAAAGAGGAAAATCATCTTCATCAACAACTCCTTCTCCTTGTTCAGTCTGCCCTGCTCAGTTTTATATGACACTCGAAAGTGCATGTTTTGTTCTACCAGAATATATTATTTGTTCTTCGGCCATTCAAATTTTTGCTAATTTTCAGGTCATCAAAATGGAGTGTCAGGTCGACAAGGATTAGCAATTCCGGCACCTTCTTTTCTTTGCTTTCAACCAGGGTTCTAGTGCTGCTAATGCTGCCAGAGAGACAGTGCTTCATACTGACATACGAACTCCACTTTTCATCGCCAGTTTCAATTCTGTGCAAAGACCGTTGAATATGTCCGTGTGATGAATGATGACGCGCAAGCAGGCCGGCAGGCACAATGAATTGTTTAAAAAAACGGCGGGGACTTATGGGCCAACCTAATAGATTGCTCAAAGGTTATTTGCTGCCACATTTGAGTAGATTTCGTGGGTATAAACTCTTTTTTTCAGTAAGATAATACAACCACACATGTATCACAGTCCACTACAGATTAGTTTAGTGCTTGTTGAGTCGAACCTCTGGAGTGGAAAATGGAACCACTTACTTTCTGTTTCTGTTATGAAGAACTCCATACTTAAGTACGGGCTAGAGCAGAGCAAACTGTTATCGATGGCCTTATCAATAGTATGCCAAATAGAATTTTCGAGGGTGTTTACAACAAAGATCATGTAACAAGTTATTGGTCGTACTTTGTCTGTTACTATGTACTGAATTAGATTTTTATGAGGTTGGCCTATAATTTTGCACCGGCCTACTTCTTGCATTTATCAATGAAAGGTCATGGTGTCCTGCGCTGATCAGGCATCCTGCTTAGGATTCTCACATGAAGCTTTTCGCTGACTAGGAGCACGATGGTGACGTTATAAAACATTTCCAAAAACAGATCCCAGACTCGTGATAAGCATCCCAAATAACCCCGTAAGGCATCCCAAATAACCCCCTGGAGTATGCACTGGAGGGTTCAGAGCATACAAGCCTAAGGTGAAACGTTTCAGCATGAGACAGCTGGAGTTGCCATTCATCGGCCCAGTGGGCGAGCCGTCCTTTTGCCAACTGTAGGAGCTCCATATCTTTGCCGTTTTCTATTTGCTTATCGATTTTTATTCCATCCGCATACTGGTTGCAGGATACATCGTTTGTTTCGAACAGGTTTTGGATATCCCACATAAATGTTAAACAATACAGGTGACAAAACACCGCCTTGAGGTGCTCTGCTAATTACAGGCTTAGCTATTGAAAATGTACTATTATCACGCACTTGGAAGGTTCTACTGTTAAGGAAGTTTTGAATCCAGTTCACTACGTTTTTATGAAAGCCAAGGAAACTGATTTTATGCATGAGTTTGGAGTGACTAACGCTATCAAAAGGGATCAGTCACTAGCCAGATCGATTCGTTTGGAATTCTAAACTCTACGCCACCTCTGCGTGCACAAGGAAAGGTCAGGCACACTTGCTTCCTACAATGTTTTCGCGAACAATGATAGCTCAATGTCCTGTGCTCACCGAATTCTGTTGAGATGAAGGGTATAGCTAGCCAGAGTTTGTCCGATATTTATGACCTTATAGGACAGATCTTTCGAGAAACTGTGACAGGAAGACCGCCTGCTATTGATCACAATTCCGGAGTTAGGTCCCATGTTCTAGAGATGCAATGAAAATAACAACCCATGCTAGCAAAACCGCTCCTTTACAACAAACAGAGTAAACGTGACAAACCTTAACGGCTATGGGAACCAAGACAATGAATGATATTATTGAAACAACCTACTGGAACATGTAAGGCCCACTCTCTATCGACTGCATCTGCGGAGCATTGTTAAGCCGTTTGAAAAGCATTTTAGCTTGGTTCGAATACTTGACAAGGTTGGTGTCGCTCTAAATCAACAAGTCATCCAGATGGTAATGCAACATCGGATCTGTCCTAGTCGGAGGTAAAGGGCTTATGGCGTTTTGCCTTCTTATTCCTCCGTTAAATTTGTCCGGCAGTAGCAGCAGTCCTGTGAACAAGACGCTCTTACTAGGGTACCACGTTTTCAAAACGGTTACCGTAACAACAATGGTTACGGGACCATCACGCATCTGGTTCAGCGCTGGCGCTATGGCAACTGCACAGTAATCAACAATATAGCTAGACGGAATGAAGATGTTTTATACTGTTTGAGGTCTTAGATAGAGCATCTTGGGAAGAATTACTACTCGGCGGCTCTCTAATGATGGACTGCAAGAGTGTCCACGCTGTATCATAAAAACCCACTATGGTGTGTTCAACGGCATGTTAGGTGAGACACATCGTCATAACACTTTACTGCAATAATGTGTCCGAATTCTGTAACCCATAGGAGCGAAGCAATATGGCTAGATGGCCACCCATAGGATAGGTCTGCCTCGAATCAGTCATTTTCACCTTGAACGTGTACTAGGTCGTTGAGCATGCTCCCATATCGATCGCGCGGCGCAATGGGATCGATATGGGAGCACATCATTAGGCCTCGCTCGGGGTGAGTGATGGTATAACAAAGATCTAAGATGTTCAAACAATATACCCAACACCTGTATGGTTAGATCTTGTATTACATTCCTGAAAAATAAAACGCATCTTCTGTGTCCTTGGAACTATCCATGATTGCGGAAGCGCCCCATTTACATTACGCCAGCTCTCCAGAAATAAACTAATGTCTCTTCCCAGTAGAAAAACTATGCTCGGCAGATCTAGCAAAGGGAAAGAAACTGCTTCAATGACTGTTTTAACGTCTACTGAAGAAACCGTTGCTGCACCGTGTTGAGAACTTCTCTATGCGTAAACAGCAGAATTAAGAATGATTGTCCGAAAGGAATGCTTTGCAAAAACATGATCAGCTGATTCTGTATCATTTGCTGTTCGTTTCCTTACAAAGGAGTAAGATATTTGACCTGCTTTCTTAGCGGTCCAAATCCGTACGCAACTCCTTTTTTATCATTTAGACAGTCAGCTGCTTGTAGGGTAAGTCGGCATGGCTTCTGCATAATCCAGAAACGTCGCGAAGATTGTTCCTAGGTGATACTACTTGAGCACTCTTAAGAGCTCTGTAGAACCGTCAAATAGCAATAGCAATAGCACTTCCTCACAAAATTCCCCATCCAGAACCTCCGCAAAGAGTATGAAATCCCTCGTTCCCGTAGTTCCATTATTAGTTACCGTGGAGTTAGCATGATGCCAGCGCTGCATCAGAGACGTGATGGTCCCGCAACGATTGTTGTTACGGTAACCGTTTTGAAAAGTGGTACCCTAGTAAGAACGTCTTGTGTCATGTGATAGGACGGCTCCTATGCAGTTTAGGGCCTCTTCGTAGTACGCGGCGGGAGCGACAGCGTAGCTCGTGCAATGCACGAATCGATTGGTGCCGATTGATCACCCAGCAAAAATCGATGGCTCTGACTTGTCCGGGCGACCACTCGCTCGCGCCGCTCCCTTTGCGGACTATGAGCAGGCCCTCAGGTAGTGTAGTGGTGCACCTAAAGATGACGGACGCAACTGCCACCTCCCAACTGGGACAGACCCGAAGAATTTACACAGCAATCTATGATCTACAGCCAATCGGAATCACTTACTCCATCGCTTCCTTCGATCGACGTCGCCAATATGAGGCCGTCCTTAACTCTAGCTATCAGAGTGAGCTCCATATGGAGCCTCTGAAAAGTTCGACCTTGCTGATTGCAGTAAGAAGAAGCACTTTTAACAACGCTCTGTCGTCGTGGACGTGCACCATGAAAAGAGCATTAGAGGATCCGTGCAGACGACCGCTTACGAGGAAGCGAGACACATGGCGGACAACGACGCTGTTGGATGTCGCCGCCGGACAACTCCCCTCAACGCCGGCAGGAAACTCGCGTCTGGCCAGACACTCTCCTTCTCTGACTCCTGTGCTGTCGCACTCATTACTCGCAAATGACCTCTCCGTGTGGATTCTCCTATTGGAGAGTGTCCCCCCTAGACGGGGCGAGTTGCCCGTCTTCTGGTGCGTGGAAGTCTGTGCGGAAGTGCGTGTTGCGGACTTTTGCAGGCGTATTGGGCAGCTCGGTAGCTCTCCAGGCAACTCACTACAGCGACTCGAGAGCTGTTCCTCATCCATCTCCGCACTTGGCAGGTTGTTCGTTCTAAATGAAGCAGACGCCGTGAACAGTGAGTCTGGCGGTACTATTTCATGCAAGCTGAGCACTTCGTCCCCGCAAACGCTGTGATTTTCCAGCGTTCCATGGAGTTTTCGACGTTTATTTCCTCAGGGATGAGCTCATGCAACTCAGGTAAAATCATATATTAACTTTAACGAATAACTTACGGGTTTGGGTCACATCCTCCTACACATGGGTATTTTCAAGATATACAACCTACGATAGGCTAGAATGTTTCACTTTTCTAGCAACAGCAATCCCCACATTGGAATTCCGCTAGAATAGTGAACTCTATCAATAAAAAAGGTCACAGAAACTCACCATCATGAGGGTGCAAACTCTCTCCTCCACCTAACCCCTATTGCGTCCTCTAAAGTATAGACCAAAATACGAGCATTCCTTGCTGCTGCAATTGTTCCTTCAGTAGAAAGAAAGTATTATTTCAGAGCAGACGGGCATGAATTTCAACTACGGTCCTCAAGCGATGGCGAGTACACAACCTACGCCTTTATCTCAAATAAATGCTACTCCTCCTCCAGCTGTTCCATCAATATTCGGTGGTCAACGGCCGCTCGAGCCTACGCCAGTGTTTACGTTCAGCTCTATGATGAATGCGTAAGCTCTCACAAAAATATTGTTACAGTTGTAAATGAAATGCTTTCCAGAATTTTCAAACTGACGTTGAATCTTCTTTATACTCAACGGGCAGGTTTGGCCTACATAAAGAAGCGACAAGGTGAACGCACACCTCCCCTTTTGCGCAGATTTCTTCCTCATATTTAAATTGCCCGTTTCACTGGTCGTTCGGCCACAGCATCGCTACCATTGGTTTCGATGTCTTGCTATTGTCACCCAGGACGTTATTGTCATTCGAACTTGGTGACGTTAACGAGAAAGTTGATTCGTTTTCGACTGAAACGCTTGTTAGTTCAGCCGTTCGGCGAAAGTGTAGGCCAATTTGTTAAAGGTATCCCACGAAGCCACTTGACGTCCTTCGGGAACCCATTCCACTTCTTTGTTCGTCCATCGGTCGCGTTGTGTACTCATGGTTTAAAATTCCATCGGCACTGACCCCTCCACACGTATTCCGCGCGCTCATAAAGGCTTCCAAAGCAGGAGCTGTGAAGACTGGCTTGGTTTTGACCTCCTCGGTCGTAGTTCAGGAGTATCGCTCTAGCGCTCTGTGCCGTGATATGAATGAAGCGTCCGAATCATATGCCTGAACGGGGAGAGCTGGTCATAGAGGAAGATTCCCTGCCCTTCAATTTGTAGAATAGTATGTTTCCTGTTAGCCTGGAGGTTAAATCAAATGAGCAGGTGTCCTCAATGTTTTCCTTGGAGTGACTGCGGGATGCCGTTAGGAGCGCTGAGCGACTCGCTTCATAGGAAGTTGTTGACAAATATGCTGTCTGCATTGTTGTACCATAAAGGCGCCAGAGGGCGCGTGGAGCGCAGCCAGAGGGTGCGTGACTGTCGCGTTTACCCGATACCAGGTTCTTGGTTCGAATTTCCCTACCACGCTAACCAAGAACCTCATCCCTCATGGGTCGGTGAGTGGGTACCAGACTTGTCTGGGAAGGATAAAGAACTGACCTGTTCATTGTCTGACCACCGCAAGTCATTACATAGATCAAATACGCATTCGAATCGCCTCAGTGACATCCCGTAGAAGTAGAAAGCGTTGTGCATTCCAAAAGGGCACTAACGCCGTCCTTTATCCTTTGTACTTTAACTTTTCGACCTCGAATTTTTCAGTGACGTTGAAGTGGCATCGCATATCCGTTTTCTGCTGCTATCTTTAAAGCTCTTAGCAGCACTCTCACCATCTTCATAGCTCTGTCGTTCTGAAAATGTTTCCCAGTACAGCACGCCTCGCGACAACGGATTACAGACATGTCGTCAAGCAAGATGTCGTTGGAACTCGCCACTCAAGAGAGCCGCACTTCTTCTTCTTCTTCTTCTTCTTCTTCTTCTTCTTCTTCTTCTTCTTCTTCTTCTTCTTCTTCTTCTTCTTCTTCTTCTTCTTCTTCTTCTTCTTCTTCTTCTTCTTCCTCTTCAGCGTTTGTCCCGCTTCATGGCGGGGTCCGCTTTTCTGGTCCCATGTCGCCATCTTTCCTGATCCCATGCTAGATCAGGGTGGACACCAGCTACTTTAAAGTCCTTTTGTAACGTATCAGCCCAGCGCGCTTCGGGCGCCCTCTAGGCCGCTTTCCAGATATAAGGAGCCTGCTAGGAGCTTTCTATAAGGAGCCTGCTTCCGTTCCAGACGTCGATGTGAAGTTGAGAATTTTGACATCAAATGTGCTGGCCGTTTTGAGAAATCACGAGCAGCACCGCAGAAACAACTTGACATCCGATCAATGGAGGGGGTTCCAGGAATTACGTGAATTGAGATCGAATGGCACAATCCGTATCTCTGTGAGTGATAAGGGAGGGGAGTTCGTGGTTATGCCACAAGCTTTGGATCGCGAAATAACAGAACTCCATTTGCGGGATTCATCGGTTTACAGACACGCCAGTGCGAATGAGTCTTGGTCACAATGCCGGCGCCTCAATAACATTTGGATGACGTTAGGTGCCTCAGCAAGGATTGACAGGAAACTCCTAAGTAGACTCAGACTGGACAACCCAACTTGTCCAGTTTTCTATAGCCTCCTTAAGACCCATAAACTTGCGCCACAAGATATGTCGTCGATGTCGCCGGATACTTTCAAAATAAGACCTATAATAAGTTGTGTGGGTGGACCAACCGATCGCATATCTTGGTTTCTCAACAGAATCGTGAGCCAGTTGTTGACTATGGTTCCCTCGCACCTGACTAATACGAGGCTATTCCTTGACTACCTACACAGCAGACATCTTGAACAAGAATGTGTGGTCGAGTCCTTTGATGTGACCTCGCTCTACACAAACGTCCAAAACGATGATGCTCTTCAAGCGCTGTCAGAAATGCTTGATCAACATCAGAATAATATTAACAGCTTTGGACTTAGCAAGGTGTGCATCATGACTCTAATCAAGGAGTGCTTAAATTGCAATATTTTTAAATGGTCAAGTCGATACTTTTCACAAGTAAGAGGTCTAGCCATGGGCCAGCGACTTGCTCCGGTTCTTGCCGTTTGCTTTATGAGCAAAATAGAGCAACCGGTTCTAGCACGTCTTCCCTTGATGTATTGTAGATACATTGATGACTGTTTTATCATAACATCAACACAGTCCGAAATGGACGAGTGTTTCAATTTACTCAATCATCAATCCCAATACATTAAGGTTACGAGAGAAACTCCAAAGAACGGTTGGCTGCCGTACTTGAACACGCAAATTAAAGTGTCTGGTGGAATCGTCAAGGTGAGGTGGTACCGTAAAGAAAGCTCTAAGAATATATTGGTTCATGCGGCTTCTGCACATCCTAGAGCTGTTAAGCGCGCAGTTGTAAGCAACATGTTCAGAACTGCGCACAATGTGTGCACAGGCCCCGAAGAGCGACACGAGTCATTACGGTTGGCTTCGAAAATTGCTCTCCAAAATGGCTATGCGGTACCACAGCACCACAGAGGACTCCGCTCTGTGCATCTTAATCTACCACGCCGAGATAGGGTACCCCTTTGTCTTCCCTTTATTTCTGACACTGTCACTTCCGCCATACAACGGAGCATAGCTCGGGCTCAGCTAGAAGACGATGTTGTTCTTGTTAACATCCCGAATGACAACATCAAGCGGCAGCTAGTCCGAAATAGGCTCTACGATAGGGAGTGCATATCAGAGGGCTGTGTTGTATGCCCCTACAATAAGTTAGGAGACTGTGCCAAAGTTGGTGTAGTCTATCAACTTGAATGCGTGGCATGCAACCAAATATACATTGGGGAAACTGGGAGGGTACTGGCTGTTCGCTTGAAAGAACACTTATCAGGTAAAAGGCGCGGTATTTTGACTAGTCCACTGGGCAAGCACAGAGTGGAGGGACATAGGGGAGCGGACTTTGACGTGAAGTGCACGATTCTAACGTATGAGGCTGACATCTCGTCTAGAAAAGCGTTGGAAGCGTTCTGGATTTTTGCAAGAAATCCAACGCTTAACAGCCGAAATGAGTGTCCCTCGATCACTAGTGACTTCTTACCATTCATTCCGCATTGTGAACTATAGAACGACCGGTGGTGACATGCGTGTCCTTATGAATGACTCTGGTATACTCAGCATAGCCAGATCGGAGTGACACAGTATGTCTCATTCGGCAACTAACAACCGCGGTAGCGACGTCGCTCCGCGTGAACGGTGGATCAGCGGGTGAGTTTAGTTCTCATACGTTGGGTTTTTTTCGTTTTGTACCTAGGACGATGTCTGAAAGACAGGGAGGAGGAGGCGCTTGGTCGGGTAAGTTACAAATATAAAGTCTTGAACCACTTTTAGGCCTCTGAAGACGACGAAAAGGTCGAAACGTTAGGCCGCTCAATAAATTGGACCACCTCAACCTCGTTCGGCACAGAAGCATTAGCACGTTAAAAATCATGCCGAGGTTTTACGAAGAGAGAACATGGAGAATGCTTTCCAGATACTTCAAAGTTGAGGCCTATCTTACGGACGCTGTCTTCCTTTCCACGCAGAACGTGGCTGTACCATCGTAAGCGAGCTTCTCGCATCTTGTCAGCTATTGGCTCGACACCGAACTTCTGCAGAATAGCTTCGTTTCGGATGCGGTCCGGGCGCGTGCCTCCAGTCATCCAGCGCAGCATCTTCGTTTCCATTACGCTGAGGCGACTTTCCGTTTCCTTTGTCGTAGGCCAACACTCAGCTCCGTACATGGCTACCGGCCGGACGACGGTTTTATAGATCTTTGACTTTAAGCGCTCTGGCATCTTCTTGTCGAAGAGTACTCCAGTCAACGAGCGCCACTTCGACCAAGCTGCACTCACGCGTGAGTTCACTTCAACCATCAGGCTGCCATCAGAGGCTATTGCTGATCCCAAGTATTTAAACACCGAAGTGTGTGCAAGCTCAGTACCGTTAATCTTAGTGGAGCCGGACTCATTTAGGTTAGTCGTGAAATACTCGGTCTTCTTGACGTTCAATTTGAGTCCGAACATCGCCAGGCGGTCGCACCAAGCTTGCACCTCTCGCTCGAGTTCACCTTTGTCTTCGCAGGCGAGCGTCACGTCATCAGCATATGGCAACGTCCAAGGGACGGGCTTCTGAAGATCTCGCGTAATGGCATCCATTACGACAACAAAGAGGAGTGGGGAAAGCGCAGGTTCTTGGTGCACCCCAACAGAGATAGGAAATCTTTGGACAAGAGTATAGCATTCGCACCTACTCTACAAGTTCTTCGGAAACACCGTGCTGTCGTAGGGCGTGCCATATAACCTCACGCGGTACGCGATCGAAGGCCTCCAAGTCGAGAAAGGCAAGATGCACCGGCGTCTGTTTCTCTACCAGAAGACGGGCGGCATGTATGGCATCGATAGTGCCACAACCAGCCACGAAGCCGCACTGATTGCTGGAAAGCTTGACGATTTCGCGAATTCGGCTATCGAGGATTCGCTCGAAGATCTTCATGCTGTGCGAAAGCAACCGAATCGGACGGTAATTTGAGCAGTCTGCAGGGCTGCCCTTCTTCTTCCAAATCGGGATCGTCGTACTTTCCTGCCAAACATCAGGCACCTTCTTCTCCGCTACAACCTGGTTGAAAAACTTGGCCGACCACTCAGCAGAGTACTAGAACTTCGACTTCCTTAAATCAGCTGGCAAGTCATTGCGACCAGTCGCCTTGTCCGCTCTCATCATCCTCAGGGCCGCGTCAGTTCCCTCCACAGTGATTTTGTGGACGGGACCGTGGATAGGAGCCACAGAAGGGACGGCCGGGTGAGGGAACTCTTCAGTCGAAATTCCCTCGAACTAATCGCACCATCGCTTCAATGCCTTTTTCGTCTGTCAGAAGATGGCCGTTCTCATCATTGATGCCAAAGAACTTCTCTATATCCTCGGACCGGCGATAACGGTTTTTCGCAAGTCGGTACAAATACCGCTCATCATCGCGCGAATCGAGCTTTTCGTAGACATCATTGTAATAAGCGGCCTTTGCAACGGCCAGAGCCTTCTTGGCAGCTTTTTTCGCTTCGTGGTACTTTTTCCAGTTATTGGCGGTCTTGTCGCCGAGAAACACATGACAAAGCGCTTTCTTCTCTCGAACTGTTGCTTTCACGTCGTCTGTCTACAGCCATGCCTGATCGTCGACCTTGCGTCGTCCAGGCTTCGTAATGCCGAGTTTCGACTGTGCAGCTTAACGAATCGCATCGGTCGCCTTCATCCAAGTTTCGTTCACAGTCGTGACTGTCGGTAACCGTACGCGAGAAATCACAGCTGCTTTACTTTCTCATTCACCACCACTTGATTCTTGCTGCACCGCATCGCTTAATCTGCTGCAGCCTCGAAGGGGCGATCTTCAAAGTACAGATCAGCGGACGATGCTGTGGGGCGACCGTTTCATACGGCATGATCCTCGCGTCTGTGATGAGATTTCGGTCACGATCTCTCACAAGGACGAAGTCTATCTGCGTCTTGGTGTCCCCTATAGAACGAGATAAGGTGGGAGTTGCGTTTACGAAACACGATGTTCATTATGGTGAGGTTATGCTAATCCGCATATTCAAGGATACGCTCACCATGTGTGACGCAACTCATAGCCGAATCCACCATGACAGCTGTGCCCGTCTTTCGTAGCTCCTACGTGCCCATTAAGGTCACCAGCGACAATGATGACGCCCTTCGGCGGTACCTCTGCTGTCTTCTCATCAAGCAAGCTCCAAAACTCATCCGTGACTTGATCGGAACAGCTAGTCTGCGGAGCATACGCTGAAAAGAAGTGGAAGAGTCGCTCCTTAGCGGCGACAACGATCTTCACCAATCGATCGCCAAGCGCTCGACGCTTACAATCGAGTCTCGGAAACGCTCGGAGACGATTATGCGATCAGGAGAGCCGCACTGGCAACATGAATTTGGTGGTGCTGTGCTAGAGGTTGTGCTTCACGAACAATACATAGAGGGTTCGACTCTTGACCTACGTCACACTTTTTCGAACTCCTGCTCTAGTACCGAGTTTCCATAGCGAATCGACTGGACATCTTTTGGGCGTTTGCCGCGTTACGATTTTTTTTACTGCTCTCTTCTTTGTCTTCATCTGGTGATGCATCATCAATATCTCGAATCTGTAATGCACAAAAATTCATGGAATACTTCTGGAAGATCTTCAGTATAAATATAGACAGGTGCATAAAGTGTATAAAAGAATACGGGCCTATTACAATGGACGGCTTATGAAGGTAACAGTTTCTTCAAGTTAGCCAAGGTCTTCCGCTGTGCGAACACACTTTGACAGCATTGAAAGTAGCTGACAAATTACATGTGTTTCCTCCACAAATTCAGAGATCGAAATAAAATTTCGTCCAAGCTTCGTTTAGATGGCGCCATTTTGAATGGCCGATTACGGTAGATGGTGAGGATGGAGGGAAAATGATGTTAAGATACAAACGAAAACGTTTTCGTTCGCATCTTAAAAGGAAAGGTTCCCAACTCATGGTGAGCTTTTGCGAAGCTATTTTGGCAGGATGTAGAGCCCTGTGAGTGGAGTCCAGAACCACAGTTAGTTTTTGCTGAACGCTTCTTTAAAGACCTGAAAAGGAGGTCTGAAAGCGTGCGCGCAACTATCAGTAACCCCTACGACACACAACGGAATGTGCCTCGGTGGCGCAGCCGGTAACACCTTTCGCCTCATAGGAGCACACCGGCGGGCTTTTCGGTTCGAGGCCGAGTGCTGTCATGATCTTTGCACGTATTAGTTTGTTGTTGTTACACTTTCTCATGATCACAGGAGTCAATTTTAGACCACCAATGCTTACAGCAAACGAAGGCTCTATATGCGCCTTCATATGTGCCAGTTTTTCAACTATGCATATCTGTACCATATGACTTCTCTGTGAATAAAAAGTCTTATACATTATTAAATTAAGATTCTTATATTCATTATTTTTCTTCCAGCTATGGTTCAAAACTATGAAACAACTAAAACACAAGCGCTTGTCACATCAGCATCTTTCAAAAGCCAGTGAGGAACAATCTTCTCCCTGACAAGGAATGACCACTTCTTCTCCATTGAAGGCGTAATTGTGGGTGTAGAAAAGGGCCTTGGGCGAACATCGATGTAACCTACCTGTTGTCTTCCCTC
Source organism: Heligmosomoides polygyrus bakeri (assembly GCA_947359475.1). NCBI lineage: Eukaryota > Metazoa > Nematoda > Chromadorea > Rhabditida > Heligmosomidae > Heligmosomoides > Heligmosomoides polygyrus. The sequence continues at coordinate 52,611,010 of OX375869.1, read as the reverse complement.
TCACAGTCATCATCAGGTGTCCAGTCGACATCCACCTCCTCATCGAGAACCACCTAGATGATACGTGTAGAAAGGTGCAATTTTCATTATACTACCTCTAACCTGTACCGTCTTCTTCCTGTCAGTCGACATCTCCATAAATGGCGTGCAGGAGGACTCCTTTTATGGCATCCGCAACCGCAATCTCTCTCCTTGTCGGAGAAGTAAAAACCGGTGTGAAGGTGGAAGGTAGTGGGCCGACAACCCGTTCAGGTAAGAACGACATTTTTAGTGCACTTATGTACCGATCTGGCCCGGTTTCATAATATTCAACCGTAAGATGAGCGTATTTGTGAGCAGTTACGGTATCGTTGGTGATACGGTATGATATGGTGGTGGTACGGATATTCATAGTTGAAAAACTAGCACAGATGAAGGATCAAATAGAGAGCCTTGGTTTGTTGTAAGCATTGGTGGTCTAAAATTGACTCTTGTAATCATAAGAAAGTGTAATAACAACAAACTAATACGCGCGAAAGTAATGGCAGCACTCGGACTCGAATTAGCCGAGTGTCATCACTTGATCCTTTCCGATTTATAAAATGTGTTCAACAAGGTTTCAAGAATGTGCTGTCACTTCACCAGACAAGATTTCGGCAGTACAAGCTTTAGCACGTTTATCAGGCAGTAATGCAAAGTATTCCAAGGCTTCTCGATAAACCTCATACTGTCCTACTGCGATTGATGGTATGGCAGTTGCAGTTTCGTTACGGTGAAAGTCTGATCGTCTACTTTTGAGATGCACCACGCATTCCAATTTGTATAAGGTATTTTTTGTATGAGCGGTTTGAGTGCGTATTCTGGCCTATGCGACGACTTGAGGGTGGTATTCCAACAGTCAGGTCAGCTTTTAACCCTTTCGCGTGGTGACATCTCCCTGAAGGACGGGAATCTTGCATAGTTTGGTCGTGACCCGATCCTCACACTGCACATGAGAGCTGGGATTCCTGTGTAGACTGATTCACTTTCGCTGTACATTCTAAAACTGTGCTCGATTTTATGGAGATGTCGAAGCAAAAGAATAATAAGTGCTCTGCACTAAAAAGACTATTTTAGTGCTGGACCATCGGGACCTACCAGTGAAGTTGGCTATGATACAAACTCTAAGGACCCGGTTATGGTCAGATCTCGAGTCTTCATAGGACGCATCTCCAATGTTCCTGTTACACGCGAAGATCTCATCAATCTGTTCAAGCCATTCGGGACAGTTCTTGGGTTGAATTACTTCAAGGTAGACTTCGCGACGTACCTTTCTGACTAACCATAAGTAGTGGAGTTAGAGCCTTTATTTCCAGCAAGGATTTGCGTTCGTGCAGTTCTCCTCAGCCAGTGAAGCCGATGCCGCGGTGGCTGGACTGAATGGCAAAAAATGGATGGGGAATATAATAGGTATTTTGTCCTTTTTACAGGGTGCGTAAAAAGTATTGACGCACTAAATGACGGTTGTGGAAATAGTATTGCGCAGTAAGTTTTAAAATATTCACTTGAGAAATATGGAAAATGATTTTGCAAACACGGTAGAATAACTCGTAATTGACATTGGCTCCTTTACTGTGAATACAGGAGCGAAAACGACGGAAAAATTCATGAGCACACGCCGCAAACACTTGCTTGCATTTCGTTCCGTGCTTTGAACAGGGTAGCCTTGTGCGACTGGTCACTTCTGTTGAAAGTAGCCCAGACCTCATTCTCCAAAATCGCCTAAAAAGAGTAATCCAGCGGATTCTTGTTTAAGCTGTGCTCGTCTGAGAAGGTGTCTACACCTGCGCGCGTTATCTGTTTACCGTTATCGGACAGAGGTTGATAATTTCGGATTTGAACGTTAACGTGCGTGAACTTCTTGTAATCATCATCTGTTATGACAGAGCCGTGGCTGACGTTTGGGTTGCTGACATCTTTCCTCACCTACCGTTTCGAACAGCGCCTAAATCTCTTGTTAAGGAAGTATTCGGCTCTTTGGGTAACAGACAAAAAAAGGGCCACCGTAACGATGACGATCATGTTTCTTCAGTTTTTTCGTGAGTGTTTTTTTTAGCACAATACAGACAACAAAAATAACACACAAAAACCTAGAGGGGTAGAAAAAAAAGCTGGAGCTGAATCAAAACGTAGGTGCGTCAATACTTTTTACGCACCCTGTAGTAGTTTTTTTCACGAGTTCGGAATCCTGATCTCACTATTTATTCTGACAGAGCTGCGTGAGAGATACGGAGGACGACTTGACCTCCGCTTCTACATAAATTTTCCTTTTTTCTCCACCGTGACTCCAGTTGTCTCTTTGCTCGAGATGTTTTAGCCACAGCTGTAGCTACATCAATATCGGACTGTAGAGAATTGAATGAGACGACCCCTTCATTTATCGTCTTCTCCATTAATATCTTTTGCTGCTGCCAGTAATATCTAGAGTAAATCCAAAGAACGTTTTTCATCGAAAATAAAACAACAATTATCAAAAACGTCTATCTGGATGTTCAAATAACATCCTACAAGAAAATCTTTTCACTGCCCTCGTCTAGAGTGTTAATCATGCGTATTTCTTTACATAGTTGAAACAGTTTTACTTGGTTTGAATACGCCGTCATCACTCCTCCAAATTCTCTTTCTCCTCCGCGTTTTTTGTGCTTTTGGCCCTTTTCTTCAATTTTTTGAGTATGTAGACTGGAAAGCGTAAACGAGAAGGAGTTCAAGGAATAGCACGGAGCATCAAGGAAACTCGAAAAGTGACACACAGGTAATGTAAAGGGCGTTTAGTTGAGTTGAACTTCCTTATGGTTAGCTGTGTTCATCAGTTGGGTGGGTAAGACAGAGAGGAAGCGCTCATGTTGTCGCGCAACGGCTGCTCGAGTACTGTGGAAAATCTCCTGCAGTTTTAGGCGGTCATCTTGTCACTACCCTTCTCTGTTTAGTCGCGAGTTCGTTCCCATCACGAGCGAGACTCAGCTATAGCGATCCTGATGCAGTATTTGGTTGTGGAGTATGGAAAATTGCCTCAGCCTATAGGAGTGATTCTGCTAACTGATTTGTAGCTTGAAGAATGTATTTTATGTGTGCGGATAACATGTCATTGTTCCACTAAACGGGTCGATTATGCATGGAAATATTCGCTTTTTTAACATGCAAGAGAGATTCAATGTACAGGACCCAAAGTTTGGATGCTCATGAGTTGTGGTCCCTACCGTATCGGTATCCGAGCTGAAAGCGGATCTGCAAAAGAAACACACTTCCCGCTGCTCCCGTCAGGTGGGCAATGCTCCGAGAGTTGGGCGCTCTGAAATCCCTCCACACACGCATGACCTCCTCCCCTGGCCTTCTTAAGATCGGGCCGTAGGTTGTCGTTGTCTGCGATGGATTCGTACACCAGTTGCATCATCATGAGCAGTGGCTACCGGGTCGACGGAGAGTGTTCCTGAGTGGCTCTTTAGATGCTGCACTATGCCGCCAAACATCACGCTGGAGCTGCACTCATCCTTCACTTCCTTCCTCACAATGCATTGTTCGCGGGAAAGCACATTTGTTTTGTTTCCGATCTGTCAAGGACGATGCGACGTAGGATTTGTATGCCCTAATAATGAGTGTAAGAGGTGAGGCAAGGGTTTATTGCAGGACCGACTGGTCTATGTACAGGAACTGATGTGCGTCCGCTGCATATATAAGATCATCGGCCGGGAATATCATCGTCTTTCGTCTATGATGAAGCTCAAGCCCTGAGAGGTCACGCCTCCTGACCGATGATATTCCCGGCCAATGCACCAGAATCTATTGTGCCGTACTGAGAGTAAAGAGAAGTGGACAAAACGTGTTTATTGGGCGAAAGATATGTGAAGGGTGATTGCATGGCGGCCGATGAGGACCTCCCAACAGGAGGGCAGGGCGTAGATAAGGAGCCATCATCGCTGTCGACGGTACCATCTAAGCGTTTCCGAATTTAAATGGATTCTCTGTGCTAATACCGCGCGACGCTGTAGCGCTGCAGGCAGACGACTGTTTATTTTTGTGCAGGAAATACAAGCAGTTGCAAGCGTTTCAAATTTTCTAAAACTATACAGTTTGGAAACAAAAGTGTGTGCTGCAACACCCCTGCGCCGATCAGGGGCCGGATTCATCAACGAATGACAGCAATTTAACAGTGAGCAATTTAACAGTACAGCCGAAATCCCTGATAACGCGGCTTATCAAGCGATATGGTGAGCGATAAGCCGCGTTATCTGAGTTTTCCGCTGTGAATTCTCTGTTAAAGTTATGTAGGTCGTTGATGAATCCTACCCCAGATTGTTATTCATGTCAGAGTGATTGGCGTCCATCTTTTCTTTAATCGAGAGCGAAGGATTCATCAACTGAATTCTGTGCTTTTCCAGATGCGCATCTGTGGACCAGCGCCGCTATTGTTTTGCTCTTGAGCAGGGTAAACCATCTGGCAAATATCTAGTGTTTGGGGATTTTTTTGTGCAGGTCAGAGCGAAGCCTCTTTATTATACATAGCATCCAAATGATTTGTCACACAACTTCTGAAGCGAGTAGTTGCACACGATCGAAAGGTTTGAAGGTTCGCGAAAAGTGAGCAGTCATGCGTTAAACTAGTTGTGAGTCATTGGCTATTCACCTCCGATATCGAAATGAATAATAGGTTTAGCTTCAAAGTGAAAGGGTTGGTTAATTCGGAGAGAAGTTTGGAAACGATGTTGTACCGAATAGCCTAAGGCCTCAGAAGGTCTTAAGAGTGTTTGAACCAAGAATCTAATTCCTTAACCAGAGCATGCATATCCCTTATTTCCCTCACAATCGTAGGTCCGGCTTGGAACACCAATTTTAGCTTTGAATTCTGTAAGAAATCCTAGGTTGCTAGCAGTGCTGTCTTTACGAGAGGCTGAATAAGTCCAATTAAGTGTTATTAGTAGCGAAATTTCTGCCATCTCACTCGTCAGAAAATGCTATCTGCATTGCATTATGAATATCTGTTTATTCTCTCGGAAAGGTTAGCCATAAACTTCGATTTGTTACACTAGTATTATATGTAATGTCATGCCAATAAAGATGCGAATACAAGGATCTTTTATTTTATGTTGTTGGGGAAGGATCGTCTTGCCTGCTTCCTAGACCCGTTAACTGTAATTTAGTTTTTGCACCATTTTGGATACATTTATGAGAATTTAAGTGAAGTAATGGGTTTTGTGTCATTTCTGTTTCCTGCTTCATACTTGGGTTTGCGCCCATTTTTGAGCTTTTCCGTTCCGCATTCCGTGTTCCTCTTTTTCGAAAAAGTTTCCCACATCTCTAGTCACTATGCCTCTGTTAGGCAGAATTTTTCAATAAGTGGTTAACCACTGTGAAATGAATTGTGGAGGCCATCCGATGGACAGAATTTTTATTTATCCGGTCTTCACCTCGCCATTCTTAGATAACAACTAGTTGTAAGTGGCTTGAGATCTACGAGGTCTTCCACACTATCCGTTTTAGTGTTGTAGGTGTCCAGATTTTATTCTAAACGGTGAAAACTTCGAGATAGTGAAGAACCCGGCTCACTTATGAATCTCTTCATCCTTATTCGTGGTTTTCTCGTTTCTGTTGTTTTGGTTTCTCGTTATTACTTTCATTGTTGGAAACTGTGTCAGACTCTCAGCATTAGCACTGCAAGGGTCAGCTAAGGCGCAGTATCGGCGAATGGAGTGCTTTCGGCGCTGCTAACAAGGGAACTGTCGCGCTGTCATAACAAGCTGCTGCCGCCAACACTGACTCTACAATGTCTGCTAACCCTCGAGTGGCCGTTCACCTACTGACACTGAAGTGCGGATCTCCACTGGATGCTGCCCTTTCGAGAGAAGAAATGAAGCTGACGGAAAGGATAGCAAGTGTACTACAGGATTTCGAACTGCGACAGCTGGAAATCGACTAATTGGAAAGCTGGAGGTAGTGGAAGAAGAGGACCAAGAGTTTCAACCAGAAGAAGATTGTGCCGGGTCACGACGCCACTAACCAGTGAAGGCACTATCACGTTTTCGGGAGGACGAATCGTTTCGGAGGAAAAGGTTTGGCTATACTGGAATTGTTATCCTATACAAGTTTGAGAACTGGGGAAAGTGGACTGTATCGCGATTCCAAGCTTGGCCTGCAGCGGAGTATCACTGGGCAGGAACTGTGAAGCCAAACAAGTTCGTATGGAAATCTCATACTATGGTAAAAGTGCAAAAACGTGACGTAGCATGGGAACCGAACCCTCGAGCTCACGAGCATGAGACAGCCCACCTATCACTGCGCCACCCAGTTACAACGCTGGCATCTTGCGCGGCCGTGGTAAACTCGCTCTGAAGACCTTTAACTATTGCACCCTATCCAATTACTCGTTTGCCTCAAGGATTCGGCAAAAACAAAACATGTTCTGTTACTGTTTGGAGGACGGAGATTCTCCCTATAGTGCTCGTTCTTGCCTTCCGGCGTACCGTTCAGACAGTTCCCTTGTATGAACAGGCAAACGAACCTGTGTGGCTTTGCGCAGCCGTGGGTGATAAAAGCGCATAGCCTTTCGCTTCCTCACATCTTTATGAAGAAAGCTTCAAGTATGAGCCATCCGCGAAATGCTCTTTCATCTCGACAGACGAAGGTTCTATCTTCAGGCAGATTCAGCCGTGTTCCATGGTTTTTTTTTCGAGGGACCTCTGATCGCTGCTGAAGAGTGTTGATGGCGATGCCGACCTCCACTTACAATCACTTCATCATTTCCGGGTTATTCGCACTTTGATCGCATTGTTGCAATTGCCGCTTTCTATGTTCGGCATGTTATCTGGGTTCTGGCAGCAGTCTGCACCCCGTCGAGAAGGTGTGTTCCTTTTGAGACGCCAGTGCTCTCAAGCCTGTGAAGATTTCTCACTGGCGTTCCAGAAGGGTTCGCTCGCGATTGCAGCGCCACTCAGCTGTCTGCCATCGCGCCTCGCCCATTCATCTTGGTTCGCTGAATACAGTAATTCTGTCAAATGAAGTGTTTTACGGCAGCGAAATACGAACTCTGTCTTGCACCCTCAACGCGGTGCAGCGGGCGTTTTGTGAAGCGCTCGGCTTTCAACGCTCTCCCTTTTGTTTTTCTCCTTTCGTTTTATTCAACTTGGATTGTTAATCTTCTACCGTGTATTTCAACCTGTTCTGTAATGTTTAAACTGCAGATGTTCACCTCGTCGATCCAAATGCCGCAAAGAAGAGGACTGATCAGCAGGAAAGGTAATCGATGACGCCCTCTTCTTATCATTAAATGTCATCCGTTAAGTTGAAGTGATCGCGTTGATGTTTTACGTACCTGAAGCTTTTGTCTACTCTTAGTGATCTCTCTAGTCAATGTCAAACCCCTGTTTTTGCGGTTCCCCCTCCAAAGTTTTGCGCTCGAAGCTGTAGTGGATTCAAGAGGAAAAATGTGTTCGTGAGGATCAATCGTGATCATCGATTTACGCTCCTGCAGCACTCGAAAACGCGGCACTGATGACGAGGTCCACGAATCGCAAGCTCTGAAGATATCGCGAGATGACAGTGCCACGTTAGACGACATTCGAAAACAGAATGGCCGCAACAGAACGGTGGCGCTCAGTGACCCCACAACAAATGACGACTTCGTCAGTAGCGGTAAGCCACTTCTGATCTAGCGTAGGATCACGCTGTAGAAGCTGCTCAGAAATGGCGGACACTATGATATGCGGAGTTTGCCGCTACGTCACCGCTGACTACGAGGCTTTCAAGGACCATAGGATTGCCGGCTGTAGGAGCACCAAAAGCATGGGTTGGTGGCTTGTTTTCTTGTTCTTCCTCGACTGGTCTGATAATCGGTTTGTAGACGAGCCTAAGCATCTGAAGTGTGCCTCCTGTGACAGTCGTTTCAAAAGCGCCTGGGCGCTGCTGTGCCATCTGACAGAGTTTCATCGTATGAAGTTGTACAAAACGGAAGAAAAGATTGAGGAGGCACAGGTGAAGAACGTGAGTCTTTGCACAGAAGTAGCTATGTTGTGAAGTTATGTGGGCCAGTATTGAATGTGTGCTCTGACTTTGCTTTTTAAGCAGAACTCGCTGTCGGAAATTGGGCTGTTTCCTGTTTCTCCTGATGCCCTTCCGAAAGAAGGTCCTGAAAAATCAGCCTCTCCTGCGACACAGCCTCAGTCTCTGTTTCCACGTGAACGAACACCAACGGTAGGCTTATTGTAATATCTTGAATATGTGCATGCTCTGTGAATAGTCGTTACCAGGGATGTTGAGAAAAGCGGAATAAGGAACTGACAAGGGTGACCATGGGGCTTCGAGATGAGACGTATATCGCTGGATGCGGCTTCGAACACTGATTCCAAATATATGTTCCGTTGTTCTGTGCGCATCTGTGAACAGAGTTATGAACCATTTTCATGGCAGGCTTCTTTGCCCTTAGGTCCACGCAGGGCGGGCCAATCACAAGAGAGCGAACTCAGGTAGGGTTGAAGCTGCGCTGGCGGCCGAGCAGTGGTGGCGCAGGGGGTAGAGGAGCGGTGTGGTGAGACGTCCCAGGGCGACTCCTCTGCGGTGCAGGGTTTTTGCACTTCCTAAAAAAGACCTGCCATGATCAACCAAAGCTCTCTGTGTCAAATGGCGAAGTTTGGGCGAAATCGATTACCATGATCCCACCACCATACTTATAAGTGTGGACCAGTGCCTTAAATAACCCTTTTGGGCGAATTTTTTCGACACACGGTGTCGGTAAGGACAATACTGCCCCTTAACTTCCAAACTATGTTCTCGCCAGTTGTTGTGTTGGCGTGCCTTTTGGAGGAGTTAGGTCCTTCCGATACTTTACGCATTCCTACAAGGCAAGAGAAGAAGATCGCCAGCAGTTTCGCATCCATCTTGTGAGGTGCGCAATGCGGGAGCATCGAGGTAGAGGATGAAGAAGAGATCATGTATTGACACACTTGACACACGGTATAAAGTTCTCACTTCACTTCCGCTACTCAATTCTTCGAATTGTATCGCTGATTTACACTCATTTTTCTGCCCCAAGATTCAGAACTTTTCTCACGTATTCACGGTACGGTGCAGGACACCTGCAGAGTCACCCTGCGACGTTTGATACATCGATTCAATATTGCTTCCATGCTTACATCGTAGAGCACTTCTCTTACAGCGGCTGCACTTATGTATTTTTTTATCCGCTGCGGTCGTTGCCAACAGCTGTTATGTTTTGAAGATTTCGTAGTGTAATTTCACAGTTGCCAGTGTAACGCATTGTTTGTCTTCTCACCATGTTTTTAGCAACTATTCATGATAAATTGTGTCTTCGTGCCAGTATGAAGTTGCCACTATGAAGACAAGTTCTTTCTGGTGACCTTTCCGTTGCAATTTGACATGGAGAGCTTTGGTTGATCGTGGCAGATCTTTTTTTTAGGAAGTGCAAAAAGACCTGCACCAGAGGGGACTCGAACCATAAACCAGCCCGTCTCACCACGCCTCCCCTCTAGCCCCTGCGCCACCACTGCTCTAGAAAAGGAATGACGGCAGGTTAATTAATTTTCGTAGGCGAGGAAACGGCGAACTCAGTGGACATGACCCCGCCATCCTCACTCACAAACACGTACTGTAACCTACGGTATTCGGCCAAAATTTCAGAAATGGATACCATATTCGTGCTCAGCAACCAAAATAACCGTACTGGGCGATGTTTGTGCAATTTTTTCATCCTCTCCTCGATATTTGGTCATGATAGTACAGTACTGCCGGTTATTCTCGATCCACCCCTTCAGCTGTACATACTAACCGTCATCTACTGCACACCGTAACACTGAAAGCGGTTGGCAGACCTGTGGTCAGCACCCCAATTAACCCTCAAGGCGGTAGGTGATCATATAGGTACAAGTGCTCCGACACGCCTGTCGGCGTGTCTCGCACCTGCGCGCTTCAAGCAGCTGCTCTGCTTGTGCAGCCTTCTCGGCACCTTAGCAGTGAAAAGAGGTATTTGAAAACCTTAGTAATTTCGAACCTTGGTCTACCTTCTTTAAGATCAGGTGAGTAGTTCTTCGATATGAAGCCGTCCAGCTCTCCTTCCCTCCATCCTCAACATCCCTTCAACGTCGGCACTATCTTCAGACAGTTCAGAAACGTAATTTATTTGCGTTAATCAGTGTTTTCGTCCTCAGACTGTTGTGGAGCGCTCCTTCGGCCATAGTACCCGCGTGTCTCCCACCCCCGCCTCACCTCGATCGGTTAAATCTGGGAGAAAACCTCCGGTCATTCGATCGATAATATTGATCGATACTAGCCACCACATTGAAACTTTCCACCTGATGTGGAGCACTCCTTCGGCCATAATACCCGCGTCTCCCACCCCCTCCCCACCCGATCGGTTAAATTTGGGAGAAAACCAGCGGCGTGTCCCACTCCCTCCCTCTCCACCCCGATCGGTTAAATCTGGGAGAAAACCACGTGTGGTTTTGATCGATATCGATCGATGGTGATCTACACGTCAAAAACGAACTTCATAGTCATGTTCAGCGACCTCGATTACCCCCAGGGCTAAAGTTTCGTACCGCTTGGACGACATCCATAAAAATCGATAATTTGATCGATATCGATCGATGGTGATCTACACGTCAAAAACGAACTTCATAATCATGTTCAGCGACCTCGATTTTAGTACAGTACAGTACTGCCCCGACCCCTAAGGCTGAAGTTGGCGACGTGTTCGGCACGTCTACGGCTTGCCACGCACGGTCGCCGGCGTGTTCGGTACGTCTACGGCTCGCCCTGCACGGTCGCCGACGTGTTCGGCACGTCTACTGCATCGCCTGGCACGGTTGCCGACGTGTTCGGCACGTCTACCGAGTCGCCAGGCACGTTTGGCGACGTGTTCAGCTCGTCTACTGAGTCGCCAGGCACGTAGAAGGCGTCTTGCTACTTTCCGCTATTTTCTTGCCTTAATTTGTGCCCCGTTTCCCCGTAATTTCCCCTATTTTATGACTCATCGCGTCGATCGATAGCGTGACTCATCGCTTAGCGGATTATTATAGAGTATGATATGATAGCAGCTAACGGGAGCTTCCCCAGCGAGACAGGCATGGTTGAGTGAGGTCAAGACATAACTATGCGCAACGAAAACCAGGCTTTTCATATCTGACAAGAAGTTAAAAATAAGGTTAGAAAATGAAAACGGTGTCTTTCCGATGTCGGGACGTATTCTACATTTAAACACGCGCAGTAGTCCGTAAGCCCTACTCCTAGATTTGAACCCTTTACCCCTCCCCTGCAAGTAGGTATCGCTATCTACTCGGCCACCCAGTCGCTTCCGCAGTTCCAGTAAGTAATTCATCTGAGTATACGATGCAGCTTCCTTCAGGGAACCTAACGAATAGTCATATTTCTAACATTTGACTAATTAACGCCCATACATTGTACATGTTATTAGGTCGTTACCTAAGTTCTGTAGTTTTTTGACTTCTAACTTCAAATGTAAGTATCTCGGCTCAAGCATAACATTATTAGGCGAAATAAGAACCATTACAATCCACACATTTTTGCCAACGAGATGCTAGTTTACTTACTCCAGTAGCATAGAACTCCGTAGGTCTAGAAGCCATGAATTCTTCGAGAGCAGATTCGCCCTTCGAGCTCGCCGTGTGCTCGTCAGCGCTCCTTCTACGCAACAAAAGCGACCCGTTTCTGGAGCGAGTTGTGACTTGTGACAAAAAATGGATTGTCTATGACAAGAGACGACGAAGTGCTCAATGGTTGGATATTGACGAAGCACCTAAACACTGTTCAAAGCCGATTATCACCAGGAAAAGGTGATGGTGACCGTTTGGTGGTGTGCCACCGGTTTAATCCTCTGTAGCGTTCTCAAACCTGGTGAAACAATCACGGCGGAAAAGTACTGTTAGAAGATGGACAAAATGCACAAGAAGCTCAAGCAAATCTACCCAGCACTAATCTACAGAAGGGTACCGATACTTTTGCGCGACAACGCTAGACTGCACGTATCGATGATCACCAGACCGAAGCTCCATTCTTTGGGATACGAAGCACTCAACCATCCACCATATTCGCCCAACCTATCTCTACAGACTACCACTTTTTCAAACATCCCGACGGCTTCCTTAGCGGAAAATACTACACGAACCGACATGATGCAGAATATGCTCTCGAAGAATTCATCGCTTCTAGATCTACGGAGTTCTATGATACTGGAATAAGTAAACTAGCATCTCGTTGGCAAAGATATGTAGATTGTAATGGTTCTTATTTCGACTAATAAAGTTATGTTTGGGTCAAGATATTTACATTTGAATGTAGAGGTCAAAAGGTGGCGATGTCCGTTCCTCCACGTGGTGCTACTGGAAACTGCTCGCACTGCGAGCTAAGCTAATCACGGACATTCGAATGCAGGCGACAGGCCCTTGTGACAGGCCGGCCTACGAAGACCCATGTCACATCACATGGTGTATGACAGTTCAAGTTTCTCGAGATAGTGCTACGGCGTCCGCGGGAGCCGACGCGCACTCGCAGAGCCCGGTGAGTGTGAGAAGTATGCGAGGGTTCCCTGATGCGAGGACGGCATCGGGGGGCAACTGAGCTAGTTCGAAAGTCCCGTAACGTAAGCAGGACCCGCGTGGCTACCCTGAATGTGGGTACGTTGACGGGCCGCTCGTGCGAGTTGGTTGAAGCACTGGAGCGAAGAAGAGTTGATTTCTGTGCAGTGCAGGAGACGAGGTGGTCCTGCAGCAAGTCAAGGGACATAGGATGTGGTTTCAAGGCCGTTCAATTTGGAAGTCCCAGGACCACCAGTGTGTCGGAATAATCGTCTCCGAACGATTTCGTGACTCGATTGTAAGCGTCGAGCGCTTTGACGATCGATTGATGAAGATCGTTGTCGCCGCTAAGGAACGACTCTATCACTTCTTCCCTGCGTATGCTCCGCAGAGTGGCTGCTCCGATCAGGCCAAGGATGAGTTTTGGAACCTGCTTGATGAGAAGACAGCAGAGGTACCGTCGAAAGATGTCATCATAGTCGCTAGTAACCTTAACGTAGGTGCTGGGAAGGACGGGTACAGCTGTCATGGTGGTTTCGGATACGGGTCTCGTAACCCCGATGGTGAGCCTATTCTTGAGTATGCGGAATCGCATAGCCTCACCATTGTGAACATCGTCTTCCGAAAACGCGACTCCCACCTCATCTCATATTATAGTGGGTGCTCCAAGTCTCAGATAGACTGTGCTTGTGAAGGATCGCGACCGGAGCCTTGTCACAGACGCGAAGGTCGTGCCGTATGAGACGGTCGCCCCACAGCATTGACCGCTGATCTGTACTTTGAAGATCGCCTCTCCGAGGCTGAAGCAGGTCGAGCGATGCGGTGCTGCAAGAATCAAGTGGTGGCGAATGAAAGAGAAGGAAACAGCTGTGATTTCTCGCGTGCGGTTACCGACAGTTACGACTGTCGATGAAACTTGGAAGAAAGCAACCGACGCGATACGCCAAGCTGCAAGGTCGGAACTCGGCACTACGAAGCCTGGACGACGCAAAGTCGACAAGCAGGCATGGCTGTGGACAGACGAAGTGAAAGCGAAGGTTCGAGAGAAGAAGTCGCTGTATCATGCGTTTCTCGGCGACAGAACAGCCGACAACTGGCAGGAGTATCAGAAGGCGAAGAAGGCTGCGAAGAAAGCCGTGGTTGTTGCGAAAGCCACTCATTATGGTGATGTCTACCGAAAGCTCGAATCGCGCGATGGTGAGCGGTATTTGTACCGTCTTGCTAAGACCCGCCATCGCCAAACCGAGGATATTGAGAAGTTCGTTGGCATCAATGATGAGAGCGGCCATCTTCTGACGGACCGCAAAAAGGCGCTGATGCGATGGCGTGATTACTTTGAGGAAATTTCCACTATGGAATTTCCTCACCCGGCCATCCCTTCTGTGAGTTCTGTTCACGGTCCCCTTCACAAGATCACCGTGGAGGAAACAGAAGCGGCTCTGAAGAAGATGAAGCCCGGTAAGGCGACAGGGCCGGATGATCTGGCAGCCGATGTTTGGAAGTCGAAGCTCTGGTATCCTGCTGAGTGGTTGGCTGAGTTCTTCAACCAGGTAGTAAAGGAGAAGAAAGTACCGGAGTGTTGGCACAACAGTACGACGATTCCGATTTGGAAGAAGGGCAGTCCTGCAGACTGCTCATATTACTGTCCGATTCGCTTGCTTTCGCACAGCATGAAGATCTTCGAGCGAATCCTCGATAGACGAATCCGTGAAATCGTCAAGCTCTCCGACAACCAGTGCGGCTTTGTGTCTGGTTGTGGGCCATTGATGCTATACACGTCGCCCGCCTCCTGGTGGAGAAGCATCGCGAGAGACAGAAGCCGGTGCATATCGCCTTTCTCGACTTGGAGAAGGCTTTCGACCGCGTACCGCGTGAGGTTATATGGTACGCCTTGCGACAACACAACGTACCTGAGGAACTCATAGAGTGGGTGCGGATGCTCTACTCTTGCCCAAAGAGTAGAGTGCAAGCTGCAGCTGGAACCTCAATGGAGTTTCCCATCTCTGTTGGGGTGCACCAGGGTTCTGCGCTTTCTCCACTTCTCTTTGTTGTCGTTATGGAATCCATTACGCGAAATCTTCAGCAGCCTGTTCCATGGACGCTGCTTTATGCTGATGACGTGATGCTCGCTTGCGAAGAGAAAGACGATCTCGAGCGGCAGGTGCAAGCTTGGTGCGACCGCCTGGCGAGGTTTGGACTCAAATTGAACGTCAAGAAGACCGAGTACCTAACGACTGGCGTGAACGAGTCCGGCTCCATTAAGATTAACGGTACTGAACTTGCACGCACTTCGGTGTTTAAATCCCTGGGATAAGCAATAGCGTCTGATGGTTGAAGTGAACTCACGCGTGAGTGCAACTTGGTGCAAGTGGCGTTCGCTGACTGGCGTGCTTTGCGATAGGAAGATCCCAGAGCACCTGAAGTCGAAGATTTACAGAGCCGTCGTGCGCCCGGTAGCGATGTACGGCGCTGAGTGTTGGCCTGCGGCCAAGGAAGTTGAAACGCGCCTCAGCGTCATGGAGACGAAGATGCTGCGCTGGACGGCTGTCTGTCTGTGGATGGTCTTGATAGAAACAATTCAAATCAGTTTCTTTAAGCCATCAAGACCATCAGCTTAACTGGTTCCATGCTGATATCAGCGGCCAGCTCATCCCGGATACGGGCGGGTGCTGATCGGTCCCACGAGGTGTGGATGTTGCGTTCGATCAAACGGCGCCGGTGGTGTAATGGCGTAGAGCATTCCCGCCCGGTCAGAGGGAGGTGCGGGTTCGAGTCCCGCCTGGCGCTAGAAGTTTTGATCGCAACAAAACATCGTTGTGACAGCTTACAATATTGGACATGTTTGCAGGCAGGTTGTGGAATAACAGCTAAACCGATGGAAAGATAAAACACTCATGTTTCGATCTGATTACCACAGCACGTCATGGTGCGGAATGTATTTGAATACAAGGTGCAACCTAAACAAAACTTTTGATTTTTTCAAGAAAAAAGTGAAGTGTTTATGACATTTTTGGTCTCCTCTTTCAATGGTTTGATTTCACAAGGTTAGTGGAGAGCAGGAGTGGCGGATGCAAGCAGTCATTGATTAGGGGTTTCATATTATGACTTTCCGAAATCCACCAAGTACAAGCAAACATACGGGCGAAGTGAATGCCGAAAGTCATTGCCTGGTATCGCCAAACGACGTTCTTTCATTCCAGAAGTTGGGATACCTTCGAAAAATGATGAGTGGTAAAGCATGGCGTCAGTTTTTCCTGTTTGAGATGCGGCACTCATTCCACCTCTATGGGATATGGGATATCGTGGAGGTCATTTGAGTGTGGGTTAACCTATAGAATGACTTTCGATGGCCAGCCGATGTAAAGCTCAGTGTTGTATCCTTCCCGGACAAGCCCGGTACCAAGTCACCGACCGAAGAAGTATGAAAAAATTGGTTGGCCGTGGTAAGATCCGAGTCAAGAACTTCTATTCTGAATCGCGCGACAGGCGTTCGTCCTCCGACTTCTCTACCATGGGTCTTCCCTATATGCTTGAAATGCGTCTTGCACCTACGAATCAGCTGAGCCCTTTTCAATTCAAACAACACTCTTTCTTCTCTACTCTACTTCTAAATAATCTCTTCTCACATAAGATACCTTTTTTGTGATCTAAAGTTCAAACATCAGACTGTAGTGAGTGTACCAAAAGAAAAAATGATCGTGCTGTTTTAATCGTCACACAGTTCCTTCTGGTCTGCTACAGAAATGCTCTTTGGTACACTTCAGAATGTGGAAAGGCTTAGAACTTCACGTGTGTCATACGATAGGAATGTGCCATGTGCTCATTCAGTAGGCGATGCTTGTTGGATTTTTTGTGCAGATGCTGTTTTCGTCGAGTTGGTCAATGATGAAATGATTTTTTGGTTTTGGTTGGAACGATTTTTATTGGTTTTGACTCTGGTTTGTTGTGGTTGTTTCTTCAAAACCATAGTTTTATATGCAGGCTAAAGCCTAGCCATTATGATGCACATTTTTGGTCGTCCAAGCAATGCAAGCTTTTTGTTTGCGCACCGTGTATAGGTGTCCTAGGAGATGGCGTTTCTGAACAAGTAGTTTATTTTGATCGTCCTAAAACTTGTCCAGCTCTTAAAGGTGATGATTGATTTTAGTGGCTTCCAGTTTAATTAGAAATGTGTCCATCTCTAACTGAAAACGACTCAATAAAAAATATCTCGCTTCGATTAGCCTTAATATAACAATAGAAGATAATTTAAGTATTCAGATGCACCGTAAGTCAGTCACCATTTACGATTTACGGTTTACGATTTACGAAGATTTTTTTCGTAATTACCATTTACGGTTTACGATTTACGAAGATTTTTTCGTAATTACCATTTACGATTTACGATTTTTCGGATTTCATTTATACACACCCTTGGTCGGCGACCACTGTACTGCCCGGGGACGCAGGTGGGATGCAGGGGATAGGCTGCTTGCGCCTCCAGTGTCAAGTCGGCTCATACCTTGCGTGTGGACGTGATGTGTTCATGCACAGAGTGCGTGGCTGTGTTTGCCCCTACGCGGATTGTAACTGTGTCGGTCCGGCCAAAGTCTTGCACTCATATAATGGGAGTGAAAAGTCTCGCCCGTCCCTTGGAGTTCCTTGACGGCACGTCAGAGCCTGGCTAGCTGCTACCCGTGTGTACTATACTTGTGCCTTCCAAAATCTTTTCGAATAAACGAATAGTCGAATACATTCGGTTTTATGAAAAACCGAATATTCGAATAATGAATATATTCAAATTTTGGACCTTTTCGAAGAGTCGAATAATGAATATATTCGAATTTTGGACCTCATAGAATATTCGAATAATAAATATTCGTTCGACATTATTCGGTTTGGTCCGAAATATAATACATATGCCTTCATACCAGGGCAGTGAACCACTGAGTACATGGTGACCCACCCCTCCCCGAGTTAATTTGTGCCTATAGCCATGCACCATATGTTACCCAAGATCCTGACAGATCCACAAAGGCCTCGAAAGAACCTCGCGAAATACCTGAAAACGCCCAGGACTCAAAGCCTACCATTTAACAGACTCATCTTGTGGAGGGGCTCCAGCCGCTATAAGCTTCTTGAACGAGGTCTATTTGAAAATCTACAAAATATCCTTCGCGCCAGTGCGCTTGCAAGCATGCTAAGTTAAGGTGCAGTGTTACGTCACAGTTGACCATCAGAACAAGGTACAGGAACTTCGGCTGAGGAAGCCAAGGTATTCGAGATCCGTTCGATTAGTCCGAACATGTACCCCGCACCACTGCTCGGATCCTTTAAAATATCGTGGTAGTAGGATGCTCGAGGCGCAGTCGACAACCACTCCAAACTCTGCGATTACGTCACGAGTTTAAAGGAACGACCGCGCCCAATCGAACGCCGGGTTACGGTGTCAAAGTCAGGAGTCGGATTTTTATAATACTGCGCTCGATGTCGCAGTATAAACAGAACCTAGGAGGGTGACCCTCTTCACCCAGTGCCAGTTAGAGACATTCACGTTTATTACTTTCGTGGACACTCAGTCCACGAAACGAATAAAAGGATTGACACTAAAAAACCAAAAAAAAAATAAAAGAGCGCGGACGCATACTTGCGAAGGACCAGTGGCGGGCACAAAAGGCGGCGTCGCACGCGCTTGCGACGGACGAGCTCCTGAGCTCAAATATATCCTTGGTTTTCATATACTTGACTTTAGGCAAGTTATATCCAGAAGACGCAAAAATTGACTCCCAATAATCTAACTTGGTAGCGTCGCATATATTCGAATTTTAGGCTATGTTGAATACTCGAATAACGAATATATTCGAATATTGGGCCTCGCCGAACAGTCGAATAATGACCATATTTGAATTTTGGGCCTCATTGAATGAATATTCGAATTTGTTTGAATATTCGTTCGAAATTATTCGATTCGGTCCGAAGCGTAGTGTATTCTTCACTAAAACACAGCAGCATTAAAGGCCCCATTTCTCTGACCCCGAAAGAGCCCCCATTTCTGCAGCGATGGGAAGGACGAGTACGGAGAGGCTGCTAAAATCTCAGGGCCTAACCAGGCTGCGCAAACTGAGAAGGACTAGGATGACGATCTGTACTTACAACGCCCGCACGCTTGCATCGGAAGCATCCGTCGAGGACCTGATGATGCAAGCCAGGAAGGTCAAGTACGACGTCTACGACGTCATACCACGTCCACTTGCCTCATGCCATCTTCCGCAGGATGGATGCATCCCCTCTGCTCTCCCTACGGAGATCCGACACGCCATCTCGTTGGTGAAGAAACGTACAGCAGCCGGTCCCGACAGGATCAGACCCGAACACCTGAAGAACCGGCCGCCAGCGCTGATCAACAGGTGCCAGAACGGCGACAGGATCTGCTTTACGTTGCTGCGAAGAATGAAAATAGGATCCACGTCACGTAGTATTTATTTATTTATACACGAGTTGTCATAGATGTCTTAATGTTTATATGTTTAATATGTTGATGGCTAAGGAAGTTTGTGACTCGCCTCGTAACGTGCCTCTTGACGGCTTTTCGGATCGTACTGCGTTTTCCATTTATTCATTTATCGGTTTTGCGTGTGTAAGCGAACGCTTTGTATAAATAAACAGAGTGAAAAAGGCTGAACAGCCGTTTGAAGCACTGCAAGATGCTTCGTTAATTGCACGACTGAAATTGCTCTGAAAGCTATACCTGTGACTACTCTTACTATGGTGCACACTACTGTGCAATGAAATAAATAATCCAATGAAAATTAACCTGGAAGATCTAGTTGGCATGAGCGAGGCCGAATTTTGGATCGATGTAGGGTGTAACAAGAATCGGCTCTTTTTCTGGCTGTGCATCAGGCTTGGGAGGGATAGCAATGTCGAAGAACGTGCACTATTTGGGACAGCCTAAAACTGGTTTGCGCACGAGGTCTTTCGCCCTATCCGTTCTCGATTCAGACTTCAGACTGCTGCAGGTGCGACACTGCTAACAGCGCTATTTAGGACGGAGTGCAGCCAGCGCCGCTGTTCGGAACGACGTTCCCGACGAGCTTCGTCTACCACAGCAACACTGAAGCGGCGTGGCGGCAGTTCCCCGTGGCGGGCAGCGCTTCCTCGCAGGCGCCTGTGAGCGGCTCAAATGGATCTAGTTCTAAAGCCACGTAAGGTTCACCGTTACCTCATTGCTGGACGGTAGACTCAGCAGGCTAACCGTGTCACTGTTTTCCGTTGAAGCCGTTTCCCTTTGATTCTTGCGTCATCTGATTTTCTTTCCGAGTGTGTGAATGCGCCGCCTAATTCTGTGTAAGGGCGACCTTGCTGCGGAGATCTGTGGTTGTGAGGCTGAGAGCCTTGAGCAACTTTATAAAATATTATTTACTCTGTCAGCATTCTGTAAACAATGTGAAAAAAGCTTTGGAGAAATAACCCGAAACGGGGAGTCTGTCGTTCCAACTAGCACAACCTTGGAATAATGAAGAGATTCTGAGAGAGATCTTCGGGATGATCAAATGCAGCCAAGAACTGAGATCGAGGGAGTTGACAGTACGGAATATTAGACGAACAGCATTGAGTGGAAGGCGTTGCACTCGTTTCAAATCTCTAGGAAGTCGTTCAGTGATGCGCTGTGTTCGGAAGTGGAGCGACAGGCGGCAAACGATCCCGTGTACCGTGTGCTATCGAAAAAACAGCGAAAGCGCCTCGCCAGGAGGAAGAGGGACGAAATGAGAGCGGCCGCAGCGCAAGCGTCGTCGGCATCCGAGGAGGTCGCCACCAAAGACGCCGGAGCTAAGAACGGTGATGCGTGAGGTTGCCCACGCTGAGACACTTGTTTGAGTCTGATCTGTTATGGTTATGTGGCTAGCGGAAGATTCGGCCCCCACGTCGTAGCCGTGTTACCCAGGCGGGCGGGGTTCTTGTGTCCTTGCACCTCAGTGTGCTGCGGAATCCAAGAGAAGTTGGCGTAGACTGGCGTGCAAGCGGCTCAAGGACCACCGGACAGGGCTTATTCGTTTCTAACCTTTGTTGCCCTCCAGGCTCTGACATCCCTATTTCTGTTCGTGTCTGAATAAAGTTACTATCGGACAGTGTAGTTGTCGCAGTTGCGGCTTGGGATCCCACTCGCCCGCATCGCATCACAGAGCGTTCCCAGAGTTTTGAAATGATCGGATGAAGGCAGCAGGCCGCGGCCGCCTCAAATGGCTACGAGGACCGACTGAGAGGGCTTCGCTCCGCAACACTAAAAGAATTGTCCTCGAGAGCGACTAAAACAGCATGCCATCGTACGCAGGAATTCCACTAAGAACTCATTCGGTGATGTTCACTAAGTCTGATGATGCCTGAGCACAGGTTTCCTCCGAACTACTACTTCGACGTCGAAGCAGTTGTTCGAAGTTCGCGACCGCATAAACAGCGCAATACTGGCGTGACGTGTGTCTCGAGGAAATGCATACACGGGGAAGCTTGTCAGCGTTGTGTTAGGAACATTCCCAGGGGAGGGTTGAGCATATGATGGCGGTGCCGTTCCTTTGTAATGTAGAGTTCTTTGAAAGAGCCACACGAGGCTGCGCCTATATCGAGATGTCCGTTAGACGTACAGACGACGTCTGATGCTGCAACCGCTATGTTTGGCTGCGATGAAAGCTCCAGCGCCCGGCGGGACTTGAACTCACCACTTACTAACAAGGCATTAATGCTCTACGTCATTATACCACCAGCGCCGGTTTATCGCACGCAACATCCACACCTCATGGGACTAATCAGCATTCACGTGTGTATCGGGATGAGAAAATCAGAACCAGTTAAGCGGATGGCCGATAGGAATGATCCGCAGAAATCAACCAGTTGAGCAGATGGCCGTTTGGAATGATCCAAGTCATTTTCTTTAAGCCTCAAGTGGGTTTTCTATAGAGACCATCCGCTTAGCTCGTTTCATGCTAATTACAACGTCCGGCTTATCTTGATAAACAGTTGAGTCCTAACTGGTCCCATGAGGTGCGGAAGTTGCGTTCGACCAAACGGCGCCGGTGGTGTAATGGCGTAGAACGCTCCTGCATGTTTAGCAGGTGATGCGGGTTCGAGTCCCGCCTGCCGCTAGAGTTTTGATCGCAGCAAAATATTGTAAAAGCCACTTGAGGCTTGAAGAAAACGTCTTCAATCATTTCTATCAAGTCGTCAGCGGCGTTGTCTGCAAGGCGGTTTCGGTTAATATCAACGTCGCCGGAAGCAGTCGCTGATGGTAAGGGAGCTATGGCTACTCAAGGCACGTATGCATTTCCTCGTGACCTCAGAAGCTGGGCGAGTTCGAGAGTTGGGGGGATCAGCACATGAGGGCGCGGCGGAGGTCACACTACCGTAGTCTGCGTAGGCTGCCATGTCCGACTGACGAATCGCGGCGCCCACTTGAAGCCGGCCAAGCTGTTCAGAATCAGCTCGCGGAACTCCGGATTCAGGAACGCGTAGAGCATAGGATTCGCGACGCAGGACAGCATGGCGAGGCTGAAAAGGCACAGTTCTTGCTGCCGTTCTCGACCGGGAGAATTCCTACGTCTCCGCAAGGTGCGAGGGTGTTAGATTGTGACTCATTACAAGCAGCCTTAGCTAAGATGCTTCTGAAAGGATCAAATTACTCACAAGTGGGTGATGAGATTCAGGAGATATGTGTAGTCGTTCCCGTTGTAGGCGAGCAGATCGCGACTGTCGGTGAACTCCATGAGAGTACTGACGATGTTGTGCGGAAGTGAAGTGATGCCGAAGATCACTACCATAGACACCAGAATCAATGTCACGCGGCGTCGTTGGTGCATCACTCGTTTCTTTTGCTCGATGAGATGAGTCAACTGAAGTAAAAGGCATCTACAACGGACTGAACGTGTGAATTTTAAATCTTTTAATGGAGTCGGCATAACTATAGTACGTATTTTTCGAGCACTTGTTATGAGGTGTTTACGGGGACCCTCTCGTGAAGAGGCTACGCCGCACATGCAGCATCAGTCACGAAACACTGAGTGCCGTAGTTGCGCACGTCACGCGTTACCTTCGGATCAGTCGCCAGTTTTGTCGGATCTGCTTAAATGCCCTTCATTCGTGCACAGAAAAACCACATCACATGGACGATTGCGGCCCCTCAGGTCATCCTTTCCAGGGTTTGGGCATGCTGGCGAGGATGCTAGAGGAACAATATGCGAATTAAGAACTCTACTGCAAGAACGGGATGTGTTGTGTCCGGTTCACGCCTTCAATGTCCATCTCGTTACCTGCTCCTTGTGCTGCTGCGTGTCGCTACCGGCAGTGGCTGCAACCACGTAGAGGAGGTTCGCTTGCTGAGCGATGGAGGTGAGGCGAGATTTCGCCCGTCGTCGAAGAAATGAGAACACCTAAGACGAATGAGAACGACTGCGTTTTCGAGGGGGTGGAGTGCCACTCACCGCCTGGTAGCAGATCGTCATTATCGTGAACGGAATGACGAACTGGATGGCCAGCACGAACAGCGTGTAGATCCGCTTCGAGTGGACGTTCGGCCACTTTTCTGTGCAGAATTCGCCGCACACATCTGTAGAGGCAACGCTCGGCGCAGAGGATGGGCGATGTGCACGCCCGATGGGACTCACTTATGGACGGGTACTTCCTCATCTTCATGTGGTATACGTAGGGTAGTGTGGCGAGAATGGAGATCACCCAAAGCAGCACCGTGATTCGAATCGCATTCACCTTACGCAAGGGGCTACCTGAAAGCGGTCATACCAAGATCGGTGAGGGCTGGTGGAGTCCTTTATTCGAAACTGAGGAAATGGTTCTGAAGTGCTGTCGGAATTGTCGCGCATTCGAAATTGTATTCCATTCGAAACGGAGCCGCGGAACCTAATAGCGTTCCAAATCACCTAATGAATTTACACGAACCTGGAGCGATCACGAGTCGGAAGTACCGGTCGATGGCGATCGCGCAGAGCGAGAACGTGCCGATGAAGAGACCGATTGCTTGGATGCCGCCCACCACTCGGCACAGCATCGAACCGAAGTACCTGAAATCGCCTTCCTCTTTAGGGAACTCTTCGAGGGTCTAATAACTCGGCTCTCGGCGGTATCAACGAGTTTGCCACTTCTTAAACAGATTTTGACCTTGAGCATATGCTCTGCCATTGAAACCTCGCTGCGGAAGCATGGGAACACTTAAACTGAAGCCTGTTGTAGTCCTGCTGTTTAAAGCAGCGAAACACGTCACGCCTGAAGTTCTAGTGCTTACCTTGCTGTGATGTGTGTAGAGCAGCGCTAACAAAAAAGAATATGATGAAGGATAAGGAAGACGTCGATGTCAGCTGTTGGTTCAGTTTCGAAGGGTGGTGGGAATCCCTGCTGCGGCTGTCACAAGGCATCATCGTTTTGGTAGAGAAAGGAGTTGACTGATGGCTGCTACCATCCTTTACACTGGAGAACTACCAGCAGTATATCTCGCCAAACATGAAGTGGTGCAAGTTAGTGGTGGATCACGGGGACTGTAGTGAACTCGAAAGGAGCGAAATGGCTATTGGAGTCCCCTGAGGGCACCTTGCATTCTATCCACTTCACACTCTTGAGTCACTTTTTTGTGATGGGTCGAATATTTCTCTTTGGTACACTTTTCCTTTCACGTATTAGATTAGATTTATTACACGAGGGTATCGTGCGTTAACACAACCAACCGATGAACACAACATGAAACCGTGGACGAATATTACCTGCTAAAACAATAGAAACAATGCAGTATATCAAAGCGTGGCGGAAAGATAGAAAGAAATAATTGAGAAATAAATAAGGCAGCTGGGAAACTAGGAAAACTAGGGGCTCAAATGACGCTGAAGGAATTTTTTGAAAGCAGCCAAATGAGCAGGGATCCTGCCTTTTTTTCGAAGCTTAGCATATAGGGATGCAGCCCTACATGCGAAGAAGTAACGCCTGCAATTGAGCTTGGTCCCACCAGGATCGTATCTGAGACGACCAGTTAGCGTGTTACCCGACCTTACTACCATAAGATCCGAAGGCTTAATACTGGTCATGTGATGGATTACGTTCAAGTTCCGCATAGGAATCAGCAGGACTCGAAATAGCTATCGGAGGAGCGGTAATAGAACGAGAATTGGCTAGATCTTGCTTCAAGATAGAGATTTGAGACCTTAGAATCGATACCTCTTTTTCTAGTTCGCAGTTCTTCGCTCGAACAGCGTCGTTCTCTTCAATCAATTCTTTGTTTTTGGACATAACTGCACCCAACTGCACTTTAATCTCCAGCATGCAGCCGATGACCGCTTTGAGATGCGCAGGGAGGGTTGTATCAGCGATGACCTGATCGATTGCTTGCCTTAGGTGATCGTCTGCGATTGGAGACTGGAATTCCATTTTACTCTGCGTCCCTGAACAGATTTAACGGGAGCCAAGGGAGTGTCCATTACACCGAGTAGAAAGATCGCAATGAAGGAACGAATACACCTGTGAAGGTGGCTTATGTATCAATTGATCTTCACTCCCAGCCACAAGGGAGCTCGCTTGACCATCCAATCGAACCACTAGTGCGGCAACTCCAAGCGAATACAGAAAAATGAGTAACCAGAACCAGCTACAGACTTGAAGGCACAGACGAGGCGTGGGAGTAGTGCGGCTAGAGCAAGTAGGAAGACTTGCTGAGGCTAGTTAGTAGCCCAAAGCACGACGAAAACGAAGATATTCAGAGCGGACGTGAACGCGCCGCCGCACACCAGCCAGACGCCGCACAGAATTTTGATTGCAGCAAGTATTCCACCTATCACCGAAGACAAAAATGAAATGCCCTCAGTCCTTCAAGATCAGAATAAAATAAAAAATCAGAAATAAAGATTCAAGATTAGAGTTGGCCCACTATGAAAAATGTGAAGGAAACGATATTAATTATCGAAGAACCCAATATTTTCCTTCTCTTCATTTCCTCTCCTCTGTAGTAGCTGTTTTTCCTTGTAAGTACATTGTTCACGATGGGCTACGATGTGAGCCCTTCCGAAGTGCAGTAGTCAGGGTAGCCCCTTAGGTCACACTGAGGGTTTCTACTAGGTTGCCCGGAAAGTTCTCAGCCTCTTGAGTGCTTCACTTTGAACTACCATGAAAATAATGAAGGATAAACGACGGCGTTACTCTATCCCTTTTGGGATGCGCCAGCCCATTCTACTTCTACGGGATGTCGTGGAGGCGATATGAATGCGTATCTAGCCATACAATGACTTGCGATAGCCAGCCGATGAACAAGTCAGCGCTTTGTCCTTCCCAGACACGTCTGGTACCAATTCACCGACCCCGGAGGGATGGAAGGCTTGGTTGGCCTGGGCGGGAAATCCGAACCAGGGCTGGTATCGGGTGCACGCGACAGCCGGCGCCTCCTCCGATTGCGCTACACGCGCCCCGAACTACTATAACTTTCTCAGATTTGGAAGAATAGGTATTCTCAGCACCTATGTCGTGTGGAAGAGTGTGAAACCCTGATTCCCAATATGAATCCTTCAACCTAAGATGGAACTCCTAAGCGAGACCTATCCTATCCTATTATATAAAGCAGAGAGACATAACTCACTGACTGGTGACAATTTCGCTGACTGGTGACAGTTGACGCTACACCCAGCCGTTCGTCGTACCCCCGCCGCCAACCGTGAACACATGGCAGCGTGGCAGGCAGCCACGATCGCCGGTGTTCACTACCACGACGCTTCCACTGCCGGGGGATCACCAAAGAACACCCACTTGGATGAGATTTCGGAAGACGTCGCCACGTGCGCCGCGGCACGGCTCAGACCCCATGATCTGTGATGGAAGACGTCGCTGCATCCCACCATTCGCTTCTGCTTCACTCCAAGATCGCTCCGTTCCCTACGCGTTCTTGCTAGCGTGTACTTCTTCCCCAAACATCTCCCTAAACATTAGCAAGAGCATAAAATGATGAGCGATGGTGTTTTGATCGGGCAGTCGGTCCTATTAGTCGCTCGGACAATCAATGTCGATCGATAATATCCATCGAATCAGAACACTTGCCAACGGGGCAGTAGTCGAATTATTCCATCAGCGAAAAAATTAGCTGGTCGAGATTCGACAAAATCCACGAAAGCTGTTTTGGATTGGTCCTGATTGGTGAAGGTTTAACCAGCGAAAAGTTCTGAAAGTGCTTGAAAAGGTGGCAGTCGGTTGGTGAGAGGTCTGAAGAATATGGCTGGTGAGGCAGAACTTCATCCCTTAATTCGTCCGATTTCCGAATAGTGTTTTGTGACACGTGTGTTATCGGGAAAAGAATCGGGCCTCTTGTGTTGACCAATGCTGGATGGAGTTGACGCAATTTCGGTGCATTTTTCCTTACGATTTCCTTACAGTAGGACTCTGCTGTGATCGTTTGGCCTGGTGTCAAAAGGTTGTAATGGATAACACCAGCCGCCGACCACCACAGAGTGACCACTACCTTTTTTGGTGGAGGTTCGCCTTTAGAAAATGCCTAGGGGTTCGTCGGCGTCCAAACACTGTGCGGAACGTTTCCTGTTATCACACAGAATTCAGCTTTCATCACGAGTGATGATTCGATCTAAAAACGGATCAGTTTTGTTGCGTAAAAGTAGAGAAGAACAAGTCTTGAAAAGTGACAATTTCTTCCGCTCACTCAGCTCGTGGGCACCCAATTTTCGAGGTTTTCACCTTGCCAAGGCGTTTCAAAGCTTTCGCAACAGCAGCTTTACTGACGTCTAGCTCTTCCGCGATCCCGCGAACTGTTTGAAATGGTTCAGCTTCCACCAATTCCTTCAACTCGTCGTCCAGGATTGCTCTAGGTCGACCACCACGGTGTGTGTCATCTTCGAGGTTGAAATCTCCAGTCCGAAATTTACTGAACCACTGGCGTACGGTGCTTTCTCCAACACTATTAGGCCCCACCCTTGATCGATCTGTTGAGCTGTCTCCGTTGCGAATCGTCTCAATTTGAAGCTGAAAAAAATACCGTTTGGAATTGCTCGTTCGACATGCTTCAACAAGCCCTTCAAGAACAGAAATATAAAACAACGCTGAAACATGAATTATTTAGTCAGATAGAGCAAAAAATTCTGCACAGAAAGTAGCATTAATGCGCAATGCAAGTTGAACTTTTAATCAATAATAGACGAATGAAAAGTAGTAACACAAAGCGCTAAGAACTTTTCGGAACTCCTAATAGGTGAAGATGCTATTGGAAGTCGTGGTCTGCGCGACCGACATGTAGCCATTATCGTTCGGAACTGCTCCGACCAATTGGCGTTAGCTGCTAACCAGCGCCCGGGCTTCGCCGGCGACTGACGCTGGGAGTGCGGGCCACGCCAGGCTTGCCGGCTTCAGCTATGGTGGGCGACGCTAGGAACGTAGCCCAAACTAGATGGGATTCCTTACTCACCCAGCGTTCATCGCCGGCTTCGCCGGCAACCAACGCTGGGTACGGAATCATTCCTAGAGTCTAAGTCGATCACATAGAAACGTACGCCTGCTACAGATTGACGCCTTGCTGAGTATCATTCACATCCCTGAATAGCACTCAAGAAAATGCCGACAGCACTACTGCTTCGTCTGGGGTTGTGTTACAACCTATTGCAGCTCGTCAAGCCTAATCTTACGTCTGACAGTTTCCGTCCAGTCGCCGTGCTTTATGCCACGAGGTGTGGCGATTTTCGGAAAAGATGACTTAAGACAAAAAATACTATCCTCCTCCGCATACAGTAGTATGGAAACTGTTCAAAGCACTGCCGAAAATTGAGGGCCTAGAGGCGAAACTTGGTTGAAAGCGTAGTCGGATCGAGCGTATGTCCTTCCAACTCCAACCTTTCTAGGCGTAGAGTCATATCCTATAGCAATTTATCGTTTAGGTAAGCCCATACCGGGCAAGAACCGTTTGCTCAAAATTGTATTGCCTTCAACGTTTCATCAAACTCTCGCTCTCAGGAGCGCACCTCGACTTCGGTCCCTCCCGGCTCAGGGAGTGTTCCTTAGGGATCTCTCACGTTGGTCGAGAGAAATCGAAGGAAGGAGCAACGATGTCTTCGCGGCGGTATGCGCACTTCTTCCAACTTCTCGGTGCCCCATCCATGCGGTGGGCCTGCCGAGGAGCAAATTGGACGTAGTGATCTGGCCGTCGCAAAAGATCAGCCAAATGCTAAGCGTTTAAACTAGACTCGGCTGGGCGGTTTGCGATCTCACCACATATGTCCTGTTTTTATGCTAATGTTAGATCGTTGCCTAAGAATGCAAGTATATAGAGCTAGCTCTTGGTAGAAATTTTGATATCTATATTTTCTGTGAGCCTGGCTCAAGAAAAAGCACACAATTGCCTCTGTTCTTGGCGGTATTAGTCAAGAATATAATGCACTTCGTTGCGACAGATTCAAACGTGAAGGTGGAGGGGTGGCTATTTTCATAAAAAAAACACGCTTTTATATGAAACTATTTACTCCGAAAGTGTTCGCTATGGCTACGAGCTCTTGTGCGTTGATGTTTTCACTTCTTTTGACAGTTTTCGAAACATTGCGGTATACCGTGCACCATCCTGTACCAATTCTCTCACGGATCAACTTGTGAAGACAATGAGTGACCTAAGCTCGTGCGAAAAAACAGTAATTTTGACCGGTGACTTTAATATGCCGGAAATCAATTGGAACAACCTTGGAAGGCTACCAAAACTTCATCGATTTTGTCAGATGTCACAATTTCATACAACATATTGAAAAACCGACCCGTGGCGCTAACATTCTTGACATTCTCCTGGCAAACAACAACGATACTCTAAACGGAATTGCAATTCTTCCTCCGGTGGGAAACAGCGACCATTGCAGCTTCCCATTTAGGGTAAACGTGCGCACAAGCGAGCCATTGAAAATCTACAAAATCTGTTTTCCAAAGTGGATTATGATCTATTAGGTTGTAACGAAATAAATGGCACTGAACCACTGTAAATTTAAACAGTTAATATCTCGGCTTGTAGGCAAATTTATTAATCGAAATAAAAACCGTCTGATTCTACACATCTTTGCCAACGTGACACAAGCTTTTTTATCCCAGTAGCATAAAAACCAGAAGTTCTGGAATTGACGAAATCTTCGAAGGCACTTTCGGCATCCTGTTGGTATTTGAATATTTTCCCTACCAAGAAGTCGCCAAGATGCTTGAAGAAATGGTAGTCTGTTGGGGAGAGGTCGGGAGAAAACGGAGGATGTGGTAGAGTTTCAATGCTCAGCTCATTCAATTTCTGCAACGTCATTCGTGCTACATGGGGGCGAGCATTGTCGTGCAGAAGGAGAACTCGCCTTCGGTTTACCAAGGCCGGCCGGATATCCTTCAACTTTTTCACCATTTCTTCAATTTCAATGCAGCACTTCTCTGCCGTGATGGATTCACCGGGAGGGAGGAAGCTGTGGTGAATAATTCCCAGCGAACACCACCATACTGTCACCATTACTTTCTTTTGGTGCAATTCCGGCTTCGCAAAAACCTTGGGGCTGTCATCGCTGTCCACCCACTGTGCCGATCGTCGCCTGTTGTCGTACATTATCCATTTCTCGTCACAGGTTACGATGCGATTCGTTCCGTAGAAGCAGTGCGGACGAGATCTCATATCGTCGGTTTCTTTGCTCCTCAGACAGCTCGTGAGGCACCCATCTTTCCAGCTTTTTGGTCTTTCCAATTTCCTTCAGATGCCGGGCAGCTGTGTTGTGACTGACGCCAAGAACCTTCGCTATCTCCATGGTACCTTGGTGTGGATCCTCCTCTACCACATCTCTCAGCTTGTCCTCATCAACATCACTATGCCTCCCACGACCTTCGTGTTCTTCCAAGCTCTCATCTCCATTCCGGAACTTCTGATACCAACGATACGCCGTCCGAATTGTGGACCGAATGCGGCGTTGATCTTCTCGTCCGCCTCCTTAGCTGTAGTGCCCAGCTTGAATTCATACAAGTAAATGCCTCGGATTACCCTTTTGTCCATCTGCAAAAAAGTCAATAAGACTCTAAAGTTTTCCCACTTTTACATAGAAAATTTGATACTCACCGGTAGAGCAAAGTTTGCGCTTCTAAATGATATGCCACATGTTACGGTTTGTTCTTGATCAAACGCGTAAAGACGCGCCAAAAAATGGCGCGAGCCAGTGCCATTTAATTCGTTACAACCTAATAGTATGCAACTATCTCTCGTCCATAATGTGGGGGGAATCTTTTCTATAAACGACATCCGTAAATGATGCCTATGAAATGTTTATAACCATTCTCTCGCACACAATTGATATGTTTGTTCCTTGGGGTAAAGTAGAGGCAAATCGCTCCGTTCTACCGCCTTACTTACAGAATATGCTAGATCACAGAACATGTCTTTTCAACAGCGCTTGTAAGTCAAATTCTTCTCACCACTGAAAAAAATACAAAGATTTCTCCGAAAAAATTTCCCAAAAGCTCACTAAGTACAATAACCAAATAGAAAAGCTTATAATAAACTCAGGTAAAAAGCAAGGTTTGTACCGTCTTCTAAATAGCAAGCTTAGAGAAACAAAGCAGGCAGGCGTTCTTATTAAGGGAGCAGTTAGAGCAGTTTCTGACCTTGATAGGGCTAATCTACTGGCGGACCAGTTTTGTGAGGTGTACTTAGAGGACGATGGAAATTTTCCCCGTTTCGAAGCCAGCATCAATACCCCCATGGAAATACTTCCATGGATACAAGAGAAGGATGTATTCGAAGTTATCCAAAAATGGCCGAGGTCAACTTTCTTGACACCAGATTTTATTCCATTGATATTCGTTCAAAAAGTCGCTCATGTCATTGCGGAACCATTCGCTTACATCTGCAATCAATCATTGATGTTGTCAGAAATACCAAATAGATGGAAGCATTCTTTTGTCACTCTATTGTTAAAGAAAGAGCCTTCTACGGACCCAGGAAATTACAGACCAGTCAGCATCACGTCCCTGTTTTCTAGAGTTTTTGAAAAAGTGGTTAAAAAAATCCATTACTGAGCATTTAGAAAAAAATTCGCTTATCCCAGAAAGCCAACATGATTTCGTAAGTGGCAGATCTATTGAAACAAATATGCTTAAGTGTATCAATGACTGGACAATCACTTTGGATGGCAAAAAGTGCTGTGACATAGTTTACTTCGATTTCTCGAAAGCGTTTGACAGAATCAGCCACCAGAAATTGGTCGGCAAAATTGAGCGCCTTGGATTCTATCCCTTGTTAATGAGTTGGATCAGGGAGTATGTTAGAGGAAGGACTTTTCAAGTCAAATTGAATAAGACTTTTTCGTCTATCCGAGACGTCAGGATTGGAATTCCTCAAGGTAGTGTATTATCGCCCATCCTATTCATGATTTACACATCAGATTTGCCTTCTATTATGGCCAACACTAAGGTTAAATGCGCTCAGTTTGCCGATGATCTTAAGATATATGAAGAGATTGTAGAAGGCGAGACATCAGATCTCCAAATTGTAATTAACAAAATTGCTAGGTGGTCCGTGGATTGGCAGTTGCCGTTGGCGCCAGAAAAGACGAAATTCATGAGAATTGGTGGCTCCACCGCACCAGTTAGTTACTCTATCAACTCCGTTTCTTTGAACATGGTAGACAAAATCAAAGGTCTAGATGTTCACTACGACAATAAACTAAATTTTTCAGAACATTATAGAGAGGTTTGTAGGAAAGCAAGAAGAACCTTCCAAATCTTCAAGGGGTTATCCACTAAAAACTGTTCTGTTTTACGGAGAGCTTATACGACGTACGCTAGGCCAGTAGTGGAGTCATGTACCACTGTTTTTTCGCCACAGAAAAAGAAGGATATAGAGCTGTTTGAAAAGTACAAAACAATTTTACACGAAAAACCATTATTCGGTACAAAGGTTTCTTTTGTGCACACGTACCGAATCCTAGAATTCGAAACAAGTTTCTGGACCTCCATACTCTCAGTTCACGCAGAAACATAAATGACGTTTGCAGCGTTTTCAAAATCTTGTCAGGAATGTTTGGAATCAAGGCCACAAATTTTTACAAACTTGCTCCTTCAAAAACAAGAGGTAACATCTGGAAAATAGTACACGCTAGGCCAAGAACCAACATTTGAGCTCAGTCTTTCACTGTAAGGGCTGGGTCAAAGTACCAAAACTTGAAAAGTGGTATCCACCACTCCGCCAAAAACTTTGGAATCTTTAAACGAATTGCTAAAAAAGCTCTTCAACAGTACTAGACATCCCCATCTCTGATCGTCAAGTCGAAGAATTCTGCGTAGTTCTTAAGTTGTCTCAGATACTTCTCATCGTTGTCTTCAGGTATAAGTATGTTTTATAAGCTAAGTTTTTGTTGTTGTGTTGTTGTTGTTGTGAATGCGGCACCCTTCGCATGCATCCATTACAATTTGTTTTCACACGACTGTCTTACACGGCCGTAATAAATTATTATTACTATTAACTTTCTTCGCTGACCTGCTCTGGTCCACCGCTGAAAATCGGAGGACCTCGGCGATAAAAATAGCTTAGTAACCCAGCGCGCGAAGTAAGTATGCTCTTGAGATCAAAGTGAACAATTTCCAAGTCAAAAAAAGCGTCTTCCAGATCATGACATTGGCCACCAATCTTGAGGAGACGTACGGGAAGAATTATATAAGAGACTCTGGTGTAGTCGAAGAATTGGGGGAGGGGAGGGTGGGAACTTTATTTTTGTTATTGAAGAACCACTACAGAAATTGACTCATGCCTTCCACTTTTGTAGGTGGTGGGATTTTCCGTCTCCCTTTGATTTTCCTTTCTTCAATGTATCACAGAGAGGAATTCAGTATCGAGTTCAAAAGATCGAGAACACCGACCGATATTGACTGCTTGGTCGAGGCGCCCCAATTGCTGTGAAGCGCTTCCGTCGATCAACACAATCAGGCAACACGCACCCCGATTGGTTAGGTCTGAGAGAAAACCAATAGCACCACTCAAATTATCGATAATATCGATCGATATTGGCAGAGCTTCTCCATGCCGTGAAGCTCTTCCATAAGCCATCTTAATCACTCAACACCCATTTCGATCAGGTAGGTCGGGGAGAAAGCCGATAGCACCGGCAATATCGATCAACATTAAATGTCTGTGCGACCTTCGAGAGCTCCAACACAATCACGCAACACCCACCCCGATCGATGAAGTCTGATAGAGAAACGATAGCATCACTCAAACCATCGATAATATCGATCCATATTGAATGTCTGAGCGGACTTACGGCTGCCATCATAATCACGCAACACCCACTCAGATCGATCAAGTGAGAGAAAGAGACGACAGTACCGCTCAAACCATCAATAATATCGTTCGATATACGTCTAAGGGACCTTCATCGCTCAAGCAATCAATAATATCGGTCGATATATGTATGATCGACCTTCCGTCCGCCATGAAATCCACGCAACTTCCACCCCGATCGATTAAGTCTGGAAGAGAACCAATAGCACCGTTCAAACGATCTACAATATCGAACGACACTGAATGTCTGAGCGACCTTCACAGTGCTGTTGCTGATGTGTAGGGAGCTAAAGGAAGCAGTACACGCTAGCAAGAACGCGTAAAGCAGAAGCGAACGGTGTGTACCGTTGAGGTACGAGAGAGGGAGAGAGATATAGAGGAGGACGGGAGGAGAAAGAGGCTTAAGATTTAGTCACAAGTTAAAGGAGGTAACAGAACACTTTTTCTTTAGCAAGCTATTTATTTCGGAGGAGCCTTCCTCAACCGCACGTACCAACCAGGTCTACAAATCTGCCCACACACGGCGCCCATCCAGCGCCTTCATAAGGGGCGGGGCGAAGAGCTGGGGCATTGTCGTCGCCGACGATACAAAATATACCCGTTGTACGGATAGCGGGAGAGGTACAGATAGCGAAATGTTAAAGGAGTAACGCGTTTCTACCTCTGTATCAATTCAGGATGGTTCAGTGGTTAATCATTTATACGTAATGAGCAGGAAAGGGAGATAGGACCATTCGTCACAACCGCATAGGAGCACCCTGGCGTACGCCGCTATCTTCTGGCCATGGTGACCTGTCCCGCCCAGTGGACGGCTGGTGCCTCTTCTGGTAGAGGCATCGTCGTCGCCGACGATACTGCCGCCGGCGCCGAAACAGAGACATGTCTACATACAAAAATGTGCGGATAGCAGATCATTTAGTAGCAGTCGAACGGCTTTGGTAGTAGAAGCGACAGCTTGAGGGCGATTGTAGTCGGCTCGAAAGTTGACGATGGGTAACGGCTTGTCGATCGTTGAAGGCGGTGGGACTGGTGGAGGAGTACGGCTTGTGGAGGGTTGAAGACAACGGAAGTAGTGGCGAAAAGCGGCTTGTTGAAGGTTGAAGACAGCGATGAGGTAGAAGTGAAGACTTGATATATACTGAAGGACTACGACGACCAGTTAATGGCTTGACTCCGGATTTTCGATTCCGAGGTATTGCCAATGTTCTGGCGATCATTTTGTGTTGTTTACGGGAATTATTATTCATCCCATTGTTTCCTAAGACTGATGTCATCTCGTAGTTAATACTGCTACTTCCACCTTTTTGCGAGTCTACTGGACTATTTCTCCGTGATCTTTGCCTGATACTCCATGAACGTGGAGGGGAACTTCGGAAATTTCTGCTCCCCTTCGTGCACAGACTGCTATGGTGCTGTTTACCGCACTGAGAACAGTCAGGAATTTGACACTCATAGCTGGAGTGGTTGGTTGAACAACATTTCCAGCATCTTCTGCCATCTGTTAGTATCTTGCGGCGTCTTGCTTGATCGGTGATCGTTCCGCAAGTCATTGAGTTATGATTACCCCTATGGCAGAACAGGCACTGACGAGTGGCAGAGTACCGTCGCCGCATGGTGCACTTATCTCTAGATGGGCTGAGCGCACTGCTCTCTCTGTGACCCAGCCTGCTCTCCAAGTACGCTTTAGCGGCAATCTCTTTCTTTAAATGAGCTGTGAGGTCACCGATTGTTTGGCTATCTTGCGAATGGCTTGATAGCAGAACTGGTCTCACTATGTCGTGAGGAAATTTCGCTAGGATGATTTCACACCACAACGGGTCACAAGTTCTACGGACATCATAGCCTGCGGACACCATTTGATTAATCAGTATTTGGATCTGATCGAAAGCTGACGAGCAGCTTTGCGCATAACTGTTAGCTGGCTTTAAACTGATGAGTTTGTGCGCTATATGTGACCGATTTACAGAATGATTACAGTACTTTTCCTGTATAGTTTGTATAATCCACTCATAGTTTTCAGGCACAAGCTTTATGCCTTTTACTGAATCTTGTGCCTTTCCTCTCAGGCTTTCCTTGAGTAAGAGGATTTTCTCCATAACGTCAAGCTCCTTACTCTTGTGAACAAGGGTCTCGAAAATTGCCCAGAACTCTGAGAAATCTTCAACGTTGCCGTAGAATTTCGGTAACGTGGCTTGAGGAGGTTTTATCGAACGACATCGTCGTGCCTCACTTCCAATTACATTATCAGCAACCGAATCCAACGGTATTTGAGAGATATCACTGTCCGCAGTTTCAATCGGCTCTGTTTCGTCAGCCTCATCTTCCTGCGGAGCAGTACTGCACGATTGTGCGTTTTGCAGTATTAGGGCTCTGTGTGAGATATACCCTAATTTTACGCTCATCGTGTCCCTTACGCACTTGGATTCTTCATGACGTGCCGTAAGTTCGTAAATCAAATTATCCGCCTAGCTAGCTCTTTATGCAGCTGTGGCTCATTCTCTATCTGCTCAATTTCTAGCATAATGTCCTTTTTATCGGACTTATTTTTACAAATTTTGTACTCCTCTCGAATCTCTTTATAGAGCTTCTCGAGATTGTTTTTTCCCTGTTTCACTTGCTTTATACTGCTTTGCAAAAGTGCAGTGGTAGACTTACATTTTTCGTAAGTATTTTCATCCGTTAACGGATACTCTACTCTTACTGTGTACTCTGTGTACGTTATCACAAGGTCTTTCAGCGTTGACGCGCTGCTCATGATCGGGGCTCTGTGGAAGTGCAACGCCATTTTATGCGGGACTTCTCGTAGGTCTCTTTGAATTTAAGAGATAGTGTTCCTAGTGTCTTGGACACTGGGAATTTCTTTCGGTGATGAAAGAGATTTTTCTAGTGCTATATGCACAGAAATTTGCGGCTCTAGGCGTAGGAACGCGAGAGACTTACGATTCTCTTTATTATAGAGAATGCGATCTGCAATAGATCGACTTGCGGCTCTAGGCGTAGGTACGCGAGAGACTTACGATTCTCTTTATTAGAGAGAATGCGATCTGCAATAGATCGACTTGCGGCTCTAGGCGTAGGGACGCGAGAGACTTACGATATGGCTTATTAGGCCGATGCACCAAAATATACCCGTTGTACGGATAGCGGGAGAGGTACAGATAGCGAAATGTTAAAGGAGTAACGCGTTTCTACCTCTGTACACAATTCAGGATGGTTCAGTGGTTAATCATTTATGCGTAATGAGCAGGAAAGGGAGATAGGACCATTCGTCACAACCGCATAGGAGCACCCTGGCGTACGCCGCTATCTTCTGGCCATGGTGACCTGTCCCGCCCAGTGGACGGCTGGTGCCTCTTCTGGTAGAGGCATCGTCGTCGCCGACGATACGGTGGGGCGCATCGACATCTTCCATCACAGATCTCTTCCGCAACGCTTTACGTGTTGTCTAAACCCGGCAGCGGCGGCTCGTCATAGCCGTGGCGACGTCTTGCGAAAAATTCATCAAGTGGGTGTTCGAACGGCTGGGTGTGGTGTCGACAACTGTCCAGTCGTCGTGCTTTAAGCCACGAGGTGTGATGAGTTTCGGAAAGAATGACTTCGGGCGAAAAAACTATCCTCCTCTGCATATAGTAGTATGGAAAGTGCTCAAAGGAGCAAGACTTGGTTGAAAGTGTAGTTGGATCGAGGTCCCACCAACTTTCTTCGCTGACCTGCACTGGTCCACACTGAAAATTGGAGGAGTTGGGCAGATAGAAATAGCTTAGTAACCCAGCGCGCGAAGCATGTATGCTCTTGAGATCAAGGGGAACAATTTCCAAATCAAATAAGCGTTCTCCTAGATATGACATTGACCAGCTGATTACCTGGTCGACCTTCCGTCGGCCATCATAATCACGGAACACCCACCTAATTGATAAATTCTGGAGAAATTCGATAGCGCTCAAGAATCGGTAATATTGATCGATATTGATATTGTCTGAGCGGCTATGGTAGGATCGACTGCCCAATCAAAATACCTTTTATGATCGACCTTCCATCGGCCATCATATCATAATCATGGAACACCCACCCAGATCGATTAAGTCTGGAGAGAACCAACAGCTCCGCTCAAGCGACGGATAAAATCGATCGATATTGATTGTCAGAGCGACTAATAGGACCGACTGCCCGATCAAAACATCAGCGGTCATCATTTTATGCTCTTGCTAATGTTTAGGGAGATGTTTGGGGAAGAAGTACACGCTAGCAAGAACACGTAGGGAACGGAGCGATCTTGGAGTGAAGCAGAAGCGAATGGTGCGGCGCGGCGACGTCTTCCATCAAAGATCAGGGGGTCTGAGGCGTGCCGCGGCGCACGTGGTGACATCTTGCGAAATCTCATCAAGTGGGTGTTCTTTGGTGACCCCCCGGCAGTGGAAGCGGCGATGTAGTCAAAACCGGCGGTCGTGGCTGCCTGCAACCCACGCTGCCATGTTGTGGTGCTTACGGTTGGCGGCGGAGATACGACGAATGGCTGAGTGTAGCGTCAAGTGTCGGCAGTCAATGATTCATGCCTCTCTGCTATTATATAATAGAATTTATATAATAGAATGGCTTCGCTAAGCGGGCCGTCCTTATCTCCCCCCCCCCCCCCAAGCGTAGAAATCGCGTACGCTCCAACTTCCCCGTTTATATCTGCACTTTCTCTGCCAGCAACCAACCCACCACTGCTTGGCGATGTGCGTGACCGGTGTGAGCGGGATCGAGAGCACACAGAGGATGACGTCGCTGACGGCTAGGTTCACGATGAAGATGTTCTGCACCGTTTGCAGACTGCGATGTCTCACGGTGGCGTAGATCACTCCTGAAGCAGTTCCCATTCAGAGTGCCCCACGACACACCCGCGCGGCCTTCACTCACCCAAATTGCCGGCGAAACTAATCACGAAGACAACGGAGTACAGCACAGCGAATAGCGCTACCGTGACCGGATGGTTGCTTGGATCGGGGAATTTCTCCGTGTAGGTCCGACAAACGACCATGCCATCTGAAAAACAACGCTGAATGTTTAGGCGTCACCGGTGCTGCTTCCTGTGAATAAGATCACTAGAAATGAGAGTCTCCCACTAGTATAGAATCATACATTATGTGTCGGAGCTCATTTGTTGCCCTACTAATGCCAAGAGGATGGAGCGGCTTCATTGGACAAAATATCCCAATTTCTTCACCCTTTTGAGGCGCTCATAAAGTCATCTACCCCATAGGTGCAGACAGCGTGGTAGCGTGGTCGAAGAAGGCGCCGACCATCGCGGCAGGGATGAGCGGATTAACCGTTATCCGTTATTTGGAATTAGGTTTTCGGTGGTTTTGGCCTATCCGTTTTGCTGTTCGTTATCCGGGGATTTTTCGCCGGATAACGAACAACAAAATGTGGCAGGCTTGTGATTACTTAGTTGAGTATAGCGACGATTTTTAAAAAATCGTTTTTTGTTTTTTCCGCAGGGTCGAGATACGCTTGCAATGCCAGGTCGGTGCCTTCTGAGAGTTCTTAAATATATAATTAGACGAATTGCTCATAGCGCATTTTGAAATGCTGAACACTGCCTTGCTCATTTCTGTTTGTGGGGTTTTCACCAAAATTTCTTCTCGCTTAATATACGAACTGGAAAAAAACCAGTCGATCAGTGGAGAAAAGGTCAAGCGTCCATACGATTTAAGGATGTGCCGGATACTCCGCATCTACACGACCTTTTAGCGCTCTTTGAAACTATGTTTGGCACCAGCAGCATTTACCCTTTCCAAAGCAATAGAGAGTTTTATTCGATCTGGGCAAGAATTAGTGTTAAATTTAAACAGATAGAGAGTTTTTTGTGAGAGTAAACAAAAAGCGACTCTTTTTAACGACTGCTCCACCCAAGCCCAGAAATTTCCGTGAGATCTATCCATAGTGTTTTCATTGCAGCTGGAAAACATGAATAAAGGGTATAAGACGACGGTAGTGCTACACGCAGCACGCATTCTACTCCTAGGTGATATACTGAGGCACTTTGGATGCGTATTTGGCCAATACAATGACTTGCGCTAGTCAACCGATGAACAATTCAGTGCATCATCCTGCCCGGACAAGCCTGGTACCCATACATCGAGCCCGAAAGGATGGAAGGCTTTGTTGACCTGGAGGTGAAATCCGAACCAAGAATATTGAGTCGGAGAGCATGTGGCAGGCGGCCCTCCAGACTGCACTATCACGTGCCTTGAAGAAAAAACACCAATAAGAATGTTATAAGTGGCTTATCTGACATGTGTGACATGTGACATAGACAGTGTTACAACTGCCCACCTACTATTGGAGAATGGTTTAAAAGTAGTTTAAATTTTTGTCGTTTGTTCATTATCCGTTTTTCCGTTATCCGGCCACTTTCGGGCAAAATTACCGGTTATCTGTTATCCGGGTTTCAAATTTTTACTATCCGCTCATCCCTGCATCGCGGGCAATTGCAAGAGTTATTGGTTCGGGTTTCGAAAAAACCGACAAGGTTTCCCGCTCTCTGGAGTGGGTGCGAGATTTGTCTGTGAAATGTAAAACACTGTTGTCAGTCGCATGGATGGCGAAAGTGATGGTGCAGGTCAGATACGTATTCAGATTGCCTCCACGATGTCCCGCGGAGGTAGAATGCTCGATCGTTGTCCTGTTATCCTTTGCAGGAATAAAGCTGATTTTAGACTCGTTTCAAGGCACAGGACAGAAGAAGTGTTCAGGTGCAGAGGGTTGGAAGGTGGTCGGAGTATTTGCGCAATGCATTCATCCAGTATTTGGTGTTTACTTGGTTTTTGATTGCCTCTACTTGTCCAATGCAGGATTTCGCATTTTATTGGCGAAGTTTTGATTTGAACAGCGGTCCAGATTTTCCAAATATTCCCTAAAGACCTGGATCAGAGCTCCTGTTTCATCTGTCAGCCGAAAAACGCTATTGCCTGCTGTTGTTTAAGGCCGGCAGCAAGACTTGCGGGTGCCGCGGACCCGTCATGACAACGGCGGGTGGTGCGGCGCCGCGGTGTGAAACTTCATGCAAACAGAAATTTTGCTATCAATCGAATAAAAATCGCGACGTTTCGGATGAGGGCTTGGTGTCATCCTTTCTTTTAAAAATAAAAAATGGCCGCTTTTCCGCCTTTTCAAACTAGTTTTAAACCATTATTTTTCCCCAACCATAAGAAATTTATAAAATCTCAAACAAGTGTTCCCTTATTGGGCACGTGAATTAAAACTTTGAAGAAAATTATGTTAACATTTTTCTTGAACAAAAATTATACTAATTTTCTTTCTTGGAGAGTTTCTATTAGCTTAATGTAGAAAGAGCTCACTTCGATTCGGAAGAATTTGCTTTGATTGCAAATGTATTGGGCTAGCTTAGAGAAGAACGTAAAGCCATAGCACTTGCATAATTTGAGTAAAGCGCGAATTCTGATGCAGCTGAAAGCGCACTGTTCTCAAAAAAAGTGTGCCTTCACTACTTTGCTTCTCGCTGTTGTTGAAAAATTGAAAATGTTGGCACTTAGCAGTTTTACTCGAATATTTGAGCTTTTAAGCACTTTTTTCGTTGACCTGCGTCATAGCTGCGAAAGGGCATTCAATGGCAACTTTAACTGATCTGCTCATCAATAACGAGTACTTATTAAAAAAAGTTCTTCAGTACCGCTGTATAGGTAAAGCATAGAGCCTTGTGCTAATCACTCCACCAACCATTCTACGAAACCTCTGCGTGCGGCGGCTCCGCGACAACTCGTCCGCGCCGCGGCTTCCACCACAGTGGCAGCGTGGTTTCCACTGCGGCGGGAGCGATACGGATGAGTTCTCGGGATGCTGTCGCGAGACTCTGTAAAGGCCCTAACACAGGTCTGAGAGCGTGTTGTCGTCGTGTTGTTCGGGAAAAAACTGCGTCTTCCAGATCGCTTTGTCTCAGCGGTGGCTGGATACCTTGACTCGGAGAAAATTCATCGAACTCCTGAGGGGTGAAGCAATATGCTTACATGTTTAGAGAACTCTTAAGATGAGTAGGATGTTATATTGACGAGTGACGGATAGAGCTCAACGGCCATTCTGGCTACTTTCTGGGGCTTCTCCCAGAAGCGGGACTGAGAAGAGAAGCAACTTTTCGTGGCGGCGTGAGGCTGTCAGGAACGAGCTCGAAGGTATACTCCTCTGTCCTCTTTAAGCTCCTCGCTCCGACATGGAACCAACGCGGTATCCTACAACCCGTTCGCTGTAGTAGGAGAGAGTGTGGGAGGTATACCCTTCTTCGGAAAAGGTAGCATTTTCGAATAAGTGAATGTAGTCTGGCTACCAAGACGTCGAATTTCTAGCGATCGGATGCCATTTGGTTTTAAAGGATCGAATAGTGGAGTAAACGAATAATAGAACAACCAAATGATTATGTAGCAAATACGCGGCATCGTGTAGGGCAGATCATGCACGCGTTGACTGTCGCGATTTACCGTGCACACCATATAGTTTTTAAGGAAATGAAATCACTCCGATCCGTTCCCGACCTACTTCCAGATGCCGTGCTACCAGTGCTTACGCACTTCTTGAATAGAGGCCTCCACTCTTCTTGAATGCGTTCATCTTCGAGATCTTCTGTACGACGTGGACAGCTTCGTCTCCTTAGTCGCCATACTTCGATACGACGAAACATCAGCACAGACAATCGATTCG
Source organism: Heligmosomoides polygyrus bakeri (assembly GCA_947359475.1). Taxonomy (NCBI): domain Eukaryota; kingdom Metazoa; phylum Nematoda; class Chromadorea; order Rhabditida; family Heligmosomidae; genus Heligmosomoides; species Heligmosomoides polygyrus. The sequence continues at coordinate 52,568,485 of OX375869.1, read as the reverse complement.
TATCTGAGCAGACCGTCGCATGCTCCAAGCGACTCCTCTAGAGTGATAGGGGTGAAGTGGGTAAGTATTTTTCATCCTTGTCAGTGCTTGGACGTCGTACTTAATCCTTGCCCTACTTCGTAAGGTCTCAGACAGATGGCAGACAGATGCTTGCCCTGCACGTGTCCAGGTGTTGTAGTGGACGCAAGTCGTCGTTCTAGCTCTCCTTGTAAGGACTGACTGCCCGCATTCGCCTGTCCTGTCGCTGCAGAGGTGGCGGCTCTTTCGTGACCACGTCGGTGAGTCCAAAACAGCGCTGCTGCTGTTTTAGCAGAAGCGCTAGAGTGGTAAGAAGTTCCCGATATTTTTGCAAAATCCTCACCTCTCCATTACTGATAGGTGCCAGTGATCTAACACGTGGCACCTGGCATTCTGGAGACTTCTCCGTGAAAGGTATGTGTATAGCCACGATGCCTTCCATAAGACCTGTGTTGCATCGCAACTCACCCCTAGCGAAGCCTAATGATAAGCTCCCATATCGATTCATCGCGTCGCACGATCGATAGGGAGGTTATCATTAGGCTTCGCTCGGGGTGAGCGATGGCATAACATAGGCCTAGCATTATGTAGTTACGATGTCAATTCCCCACAAGACCACCTTCGAGCCAGCGTCTTGTATGAATGGCGTCGTGGCACTGGAGCGACAGCAGCCGTTCGAAGCGTCAGCAGCGCACTGGGAGAGGACACCATTTCCGTCAGCACTGGTCAAGCGGTCGCTCGCTCCAAAGGAGATTCGGTCTTCGAAGACATTCCAGAAGGTTCCACACAGTGGAAGACTCCGCCGTTCTCGACGCTGCCAACGAGTCAGGAGGTTAGCAGCTGCAGCCTTGCGACGAGTTTCGTGTGCACCCATCCAACAGTCCTCGGTCGCCTCCGTCCCCTCGGCTACAGAAAAGTGCTGACTCGACGGATCGCTCATGTGTTGAACGATAGCGTGCGGTTCATCCGGGTATCCATCTGTCAGTCTCTCTTTCTGCGCCGCACAGAAAGTAGTTTCTGGAGGACCTGATTACTGGAGATGAGAGTTGGGCCCTCTACGATTCTAAAACGCATCGCGCCAGTGGCTAACTCGAGGAGAAGACTCGCCAGCACAACCAAAAATGGGCCTTCACCTCGAAAAAGTGTCTCCCTTGCTGGCTCTGGGATTCGCGAGGAAGGCTGTATTACGAAGCGGGCCGGTGCCCGCTGTACACTGACAAGGTATCTTGGAACAGGTAAGTTAAACCAGCCAGACCTCGGAGTGTTCCATGTTCCCGCCTGAGCGCAGGAGAGCACAGCAACCGTGTTTATGGGAGTGCTCCACGACCATGTGTAATCTCGTAGGGGGCACCAGCCCGCTAAGTACCAATTTAAGAAATATATAACCCAATTCGAGAATTATGTAAGCAGTACAAAAACGCTTATCATTTGACCTCAACCGCGCCGGCGCCATGCTGGTTGGAGGGGGTCACCCAGACAGCCCATAACCGGAGGGTTGGAGATTGTCTTAAAAATTATAATCCCCAACGTTAGTGGAGGAGAGCACAGAACAGATACTCCTGTGTTAACAAGACCCTCTCCTTCTCATCCACTCCCCCCCCCCCCCCCCCCCCTTCCCCTCCCTCCTCCCACCCTGCACGTGCCCTGCCACATCCTAGGAGGCTCACTTAAATTTACCAACCCCTTTTCTGCGATCGCACCAAGAGACACGTGAAAAATTGGGGAATTTGGGGTGGGACACGGTCCCCCATCCACCCTATTCCCCCCGATTATTGCCCCTCCGCCTATCACTTATTTCGTCCCCTTAAGGCATTCCTAGTGAAAACATCACCGAAATTGAAGATGTCAAAATGGCGATCAGCGAATTCTTGGACTCCCAGGCTCCCCATTTCTGGGAGAAGGGAAGCGGTAACCTGCCCATGTGTAAGGTGGCAAACTGTAACTAATAACGGTGGTGATTATGTTGTCCAGTGAACTCCATTGCTGAATCAAAAAACAAAGTGGAAAGAAATGTCGAACACTCCAAGATTGTCTACCGCCTACAATACGGATACCTTGTCAGGCACTGTAGTGGGATCGAGATTGTTGGTAGCAAGTTAACTTACTCGAAGGTTCAAAGAGGCGTTTAAGGGTGCTTACAGCTACTTTTGACGTAGCCCGTTTCTATCAAGCAGGGACCAGACCAAATTTCAGGGTAAAATTGGCGCAGAACCTTATAAAAAAGTTCGACTTTCGACGACGTAGCGACTGCCGTCCCCCAATGCGGAAGGTCTGCGGGCTTTAAACGTAGACGCAGGATTTCGCAGAGAAGAGCGATGTTCGGGAGATAAACAGGTAGACGTTACACACAAGCGTTGCCTATGTGGTTCAGGATGTTCCAGTACGCTTGAGTAGCGTTAGATATATGGAGGGGGGGGGGGTGGGGGATGGGACTGGTTTCGACTCTGGGATATGACACCAAATGTGTCCCGTTCTGAGTCACGCAACAGTGTGCTTATGCAGTCTAAAAGCTTTCCTCATTATGCGATGAGGCACCATTTCACCGCGTCTCTTGTATGCGCCTCAAATGGCTCCCAACCCCTATCCGAATGGAGCTCACTGCGCGCAAATGCCTTCAACCAGAAGTTGTGGCATGCGCAGGGAGATAGGAAATGCAGGAACAAGGAGCGACGTAGCTTCCACAACGTTTGCGTCGTTATTTTGGATGCTCGCCTGGTGTGTGGGCACAGCCGACATTGGAAATGTTCCCAGACTGCCCCACACTATCCATTTCTTTGGTCCGCCACACCTTAATTCCTGCCTGCGGTTGAAAGATTCGCATGGTGACGAATATCTCTTGTCCGTTTCGCCAGAGACGCAAAATTGTGTCGCATATCTGGCGCCCTGAGGAAAGCTTTGATTCGACTGTACCTGTTCGGCCAAGGCAGTTGTGAATTATGCAGTGGGTGGCAGGACGGCGTAGCTGTGGAGAAGTGCCAGTTCTACACTGAACCATCGCCTATCGATTGAGGCTGGTACATGGGGCGACTGTTTAGGACTAGTGGTACTGGCGATAGGCCCAACTGAGAGCGCAGTGGTCATGTAAACGCCACTCTGCTGACTTCATGTCAGTGGGGTCAGCTCACGAGCATCGCTCTTCCCTGCGGTATCCTACGCCTACTTTTGAGGTCCACGGACCCTCCCCGTTGAAGGACGTCGCCGAAATGTCGTATAAGCTTCTGCGCCAGTTTTGTCCTGTATTTTGGTCTGACCTGCACTTGGAATTAGACAGCGATTGTGCTAGAAGTAGATGGAAGCCTCCTGAAACGTCTCGTTGTTCCTCCGCGTTAACTGACTTGTTATCAGCAATGCGGCCGTCCAGACTAGGGATGTGCGTTAAATCCCTGTCGTTACTTTTTCAACGATATTTTTCAACGGAAAATTTTTGTGGTAAATTCGTTAAATTAAATTTCCCGCCGCTGCAGTCAGTTTGTTTCAAAAAACCGGATCCTCCTCCTTATTGATTTGTGTCCGTCTACCTGAGAGTTTGCAACCACGCCTTCATCTTCAATGCACGTAGCAGTATTCCGTCTGTGATCAGCGAACTTGCTGAACGATACAGAAGAGAATTTTCAATTTCTTAGAGAGTTTTTGTACTAGGCCTTGTTCGCCTATGTAGCTTGTGGGAAGCCGTCCAGCTTCGAGAAAAATCGAAGCAGCGGTGCAACATTGCACGGCTGAACATTTTTGAACGTTTTCGTGGGCCCTGACAAAACTATCTACTGAGCTTGCAGTCGCTAAGTACACTTTCACAGCCCAAGGATTGTTCTGTGCTGTCATTTGTGTTTAAAATGTTTTAATAAGGATTCAGGTCAGGCAGTTACCACAGCGATTTTTTTGGTACAGTTGGTTCTTGGAAGATATTTTCGAAAACCGCAGATGCGCCTGCTTCACAGAACGGTAACTCTTGTCGCGAAAGGTCCTGCTATCACTGCAGTCGATAACAGAGCATCAAATAAATAGCTACCCACAATTGACCAGAATTCCGAATCGAGTCGAATTCGAATTCCACTGCCTCGAGTAGTCTTCTCTCTGCTACCCAAGTAAAGTGTATTTCGCTTGTCAAGCCATTTCGCCTCTACATCTCAGAAGAGGTGCATAAGGAACAAGCGTATTTGAAAAGGCGATGCTCGTCATATTAACAGTGGCCCATCTTGTTTCTATCCTTATCCTTTATCCCTCTAGATAGAACTTGCCAATGCACCATCACCTTCTTACGACTTTCCCGTAATTGACCACTTTGCACCTAATACCAGACTGGGCAGCGCATTTGCTAGAGGTTCGCGGTCCGAATGTGTTTCCCGATTTGTCACCATTCTTGTAGAGGACTGATGAATGGAACTATGGCAATTTTGCAGTTTTGATAGAAACTCCATAGACATAAAGGAAATTTCTTGCTAGCGCCAGATCTAGAAGTGCTTAAAAATCTTCAGTAGACTGCCGTCATACAGTTGACGAAAGGTGGTAATCGCCTTCTTCTCCTTCTTACTTTTTTGCTTTCATGTACATACATATGTCCACTTTTACGCGTGGTTCCTCGAAAAAAAAAATTGCGAGAAGAGCCCTCGACGAAGGTGAGATGGTTAAGTAAGATCGTCGACGTTCACGGCACAAAATTCAATAAAGGCGAAGCAGAGACACCACCAGCATCCACGCTCCATCATTTAGGCGGCGCTCAACGTTACCTTAACTAGTCCTCGTAATCGTTTGTTGCTGCACGAGGAACCCGTCCTACTTTCCGGAAAACGTGGGAAAAGAGGGAAGGAGCCTTTTTCTTCCTTGTTTCGTATCTTGCTCTTGTTTTCTAGCGTTATTCGTGTTTCGTGGCGTTTTGTTTCGCGTTTTCTACGCCTTTTCAACCCCACCTATGAAACAAATATCACAAAATAGAAAGGGAACTTAAGGGTTGAGAAACTAATATGAAGCAGTCAAGTGCGAGTAGCGGCGTAGAGATGTCAAGAATGCGAAACGACTGCAGAGAAAAGTGGTGGCCCAAATCAACAATACAAGAAAAATGTCAACAATTGCTTAAATATGTATGATAACGATATCCTACTGTTTCCTTCCATTGATTGAAGTAAATGGAGGGTTTCTCAGTAGCGCCACGATACTTCTGAAGGTCCTCAAAAAGGTTCATCCGAGATGCATTCACATGGTGAAAAACGATGGAGAAGATTTTACAAATGATGCATAAAATGTCGTTAACGCAACTTAACGCTAGTTTTCGTCGTTAAATTTCATTAATTTTCTTTTAAACGAAAATGCGGTAAATCCGATAGCCGGTATATCGTTAATCGTTGAACGCGCACCTCTGCCCACACTACGGTGCCTAGCAAGGTATTCGTGTTGTACTTCTGCCAGCAGGAAACAATAACAGCAGCGCTCTTCTGTTTTTCACCGACGTGGTCACAAAAGAGTCGCCAGGTCTGCAGCGATAGGAAAGGCGAATGCCTGAAGCTGCTAACATGTCAATCTCCTAACAAGACGAACCAGAGCGACGATCTGCATTTGCAACAGTTGGACGCTTGCAGCGGAAGCATCTGTCGAGGACCCTGTGAAGCAGGCTGAAGGTACGACGTCATAGGACTGATAGAGGAGAGTAAACACTAACCCCTTTCGCCCCCTCCCATGCTCCGGAAGAGAACTGCTCCTTGGAACATGCGACGAACTACCCACGTTATCGGTTGTCGGTTGTCTGTGCTGATGTTTCGTCTTATCGAAGTATGGCGACTAAAAGGACGAATCTGCCCACGTCGTACAGAGGACCTCGAAGATGAACGCATGGGTCGTAGAAGCGTCTAGACAGTGGTTCAGTGGAGACCACAAAAAGAAGAATACTGCTGCAGTGCCTCGCGCATGTATGCACTGTAGCGGTGTTTGTCTTTCCGGAGATTCTCTGAACAGATCTTGGTGCTCGGATCGCCTGTAATTCAGGCGCTTCGACTGTTTGGGAAGCACCTGTGCTAAAGACAGATGGTCCACAATCAAAAGATGAGAACGCAGTTTTTGAGAACCAGCAGTTATCCGACCTTAAGGCCACAGTGGTTGCTGACTGGTTTTTCGTTCCAAAGATCCGCACTAGCCGACCAATATGGTTTACTTACTGTGAAGTTTAATTCACAATATTGAACCGTACTGATCGCGATCGGTTATTTTGGGAGGTTTACCATGCTAGCGTGGTTCTTCCTAATAGAAAATTAAGGCTTCACAGAAATCGATTTAATTAATGAATGATGGCAGTCCGAGCAATACTGTTCATTTGCAGCGAAGCCTTTTAGGTGGCCGTCATGTTCGTGTACAACCTGAGCGAAGATCGGAGAACGACATGTGAAGCTTTTTCTTTTTACGGCTGGTTGGACACACAGAAGGGGAGACAGACGATTGTTTGGGAAAATGGTTTCGCACGGATAACTGCAGTGTAATACATAGATGAAGCACATGGTGTGGGAGTGGGAGATTAATAGGAAGGAGAAGGGACAATCCTGATCTCCGCGTGTATCGAGAGAGTTGATATGATCCATGGATATGAATTTGATGAATTCCTGGAATGAAGTGTGCAGGTACATATGAAATGTACAGCTACGTCAGTCTTGGGATAGCTTTCTGCATATCATGGGCTCGTTCATGAAACATACGGGCACAGCGGAAAGATAACCGTTGAGTTCCTCTTGTCTTAGAATAGAAGAGAATCACAAACATACTAATCGAATTCCAAGGAGGTTACACTTTGATACGCCGTGGATTGAATTTCGCTTTATCATTGAGGCTTGACACACGGAGCCCAATGCTCGAGTAAATGCTCGCCGCCAAGTTTCGAAAAAGCAGTCCTCTGCGGAATTGCATCCAACGAGGATGTTGCCATGAATTTGCTGTGGGGACTAGTAGAGGCGAATCGCCTGTTCGCCTTTACTGGTCACCGGGCGAACATATGCCCTCAACGGTGGACATTGGCCTCTGAAGACGACGGAACATCAAAACGTCAGGCCCTGCTGAATAAAGTTGTCCACCTAAGAACCTCATGTGGCACAAATATACTAACAGTAATTTTCAGTACTCCATGCACTTCGAGCACTGCAACAGCGCCAAAGAGGTGCCTAACAAAAGTCTGAGCGACTTCGATGAGCTTTGAGCAATGTTAGTCCATGTCAAGCATCCTCTCCTGGAGACACCCCAGCATGCGTGTGCGCACCAAAAATCAGGTCAGTTGTTCGGTCGGTGCAGCTGAAGAAATTCAGCCTGAACAGCCATGCGAGTTGCAGCATAGGTGGGAGATTTCGTTAGGAAGTCAGCAGATGGATACTACCGGCTCTCTGCCTATTCTCGAGACGACGACTTAGCGCTGGCCCTTCTTTTTTCCTTTAGCAATGTTTGTAGTATCTCGAAGGGGCCGAGGATCAGGCCGGCGAGGCTCATTTCCTTGTCATGTCATGCCATATTCTCATCCTGCCTTGCTATATGAGTGCTACTAATCCGTCCATCTGTCTACCTGTCCATGTGTCTGCCCGTCTATCTGCGTAAAAATAATAACACCGGGCGAGTGTAAGACGGATTCATCTGGCTATTATCGACTATTATCGACTATTATCCCTATTATCGACTTGATTGTGAGCGAGCGGCAGAGCGACAACAGCGGAGCGGTCTTCATAACCAATTCGATATCACCTAGTTCTGGGCAAAGCTCCACTCAGTTGTGCACAGCTGTCGTAGGTGACGATGCGCAGGGTGCGGTGACTGCTGTAAGCGATCTTCAGCGCAGAAAAACACACGAACAATGGCACAAGAGCACATCGGACCTTCGAACACAGCAGTTGGGTGCTTCCCTACCGGTGCTTTGAAGTAGGCATTTTCATGGAGTTCCCAAGGACTCTAGATAATTGACATCGCTGACACCTGCTGGCTACTTTCTTGATTCACGCGGAAGAGCACTGGTGGTGCGGCAAGGGTGTCGAAAGAAGGTAACACAGTTGTAGGGCATGAGAATCCCTTTATAAGAAGCGCCTACGACCCGCTCATATTTTCCTAATCCTATTCCTCCCCTGAGTTTGAACAGCTAGAACAGCAAGCACAGAAAATGCCAGGTATTGACTCGGCCTAATTTCTGTCTTCAGAAGCTTCGTCTTCTATCGCAGGAACACTGACTAAAGATGCCTTAATTGAGCGTAGATGGGTAAAAAGACGGCGCGCAGCTAGAGAGAGGACCTGCGTCACTGCTCAGGCGGATTCTCTGTGGACCTGCAAGCAGTGCAGAGCTGGGAAAGTGTAGGCATCCGGGCACGTGTGAGGTAGGGACCAGTGGAGGGCTCATCTGCGCCGCGTGCAGAGGCGGATGGCTAGGCAGCGAGTAATCTGTGCCTACTCACAAATTAGGGCACTTCGCGTGGCAGCAGCAGCGGCGGCTAGTGGAGGGAAATGCCGGACAACAAACTCCTCGACGTCGGTTCCCATGCAGGGAAATGCGAGGATTGAAAACCGGCCTCATTCTCGAGAGCCGCAACGCTTGGGTTATTTGCGCGCAACCACCTTCGATCAGAAGAGGGCAATCAAAATCGCAGCGAAACAGCACTCTTTAGGGCTAACAATAAGAGCATGCAACTGCTGAGGCTGTCGGCGCCAGGGAATTAACTAGTAAGTCAACGGCATTTCTGTAGTGGTTGCTGCTCGTTGAGGCGGGAGCGTGCTATTAAGCGAGCGACGCCTGCTCGCACTAGGGGCCCCGCTCGTCAGAATAGTATCCAGGAAGGTGTTCGATTCTGTTCTCCTTCCTTCAGAACGGTTCTCGTTATCAGTCACAGTCGGTACTGCCTAGCCTTCTAGCCATGGAAATGAGGGAAAATATGCAATGATACCATCAGCTGCACCTAAATAGGCCTTCCTATCTTACTATATATAAAGCAGCAAGCGTGTGTGTGTGTGCGTGTGTCCGTCCGTCACACTTGAGTTGGGGCGCGGCAGCCGAACACGTCGGCGACCGTGCATGGCGAGCCGCAGACGTGCCGAACACGTCGGCGACTGTGCATGGCGAGCCGCAGACGTGCCGAACACATCGGCGACCGTGCATGGCGAGCCCCAGACGTGCCGAACACGTCGGCGACCGTGCATGGCGAGCCGTAGACGTGCCAAACACATCGGCAACCGTGCATGGCGAGCCGCAGACGTGCCGAACACGTCGGCGACACGAAACTTCGGCCCTGGGGTAATCGAGGTCGCTGAACACGAATCTGAAGCCGGCCAATCGATATCGATCGATATTATCGATTTTTTGAGGATGGCGTTCAAGCGGCGCGAAACTTCGGCCTTGGGGGTAATCGAGGTCGCTGAACACGAATCTGAAGTCGGATCAATCGATATCGATCGATATTATCGATTTTTTTGAGGATGACGTTCAAGCGGCACGAAACTTCGGCCCTGGGGGTAACCGAGGTCGCTGAACACGAATCGACCAATCGATATCGATCGATATTATCGATTTATTGAGTATGGCGTTTAAGTGGCGCGAAACTTCGGCCTTGGGGGTAATCGAGGTCGCTGAACACGAATCTGAAGTCGACCAATCGATATCGATCGATATTATCGATTTTTTGAGGATCACGTTGAGGAAGATCAGCCGATCCATCTCGATTAACATAATGGTCAGAAGGCCTAGGAAAGAATAGGAAACCCGTAGCGGCCATGGCGTCCTATTCTCGGGGTTTGGGGGCGAAGCCCCCAACCAGTCGTAGGCGGCCGCTAGGCCGCCGAACGACTGGTAGGCATACAAAGCAACGTCGAGCTGACTCGAACCCGGAGCTCACGCTGGCAGCCAATTCCAGATTCAAGCGCTCAGCTAGTCGCCGAGGCCTGCTGTACCATACTCCTTTAGTCGTCGGTCAGCGGACTCGGGTATCTGCATTTCTTGTTTCTGAAGCAGAGACGCTTCTCAACATGCACCCCCCCTGGCCGTCCAGACCTGCCTCTTGGGCACCTCTCTGCTAAGAATACGAAGAGAAAAGCAAGCCTTCAAACTGACGCAAAGTAGATAGGTCTAAAACGGTGTCCTCGCAGTTTATTCTTGAGCCCGACAAAGTTTCCTATCGGCGTCTCCAAGGTAAGGCTGAATACCGAAAAGGCGAATGTGCTTCTCCATATGGGCGCCGTAAAGTTGCCGTTCGTTAGCTCAATAGGAACATATAGTAGAGGAGCGCAGCTTTGTTTATACGACGCTTGTTCATGACAGAGGAAGACAAGCAGACGATGGTATGCTTCGGCGATGTCACGAAAAAGCATCTTGGAAACTTTTGGATTTCTGCGGACAGGACTCACAAGGGAGGTCTGAAGCGTATGTCTGAACGGGGGAGCCAGTCATATAGGGAGAATCCTCATCCCTCAATTGGTTTGAAAATGCGTTTATTTTTTGCCAAGTCGTTAAACCCAAGGAGTAGGGGGTCACAATGGGATACGGCGCAGCGCGCGTTTGGGGGTCTTGTACGCCCGCAAAAGTGGAATGCAGAGAAGCCACAGGAATGCAGAGGAACTCCTGACCTCTTGTAGAGAGGTCAGGAGTTTGGCTCCTCTGCATTTCAACTGATTGGTTAAGATTTGGGGGATTCTGACGACTAGACCATTTTCAGACGTTTTCTGCGCATTTTTCCAGCGGTACGTTGTGGTATTCAACATGCTGATGTATAAATGTTCGACACCAGTGATACACAGGTACAAAGTGCATGAAGCACCACTGGGCACCTTACGGGTAGCGTATAAAGGCTACAGGTCCCCCATAGTCTGTTTCCATACATGGGCCAAAGGCCTCGCGGAAAACCATCTGCTCGGATTTTCGAAGGAGAAAACGTTGTGACGTCGGAGGTGGTTCAAATGAGAAGCGAGGTGTGCGGATCCCGCAAATTAAGCTAAACGGCATCGATACACTGTTTCCCTCATGTCTGCCTGTCACTGGAAATCAGAGGTCTGCTGAAGGTTTTCTAGAACCTAACACCAACAATGTCCGCCGACGGTCGAGTGGTGATCCACCTGCTCCCGCTGAAGTGTGGCCCAGCTTTAGACAAGGAACCTTCGAGGGAAGAAATCAAGCTGGCCAACGGATCGCCAGCATACTCAAGGACTTCGAAGCACGTCAACTTGAAGTTGACGAAGACGAACAGCTGGAAGTGGTGGAAGAAGAAGAAGAAGATTGGGATCCGCAAGATGAACTGATGGACGTGGAGAGGCAAGCAAGCAATGGGCATATGATAACGTTTTCGGGTGGAACTCTTGTTTCGGAGGAAAGGGTACGTCTTCAATTGGATTTCGGTTGCGGGCTCATAACCATGGAGGTAGACACCGCGATTCACTACACAGGCACTTTGTACCTGTGTATCACTGGTGCTGAACATTTATCACCATGTTGAATACCACAGCGTACAGCTGGAAAAATACGCAGAAAACGTCTGAGAATGGTATAGACGTCGGAATCCTCCAAATCTCTACCAACCAGTTGAAATGCAAAAGTGCAGCAACGCAGAGGAGCCAAACCCCTGACCTCTCTCGCATGAATCAACCCTCTATCCATTTGCGAGCCACTGCCTGCAGAAGCATCGCGGGCGTACAATGCCCCCAAACGCGTGCTGCGCCGTATCCCACGGTGACCTCCTACTCCTTGGGTTTAGCGACTTGGCAAAAAATAAACATATTTTCAAACCAATTGAGGGGTGAGGATTCTCCCTATATGACTCGCTCCCCCTGTTCAGACATACGCTTCAGACCCTTCCCTTGTCAGTGACACACCTAGTATCCCACACATTCTTCAAACAAGGCGCAGTACCAGAACGATCTAGAATCGTGTCGAGAGGAAAAGAGTTCTCCATACAATGGCATGTGCTTGGCAAGCAAGTATGGCAAGGAGGAGCACGTCATGTGGAATTGCTGAGGCTTCTGTGAATTTGCTACCATGAAGACGTTTAACATCGCTCCTTTCAATCGTGGGCGTATGTAGTGCAGTCGGAAGAGGTGCCGGCTGTCGCGTGCATCCATAACAGCTCGTTTCAGATTTTCCGCCCCTGTCAATCAAGCCTTCCATCCCTCGGGTGAATTGCTACAAGACTTGTCTGTGAAGGATAAAGCACTGACTCATCCATCGGCTGGCCACCGCAATTGAATGCGGTCACCGCATAGCCAAATGCGCATTCAAATCACCTCCACGACATCCCGCTGAAGTAGAATGCGTGGCGTATCCCAAAAGGAACTGAGTCGCGTCGCCCTTTATCTTTTACCCCTTACCCTTTTAATCGCATCACTGTTGAGAAGACTCTTAAAAAGAAAACGGAGGTTGAGAAGGAAGTAGAGCGAGTAGGTCGAGGAGGGGAGATTTGTCACGGGAAAATGGGAAGCCGAAAGAAAAGCCCGGTCGCGAGAGAACAGCGAAGCGGTTGTCCTCCGACACCGAGGAAGAGGGAGCGAAGTGAGGGGAGCAGAGCCGAGGACGCTGCGAGGAAGATGTGCGGAGGTGATGGCGTATGGTGGTGGCTCGACAGCTTTTTCTAATCACTCGACGACTCACATAATTCAATAATGGTCGAGCGAAGCATTACCGCTGCCGACGTCCGGTGACAGGGTGTCGCCAACCGGGGGAACTGAGCAGATTTCTGTCGAGATGCCAGCAGCACTGCTGTCAACGGCGATGACGGCGAGGCGGTGATCTCGTCGCCATTTGCCGTCGAATCGAGTGTTCTTCTCCTCGCTTGGCCGTCGACTTCTCGCACGGCATCCTTGTACCCAAACTGATGACTCGCCGATCCGCAGAGGGCTGGCGGGCTCCGTCTTCAAAGTACTTCGTATCAGCATCGACCCAAAAGCGTCCCTGGACTAAGCAGTGCGCCATCTAACCGCCCTCCTTTTCCTCAGTCATCTGCCACCTGCAGAGGTCCTTGAAGTGACAGTCCTCACAAGTGACAGTCCTCACAAGAATGGCTCATCTTCAAACCGGTTCGATGCAGACCAACTGCATCGAACTGCCAAAATTGCGATTTTCTTCAGATATTTTATTGAAAGCTTCCAGAGGAGGTTGCACGAAGAGCTTTAGTCCACTAGGGAAGGACACCAGCTCGCAGTAGCACATAGAGTGGAGATCTGCATCGTGGGTTGTGTCTTCAAACGCTAAATAAATAAATAAATAAATATGTGTTCTATATCTACAGCGGACATCGGTGAGCGAATGACGGGCCGTTTTCTCTTTACCTCGCCTGTGTCAAGTAAGTTACGCCATTAGTGGCCATCGAGCGGGGATGGCGCTGTAGGTTGAGAGGCAAGCGCTTTGTGGTGCGAACTTCGTAAAATCGATGCAATGCGATCAATTGCAGCTTTCCATGAAAAATCTCTGCGAGAAACTAAAACGTCGAAAAAATATCACCTAAACTTCGCCCAACTGAATTATACGGTGTACTGATCACGAGTATGAGGTCCGTTTTGGAAATTTCGGTAGTAATTAGATAGTAAGGGTGAGGGATTAACGATTTCACCCAAACTCGCCCATGGGTTTAATTTGTGATGTCGATTCTATCTCCGACATGCGTTTCTCCTCTGTTAGTTCGTCCACAGAATGAGCAGGTAGAATAGTAGTAGGTCCCTTTGCCGGTACATACCCCGTACATGGGTCACCATCGCAATACCATAAACACACTCCTGAGGCGCTCCAAGACTCTTTAGATGAAGTTTAGGCAAAAACGGTGACTGTGTTCTGTACTACTTCGCTTGTGCACCTACCATGGATGTACATTTAAGGGTTAACGATTTAATGTTTCTAACGAACTAACGGCATTTTCTGTTGAAATTTGCCTTACCGACCTTCGATTTTTTGCGCATTTTTCGTGATAGGGCTACCACATTCCTTGCTGCTCCGCTAGCTTGCGAAAACTTACAGTAGATCGAAGGTCTAGCGATAAATCTGCCGTTCGGAGTCTAGTAGTTTGTGGAGGAGGATTCTGAGAAAAAATTCACCATAAAGTAGCAGAAGTTGCTGAAAATAATTGATGTTGGGACGGAATAGGGCGCATGAATATGTCGGGAAAGGGGCATTCCTGTGTGTGACATTGTCTCCCATGCTCCAGCACTCCTCTCCCCATCAAATGCCCCTTATCCTCAGACAGGCACAGACGATGTCGGATAAATTCAGGAGGGGTAGTTGTGAGTTAAGTCGAACTGTACATGTCAAATTGGGCTCTTTTCGAAGCAGACTAGATACATTTGGAACCAAGTTGAACACCTACCAAATCAAAACGGACGTCTTTCAAATCAAGCCAGCCGCTTCAAGAAGGCGATAATAAATGTTCGATTTCCATGACTTTTTTACGAACTTTCTTAAGCATTTGTAATTCATATCCCCTAAAAAGCGCAAGAAAGCATCAGTTTCTGAGTTTATTACACCTTTCTGCGCACGTGATTGATAGCGTAAATGTTGCTTGAGGATGCCAAGTGGAATATGCGTGTTTTGCTAGATTTCTTTTTCAACGTTGGCTAATGCGTAACTGTACGCAAGGGAAGCTTTTGGTATCAATCGAATGAAAATCGCAGCGTGTTAGAGGAGTGCATGGTGCGCGACCTCTTTTTGCTACGCTCGTTGCTGTTTTCTGCACTTTGAAATAAGCTCAAATCGTTTTTTAGCTAAAAGAGTAGAAATTTTATGAGGTTTTATATGCTGTATTCATGTCTTGGGTTGGGCGAATTACAAATCTGTTGTGGATTTTTGAAAGCCTTGTTTAATTTAGAAGACATCCACTTCTTGATTTCAAGAATGTTCAGTTTGATTTCAAAAGGCCCTAGTCCGCACTGAAATGTGTACTGATTGCGTTGAAAAGCGCCTATTTTATGCATGGATACATAGCTGGGTGTACTTATAACGCAGTTTAACGATTGAGTAGAATTTAACGAAAAATGTTCACAAAAATTGATTCGAAAAATTTAAAGACCAGAGGTTTGCACAACATCCCTGATACCGACGGGAATTTCAAAAGCGAGTGCCCGAGCCGTGACCGGCTCCTCAAATAGTCCAATTGGGCGTAGTTTGTCTTCACGACTCCAGAAGTCGAGGAGTGATCGATCTTCTTCGATCTCTCCTTCATCTCTGGAGCCATCGAAGTGGAATAGTGGCGGAGTATGACATGCATGCCACCGACGAAGAATCAGACAAACAAACAACAGACAAACGGACAACATGTCCAACGTGAGCACCTCGGATGCACATCTAACGGTTGAATGCGAGCAACTGTTGGAAACCCATCTGCTCCCATTCCTTCAACAGAGTGCTGGTCAGGGATGGGTTTTTCAACAGGACAATGCACTAACGGTTAACGATTTGACGAATTTAACGAATTAACGGCATTTTTCGTTAAAATCTGGCTTAACGACTTAACGGAAATTTTCAGAAATCAAACGGAATTTTTAACGGACTTTTTTCTCAGTGAGCTCATCACATTCATCCTTGTTCCTCGTTACTGTTGCAGGCCTCATCCTCCCGTATAGGTCATATCCTGAAAAACTGTTCCAATCAGCAAGAATATTTTGTTTTCTTGCTCTTCTCATGTCTTTTATGGCGCGTTTGAATTTTTGGAAATAATGCATTTTGGAACCAGAAATTTCTTCGCGTAGCCCCAGCATCAACGAATCCACAAAGATAGTGGTTTAATCTAACCTCTTCGTAAGATATGTCTATCCTCACTTGGCGTTGCTTATCCCAGAATATGCTGCTTGTTGCCCGTTCCTTCTGATTTCCGGGCAGCGATGTTACGCGTTACACCTCGGCGCTGTTTGACCGCAAGTAACATACGCGATCTCTTCGGAGCGCGTCAGCACTCATCGCGATATCGGGATGTGCAGGGCAGGCGGCTGATATGAGTATGGAGCCGGTAAAGCTGAACGCCTTACTAGTAACAATGTGACGGGTGACTGCTGATGTGCGCTTCGAGGATGCCGCCTATCTTACGTGCGGTCAGACAGCTCCAGGGTGTAAGCATCGCTGCCCGGAAAGCAAAAAGTGCGGGTCAAGTCCCGCATGGCGTAACAGTTTCGGTCGCTACAAAACATCCTGTAACAGCATGTAGCCTCTATATCAGCCGTTCCAGGCTCCAACACATGTGTTAAACCATTATCCTAGAAAATTTTTGCTCGCATCCAGGAACAGTCGAGAGGGAAAGAATGTTTTCTGGTGCTGGACGTTTTTCAAACGATTTTAGAAAAACGCTAACAACACATTTTATGATAGTATATGTTCAGGAATGACAGTGATAACGAAAATTTGGAAAGTTACTTTTCCTGAAGGTTAACCCCTTGACGACGTGTCACACCCTTTTTGCAGTGTGGGACCGTGTGACGTGACGTAGTGTCACGGTCCTGACGGTGCAAATCAAATGGGTTGGCCCGCGCAAAAGGCACGCGAAAACCGTGCATTCGACAACGCGTTAACATTCTACTGATAGGCTTTCTGTTGTATTTTCTTAATTCTTTCTGTACTTAGTGCGCTGGTGCTATATCGAGATTGTATATGTTCGTAGAATACAAAACGGTTTCGCAAAGAACTAGGTAGGGGAATCCGGGGTCTGCCTGAACGCGCATTCTAAGATGCCTTCCCGGTCTGATGCGGGCACCGGCCCACTAGGACCGTTACCTTGAATGATAATTCCGTACCTGTTCTTATTGCAAACCCTGTGGATAATTTATTGCTGAAGTCTTGCTTATGTTGTTGTCCACACTCTGTTGATATTGAATTGTGTATTTTACATCGCAGTGTTACACTACGTTCCTTGAACTCTAGCTATTACCTGTTGAAGTTGGTACGTATAACATTTTCCTTGAATTTTTTCACTTGAAATAATAGTTTGCACGTAATTGCATTTTTTAACGAAATTTAACGATTTACCGGAAATTTAGCGAATATTTTCCGTTAAAAAATTTCGTTAAGAAAATTTAACGCACAGAACTTCGTGTGCATCCCTGGTGAGCACCTCTCGTGGATACAGTTGTCCATTGCTGTCGCGCTTCCCCGTAGTTCCCATGGCCGATATCAGTCCCATCAGTGCTTCCAGTAGCCGCTTAGCTCGCCGAGTTCGGTTGCAGCACTCGCACTTTTGGACTTCTCGCACTGACGGCTGCTGCAGCGGTCGTCTTCCGCCGCTCGCAGCCACGGAATTCAACAGCGCCATCGCCTCGTAGAGGCGCTTGTGCCTGAAGGAAGTCTCGTTCTGCCGCCCACCTCAGCCCCTTCGATTTCAAGTCTGACGAAGTTACATCTCATAAGTAGGCATTTCGGTCAAAATATGCCAGATTCAAGGTTTCACAAAATGCGGACGAAGTTTGCTCATTTCGGGAAGTAGGGAAATGCTACATCTGCCAGTGAACTGAATGGAATAGCAGGCAGCTTCTACGACAAAGTAGAGGAAAAACAACCAGTGGGCGCATGTTAGCCGTGACGTTCTGCTCTATGTGCTTTGGAAGTTCAATGAATGCGGAGAACGTCATGAAAAAGGGTTGAATAGGAAGCGAAATACTGCGTGCGCTGCCCCGGACTTTCACGGGAGCCTTGCACCTCCTATCAAGGTGGGGACCCGCCTCTCCTCAACTGTTCTGCCAAAGTCTTTCACCGCTGACACTATGGTTGACACCGCGAATTATCAGGAGAGCTCGCTGAACAGTAGGGCGATGGCTTCTGAAATCATACAAACTACACGCCCCACATCCTAATCTGAATGATCACCTATGTGGCATCGATTTTCCAAGGCCTATGAGAAAGGAAATAAGGGCAAATAAGGGGTGTAATGGCCGCGGTGTATTCGTCTTGGGCATCGTCCGGGCATTTACTCCGGTTAGGGGAATGAGAGAGTTTCTGCTGAGCGGAGATTTTGCGATCCCTGTCCAAGCTTCAGAGGCGGTTTCGCCGTCTCTCTACAGCACTTACAGGCTCATCTCCTACTGGTTGCGCCCGCTTTCTGTTTATCGAATCGTCATCTTTCGATTTTTTCATCAATTCTGGCGAAGTTGCATCTGTTAAGTATTTCGGTCAAAATATTCCTGCCTGCTATTCCCTTCAGTTCATTGGCGGATGTGAAGATATTCCTGATCCAAGGTTTCACGAAAGAAAGTCCAGCTTTGTGTTCTCGAAGGGGCCAAGTCAACGCAGTAGCTGGAATTGAGTCGTTTTACAGAAGTACACCTCACCCGACCCTGCGCGTCTGCGGTGGAGTTCGCCTTCTTCTTTCCTCAGTTTCTCCCTAGCAATCGAGCGAACGAACGAAATTCTCGTTTCAATTCTCGAACAGTCGAGCGAGCAATTCCAGTACCTTTCTCGCAACAGGCATATTTTGATTCTCCAGCCCTCATAGTCAGCTTATTATATATTGGGTTGTCGATAATTAAAGAGGTTTTTTTCGTATTTTACAAGATGTACAGAGATATTGTACAGGTTATTTATACCATTTTCACGTCAAATTGATCACTTTTCAAATCAAATTGGACACTCTTCTAAGCTAGTTTAAGGCTTTTGAAATCAAAGCCATCTTTTCCAATTCGAAATGATCTTCAAGCAGCTTAAATTACGGACTCAATAAAATGGTTAGAAAGAAACTCTGTTCAAGGAAAATGTAGTATAATTTTTTTTTGAAATCTTTAGTTCACCTTCATCATTAATTGTAATAATATTATAAAATTTTTGTTTTTCAAAAAAGTAATAAAGTAATATTTGTTTTAAAGCACAGCAATAATGCAACATATAGCTCACTAAAAGATCAGATCGCTCTATGCGTTGGAACACTAATCGCGATTTGTATTTGATTGATAGTGTAAATGCTGCGTACACGAAGAGTCTAAATGAAGATATCTGTGTTCTTTACAGTCGTTTTTGTTGTATCGTTCACAAGTGTGAAACTCCATGCAATCAGAAATTTTGCGATGGCGCATTCTTTTTTGGTGCTCAAAACTGGCCACGTTCCTCTTCAAAACAAGCTTTGAACTATCATTTTTTCCCGAAAAGAAGAATATTATAAAATTTTAAGCAACCTGTTCACTTATTGGTTAAGTGAACTAAAACTGCAAAGAAAGTTATATTATAATTTTCTTTGAACAAAAAATTATTCTAGCCTTTTTGGAGAGTCTCTAATTTTATGCAGGAGGAGCTCGTTTCGATTTGGAAAAGTTCGCTTCGATTTCAAAACTGCTATGCTAGCTTAGAACAGTGTCCAGTTGGATTTGAAAAGCGACCAATTCGACGTGCAAACGGTATATATCAATAACAAACACTAATCAGTGATATATTGGCGATTTTGTTGGATGACCTTTTGCCATCTTTCGGCAGGTTGGAAAATTCAACGCTCGAAGAAGTGTTGGTGTTTAGAAGCGAAGGACTGGTGCAACTCCTTCAACAGCTTGACCGGAACCAAAAGTTTCACCATTCAAATGGTTTTCAAGGGTTTCAAGCCAAACAAGTGGTAAGATGACGGTGCCAGGGGTACAGGGTGGATGTGGCATCATTTCCAATTGAACCCGAGGTTAGTTTTGACGGGATATCAAAGAGGTGTCGGGTCCGGAGTTATCATGATGGAACGTCAAGCCTTTGCAGTTGGCCAGTTTAGAGCGTTTTTTTTTGATTTCTTCGTTCAGTTGTGATAGCAGACGGCAGCAGAGATTCGAATCAAATGTTTCAGTTCTTGGAAGCGGCTCAAAACAGACTATACCCCGGCGTTCGGTGAGGTGGGTTTCCCTTTCCTTTAATTCGTGAGGATCCTAAACATCCAGTTTGTCTACGCAATCAGCCATTGTAGGTGCAAGAAAAGGTTGAATTCGATTTACAAGGATTTTCTATCATCTCTCGAGTTGTCGAACGCCGGGCAACGCCTTTATCTTGTCGTCATCAGTAGGGACTGTGTCACCAGTATGTACTGCATCTTGCACACTGAAATTTCCAGAGCGAAATCGGGCAAACCAACTCTGACACTGGCGTTCAGTATGGCAGTCCCTTCACATAATTTCTCCCGAGCTTGCACGGCATTTTTTTTTCTAATCGGAAGTAAAGCAATTAAATATGCCAATCATGAATGGTCTCCTCAATTGCCCATTTTCAACTTAGTTTTTTTGTTACCAACTTGTTTTTTACTAAAAGCGCTATGTTTCTGGAAGAGGATAGTGTATGATAATGTAAGCCACGCAATCACTACTATACAAAAATATACAGTTCACGTGATCTACGTGAAAAAATGACACTAATTACTGAACAACCCAGTACATTCATGCCAGGGGTGTGCGCAATTACGATTTGCGGCGATTTTTTGGCAGTTTTTTACGATTTACGATTTACGACATTCTGGAGTCGTAAATCGTAAAAAAACGCAATTTGCAACACGTGGCTGAGCATTGTCGTGATGAAGATAAACATTATTCCGCCATGGTCGTTTCCGCTGCGTGGCTTCACTCAAATTTTGCAGTTGAACAGCGCGAATGTTCGCAGTTACTGAGGTGCCAGCTCCAAGGAACTCATGGTAAAGCATTCTCTAGGAGTCCACAAACAGCACAGCATTACCTTCTGGTGTAGGTCGGACTTTGATTCCTTCGGAGATGCGGGCCTTCCGGGTAAGGTTGACCTAGAAGACCTTGGACTCATCTTCCGTGAGTACGTTTCCCAGAAAGTTCTTAATGCGAAAGCGGAGAAGGAGAGACTGAGCGATGCTCAGTCGCGACGACCGATCAAAGTCACGGAGATCGTGGGCCACTCAAGTCGAGACCACCTTTATTATGCTCTAGAATATTCCAGAATCTTATATACTAGAATGGCATTATGTTCTAAATAGAATATTCGTACGATTAGACCAGACCGTTACAGGTTTTGTTAAATCTTGAAAATTTGTTGAAAATTTTGCTGCAAGACTTTTCCGATAACCTAGTAGAAACTTAAGCATAAGATCTTTTGGTACGTCATAGGATAGAGCTGCGCCATGCATTGGCTCAGCTCGCGATGTTTGCTAGCTGCATGCGCAGTTGCTGGTTTTCCCGAGTTAATGAACGGTGAAATAACTAAAAAAATTCGTTCTGATGGTGACTTTTTATGATTTCTGCTGATAAGTCGTAGATTTGTACGCATCTGAGGAACTGCTAAGAGGTTGGAAATTTAATGCGGTCATTCAAAAAATGAAAGCTTTTGGTTGAAGGACTATGCATAATTAAGTTTCAAGGTTTAGCTAAATTTTTGAATCAACAACCTTTCCGACTTTCTTAAAACGTGTAAAGTTTGATTTGAAAGATGTATGACCAGAATAAAAGGTAAACCAAAAAAGGAAAAAATGACCAGAAAACTGTGTAGCTTGGGCTTAAAATAACACGATAAATAACCCTGGATCATATCTTATTAACATTAGCAGAAACTCCGGTCCGGAGCCGGTGGGTTATCACAGAATTAGCAGAAAAACCTACACAGGTTCAGTTGTA
Organism: Heligmosomoides polygyrus bakeri; assembly: GCA_947359475.1. Lineage (NCBI taxonomy): Eukaryota > Metazoa > Nematoda > Chromadorea > Rhabditida > Heligmosomidae > Heligmosomoides > Heligmosomoides polygyrus. The sequence goes on along the minus strand of OX375869.1, from coordinate 52,546,999 downwards.
ATGCCCTACACGTCAGGCAACTCTTACGATTTACGGTCTACTATTTACGAATAAGGACGGCTTTTTCGGAGCTACGAAATTTCGAATTTCGTTTACGCACACCCCTGATTCATACACAAGTCATGGCGCACTTCGTGGCATCACAATGTCGCCAAATTTTCGATTCGAAACGAGATCCACTCCAGTGCTCTTTTCCTCTATCGGCTGTTCTTTGTCCTCAACATGTAACCAGTCCATTGGACCCTAGCCTTTAGCCTCCCGGGCGGAATCCGCTGTAACTGAGACATTCTCCTCATGTCCGGAGCTGCGAAGTAGTGCTCAGTGCTGAGCTGCATCAGAAGACGTCGCACTGTGTGTGGTGCTTAGCGTCTCTGACGAGACAGCAGTGCCGGCCCAGCTCTTCGCCGTGTAAAGAAGCGCAGGGAGAGCAGACGAGTGACTTTCCCGATCGTCGGGGTCTGCACCACTCCATGAGTGGTCGGAAAGCGACCCCCTTCGTCTCCTGTCCAACTCGTCCTTCTTGCCGTTCTCCCTGTTCACCGAATGCCCGAGGTGAGTGCTAGGCAAGCGTAACTCTCGCTCCGGGTGAATTTTCAGAAATCGAAATCCAATCGCAGCTATCTACTACCAACCAGATGCAAGCGACGCTTACGCCACGAATCAGGGGGATGACTTCAGTACTGGAGCAGGTGTTGAGAAATTTCCAACGCGCAGCAGGTAAGAATATCCGCGCTTCTTCGCACTCTGAAACAAACGCGAGCGTTTCTTAGTGGCTAAAAGGCTGAGAATTCGATCTTTGTGCGAGCTGCGGGGCATTTTTCTGAACATCCTGTTGTAGCGAATGCACGGCCTGAACTTTTCTTCTTGCAGGTCAATTGGCTAATCGGCAGGTTAGAGTTCGAGTTCAACTAACTGCAGCATTGCTCTGGTCGCCTTCCGAGCCAGGGATTTCCGCGATAGCATTCCGCTTTGGTTTCGGTTGTCCCTTATTTGTGTCTTGCTTGCAAACAACATGCAGCACACATTCTACCTAGAACAGATGAAATAGCGGAGCAGACAGCACATCGTTGACATTTCTTGCGTTTTGAGTCACCTTTAAATGGGAAGTGGACCACGCTCGAATACCCTGTCTAACAAGGGAACTGTCTGAACGGTACGCCAGAACGGCAAGAACGAGGACTATAGGGAGAATCTCCGTCCTGCAAATAGCATCAGAGCATGTTTTGTTGTTTTGCCGAATCCTTGAGGCAAACGAGTAGGAGGGTGTAATGGTGAAGGGTCCGCAGAGCGAGCTTTCCACGGCCGCGCAAGATGCTGGTGCCGTGGACTGGGTGGCGCAGTGGTAGAGGAGCTGCTTCATGTTCGTGAGGTGGAGGGTTCGGTGCCCGTGCTACGTCCCGTCTTTGCACTTTTACCATAGTATCGGATTTTCATAGAAATTTCTGTATCTGAACTTGTTTTTGGAGCTTGCTACGGAAAGATGTTTTTACTACTTATTATTTGTCGACATCTCGATCAGCAATGTCCGAAACAAGCCAAATACGATTTTGTATGAAACTTTTACTGCAATAAATTGTTCCAATTGTCAACGTAAGAAATTTTGACGCAGAAACACCAAACAGCGGCAGAATGCCAGAAAAATGCTTAAAATGCAATTTATTAGTGTTGGTGAAATGAGTGCCACCAGTGTACTCACAATGTAGGAGGGGACCACATGATCTTCAACTTGACCTGCCACGATCAATATTGTCGCCTCTGTTATGCTTATAAAGTCGCGCTGTCATAACAAGCTGCTGCCGCCAACACTGACTCTACAATGTCTGCTAAGCCTCGAGTGGTCATTCACCTACCGACAACGAAGTGCGGATCTCTACTGGATGTTGTTCCTTCTAGAGACGAGAAGAAGCTGGCGGAAAGGATAGCAAGTATCCTACAGAATTCCGAACTGCGACAGCTGGAAGTCGAGGAAGTGGAGGTAGTGGAAGAAGAGGACCAAGAGTTTCAACCAGAAGAGGATTGTGCCGGGTCACGACGCCACTAACCAGTGAAGGCACTATCACGTTTTCGGGAGAGCGGATCGTTTCGGAGAAAATGGTCTGGCTATACTAGAATTGTTATCCTATACAAGTTTGAGGACTGGGGAAAGGACTGTACCGGGACTATATCGCGATTCCAGGCTTGGGCTGCAGCGGAGTACTACTGGTCAGGAACTGTGGAGCCAAAAATAAGTTCAGATATGGAAATCTCTATGGAAATCCGATACTGTGGTAAAAGTGCAAAAACGCAACATAGCATGGGAAACGAAGCCTCGACCTCACGAACATGAGGTAAAGCTTCTCCCACGTCGCCAGCCAGTGCACAACGTTGGCATCTTGCGCTGCCGTGGTAAACTTGCTTTACAGACCCCTAACCAGTACATCCTCCTTTCGTTTGCCACAACGATTCGGCAAAATCAAAACATGTTCCATTACTATTTAGAGGACGGAGATTCTTCCTATAGTATTCGTTCTTGCCGTTCTGGCGTGCCGTTCAGACAGTTCCCTTGTAAGTGGAATCTAAGTGTAACGGTTTCCACGTACGCAGTGCTTTAGTGGCAATACCTTGGACGTTTTGGTAGCTAGCGCATTCCGTGGTCAGTGGTGGCCGAATTACATATGTAAGGCACTGCATTGTAAGGCATCAACAGACAAAACAAAAGGGGTCCCCTGCAGAAGTGGCACACTTGTGTTTGCTTAGCTATGCCAAGAAACGTTATGGCTTTCGTAGTCGTCGATCGCTTTCGCGTCGGTGCTCTGTTATCCACTTTAATGCTGTCTGTTCAGTGTTTCCTGGGTGGAGTTGAAGGGTGGTCTTCCAGCTCCTTTAAGTGAAGCCTCAATTGCAGAAACGACCTGGATCGTTAATTCAGCATGAGCGAAGAGAACATCCCTGCCATCAAGGAGTAAAGGTTCAAATCCATTTAAGATCTTTGAACTATAGATGGGATTGTTCAGCTGTTGACCAAGATTGTCATCAACTTTATTACGGCTGATATTTCGGTGTCGTCGCCTTCCTCAGAGTCTGGAGAAGCCGGAGACACTTGTAGAACTACTGTTCCCCCAAACACAATTTCTTACTACAAGAGTACTAATCCTAAGAAAAATAGAGGCAGGATCCGATATCCGAGATACAACTAACGTTCGATGTGGATGTCGTTGGACCACCAGACACCCGTAGTTGGGAGAAATCGTGAGTGAATGAGCTGTGGTCCCAGGGACCACCCGACTTAAGTACCTTGGGGGTCAGATTGGGCAGATCAAAGCCCACAGAGCTCCACAAAGGGCTCCATCCCTGGGCAATCGCGATGCACTCTTCCTTGCGATTGACCTGCGGATTCTTCGCCGCAATCCAAAGTGCCTCTAGCGTCCTGCGTGCCGAAATTTCACTTTGGCGCACCAGAATCGAGCGTGACACCTGAATCATCGTGCCTCCATGGCGCAGGACCCTATGTTCTCCCCAAGGAGTGCGGACATTGGCTTTCCCGAGGTCGTCCGGATGCTCACTGATCCTGACGCAAAGAGGTCTGCCCGTTTCCCCTATATAGTGCTCCCCACATTCATTGCACGCCACGAGATAAACCACCCCAGAAGTCATGCAGTCCCCCTGTTTTCCATTGGGCAAACAAATTACGCAGAGCGGGGTTGGGCACGTCCGAGCGTAGATACGGTTCCGGACCAACTTTGTTTTCAAGGTTGTGGGAGGTCTACAACCCTTACAACGTCTTGGAGATCCGCTCTGCGTATGCATCTGCGTATCTCTGCACTCACTTCGTCTGAGATGAAGGGCGCGCAGAAAGGTATCTTGCCTCTTTCTTCTCCTCGACGGACTACCGCTGTAGCTTGCGCCCTCCGTCCTTTCTGCCAACTTTGCTGGATACCGGTTACTTTCTGCAATGTTGTGTGCCATCTTTAATGGGAGCAATTTTTGCTCACTGTCAGACGAGACCGTAGCAGCAGCCCGGAACATGTTTTTAACAATGCCCCTTTTGGTACAGAAAGGGTGAGCAGGGCATTAGTGGACAAGGATGCTCATGCTACTGGGTTTCCTGTACCATCTAGTTTCAATTTCACTATGAGAAAGGTGTGCCTTGACATTGAGAAAGGCCAGCCATTTTAAACAGTTCCACAAGTGTCTCCGACTTTTCCAGGCCCTGAGGAAGGCGACGACGCCGAAACGTCAGCCGTAATAAAGTTGATGGCAATCTTGGTCAACAGCTGAACAAGCGCCAGTCCGCTGCGGCGTGCTATGGTGACCCTTCCCTAACCACCATAGCGCCCCGAAAGTTTCCGCCGTTTTCCACTTTTAATTTCAAATGGTCATTTTGGTTCTCTAGAAACCATCTCGTTTGATCAAAACAGTCACCCTTGGCATGTTACAGGCGAGAAAGCAGCAAAGCACAATTAGACAGTTGGAGCTGGTGAACTGTGGGAGTAGATATTTCACATTCTCCACGATGATATTTCTCCTCTGACGGCTTTCCACGAAAAGCGAGAAAATAGCCTTGTGAAAGCTATAAGTTTTCAAACAGCGAAGAGTAAAATACGACTTCCAAATCCTACAGTTTTTGAACAGACGAGTCTGACGATGTGTTAATGGGGGTCGCCGCTTGGTTGGATAAGAGCGGTTCATTTCCCACAGCAGGAGAATCTCAAGAGATTGCCATAATTTTTTCGTTGATTCTTATGAGGGATTCCGCCCGAATCTTTCAGCTTGTTTCCTGGACTCGTTGCGAACTATTGCAATCTACTGCTCCATTGTTCCATTATCACTAGATCCGCGAACAGCGCTCTGTAAAGGGTGGGTCAAGAGCCGTGCAGTGCAGCCCGCAGGAGCAACCAGGCGGTGACTTTCTCAGCGCCGGGTTTCGTGTAGATTCGGAGGTGTTCCCTCGCGAGCGACGAGCCAAGAGAGAGCTCGTAAAGGCGGCAGCGGGAGCGCGAATGCGCCTGGCGGACCCTCAACCACTGTCTGTGTTCGCCTAATTGAACAGACGCGAATCGGCGAGGCGACGACGGCCACGCTCACCACCCGCCTTCATAGTCAGCCAGAACCGCATCCCCCTGCGGGAACGTCGTTAAACTGAGAGTGGCTGATGGCGATGGCAGCGCGGATTCGGCTCCGCAGGGCTAGGGAGAGGACTGCAGCGCCCTCCAAATACAGTATTAAAAATCTAGGGGAATGTCTACGGAAATAAGGGGAACGTTCCTCGAATCCGTCTGCAGAGAAACGCAGGCGTCTGATGTCCGTGTTCAAGGCGAAATTTTAGAGCTCCAGGCATGCTTTTCGGGCACTGTAAGAAGCGTTGAAGGCTGCATATTAGTGCCAGCAGTGCGGAAAGTAAATCCTCTTGCCCACAAAGACAGGCTTCTGGGAGTGATGAGCTCATTGCAGTGTCCCGATAAGTTTTCGCACTTTACTTGAAAATGGAATCATCAAAAGAGCTGAGGAACGTTGCTTAGTAAGGGAAACGCTCCTCGAATATTTCGGGTGAGTCACAATTCGGAGGTTCCGCCCTTGCTCGCAATGCTGCTTGTGAGACGAGAGACTGCGCCATTTCTCTGAGGTTGGACTCAATGAAGGGACGGACTCCCCCTACATGCACAACAATCCGCACGTCCGGAGCACGAAAAAGACAACTTCTACCTTACGCTCTGGGGAGCTGTGAGGCCGCTGCCACAAAGGGAAGTCACCTATATGTAGAAGCGGACATGAACTTTGTTATAATGATATTTAAGGTCGTGTCCTGGAGTACCGAATCTGTGCCATCCTCGCGTTGAAAAGGTGGTTGCTTATGCCTGGTTCAAAGCTGTTATACGACGTCAGATCCTGGTCTCTTTGAAAACCCAAGCAGGGTGGCCTTCCCGATGTCATTGTCCATGTAGGGAAGCAAGCTATGAAACCCTATAGCTTTTATACGCCGCCCATATTGTGAACAGTGCTTCTGTTTCATGCACGTTGTACCTAAGTACAATACCGGCCTTATCTTTTGGTCTTTGGGCGGAAAAAGCGAAAAAAACCGCCTTTTCCGCCGCTTTTCTGTAGCGCTCTTCAAATTGAGCGCATTGCAAATTGAATGACATATTCGTGATCAGCACCGAGCCCTCTTCCCGATGAGCTGAAAATCGCCTAGCGAGCGCCTGAAAAATAGTTCAGTGACCTAATTCCTGCCTGGCGCCGCTGACCCCTGTGCTCGCGGGAGATAATTACACCCACAGCTCCTGAGTAGCTAATGAAGGAAGGAGATTTGGCCTATTACAGTCTATTTTCCACCTTACATACAGCAACACATAGTGCTCTGGATTCCTTAGTATTTCACGATCACAATGATGTACTTTTTCAGAGGATCTAACAATTTAAGTTCTATTATTTTCAGAAAATATCTCCACTTTGGATGGCTCTAATTTTAAAATATCAACTTTGTATGTGTTTATATTCATTTGTCCCGTTAAGCGTGATAGCTGAAAATAGTTGCGAAGTTGGACCTTTCAGATTCGAAGTGCTTAGTGATAATTATACGCTGCCAAAGTTGCCGAACGACACTTCTTCGCAGTTAGCCACTCACTTTCCCCACTTTTGAAGTGGACACAGAATCGTTTCTTTGAAGAAGGAAGCATAGGGATTTGGAGGCCCATGCAAACTCCTTGTAGTCTTTCATGGGTGAGATTTCAAGTGGGCTAGGAGACATTTTAGCCACTCAGTGACGCAGCAAACTCACTCCAAATGCTAACTGACTGTCATTTTAAAAAATTTCAAAAATGGAAAAATAGCCTACCAGTGCATTCACCATTTAAAACTAACTCGAACGGTGGTTCAATTTTAATTTTTCGTTCACCCGCACCAGTTTACTGCGAGTCAAATGCCCAATAGCCCTGGTGCGGCCGCAGATTAGTTGGCGAGTCCGTCCCGTCGCTCGCCCTTGTGACCCCTCCCGCCATCTGAGGACGCCGTAATCGCCTAACCAGGGTCCTCACACTTCTGGTGTCGCGGCGTTTTATTGATCCTCCCAAATACCGCGGTGCGGTCCCCGATCGAGTTTTGACCGTATCTTTGCTCCTCTACTTACATACATGAATTTTCACCAATTCTTTGTGGACTATTTTTTATAGCTAGCTTTTTAATTTGTATTTTTTGGGCGTGCGTGCTGGTAGGCTTTTGGGCTTGGCTCGCATCGAGGAGCCAAGTAACGTGGAAGTCGTGTGCGTGGCTCAACCGAAGGAAGGTTTAAGTTCTTTTTTTTCGATTCAACGTTTCACATAGAGTAAACAACACCTTCCCGTTCACCACCAACCAGAATTTTATCCCCTCCTATTATTATGCGCACAGGATATATGCTCCTAAATAGCTAGCTTTTTAATTCGGATGTATACTCCTAAAACCTGACTCGATCTAATTTAAACCTACTTACGGATAGATAATATCACATAGTTCTTTCCACTTCCTAGTTTTCGGTGTAATTGCCTAGAGAAAGATCCGATAGCGTCCACTAGCTCAAAGATTCATCCACGAAAAACGCTAACGCTTTGGCTGAGGACACATTACATAACTCACCGTAGGTAGCTGACTTGAGGTGATTGAAGGAATGAGGCCGTCCTGAATTTGTAGTGTCCAAAACAGCCTTCATCTTTGCGCTGAGAAGCCACCCAGTACCCCTCATCTTTAGGGTACTGGATGGCCCGCCCCCTCCGCGCGAATTGGGAGGGGATGGGGGTGTCAAATAAGACACCTTGGCCGGGATGGATCACCGGGATGGACACAGAACACCCCCGGGGCGCCGCGCACCTGTTGGCCACGGCGCCCCTACGGGATGCGGTGGAGGACTCGAACTTGAGGCCCTCCACACACGGGTGCCGCCCGACAACAGCGAACATCCGGCGGCACCGAGCGCCGGTCGATGGATGCTACTAGAGGCAGCCGTGTGGGCCGCGTCGTATTCGCCGCGGGCTGGAAGTCGCGCACAACGTGGCGTCGCGCGGTGCGACCCTGGTGCTAGGCCGCCGTATTGCAAACAACATCGCTTAGAAGGCCTTCTAAGGAATTCAGAGGAAGAAGTCATCATTACCAGCTGTGCAACGACCTGGCTGATCTTCCTACAGGCACATGTAGCGCAGTGTTCCAAGGGAAATAGCGACATTCAGTATGGGCACCGTTTATTGGAGAGAGCTACCCTCCAAGTTCTCTGGAGTATGCCCCACGCTACACGGCTATGCATCATCGCAATAAGACCACCATTTAATTGCTTCTACTTTCACGCAATTTGTTTAGCTCCTCAGAGCTGACGACAACACGCCACAATCTGTTATTCTTGACACAGGTGCACCAAAATACAAACTATCTTTTAAACGCTACGCACATTATAAATTATTCGAAATCATACAAGTCATACAAATTATCAATGTGTGAGGTCTCAGAGCTCCTCTGAGGGGAACTGAAGGATAGGGATCTTGATTCTCCTCCATATTGCGGTGTCTTTCTCCGCTTGTTCTTATTTCTACGGACTCTAGCGTTGAGGCAGTTACGAACTGTGTTCCAGGTAGTCCTTTCAGCCTCCTCTGGTACTGCATAGAACATCATAACACACTGAAAACGTGAGAGATTCTAATATGTTCACGTGAATGGGTAACCCGCTTACTTCTCTTATAAATTCCACTCTATCGGCGGAATCGTGTCTCTCCTCTATCTTCAAAAAAAGTTGAGAAGGGTAGTCCGCGTAAACCTCTCTTTCAAGGTCTAACGCAAACTTTCGCATATCATCTCCGCGAAGTGTGCGGATGCTGGCCACTTTCTGCTTTGATAGCAAGCAGTAATTAGGGCCTAGAATTGAGTTTGCACGTACGATCAGAGGAACAGGCAACTATTTCTTCGTAAACTTGATTTAAACACCTTTCTTAGCCGCTCCTTCAGGAAGCCTCCGCAGCACTAGACCGAGCAAAGGTACGATTTTTGCTACTTCTTTGTCGGTCCTTTCTTGAGCGTCCCTCACTTCTCTTATGGAGGCCTTAGTTGGAACGCTGAGCTCCAACAGCCTCAGCCTCTCCATGATCTCCATAGATCTTTTTTCGTTGTGAGCTTTGCATTGATAGCAGCATGAACAGCTAAAAATGAAATTGCTGGAAACGAACTGAAAGAACAGCGCCACATGGATGTCGGCTATATTCCACTGGCTAAGTGTACCTATCTGCAGAGATTCTCGGAGTCTCCACCTCACGGCGGTCCTCTATGTCAAATACAGGCGGAGGGAGCTCGCCGCTTACAGAAACATCTTTTACCTTCCTTTCACAAACTTTCTTCGGTCCAACAAAGACTATCTGAATCATCAAAATATTCGTTATGTTATAGAGATATATAGTTTCATCATTAAGAAATACACTGAAAGTTACCTTAGCAGAATAGGCTTTGTCATGCCATGTCACCCTGCGGGTTTCTCCAACTGCACAATCTCCGTGAATAGATGATAATGGCAGAATGTCTGCATTCTTCGCACGGAGAAAATATACAATCGCGAAACGCTCAGCCATGGTGTAGACAGTGTGGACAGATGAGAGCAGATGAGCACTAATAGCAGTATGTTATGCTCCGGCAGGTTGACACCGTAAGGTCACGACACCAATTCCTATGTTCTGCTCCTTAGGTTCTTTCGCTCGACCTCATCTTAACAAGGGTGGGTTCCCGCATTGTATGCTAGCCCACGAGGTCAGCACGAAGATCATTGCGTATTATCCGTCCGTACTACAACACTGCCATGACTCTTCACGATTATCTTAGTATAATTGTGAGCATGCGTTCGAAAGGACGTACTACTATGGACATCCTAAGACGACTAAGAGAGGTATTTTTAAACCGTTTTTTGTTTTTTAGAATCTTTATCAATACTTGTAGGCAGGAGGAGATGTTTCCTATCAGACTTTACGACGCTTCATCGTTAAGTTCAATTCAAGTACTACGCCATCTAGAAGGATTGAGTATCATCCTCGGGCACTACACGGTTCGTAGCATAACAATGACCTCGTTTAACAGTGAAAACTCTGTTTTAGATCACATGCTCATAATAGAAGGAACAATCAGAAATCACTACTCAGCTGATAGCTGTACTTCTGCTGCACATATAGCCAGGGAACTTGGAGCAAGGGATATTAAGATCAGTCTAACCCAAGTGAAGCGGATTAGACGTCGGATGGGGTATCTTCGAGCTAACACGAAGTATTGCCACCTTATACGAGATGTGAACAAAGAAAAGCGAAAGGACTTTTCTTATGAAAAAATTGAAAATGAAGAGACGTTTAGCAACTGTATTTTCACTGACGAAACAACACTTCAAAGTACGTGTCCTCTTAAACCACTTTAAAAATGCCCACATGTTGCAAAACCAGTCTTCTTTAGTAGATTGCTCGGTGAAACATTGCTACACGAAGAAGGGCGATCGTGCAGCGCGATTCCGAAACAGAGCGAAGCACCCTGCGAAGCTTCATCTATGGGGAGGAATATCAAGGAGAGGGACGACAAGATTGATTTTTTTCTCAGGTGCTATCCGAATGGACAGCAAGCTGTACTGTGAAATTTTGGAAGCCTCTTATATAGAGTGCGTTGAGGACAAATTTGGTGGTCAGTTTTTACCAAGTGAAAAGTGCTTCACTGTTTTTAAAAAAATGTACTATAGGCCTCGCTAGACTTGTGCAGGACAACGCACCAGCACACAAGAGCGCCTATACAAGAGATTGGATGAAGGATTGGGGAGTGGAGACAATGGAATGGCCTCCTGAGTCTCCAGATTTGAACCCTATTGAATTAGTCTGGGGAAATATGAAGACTTTTATAAGGTTAGCTTGGAGTCTTCGTTTTTACTTTAATACAAAATGCAGTAATTTAGAAAACAAAACGTGCGAACGTTGGATGAATTAAAAAACGCTGCTTTAACCTACTGGAAGTCACTCACGCCAGAGTGTTGTTCAAGATACATAGACGGCATCCGCTGGCGAATGGAGAGGGTTCTTGAAGCAGGTGGTAGAAATATTGTGGAAACGAAGTAATTTCTTTAAGTAGTTATTTCCCCTTGCACTGCTCTTTTTTGTATATCCCATATTGTATTGCATATGTATTGCATGAAATTTTATGCACGGCGTATTCCACAAAAGCGGCAAAACAGTCCACCATTTCCGAAGGTGTTCAATATGATAGGGTAATGCCATGTACAAAAGTCAGCATGCATAAAACGCTTTCCAAACTGCTCATCGTGTCCTTCGTTTTTTAGATCTCTTTATCGTATTATGTGTGTTTACGTTTTGCGTGTATTCTGACCCTAATTTCTGTCGTTCTATTGGAATAAATTCGTCTGAATCTGCCAAATGTGCGGCATAAAGGAGGAGGCGACTCGGAAGTATTAGCTAGAGAGTGCAGACCGGCGGTAAGCAATTTCTGATCAAAAAAACGCCAAGCGTTTTAATTCTAGTGTATCCGGGATGATCAGTGATATGCCGCGGCGCTGGAGGTGTGAAGAGTGTACTAGGCGATATACGACACGTGGAGAGCCGCGGAAGGTCGCGAGGGGTCAGTCGAGGCGAGCGCTGGGATCTGCTCTCCTCGATCCAATCTACTGCTCGATGCAAACGATGGAATCTGTGAGCCATGGCAAAGTAGATTAAACGAACGGAAAATTGATATCGAGACACCATTCAGTTCAGAATCAATTGGAGAACGTTTGTGAAAACGGCCTTGACAAATTGGACCAAATTTTTAAATCGCACTAAGCTTTTTGAGTGAGTTTATGGCCGATTATTTATGAGTAGAAGCCTCCTAAAACCTAGCCGACACTCTGCATGTGGAAGGCAGCAAGGAGTTCTCCAGGAGTTTCAAACCTGCAAGTTTTGCTCTCCAAGAGGATTAGATTAAGAGCATTTAAGTTGTAGGAAAAAATGCTGCCCACCACCAAAAAGTGTTATGTTGGCAACTTTGGCAGCGCATAGGCGCTGTATGGTTGAAGTCTGAAAGTTTTCTCTCCGCTGCACGGTTCTATTCAATTCGCTCAACCTATTTAATGAGTATAAGTAACCAGAAACTCACAGCTGCAAAATTAGAGGCGCTCGAAGTCCGCAATTTGGAAGGTAGTTGACTCCCGAACTAATCTATCGGGCTGTTGGGCAATTGACGATTCGAAATGATTGTAACACTCATTCCAAGTTCTTTGCAAGCTTTTCAATGATGCAAAAGTGTTTGGTTACGGAGTAATGAATATTTTCGACGTTTCTGAGCAGTAGAGATTTGCGGCTGATCCTAGCCCAATTGATTGATTCCGCTCGGATCTCCTACGTTGCACTTGGGTGCGAAACCCAGCGGTGCTGCGGTGACTCCTGAACACAATGCAGAAACGTTGGATTGCACTAGTCTTCTTGGATGAACTCATTTTCTCCTCCGCCTTTTCATGTGATTTTAACTAATTGGCATGACTTAAAAATTTGAGATTTCGTTGAGATAAATAGATATAGATAATATATATTTAGATAATATATAGTATATATAGCCACTTTGTAATACTTTCAGCCGAATATCTTAGCGTTCTATTTTTCATCCATTTTTTTACTGCCATAGTTCTCTTTGAAGAGTGGCTAGAAACCGAATCTGTCGCAGTACGAAATTTCCCACTTTTCGAAGTGTTCGTAGTTGAGGGCTTTATCCCCTCAACTACAATGTCTATTGGCTCGTTTTTAGTTAAGCGTCATGATCTGATCGGAACACTGTGCTGCATGTGCCTGTAGGATGACTTCTTCCTCTGAATTCCTGAGAAGGCCTTCTAAGCGATGTTGTTTGCAATACGGCGGCCTAGCACCAGGGTCGCACCGCGCGACGCCACGTTGTGCGCGACTTCCAGCCCGCGGCGAATACGACGCGGCCCACACGGCTGCCTCTAGTAGCATCCATCGACCGGCGCTCGGTGCCGCCGGATGGCGCGGGGCGGGTGTTCGCTGTTGTCGGGCGGCACCCGTGTGTGGAGGGCCTCAAGTTCGAGTCCTCCACCGCATCCCGTAGGGGTGCCGTGGCCAACAGGTGCACGGCGCCCCGGGGGTGTTCTGTGTCCATCCCGGTGATCCATCCCGGCCAAGGTGTCTTATTTGACACCCCCATCCCCTCCCAATTCGCGCGGAGGGGGCGGGCCATCCAGTACCCTAAAGATGAGGGGTACTGGGTGGCTTCTCAGCGCAAAGATGAAGGCTGTTTTGGACACTACAAATTCAGGACGGCCTCATTCCTTCAATCACCTCAAGTCAGCTACCTACGGTGAGTTATGTAATGTGTCCTCAGCCAAAGCGTTAGCGTTTTTCGTGGATGAATCTTTGAGCTAGTGGACGCTATCGGATCTTTCTCTAGGCAATTACACCGAAAACTAGGAAGTGGAAAGAACTATGTGATATTATCTATCCGTAAGTAGGTTTAAATTAGATCGAGTCAGGTTTTAGGAGTATACATCCGAATTAAAAAGCTAGCTATTTAGGAGCATATATGCGCATAATAATAGGAGGGGATAAAATTCTGGTTGGTGGTGAACGGGAAGGTGTTGTTTACTCTATGTGAAACGTTGAATCGAAAAAAAGAACTTAAACCTTCCTTCGGTTGAGCCACGCACACGACTTCCACGTTACTTGGCTCCTCGATGCGAGCCAAGCCCAAAAGCCTACCAGCACGCACGCCCAAAAAATACAAATTAAAAAGCTAGCTATAAAAAATAGTCCACAAAGAATTGGTGAAAATTCATGTATGTAAGTAGAGGAGCAAAGATACGGTCAAAACTCGATCGGGGACCGCACCGCGGTATTTGGGAGGATCAATAAAACGCCGCGACACCAGAAGTGTGAGGACCCTGGTTAGGCGATTACGGCGTCCTCAGATGGCGGGAGGGGTCACAAGGGCGAGCGACGGGACGGACTCGCCAACTAATCTGCGGCCGCACCAGGGCTATTGGGCATTTGACTCGCAGTAAACTGGTGCGGGTGAACGAAAAATTAAAATTGAACCACCGTTCGAGTTAGTTTTAAATGGTGAATGCACTGGTAGGCTATTTTTCCATTTTTGAAATTTTTTAAAATGACAGTCAGTTAGCATTTGGAGTGAGTTTGCTGCGTCACTGAGTGGCTAAAATGTCTCCTAGCCCACTTGAAATCTCACCCATGAAAGACTACAAGGAGTTTGCATGGGCCTCCAAATCCCTATGCTTCCTTCTTCAAAGAAACGATTCTGTGTCCACTTCAAAAGTGGGGAAAGTGAGTGGCTAACTGCGAAGAAGTGTCGTTCGGCAACTTTGGCAGCGTATAATTATCACTAAGCACTTCGAATCTGAAAGGTCCAACTTCGCAACTATTTTCAGCTATCACGCTTAACGGGACAAATGAATATAAACACATACAAAGTTGATATTTTAAAATTAGAGCCATCCAAAGTGGAGATATTTTCTGAAAATAATAGAACTTAAATTGTTAGATCCTCTGAAAAAGTACATCATTGTGATCGTGAAATACTAAGGAATCCAGAGCACTATGTGTTGCTGTATGTAAGGTGGAAAATAGACTGTAATAGGCCAAATCTCCTTCCTTCATTAGCTACTCAGGAGCTGTGGGTGTAATTATCTCCCGCGAGCACAGGGGTCAGCGGCGCCAGGCAGGAATTAGGTCACTGAACTATTTTTCAGGCGCTCGCTAGGCGATTTTCAGCTCATCGGGAAGAGGGCTCGGTGCTGATCACGAATATGTCATTCAATTTGCAATGCGCTCAATTTGAAGAGCGCTACAGAAAAGCGGCGGAAAAGGCGGTTTTTTTCGCTTTTTCCGCCCAAAGACCAAAAGATAAGGCCGGTATTGTATCACTGGCGTTGAACGTTTATACATCATTATGTTGAATGCCTTTCTCATCGTCTTTGGGTAAAAAAAAAACCCGCTCAGTAATAAACAAGTCGCAAGAAAGTTGCTCTCCACGGCAAGCAGCTGGAAAATGCGCAGAAAACGTCTGAAAATGTTATAGACGTGAGGATCTCTCAAATCTCAACCAGTCAGTTGAAATGCGAAAATGCTGCAGGGCAGAAAAATCGGACCCCGACCTGCCTACTTGCCTCGCATGAAGCAACGCCACCTTCCAGTGCCCCCCCCCCCGAGCCGCTTGGTAGCTGTGGGATCGCGGATGTACAAGAGAGCTCTCCCCTTCAGACATATACCTCAGACCCTTCCCTTGTTAGAGGCGAATGTATGATTAGAATAGAAGGCGACGCCAATCAATCCTTTTTGGAATGAACCGCGTGGAAAAAGTGAGGAACGGTAGAGTATGGAGCGATCTGATTCTAAAATGAAGACCTGCAAGTGATACTGAAAGGGAAGAAGACGTACGGCGGTGGCAGAACTATATAACAACCTAAAGGGCAACCATGGGATAAGCAAAGGCGAAGAACACGGAGACGACGCCTCACATGAAGAACTGAACACATTGCAGAGACGAAAGTTCAACATATAGTTGGATGAGGCGCGGCATCGAGCTAGCCTGAATATGCGGGTAGGCGAGGCTGTGAAGAGTGCTGAGGGAAGGACACACCGCAGAAGAGCTGAGCTCAAGAGATGGGAGCGCTTGAAGGCTCATAAAGAGCAATGAAGGCTGTAGGGAAGGTGAAGGTCGGAAAGGCAGCTGGGTCTGAAGGGCTTCCAGTAGCTACCGACAGTACTCGCATACCACGAAGCGTAGCGGCTGACACAGTTCCTCAACGGAGCCACCCTGGGGGGAGGGGGGTAAGACGCTGAATAACTGGAGGGCTATCTACAGAGAAATGAAGCTGATTTTGCAGACGATGAAGGTCTGCGAAGCGACAGTCGAGGCTGGGAGAGATGCTCCCCATCTTTCGGAA
Organism: Heligmosomoides polygyrus bakeri; assembly: GCA_947359475.1. Taxonomy (NCBI): domain Eukaryota; kingdom Metazoa; phylum Nematoda; class Chromadorea; order Rhabditida; family Heligmosomidae; genus Heligmosomoides; species Heligmosomoides polygyrus. Next base: position 52,531,092 of record OX375869.1, on the reverse strand, counting down.
ACTGAAGAGTCCACCACAGATACGACCTGCAGATCTTGGCAAATAATGGGGAAAACTGCGACAGGAGATAGCCGTACTACCTGAAATTCCTGGAGCTGGTCAACGCCTTTGATTAAGTTGCTGATGCTCCGAAAGCCCTCCGAGGATGAGGCGACTATGTGAACAATGCATGTGACAGCGAAGAGTGTGGACACAACACAGAGCATTCACTAATTGTAGGGGTCATCTCTGATGGTGAGTCCCTTCCTGCTGCTGGAGCTCGACTGCTTAGTGAGTTCACCAAAGAAATGCGCGATTAGTGCGGTCCTTCTACGCGGATGGCATGACCCTTGCAACCGGCGGCCGAAGGGGGCTGGGGAAAATGGAAGAAAATCTTCGCAGATCGCGGCTGGGGGATAAAAACCACCAAGTTCGAGAGCTCTGCATACTGCACTGGATCCATCCTGACCTGCCAAAGAAAGGCCACCGAGAATTCCGATACCTCGACATTAACCAGATTGATTGAAAACCAGCATTATTTTTACGGGGTATTATTATGCAGGAAGTTAAAATGTAATTTGCAGGGAGGCGACATTGCATATTTGCTGGTAGGTTCGCCCTGGCAAAACGTAGAGGAAAATTGCGGACGGAAAACGTGCATTACTCTGCGGACAGCTTAATAGCTTCCTGTCACGGTTGTATCCTGTGTTGTAGCTTTCTGTGGTTATTAGCTACGTGCTGATACGATACTGCCAAGACAGGGGTCTAGCGAACCTTTTCCAGTTGCTTTACTATGTGCACGCGTGCAAGACGGAAGAGGAGTCACGTCTTTTGGTTACCCACTGATCCTGGGACGCAGCTTTCAAGAACCGCTCTCTAGGTCATCCCATTGAGTACCCCTTCGAGGTCTCTCTTAGCACCTCGCTGCTTTTCCACCATCCGAGCGCTCGTAAGCTGAAGTCCCTCAGCGTGACGTCGGACAGCCGTTCGTGGATCTTGGTGGTGTGCGCGAGTTTGGTCCTGCGGCCGTTGGCGCACATTTACGCGTCTCCTCGCTCTTTTTTCCTAATATTAGGGGACCACAGGACTGCTCATCCAACCAACCAACTCGCTTTCGCCTACTTCTCCTGTTGAGCAATTCTACTAGCCAAGGCACTGATAGATTCTCGGTAACTTCCACGTCTCGCTTTCCTCATGGGACTCAATCAAATACATCTCTTCCCCTCCTTGTGGACCTGCGGAATGCTCCAAGCTGCTAGAATGAGCGGGTTCCTCTTTCGGTTAGTCGCATTTCCTGCCCGTTGGCGTAACCCCCTCTTTTCTCGGCGTCATCCGTCTTCTTGAAATTTCTGTTGACTATGAGATGTTCAAGTCTTGTGCCATAGCATGAGGGTGTCCCCTCGTCTTCACCACCACCCGCATCCTTCATCGCAAATAGGCGGCCGAGTATATGAGCGAATCACGAGTATCGTCGAATTTCCTCCACATAGCAATACACCCGCGAATGAGTAGCTGACTTATATGAGGAATACCAGATCGCGGCTGTTTTTCTCCCTCTCGCCCCACATGCCGGCGGGTTTAATAGTTGATGAATCCAGCCCCAGAACCATCACAGTTTCGCCTTCCTACCTTTGCTTCATAGAAAGTTTCATTGGGACATCAGACAATCGTTAGAGCCTATCTCTTTCAGGTCTTGTTGCATAGTCGACCTTTTGCTCTCCCGCAGCAAGAATAAGGCGGCGTAGACATGAAAGCGGTGGTCGTTTACCATCTCAGCGATTCCGCATTTATCTCGACTTATCTTCACCAGCCCCTTCAAGCTGTTCTGGCTCTTCATCATTCACGCGATGTCACCTATGGAACGAGCTCGTCTCCGTGAGGCACTGTGTGTTCGGCTTTGGCCGCTTTCTTTATGATTTGGTCATCCGATATGAGGCACGCACAGGCGAGACGACCATGGGCGGGATTCATCGACGACCTACAACAATCTAACGGAGAAAATGCTGCCGAAATTCCTGATATATTGACTCCTGACTACACTTTCGAGCATGCGTTTGCGACGGCGCTGGTCCGACGGCCCTTCTCGATCGTGAGCTCAGACTGAATTCGCGGTCAGTCTCGCGCTGTCCCAAAGAGTGGCGAATCATCGTCCTGAGACGAACACGAGATCGTCCGAGTGTGCCGTTCCTGCTACCATTCAGCCACCGTGGCTCTGAATATGCGCCAACTACAGACGCTGCTCACCCCCCCCCCCACCCCACCCCTTATTTGATCGTAGTAGTCGTGGTTGCAACTGGTAACGTGAGTTCTGCCGTTATTGAGAGGAATGTGCACCACGCACTCGGGTATTGCTAAAAGGATTGAAGGGTGATGGTCACCCAAGTAGAAACCGCGCAAACGTTTGAAACTAGCAGGAAAAGAGGCGTGTAAGTGCTGAAAATCCAGCGAGCGCTTGACACCTCACGTCTCAGTAATTGGAGGGAAATACAGGCTCAGCTCGTCATCGAGCCCTCCTTCTGGAAAGTCGTTGTGCAAGGTGATAGATAAGATCGAGATAGCAACTGAAGGAGTGTAGCGAAGTGATTGGGCGGCGCAAAAATGGCATCATTTCTAGACGGAGTCTTATCAGAACGGCGACGGTGGCTGCGAAGCCCTCAAACGCTTTCGCATCCCGTAAGCCATCAGGTGAAGACAAGGGCTGTCGCGACTAGGAGTTGCGTTACCGCGCAGTTGAGTGCTGGATCGCAGATCATTTGGAGAACTGAGTAGGTGGAAGTCTTCTAATTCGAAGCAGCGACCTAGATCTGGAAAATGTGTTTGGCGAAGCCCTTAGTCAGACGAAAACTCCTAGTTAAGAAGGTGGGAGAAGTTCGGTGGCAGAAGGCTGACAAAGCGATGCAAGCTGAGCGAAAACTGCCAGATCTTTCCTGTTCCACTATGTGGGCTCTTGCGCAGTGAAGACTCCATAATCTTTGAGCAGCCTTGGTGCCGTACCTAAGCAGCCTTTTATCTTGCTGTTCTTATTGCTCTGTAATGCAATAGACGCTTTAGGGAACACAAAACAAGAAGAAAACGAACCACCTAGTGGTAGTATTCATTGAGCTGATGGCATCGCCTGGACAAAGAGCAGATTAACAATCCGAGTGTGCATACAACAAGAAATGCTACTCGACTTAGTGCATTGAGACCTGTTTCAAGAAGCAAGTCTTCGAACATCCCACTCCATAGAAGGAACTGGTGACCGCTCTTAGTCGGAGGGGGGGGGGGCACCGCCAGAAAACTGAAACAAAACAGGCTGGCCTATCCCGGTAGGGAATAGCACAGAAAGGTTCTTTTGTAGATTAGATCAATGTGTAGTCTCTGCTAAATAGTTCCCTTTCAGTTCTGCTGCCTTAGGCATCTGTTATACTCCCGCGGGAGCATCCGCGGAACGTCCGTGGACAAATGGTGCACGGCGGAGGCGGGCGTGGCGAGGCGCGGCGATTGGCCAGGTGAGGAGTCTCGGCGCGATTCCCGCCCTTCCGCGGACGCTCCCGTGGGAGTATAACTCAGGCCTTAGCAAGACGACTGAGTGGAACGCTTTCCCTAGGGTCGATACGGAACTGGAACTGGGTATAGGCAAGGAGTAGGGAGGTGTCGAAACATAAAATGCGTTTCCATTCCACCTGCTTCCCCAAATGTGCAACCTATCGGTCCATATGGAGGACATTAGTCAACTAATGTCTCCTAAAAAAGAAAAACAACTAAAAACGCAAAATCAATCAGCTCACTCTAGTACACCCCATGCTTTCTGATCCAGAGAAAAAGATTCAGGAGCCCAGAAAAGGAAGAAGAAAAGATGTTTCACATAGGCGATATGGAGACGATCTATGAAACAAGCACCTGGGTCTGATTCTACCGAGCGTGGTAGCAATCCTTGGGATCCGGAGGAGTTGCCGTCAATGGCCTTTCAGTTCGAGACGGCACCTAAGAGTGTCTGACGACCTTGAAAAGGCCTGTATGTGACTGTCGCTTCACTGAGTGGAATACCGGAACAATGGACGAATCTGAGTCCGCTTGTGGGCGCGAAAGCAGCGGCTCCTGCTGCGCTCCTTCACCGACCTCTACTTACAATTAGAGAGGAGGCCCGTTCACGTGGAAGATATATAAGCGGCCCTGCGTCGAATATTCGGTGTTTAATATTATATTATATATAACATTATAATATTAGGTGCTGAATGCTTCTCAACTGAAAAAGGCAATCTGCTTTCGCCAGGCGCGTGTGTGAGAATATATCGCTAGCTGACAATTCATAGAGACTGTGCTACAGACACCAGTTACCTGGAAAAAGGCAGCACTTCGCAAGACCGGCGGCGGAGTTGTTGCAGAGGGCTTCGGGTTGGGGAGTTCCACAAAGGCGTGAGCCGTAAACACACTGGCCAGAACTCCCGAAAACCACTCTCAGGCACAAAGCAGGAAGACATCAGCGCCAACCTGCTAGTCCCAAATAGGCGGCGATCGCTTCGCACAAAATACGCGTCCATTTCCTCGTTCAGTAGGACAATGCTTGTTGTTCGTGGCCTCGTCAGCCCAAAAACAAATAAGCGCGCTCGAGGCAGCTGCCGTCGACACTGCTACTAGCCGTCAACTCACGGGTCTGAACTCAATCTCGAAGCACCAACTTACTTGGGAGCATGACGCTTCAGAGCAGCCACCACTACCACAGCAATCGACGTCTCGCTCTCCATCTCAGCACGAGTTGAAGCAAAGAAAAAACGACGCGAAATGACCGCGTTTAGTGGTCGCGCCGAGCGCAGCGCGGGCAGCCGTTCCTATACATAGTTCTGTGGAAGTCTTCGACCCCGCGACAGCGAGCTTCAGCGACTTTTTGTCGCCTGCCCCTCTCGGACGCGTGCAGTCGAGGTTAGGTGTTCGAGGTGAAGTTGGTCTTCGAGAATGTTGGCTGAGACGGGGAACTAGAATGCTTGGGGCCAAGAGAAACCACCATTCGATTCGTCTCTTCGAAGTCTACACAGACACAGACAGACATGTGTACAACTATACCAAAACACCTCACTTTCGCCGTGGGTGGTCCAAAAAGTGACTACAGTTGCGACTAGAGCAGCTTATTTCCCAGCACATGCATGCTTTCAGAGTAGCGCAAGCTTGACGTATATTTCCAGCGCTCTGTCATACCAGGAGTGCTTACAGACTGCGCCGTGAACAATGCATACAGAATCGAATCTATCACTTCAGGGGCGAAAGCATGACCACTGTTTTCCCTTACCGGAAAAACTGAACTTTTTAACACTATGCCGAAGACTTTCAGCGGAGTGGCGTTCTATCCCCCGCCCTTTAAACAGAGGCGTGGCAAATGTCTGCGTCTCGACTATCTCGTAAAGGCCGCCACAGACTTCTGCGGCGCCGCTGCCCTATGCTTAACCATAGGGCAGAGACGCAGAGCTCGCCTCCAGCGGCGCCGCCAGCGGCACCGGCGGCACCGGCGGCGTCGCCCAGCGGCACCGGCGGCGTCGCTGGCGGAAATGACTTGAATCATTCCACCCGGCGGCGCCGCTCCAGAGTCTGTCTGTCTGCGCTCTGCGCTCTGCCCTTTCGCGGCGGGATCCAGAGCGGAGACGGTGATGCGGGCGCGCGATCGTCATCGGGGCGCGTTATTGTTAAGCACCAGTCGGTCCCGACTAGAAACAGTACAGTGCCTCGCCGTCACCGCTCCCACTGATGATGAGTCAAGCCGCTGAGCGGCGCCGCCCAGCGACACCGCTGAGCGGCGCCGCAGAAGTCTGTGGCGGCCTTAAGGCAGCCACTAAACTCTCGAGCAATCGCTGGGGGTTGGGGGTGGGCGGGCCAGGGGGATGAGGGAATAGAACGCTCGACCCCCAAGACTTTGAGAAACTTTTCGTGTTCTATGCGGGGCGGGCCTTCTTTGGTGGTGCTCTATACTGTGACGGTGCATCCTTGGTTTGCGCCGCCCACAGTGTATAATAGAATCAACAGAATTAATCGGCTGGGCGATTTGGATTTAATGACTTCATTCTTGATTCAGAGGACAGAATTTGCGGGACTTAAGCATCGGCGATGCTACTTCTCTGCTTATGAAAACGTCGTTTCCACTGTGCACTAAAATGTTTCCGAAATTTAGCCGAAGACCAATGCCAGCATAGGGAAGCTGGTAGTCTGAGAACATTTCCCTAGCCACTAGTTGTGTGCTGCTTTAAGAAGCCCTACTACAACCATTTCAGTGCCCCCGTTGCATAGTGCCAGTCGGTGTTCTACACCTCCAAACACTAATGGCTGAAATTTCCCGCTGATACCTGCTCAGAGCCGCTGCGACGGAAGGGGCATAGAGTTGATATCTGCCTCGGAAATGGAAAACTTTCAGCCGGAAAGACTGTATTCCTTCTGAGTAAGAGCGCATCAGAATGTCCGTGCAGCCAATTTTCCCGTTCTTCTTTGGAACTGCGGTTGGAGTTGCGAACCCACATTAACTTGATAAACGGTTTGATGCAATTTGTGCGGGTCCACTGCTTGGCTTTTGTAGGATTCTGTCGCTGAAGCAAAGATGACGTCATGACATTCACCACCCCGCCACTACGGTATTCGGAGTGGCCTCATCCTCTATATAAAGTTGTTGAAAACTCTGTATCTTCCATTCCGAGTTAAATCAAGTCAAGTCAAATTTCAGACTCACACTAGTGAACTCAAGCCGTCTACTAGAACCCAGATCTATCTCGTAAACGAACAACTTTTAATCGGAAGGAAAACACTTAGAGTAAGAGAGCTTCGAGGACGTTCGCGGCCAAATTATCGCGCTCACAGGAAGCGCGAGTGCAACACCTCTTCAGTAACAGCTAGAGTGTAGAGGTTTTCTTAAGCAGACGGGCAGGTTCGTTGATGCTTAAGTTCCATGAATTCTGTCGTCTGAAGCAAAAATGAAGTCATTGAATCCAAATCACCCACTCGATTGATTGTGTCGATTCTATATACACTGTGCACGGCGCAAACCAAGGATGCGCCATCACAGTATAGAGCACCGCTGAAATAGGCCTTCTCCTGATTTCACATAAAGCATTGAAAAGTTTCTAAAAGCCTTCGAAATAGTCTTTAAAACTTCAGGTTTTTCGGTACGAGAAGACAGAAGCACAGTGGACATGCCTTTGCCCACTCGACTGGTCTCATTGATTCCATATGCATTGTTCATGGCGCACTTTAGAAGCATTCCAGGCATGACGCTGTACTGGAAACGTACGCCAGGCTTGAGATACTCCAAAAGCATGTCTCGGGAAATAAGCTGCTCTAATCGCAACTCCACCCTTTTTTTGGGCTACCCACGGCGAAAGTACGGTGTTCTGATAAAGCGGTATACACGTCTGCGTAGATCTCGAAGAGACGAGTCGAATGGTGTCAACCTTTTCTCAAAGAAGCTGAAACTGAGGCAGTGATAAACGTGCGACGGTATGCGACGGATTAATCCGTCGCAATCCGTTTTTTTTTTCAACGCGCGACGTGAACAGTATTGTGTCAGCTGGTTTTCGAAGCTTAGTACACATGTGGTTAGTATTAGTATACGTATATTTATTAAAACCTTTTTAGACCATTTGCCTAATGTGGCAGCCTTGTTCGATTATTGGCAAAAAATCAAAGCAAGCCAGAACATCGCGTCCGAATCGCATGATGTGTTGAATATTGGCACCCAGTCTACCCAACTTAACGCCTCGTCGGCAAGCAGTCCTCGGACACCTGTCGCTGATCCAAAATGCCCTACTGTGATGTGCGATCTCTCCAAAACAATACTTTGGCATTTCAGTTTTCAATAAAAAGTCTGAACAGTTATGCAGCCGGTATCACAGAATCTTAGCTAAATGGGCTCATGGATATTGCGCTGTTTTTGGGTAGTTTGCGCAGCAATTCCTCCTACGCAAGGTGGGACAGAATTTATAGAAGAGGAGGTGGAGTACTCGTTCTTTTCAGGCCTTCAATCATTTTTGAAGCTTTATTATCTGAACCCTTCGCTGATGGCTTTGAAATACTTTGCTGTGGCGTAAAGCTAACTCAAACCATTTCAGGCTTATTGCCGTTTACAGAGCCCCCAATTCTTCTCTGAACAGTACTATGTAACTTACTAAAGTAATACGTGACCTTTCTTCTTGCGACGCGCAGTGGTTTATAATGAGCGATTTCAATCTGCCTGACATTGACAGGTCCGAGCAGGCCTCTTCTAGCGTTGGCACGGTGGCAAGGCGTTTTGTGGAGATGTGCCAATCATGCAAACTCGGTCAAAATTTTTTGACACCGACTCGCCACCACAGTGTCCTGGACCTCATTCTCACAAATCATCCATGTCCTGTTGAAAAATTAATATCCAGCATGCATTAATCCGAATGAATCATTTTCGGATCTCCGATTCGGATATCCCGATTCGAATCATTCAATAATCCGTGGTCCGCGAAATTGCCGTTGTCAGAATCATCCAGTTATCCGAAGATTTTCGATCGGATCCATTGTATAATGTCCAGCCTCCAGTAGGTTCTAGTGCTCACTCGAGCATCACCTTCACCGTTAATTCTTTTATAATGAGACCAACCTATCGACTTCTCGGATGCTTTTAATAGGCCGATTATGACCGGACCTCTACCTGGATTGGAGATCACTCCTTGAAAGACACTTTAGTGTTAACGACAAATATGCGTATTTCTTATCTATTCTGCATGAAGGTATTGAGAGGTATGCTCTTATTGAAAGATTATATGGAGCTGTGGGAACTTCCAACAAACTTGCAAGGCTTTTTGAGCAAAGAGAGAAAATGTGGCTGAATTATCACGACTATCCTAGCTCCAATAATTTCAATCGTTCTAAAATTTTATGCGACAGATTTGATCGATTTTGAACAGCCACCAAAAATACTTTGAGAGAATTTCTTGAAAGTCCAAGCAAATTCAAAGTTTTACAAACTGCTAAATTTTGTGCCAAAGTTACGTGAAAGAGTCCCCACTTTAGAGGATAAAGCAGGTCGTTCAGCAATAACTGAGTTATCAGAGGTATCGATAATGGCTAAGCACTTCCAAACACCATTTTCGGATTGCCTAACCAGCGGCGATCACTTCAATAGTGAGGACCCTTCATGTATTACGGAAAGCGCAATTTGCTTCTACAAGGAGGAGATTTTCAAGGAGCTATGTATCTACTTTGTCCACGAATTACACATTACTCCAGATGATGTACCATCATATTTTATCCGGAAAGTTGTCATTGCATCTTTTACTCGCTTGAGCATATATTTAAAGCTAGCTACATGTTATGTGAAGTACCTGCTCGTTGGAAACATTCGTTCGTTGCTCCGACCCCAGAGAAAGCACCCTACCATTGGTTTATGTTGTAGGATAACTCTAGTTCGTGTTTGACTTGATCTAGTTGAGTTGCGCTCGTGTTGAACGGTGGCATGATATGGGTGGCGTGATTATTGACCTACAGTACCGCGCATGTCTTTTGGTCAATTCCCGAAAAAGCCGCTTTGGAGCGTTCCAAAGCGGCTTCTTTAAATAACTTTCTTTAAAATCAAGCACTTGTGAAAAGAAACATATATTTAAGCTCAGCAGGCCAAGCTCTATCTTCTGACATATAAATCAATAGAGTTGAACAATGCATATAGGCCGGACATAATCAATCGAGTGGGCGCGAGAGCCTGTAGAGTGACAGTTTGGGGAATTTTATTGAAATTCCCAGCCGCCCTACTCAGAAATTGCCTTAAGACTGTCCAGCTTGCCTTTGGAGTGCGCCGTGAACAATGCATATAGAATCGAACCTATCAATCGATTGGGCGCGACCACTCGCAGAGTGAGGTCGAATGGGCGCGAGAACCTGTAGAGTGACCGTTTGAGAAGTTTTATCGAAATTCCCGGCCGTTCTACTTAGAAAATGCTTCTAGCCTGTCCAGCTTGCCTTTGGAGTGCGCCGTAAACAATGCATACAGAATCGAACCTATCAATCGAGTGGGCGCAAGAGCCTGTAGAGTGACCGTTTCGGGAGTTTTATCGAAATTCCCAGTCGTTCTACTTAGGAAATGCCCTAGCCTGTCTAGCTTGCCTTTTGAGTGCGCCGTAAACAAGCATACAGAATCGAACCTATCAATCGAGTAGGCGCAACCACTCGCAAATTGCACGCGCGAGTATGTTCGGAGCGCAATAACTTTGTCGAGATCGAATCATTCCGGCTGCGGCTCGTGGATTTTGTAAGCAGTAGCAAGCCTTAGTAGTCCACGAAAGTGCAGCGTTATAGCTTCTAAACAAGCGAAATTATAGCGGCGCGAAAATGCGGGTTTGCCGTGTGTGACACGATTTTTTCCGGCTTCTGTCGACCGCTGCAGGAAGACGCGGCGTGCTAACGGCATGCAAACGCGTACGCTAGCAGAACACTGAGGGCACTTTACGACGACATGCTCACAACTCCTCAGCTGCTTGAACTGCCCTGGCCTCATCTGCCAGTTTAGAGCGGTGTAAGATAGCGGTTAGAGTTTCTTGCGCTCTTACTCACCCAGATTTGAGCTTTCGACCCTCGCAATGGCACCGTTTTCTTCAGCACGAAAAGCTCTATCGAATGGTGTCACTCTCGACCAATTACAGAAAAATGGATTTTTCGACGATTTCCCATCGACAACGCGGGCGCCCAGGCCAAGCCTGCGCGGACGATGACGTCATAGAAAATCGATATCTTAGAATTGGGCCATGCTAGATACCATTCGGGCCAGCTTTTCATGCTGAATTGAATGGTGTTATTGGGAGTAGGGAAAACTGTAATCTGGGCGAGTAAGAGCGAGGAGAACATGGACCGTTGTTGTATTGCATTGCACGCGCGGCCGTGTTCTGAGCGCGATAACTCTGTCATGTGTGAACCTTTCCGGTTGCAGCTTGTGGCTTTTGTAGGCAGTAAAATGTTCTAATAGTGCGCTGAAAAAGAGCAATGTAGCTTATGATTGGACTAAGATATGGCACTGCGAAAATGCAGGTTAGCCTTGTGTGACACGATTTCTTCCAATTTCAGTCGACCCCTGCGGGCAGACGCGGAGAGATACCGGCCTACAAATGCATCGGCGAGCAGAACGCTTAAGGTACTTTACGATGACATGCTCATAAGTCCTCAGCTGCCTAAACCGCCTTAGCCCCAGCTGCCATTTTAGGGCGGTGGACTTAGCGCTGAAGTTTCCTGCGCCCTTACTCGCCCATATTTGAGTTCTCGACACTCGCAATAACACCGTTAGCTTCACCATGAAAAGCTCTATCGAATGGTTTCATTCTCGACCAATTCTGGAAAAAGCGATTTTTTGACAATTCCCCATCGAGGACGTGGACCGAGCCTGCGCGGACGATGACGTCATAGAAAATCGATTTTTTCGAAAATGGCCAAGTTTTCTCGTTCAAAATCATCTAGTGGCTATTTTGTGCGCTGATTACGAATCCGACGTCCGTTTTTGAAAATTTTGCCGATTTCGGTAGGTTACCTGCCGTTTGAGGGTGGTCGGGTCGGGATCACCGATCACCCTCAGTCATCAGTATGGGTGTCTTCTCCCATAATCAGCCAAATGGACTTCTTCATCGTGTTAGACACCCCGAATAACCCTTGCCCTTAGATTAAGTTTGAGCAAAATCGGTGACCCTGACACGACCACCCTCAGTTATCCAGAAGAAAATCCAAAACTTACCGAAATCGGCCAAATTTTCAAAAACGGATGTCGGATTCGTAATCAGCGCACAATATAACCCCCAGATGATTTTGGTCGAGAAAATTTCGCCAATTTCGAAAATATCGATTTCCTATGACGTCATCGTCCGCGCAGGCTCGGCCTGGGCGCCCGCGTTGTCGATGGGAAATCGTCGAAAAATCCATTTTTCTGTAATTGGTCGAGAGTGACACCGTTCGATAGAGCTTTTCGTGCTGAAGAAAACGGTGCCATTGCGAGGGTCGAAAGCTCAAATCTGGGTGAGTAAGAGCGCAAGAAACTCTAACCGCTATCTTACACCGCTCTAAACTGGCAGATGAGGCCAGGGCAGTTCAGGCAGCTGAGGAGTTGTGAGCATGTCGTCGTAAAGTGCCCTCAGTGTTCTGCTAGCGTACGCGTTTGCATGCCGTTAGCACGCCGCGACTTCCTGCAGGGGTCGACTGAAGTCGGAAAAAATCGTGTCACGCACGGCAAACCCGCATTTTCGCGCCGCTATAATTTCGCTTGTTTAGAAGCTATAACGCTGCACTTTCGTGGACTACTAAGGCTTGCTACTGCCTACAAAGTCCAAGAGCCGCAGCCGGAATGATTCGATCTCTGCAGAGTTATTGCGCTCCGAACACACTCGCGCGTGCAATTTGCGAGTGGTTGCGCCTACTCGATTGATAGGTTCGGTTCTATACGCATTGTTTACGGCGCACTCCGAAGGCAAGCTGGACAGTCCTAATGCAATTTCTAAGTAGGGCGGCTGTGAATTTCCGATAAAACTCCCGAAACGGTCACTCTACAGGCTCTTGCGCCCACTCGATTGATAGGTTCGATTCTGTATGCATTGTTTACGGCGCACTCCAAAGGCAAGCTAGACAGGCTAGAAGCATTTCCTTAGTAAAAGACTGGGAAATTCGCTAAAACCCCCGAAACGGTCACTCTATAGGTTCTCGCGCCCACTCGTCCTCACTCTGCGAGTGGTCGCGCCGACTCGATTGATAGGATCGATTCTGCATGCATTGTTTACGGCGCACTCCAAAGGCAAGCTGCACAGTCCTAAGGCAATTTCTGAGCAGAACGGCTGGGAATTTGCGATAAAACTCCCGAAACGGCCACTCTAAAGGCTCTCGCGCCCAATCGATTGTTAGGTTCGATTCTGTATGCATTGTTTACGGCGCACTCCAAAGGCAAGCTAGACAGGCTAGAAGCATTTTCTAAGTAAAAGACTGGGAAATTCGCTAAAACCCCCGAAACGGTCACTCTATAGGTTCTCGCGCCCACTCGTCCTCACTCTGCGAGTGGTCGCGCCGACTCGATTGATAGGATCGATTCTGCATGCATTGTTTACGGCGCACTCCAAAGGCAAGCTGCACAGTCCTAAGGCAATTTCTGAGCAGAACGGCTGGGAATTTGCGATAAAACTCCCGAAACGGCCACTCTAAAGGCTCTCGCGCCCAATCGATTGATTATGTCCGGCCTATATGCATTGTTCAACTCTATTGATTTATATGTCAAAAGATAGAGCTTGGCCTGCTGAGCTCAAATATATGTTTCTTTTCACAAGTGCTTGATTTTAAAGAAAGTTATTTAAAAAAGCCGCTTTGGAACGCTCCAAAGCGGCTTTTTCGGGAATTGACCAAAAGACATGCGCGGTACTGTAGATCCTCGAGCCACCGAGCACTATAAAAGGCCACCGTCTTCGTTCAGTTTAGTTCTGCGCTAGCTGTGGTCGACTTCGCTACTACTGTATTCTGTTCTGGTGATTGCTAATAAAGATCTAAGCGAGCCGACGACTACAACAATTGGCGATCAGGCTATTCGAGGACTCGACGTGCGAATTTGCGATGGACTCCGATACCCTTCGATGTGTTCTCAGCGCCGTAATCGAGCAGACCGAGGAGCGCCAGCAGAAGACTCTGCAAGCCATCATGCAGCAGATGGAGCGCATGTTCACCTCCACGAACATCACTCCATGTGGCATCCCTGCGACGACGACCGAGTTCGTCACCAACTCACTGTCTTCACGACTCCCAGAATTCAGCTACGATCCCGACAACGGCTGTACCTTCGACATATGGTATAACCGCTACGAGGACGTCATCTCTAAGGATGGCTCAACACTGGACGACGCTGCTAAGGCCCGGCTGATCGTCTCCAAACTAGATGCCGCCACGTACACTCGCTTCACCAACCACATTCTTCCGAAAAGGACCGCCGACGTATCTCTGGCTGACAGTGTCAGAATCCTGAAGGACCTCTTCGGACACAGTACTTCAGTGTTCGCTCGTCGCTATACTTATCTGAGGACGCAGCGCAACGGCGAAACTATCATCGACTACACCGGATTGGTTAACCGAAGGCACGAAATGGCGGAGTTCAACAACGTTACCTCGAGCAGCTCAAATGTCTTGTATGGATCTGCGGCCTTGTCGATCCTCAGGATGCGGACATTCGAACTCGAGCTTTACGGAAAATGGAGGAAAACCCGCAGACCACGCTAAAGGAACTCAGCGTCGAGATCCAGCAGTTCATGGACATTCGGAAGGACGCCAAACTCCTCGGAGCGTCAACGCAGCCCCTCCACCTGCAGTCCACACTGTTACGAAGAAGAGAATTCGACAGCACGATCCACCATCTTCATGCTACCGCTGCGGAGGATGGCATTGGGCGAAGGATTGCGACTTCGTCAGCAAATTATGCCACTACTGCAACACTGTTGGACACAAGAAGGGATATTGCAAGAATTTCCCTACGAAAGGGAGGAGGTCGAATACGATAACCAGGCCTAAAAAGACGAGCAACATTGTCGTCACCACGATCAATAATACCGTTCCAGTAAATCGCATCTATCGCTGCGTACGGATCAATGGAGCCATCGTACGAATGCGACTAGACACGGGAGCCGATGTCACCCTGCTAAGTCACCGAGACTGGAGCAACGTTGGAAGACCACACCTGTCACCATCAACTGTCAAGCTCAAAACCGCGAACAACAAAGACATCAAGGTATTCGGACAATTCCAGTGCGACTTCAACGTGGATGGACACCAGGGAAATGGAATCTGCTATGTGGCCGACACGACGTCACTGCTGGGACTCGACTGGATTTCCCAGGATGAACAGCTCTTCCAACGTCTATCCGAGAGCAATATATGTAACGTGTCTACCGCAACTCTTGACACGCTACGCTCAACTCTCAATACGACTCTTCAGCAACAGTTCCCGGCAGCATTTTCTCCTGGTCTGGGACACTGCACCAAGGCGAAGGCACGTCTCAAACTCAAACCGGATGCCCATCCTGTCTTCCGAAAGGCACGACCTGTTCCGTATTCCGTGCTGCCTCGCGTATCACAAGAAATCGACCGACTTGTGGCTACCGATGTCCTCTCTTCCATTGACCACTCCGAGTGGGCCGCACCAGTTGTCGTTGTTCAGAAGAAGAATGGCTCGATACGCCTTCGCGCAGACTACTCTACGGGTCTGAACGACGCTCTTGAGCAACACCGGCACCCACTCCCGACGCCTGACGATATCTTCACCAAACTCAACGGAGGGCGATACTTCTCTCAGATTGATCTTGCTGAAGCCTACCTTCAAGTGGAGGTGGAAGAAGGTTCACGACCGCTGCTGACCATCAACACACACAAAGGACTGTAGTGCTTTAATCGCTTACCCTTCGGAGTCAAGGCGGCACCCTGTATCTTCCATCTTCCAAGTTATGGATGCTCTTGTCGCTGGAATTGAGGGGACCGCTGCTTATCTAGACGACATCATTATCACCGGGAGAACCCTTGAGGAGCACGACTCCCGCATCAAGGCAGTTTTCGAGAGAATCCAGGACTACGGGTTCCGTGTTCGCCCAGACAAGTGCACATTTCTGCAAACACAGATCCACTACCTCGGATTTGTTATCAGCGCAGACGGACGTCGACCCGATCCAGCTAAAACTGACACCATTAATCGAATGCCAGTACCGAAAGACGTCACCCAATTGCGAGCTCTCCTTGGCATGGTCAACTTTTATGGAACTTTCGTCAGGAGCCTGCGCAACATTCGTGCACCGCTAGATGCGCTTACGAGGAAGGACGCTACTTTCACATGGACATCTGACTGTCAAGCCTCCTTCGACTCTATCAAGGCCACTTTGAAGTCAGATTTACTCTTGACGCATTTCGACCCCAGTCTGCCTATCATTGTTGCGGCAGATGCTTCGAGCTGCGGGATCGGAGCAGTTCTTTCACATCGCTATCCAGATGGAATCGAAAAAGCCGTCTACCACGCAAGCCGAGCTCTGACTGCAGTTCAGAAAAACTACAGTCAAATCGAAAAAGAAGCTCTCGCTCTCATCTTTGCAGTCCAGAAGTTCCACCGCTTCATACATGGACGCCAGTCCACGTTGAGAACGGACCACAAGCCCCTAATCTCCATATTCGGAAACAAGAAAAAAGTGCCAATCTACAGCGCCAACCGTCTGCAACGGTGGGCTACAACGCTGCTCAACTACGATTTCACTGTTGAGTACGTGAATACGAAAGACTTCGGGCAAGCCGACGCCTTATCCCGCCTCATCGCTTCACAACATACGGAACCAGAAGGCATCGTCATTGCCACCGTAGAAGCCGAAGTTGCTGCAGAACAAATGGACAACTGCCGAAATCTTCCCGTTTCTTCCAAACTCATTAGCATCACCACAGCTAAGGACAAAGAACTAAACCAAGTGGCGGACTTCATGAAATCAGGACGATGGCCAAAAGTCGACCGCAACTCATCACTGTGGCCGTATTACAACAGGAGAGACTCACTCTCAACTACCAACGGTTGCCTGCTGGTTGCGAACCGTGTGGTAATTCCCGAAGCACTTCGACGCCGTGTGCTTTTGACACTTCATAAGGCCCACCCAGGACAAACAAGGATGAAGATGTTGGCGCGCAGCTTCGTCTACTGGCCATCACTAGACGCCGACATCGAACGCCTCACAATGAGTGCACCGGTTGTGCAGCTAATGCGAAGAATCCCGTCAAAGCGGAGCTTCACTCCTGGCCGAAACCGACAGGCCCATGGACACGCGTGCATGCTGATTTCGCAGGGCCTCTGGGAAATTCTACTGCATCATCGTGGATGCTTATTCAAAATGGCCCGAGATCTTCCAGATGAGCTACATTACTACTTCTGCTACAATCGATGCAATGAAGAGGATCTTCGCACAATTCGGAAACCCGCAAACGCTCGTCACCGACAACGGAACGCAGTTCACATCATCATCCTTCAAAGACTTCTGCAAGTCTAGAGGAATCACCCATGTCTTCTCACCACCATTCCACCCACAGAGCAGCGGACAAGCGGAACGCTTTGTGGACACCTTTAAGAGAGGACTGGCCAAAATTAAAGGGGAGGAACCAACGATAGACGCCCTTCAGACCTTCCTCATGGCTTATCGTTGGACACCGTGCCCATCTAGACCCAACCATCGTTCACCTGCAGAGAATTTTCTTGGACGCCAGATGCGCACAACACTGGATTTACTTATGCCGTCAAAGGAAAGCCACACGGGAACCCGTGATGTGAAGATGGAAACCCAGTTCAACCTACACCACGGAGCTCGCCGTCGTCAATTCAACGTTAGCGATGCAGTCTATGTGAAGGACTACCGGGGACCGAAAACGACCTGGACACCCGGTATCGTCGTTCGGAGGACCGGAAGCTGTACCTGCATTATTCGTTGCGAAGGTTTGCTATGGACTCGCCACATCAATCAGCTGCGACCCAGATCCGACTCTTCGACGCTCAGCCACATGCTCGACGTCTTTGAATTGCCGCTATTCAGTTCCGACAACTCCACGCTGCAGAATTCGCCTTCACCGACAGCCACCGACGTGTCAGAGCGGGACTCGTTCCCGCCGTCAAACACCAGCACGACTACGCGACGCTTTTCACGTTGCCGCCGAGCCCCGAAGCGCCTCGTCATCAACCCGAAGAAGAAGACTTACACTTAGGGAAGGAGGTGTTGTAGGATAACTCTAGTACATGTTTGACTTGATCTAGTTGACCGTCTCATGCGCTCGTGTTGAACGGTGGCATGATATCGGTGGCGTGATTATTGACCTAGATCCTCGAGCCACCGAGCACTATAAAAGGCCTTCGTTCAGTTTAGTTCTGCGCTAGCTGTGGTCGACTTCGCTACTACTGTATTCTGTACTGGTGATTGCTAATAAAGATCTAATCGAGCCGACGACTACAACAGTTTAAACTACCGTCGTATCAGCATCACATCGGTTTTCGCAAGGGTATTTAAAAGTTGAAAACAGCTCTTGTTGGTTATGTTGGACGAATTCGTTTATTCCCAAAAATCGGCATGGCTTCCGATCTGGTAGGTCTACCGAGAGGTTGTCAGCATTGAGTGACTTGACACAGGCTCTTGATCAAAAGATTAATGTAGGCGTCGGTCGTCTACATTGATTTTATGAAAGCTTTGGACAAAATTCCATCAGCGAATTGATCTTTAGCCTTAGAAGAAGGTGTCCATACTGAATAATTAACAGGGTTAAAAACTTTTTAACAAATAGACCTTCTAACTTAGAGTCTGAAACCTCTAAACTGGAATCTGTACAAAATAGCTTTACAAGAAAGCCATGGATAAGAGTACGTGGATGTAATTATTGGGTTGTTGCAGAAGTTCTCGCCATTTTCAAGACACCACATTTTTCAGTTTTTACAAAAAAGCGAAACACGTCAAGAAACGAAGTAACCGCCACCATGCGTAGAACTTTTCTGGCTTTGATTCGAAAAAAGCCAGCCAGCCAGCGTTCCATATCGTCCTCGTCATCAAACGTTTTTCCTTGCATGGCATTGGAGAGAGACAGGAAAATGTGGTAGTCTGGTGGCGCAATATCTGGGCTGTACGGTGGATGAGACATCACTTCCCATCCAAGGTCGAGAAGCGTTTGGCGGGTCATTCTTGCAATGCGTGGTCGAGCATTGTCGTGCAAGAATCGCATTGTGCCATGATTCGGGCGCTTTTCTGCGATCTTGGCGGTTAGTCTATGCAGCTGCTGGAAGTACAAGTTCGCTGTTTGAGTTTCTTTACTGACTAGCAGCTCGTAGTAGACGACACCTTTGTAATCCCACCAAACAGAAAGCATGATCTTCGACGGGTGAGGATCCTCCTTTGGCTGTGGCTCAGGCTGCTCACCCTTGTCAACCCAGCGTCCGCTCCTCTTGATGTTGACGTGAGCAACTGAGTGGCCACCTCAGCACGTCGCCGGCGGTAGTGTTCGGTGAGGTCATGGGGAACCCACTGCGCCAACTTGTGCACCTTACCCAGTTGATGTAGTGCCTGGCGATGATGGCATAGTGGACACCCAAGTCTGCGGAAGTTCACGATTAGTCCGCCGTGGGTCCGATTCCACCAGCTGTCGCAATCGGTTGTTGTCGACATCGGATTCACGTCCTGACCTACGAGTCCTGAAGGTTAAACTCACCTTTGCGAAGACGTGCGAACCATTCTCGTGCAGTGTGATCAGGCACTGTACCCTCCCCGAATGCACCATTGATGCGACGACAGGAAGCGACTCACCAAATTTGAAGTCATACAATAAGAGACCTCGGATGTATTCCTTTGAAAGCTCCATTTTTCTAGAACGAGTTACGCGAGAGTGAGCAGCTAGCAATAATAGTAAACTTATACATAGGTGATCTCTTTAGGTGAACAAAAGACAGGTTGCCATAAGGTAGCGTTAGTAAAAAAAGCACATTCAAAAAATGGTGTGAATTTTCGCAGCAACCTAATAGTTTCTGTTCTGTTCTGGTTTTTAGCGTACATGTTCTGTTTGTTCTATTTTTTGCGTGGATCTCTACGTATAAATAAATAGATTTACTAGAAGTATGCATTCAAACTTTCCTTCAGGTATAAAGCAGAAGCCATGCATGTTATGAATTCAAAGATCTTCCAAGATCTTATACCTTGTTTACAACCAATTTAATCTGTCTTCTGTACAGGCTCGTTCACGGATGTATTTACTGCCATCATTCCGCTTCCGCTCCTAGATCTGCCATCAGCGGAGTGCCCCAAGGGGCGTCCTTTCCCCGATTTTGTTCAACATTTACACACATGATTTACTTAAGCTTATTAGCGAGAGTGAGGTTGCATTTTGTGCACTTGCTGACGATCTCAAACTCCATAGGCCGATATCTAGTGCCGATGACATTGACGTTCTTCAGAAAGCTGTTACCATTGTCTACCAATGGTTGGATTGGGACGTCCCTCTGTCTGATGGTGAGGAAAAATCAAGAGTGCTTCATTTAGGAAAGAGTAACAAGAAGCATCAATACACTATTAACGGAACTTTGCTTAAATATGTCAGTGAACTGATGGACCTAGGGTTTCTTGTTCGCAGCGATCTCAATTTCGATAGATGCATTGCACTACATTAGCGCCCGTGCCGCTTCATCCAACCAGCACAAGCGGCCCGAAAGATAGAGAGCGGCGCAAAAGGTACGCCGTTTTCCGCTCGCCACGTGTCGCGTCTGAGGCAAGTCGCGCTAGGGCGCGGCACCCTCAACACGTTAGGCTGATGGAAGGAGCCTATCCATGAGTTTGAATGAACGTAGTCTACTGTTTAGAACCAACTGCCGGCGTGGCGCGCGCTGTGAACAATGCATATGCATATATGACCGTCAGAATCAATAGAGTGGGCGTCGAGTTAGCATCGAGGCCGATTATGCGCGGCTCCGCGTTCAATGACGTCATCATTCGCCTCAAGTGCGCTAGAGCTTACAAGGGAAGGGTCTGAAGCGTATGTCTAAACGGGGGAGCGAGTCATATAGGGAGAATCATCATCCCTCAATTGGTTTGAAAATGTGTTTATTTTTTACCAAGTCGCTAAACCCAAGGAGTAGGGGATCACAATGGGATACGGCGCAGCTCGCGTTTGGGGGTCTTGTACGCCCGTGATGCTTCTGCGGCTGGTGGCTCGGAGCGCAAGTGGGTAGAGGTTGACTCATGCACGGGAGGTCAGGGGTTTGGCTCCTCTGCGTTGCTGCACTTTTGCATTTTAACTGATTGGTAGAGATTTGGGGGATTCTGACGTCTACACCGTCAATTTTTTTAGGGTGGTGCGGCTCACCTAGTCGTGGTTGCGTACGTCTGCGGAGTTCAACCATAGCCCAACTCGACGCTGACGGTTTGATGTCGCGCTTACTGAACGTGGGTATGGTCGGAGGAAGACTAACGACCTCGGTGTCTGAGCAGGAGCTGCAGCAATGTTGCTTCATTGCCAGATAGGTTTCATTTCTCAATCATCTCTCATAGAGTGTGAGCCACCACTGGTTGTATGTGGAGATATTCATGGACAGTACTCGGATCTTCTACGTATTTTCGACAAAAATGGCTTCCCGCCCGAGACAAACTATCTTTTCCTCGGGGGCTACGTCGAAAGAGGACGCCAGAACATTGAAACTATACTCTGATGTTCTGTTACAGGATTAAATATTCAGAGAGCTACTTTATGCTTCGCGGAAACCACGAATGCCCGGCTACAAACCATGTCTATGGGTTCTACGAGGAAAGTAACCGAAGATATAAGAGCGCCCGCTCGTGGAGCTCATTTCAAGATAGTTTAACTGGATGCCGTTATGTGGTCTGATTGCTGGACGAATTCTGTGCATGTACGGTGGCCTCTCCCCTCAGCTGGCAGTGACTGATCAGCTGCGGAATCTTCCTCGTCCACAAGACCCACCCAATCTCTCCATGGGGATTGACTTGCTTTGGGCTGATCCGGATCAATGGGTGAAGGGCTGGCAGGCCAACACACGAGGTTGTCGTATGTGTTTGGGCAAGATGTGGTCGTCGAGACGTGCCAGAAGCTGAACATAGATCTGATAGCACGAGCCCACCAGAACAAGACGGCTACGAGTTCTTCGCCTTTAAGAAGCTGGTGACCATATTTTCCGCTCCTCATTGCTGCGGGCAGTTTGACAACTTTGCGGCCACCATGAAGGTAAACGAGGATCTCATCTGCAATTTCGTCGTGAACAAGCCAACCTCGAAGGCAGCTCGTGTCGCAGCTGGTTATGGCTAATGTAAAGTAATAGAGACATTCGGCAGTGCAGCATATTGTATCAATGAATATTGTGAACATATACCATTTTCAGACGTTTTCTGCGCATTTTTCCAGCGGTACGTTGTGGTATTCAACATGGTGATGTATAAATGTGTGACACCAGTGATACACAGGTACAAAGTGCATGAAGCACCACTGGGCACCTTACGGTATAGAGGCTACAGGCTCCTCATAGTCTGTTTCCAAACACGGACCAAAGGCCTCGGGAAAAACCATCCTGCTCGGATTTTCAAAGGAGACCACGTTGTGACGTCGGAGGTGGTTCAAATGAGAAACGAGGTGTGCGGATCCCGCAAATTAAGCTAAACGGCATCGATACACTCTTTCCCTCATGTCTGCCTGTCACCTGGAAATCAGAGGTCTGCTGAAGGTTTTCTAGAACCTAACACCAACAATGTATGCCGACGGTCGAGTGGTGATCCACCTGCTCACGCTGAAGTGTGGCCCACCTTTAGACAAGGAATTTTCGAGGGAAGAAATCAAGCTGGCCAACGGATCGCCAGCATACTCAAGGACTTCGAAGCACTTCAACTTGAATATGGCGAAGACGAACAGCTGGAAGTGGTGGAAGAAGAAGAGGAAGAATGGGATCCGCAAGATGAACTGATGGACGTGGAGAGGCAAGCAAACAGTGGGCATATGATAACGTTTTCGGGTGGAACTCTTGTTTCGGAGGAAAGGGTACGTCTTCAATTGGATTTCGGTTGCGTGCTCATAACCATGGAGGAAGATTCACTACACAGGCGCTTTGTACCTGTGTATCACTGGTGCTGAACAGTTGTCACCATGTTGAATACCACAGCGTACAGGTGAAAAATGCGCAGAAAACGTCTGAAAATGGTATAGACGTCAAATCCCCCAAATCTCAACCAACCAGTTGAAATGCAAAAATGCAGCAGCGCAGAGGAACCAAACCCTGACCTCCCTCGCACGAGTCAACCCTCTACCCACCTGCGTTCCGAGCCACTGGATGCAGGCACATTGCGGGTTTACAAGACCCCCAAACGCGTGCTGCGCGGTATACCATTGTGACCCCCAACTCATTGGGTTTAGCGACTTGGCAAAAAATAAACACATTTTCAAACCAAATGAGGGGTGAGGATTCTCCCTATATGACTCGCTGCCCCGTTCAGACATACGCTTCAGACCCTTCCCTTGTTAGTATTCAAGGATCGAAATGTTTTTCCAATGCGTTCCAAATCCTTAGTGGGCCTGGCATTGCCTGACAGCGATTTCCACGTTTCCACTGAGGCACCAGGATACTGTCAAATTGGACGCGGAGCACGTTTGGAGCATAATAACTATATCATGTTCGAATCTTTCCAGGTGCAACTCAAAGATTTTGTAGGCAGCACAAGGTTCTTAAAGATAGCTGAAGCACAACGGTGCAGCTCGTAAAGGAACTAAGTTACAGCGGTATGAAAATGCAGGCGAGACTTCTGCTACCCAATTTTTTCCGATTTCGGTTGACCACTGCAGTAAGACGCAACTAGCTAACACCATGCAAATCCGTGAGCGAGCGGTGCGCTAAAACCGCTTTACAATGACGTGCTCACAACTCCCAACTGCCTAAACCTCCTCAGCCCCATCTGCCATTTTACAACGGCGGACGGTATCGGTGAAGTTTCTTCCGCCCTTACTTGCCCACATTTGAGTTTCAACACTCACGATGGTACCATTCTGTTTATCTCGAAAAGCTCTATCAAACGGTTTCGATCTCGACAAATTTTGGAAATATCGATTTTTTAACAATTTCGCATCGAGGACAAGCCGCAGCGGAGGGACGATGACGTCACCGAAAAAGTTCGAATTTAGCCGCGTTTGATACCGTTCGATAGATATTTTCATTTCGAATTGAATGGTGTTTCTGAGAGTAGCGCAAACTGTAATCTGAGCGAATAAGAGCGCAGAGAACATTGACCGTTGTTGTGCTGAATTGCACGCGCGGGCGTGTTTGGAGCAAAATAACTTTGTCAACTTTGAATCTGTTTCGTCTACAGCTTGTGCGTTTTGTAGGTAGCAAGATGATCTAGCAGTGCGCTAAGGCGCAGCGATCTGGCTTATGAACGGACAAAGTTACAGCGGTGCGAACATGCAGGTTAGGCTTGTGTGACACGATTTTTTCCGATTTCAGTCGATCACTGCGGTAAGACGCGGAGAGCTAACGGCCTGAAGGCCCCCACAGAGTTCTGCGGCAACGCCGCTCGCCGCTATGGCTAAGGATAGGGCAGGGACGCCGCCGGCGGCGAGCTCTGCGTCTCTGCCCTATGGTTAAGCATAGGGCCGCGGCGCTGCCGCAGAACTCTGTGGGGGCCTTAAGAGTGTGTAGGCAAGCAGAACAGTAGGAGTGCTTTACACTGACATGCTCGCAACTCCCCAGCTGCCTATTCTGCCTTAACCCCAGTGGCCGTTTTAGGGCGGCGGACCTAGCGGTTGAAGTTTACCGCGCTCTTTCTCGCCCACATTTGCGTTTTCGACATTCCCGATGATACCGTTTTGTTCAACACAAAAATCTCTATCGAATGGTGTCAATCGCGACCAATTTCGGAAAAAAACGATTTTTTGACAATTTCGCATCGAGGACGAGGCCGAGCCTGCGTGGCCGATGACGTCATCAAAAAATCGACATTTTCGAAGTTGGCCAATTTTTTCGTCCGAACTTCGTCTAAAATCATTAGTGGTTATTTGTGGCGTTGGTTATGAATCCGACGTCCGTTTGTGAAAATTCCGCCGATTTCAGTAGGTTACTTCCCGCCGGGGGTGGTCCGGTCAGCGTCACCGATCACCCTCAGTTATTGGTATGGGTGGTCTCCTGCCGTAATCGTCAGAATGGACTTCGGCATCGTATTCGGAACCTCGACTAACCTCCAGCCACATTGATTCGGACCTATATGCACTGTTCACAGCGCGTGCCATGCCGACAGTTAGTTCCAAACAGTAGGCCGAGTACGGCTCCAAACGCATGGATAGGGTCCTTCCATCAGTCTAACGTCCAGAAGTTGAGGGTACAGCGCCCTAGTGCGACTTGCCTCAGACGCGACGCGTGGCGAGCGGAAAACGGCGCTCTCCGGCGCCCTTTTGCGCCGCTCTTCATCTTTCGCGCCTCTCGTGCTGGTTGGACGAGGCGGCACGGCCGGTGCTGCATGATATCCAATAAGGCTACTCAGGTTTTAGAGCATAATTTGTTTAAAGCATTATCAACTAAGGGTGGCAATGTGTTATATATGTACAGGGTGCGTAAAAAGTATTGACGCACTAAATGACTGTTGTGGAAATAGTATTGCGCAGTAAGTTTTAAAATATTCACTTGAGAAATATGGAAAATGATCTTGCAAACACGATAGAAAAACTCGTAATTGACATTGGCTCTTTTATTGTGAATACTGGAGCGAAAACTACGGAAAAATTCATGAGCACGCCGCAAGCACTTGCTTGCATTTCGTTCCGTGCGTTGAACAGGTTAGCCTTCTGCGACTGGTCACTTCTGTTGAAGGTAGCCCAGACCTCATTCTCCAAAATCGCCTAAAAAAGTAATCCAGCGGATTCATGTCTAAGCTGTGCTCGTCTGAGAAGCTGTCTACACCTGCGCGCATTATCTGTTTACCGTTATCGGACAGAGATTGATAATTTTGGATTTGAACGTTAGCGTGCGTGAACCTCTTGTAATCATCATCTGTTATGACAGAGCCGCTGCTGACGTTTGGGTTGCTGACCTCTTTCCTCACCAACCGTTTCGAACAGCGCCAAATTCTCTTGTTAAGGAAGTATTCAGCTGTCTGGGTAACAGACAAAAAAAGGGCCACCGTAACGATGACGATCATGTATCTTCAGTTTTTTCGTGAGTGTTTTTTGAGTACAATACAGACAACAAAAATAACACACAAAAACCTAGAGGGGTAGAAAGAGAAAGCTGGAGCTGAAACAAAAAGTAGGTGCGTCAATACTTTTTACGCACCCTATATATATATATATATATATATATATATATATATATATATATATGTATATATGTATATATATATATTCTTTCTTCTTCTTCAGCGTTTGTCCCGCATCGTAGCGGGGTCCGCTATTCTGGTGTTATGACGCCGCCTTTCCCGATCCAGCGCTAAATCAGGGTAAACACCAGTAATCTTCAAGTCCGCATGTAACGTATCTAACCAGCGCTGCTTCGGGCGTCCTCTAGGCCGCTATTACCTCGAAGTTAAGGCCTATCTTGCAAACGCTGTCTTCCTTTCCACGCAGAACGTGGCCGTACCATCGCAAGCGAGCTTCGCGCATCTTCTCGGCTATCGGGGCGACACCGAACTTCTTCCGAATAGCATCGTTTCGAATGCGATCCATGCGCGTGACTCCAGCCGTCCAGCGCAGCATCTTCGTCTCCATGACGCTGAGGCGCGTTTCAACTTCCTTGCCGCAGGCCAACACTCAGCGCCGTACATCCTCAGACGTTCGTTATCTAGGACCCGTACAACCAGTTGCTATTGTGGTGAGCTCCTGTTTCTAGGTATATACCTGTATATACAGATGTATACACATGTGAATACATAGAATATACCTACTTATATGCGTATGCACATATATATGTAGGTACGAGCTGGATATATGTAGATATGCGGCTGCACAAGAATCCTGCAACACTCTAGCAACAGGAGCCGATCCTTAAGCCTAATGGTATACTTCCATAGGAGCCTCAATGGGGTGCAGGTAATCGCGTCGGGTTCCCTCACCTGGCCAATCGGCGCAGCCCACCACACCCACTGCAACAGGAGCTCGCCACATTAGCAACTGGTTGTGAGGGTCCTAGATAACGAATGTCTGAGTCGCTACTGACCGGATGACTGCTATGTATATCTTCGACTTCAAGTTAGACGTGACTGCTGATCCCAGGTACTTAAAGACCGAAGTGCGTGGGAGCTCGATGCCGGTAACCTTGATGGAGCTGGACTCAGTAACGTCCGTCGTTAGGTATTCGGTCTTCTTCACGTTCAATTTGAGTCCAAACCGCTCCAAGCGATCACACCAAGTTGCACCTCTCGCTCGGTTCACCTTTATCATCGCTAGCGGGCATTACGTCATCAGCATAAAGCAACGTCCAAGGGGCGGGGTTCTGAAGATCTCGTGTGATGGCATCCATGACGACAACAAAGAGGAGTGGGGAAAGCGCAGAACCCTGATGTACCCCGACAGAGATGGGAAAGTCCATCGAGGTTCCAGCTGCAGCTTGAACTCGACTCTTTGGACAAGAGTAGGGAATTCGCACCCACTCTATGAGCTCTTCAGGGACTCCATGATATCGCAAGGCGTATCATATCACTTCACGCGGTGCGCGGTCAAAGGCCTTCTCTAAGTCGAGGAAGGCGGTATGCACCGGCTTCTGTTTCTCGCGATGCTTCTCTATCAGGAGGCGGGCGGCGTGTATGGCATCAATAGTGCCACAGCCAGCCACGAAGCCGCACTAATTTCTGGAAAGCTGGACGATGTCACGAATTCGTCCGTCGATAATTCGGTCAAAGATCTTCATGTTGTGCGAAAGCAAACGAATTGAACGGTAGTTGGAGCAGTCTGCAGGGCAGTCTGCAGGACTGCCCTTCTTCTTCCAAATCGGAATCGTCGTACTTTGGCGCCAACACTCAGGCACTTTTTTCTCCGCCACAACCTGATTAAAGAACTTCGCCAACCACTCAGCAGGGTACCAGTACTTGAACTTCCATAAATCAGCTGCCACGTCATCGGGCCCAGCCTAGCCTCATCTTCTTCAAAGCCGCTTCAATGTCCTCCACGATGAGTTGGAGCCGTTGAGGGGATGGCTGGATGAGGAAATTCTACTGTAGAGATTTCCTCAAAGTAATAGCGCCATCGCTTCAGGTGGCGATGTCCGTTCCTCCACGTGGTGCCACTGGAAACTGCTCGCTTTGTGAGCTAAGCTAAGCACGGACACTCGAATGCAGGCGACAGGCCCTTGTGACAGGCCGGCCTACGAAGACCCATGTCACATCACATGGTGTATGAATAGTCATGTTTTTCGAGATTGTGTTACGGCGTCCGCGGGAGCCGACGCGCACTCGCAGATCCCGGCGAGTGTGAAAAGTATGCGAGGGTCCCTGATGCGAGGACGGCATCGGGGGGCAACCGAGCTAGTCCGAACGTCCCGTAACGTAGGCAGGACCCGCGTAGCAACGCTCAATGTGAGTACGTTCACGGGTCGCTCGTGCGAGTTGGTTGAAGCACTGGAGCGTAGAAGAGTTGATTTTTGTGCGGTGCAGGAGACGAGGTGGTCCTACCGCAAGTCAAGGGACATAGGACAAGGCTTCAAGGCCGTTCTATGTGGAAGTCCCAGGACCACCAATGGTGTCGGAATAATCGTCTCCGAACGATTTCGTGACTCGATTGTAAGCGTCAAGCGCTTTGACGATCGATTGATGAAGATCGTTGTCGCCGCGAAGGAGCGACTCTATCACTTCTTCTCTGCGTATGCTCCGCAGACTGGCTGCTCGAATCAAGCCAAGGAAGAGTTTTGGAGCCTGCTAGATGAGAAGACAGCAGAGGTACCGTCGAAAGATGTCATCATAGTCGCTGGTGACCTTAATGGGCACGTAGGTGCTGCGAAGGACGGGTACAGCTGTCATGGTGGTTTCGGATACGGGTCTCGTAACGCCGATGGTGAGCGCATTCTTGACTATGCGGAATCGCATAATCTCACCACTGTGAACACCGTTTTCTGAAAACGCGACTCCCACCTCATCTCATACTATAGTGAGAGCTCCAAGTCTCAGATAGACTTTGTCCTTGTCAAGGATCGAGACCGAAGCATTGTCACAGACCGTATGAGACGGTCGCCCCACAGCATCGACCGCTTGTCTGCACCTTTAAGATCACCCCTCCGAGGATGCAGCAAGTTGAGCGATGCGGTGCTGCGAGAATCAAGTGGTGGCGAATGAAAGAAAAGGAAGCAGCTGTGATTTCCCGCGTACGGTTACCTACATTCACGACTGTCCACGAAACTTGGAAGAAAGCAACCGACGCGATACGCCAAGCTGCAAGGTTGGAACTCGGCATAACGAAGCCTGGACGACGCAAGGTCGATAAGCAGACATGGCTGTGGACGGACGATGTCAAGGTAAAGGTTAGAGAGAAGAAGTCGCTCTATCACGTGTTTCAGCGATAAAACAGCCGACAACTGGCAGAAGTATCAGAAGACGAAGAAGGCTGCAAAGAAAGCCGTGGCTGTTGCGAAGGCCACTCATTATAGTGATGTCAACGAAAAGCTCGAGTCACGCGATGGTGAGCGGTATTTGTACCGACTTGCTAAGACACGCCATCGCCAAACCGAGGATATTGAAAGGTTTTTTGACATCAATGATGAGAGCGGCCATCTTCTGACAGACCGCAAAAAGGCGCTGAAGCGATGGCGTGATTACTTTGAGGAAATTTCCACTATGGAATTTCCTCACCCGGCCATCCCTTCTGTGGGTTCTGTTCACGGTCCCGTTCACAAGATCACCGTGGAGGAAACAGAAGCGGCTCTAAAGAAGATGAAGCCATGCAAGGCGACAGGACCGGATGATCTGGCAGCCGATGTTTGGAAGTCGAAGCTCTGGTATCCTGCTGAGTGGTTGGCTGAGTTCTTCAACCAGGTAGTAAAGGAGAAGAAAGTACCGGAGTGTTGACGCCAAAGTTCGACGATTCCGATTTGGAAGAGGAAGGGCAGTCCCGCAGACTGCTCCAATTACCGTCCGATTCGCTTGCTTTCGCACAGCATGAAGATCTTCGAGCGAATCCTCGACAGACGAATTCGTGAAATCGTCAGGCTCTCCGACAACCAGTGCGGTTTTGTGTCTGGTTGTGGGACCATTGATGCTATACACGCCGCCCGCCTCCTGGTGGAGAAGCATCGTGAGAAACAGAAGCCGGTGCATATAGCCTTTCTCGACTTGGAGAAGGCCTTCGACCGCGTACCGCGTGAGGTTATATGGTACGCTTTGCGACAACACAACGTACCTGAGGAACTCATAGAGTGGGTGCGGATGCTCTACTCGTGTCCAAAGAGTCGAGTTCAAACTGCAGCTGGAACCTCGATGGAGTTTCCCATCTCTGTCGGGGTGCACCAATGTTCTGCGCTTTCTCCACTCCTCTTTGTTGTCGTCATGGATGCCATTACGCGAGATATTCAGCAGCCTGTTCCATGGACGCTGCTCTATGCTGATGACGTAATGCTCGCTTGCAAAGATAAAGATGGTCTCGAGCGGCAGGTGCAAGCTTGGTGCGACCGCCTGGCGATGTTCGGACTCAAATTGAACGTCAAGAAGACCGAGTACCTAACGACTGACGTAAACGACTCCGGCTCCATTAAGATTAACGGTACTGAGCTTCCACGCACTGCGGTCTTTAAATACCTGGGATCAGCAATAGCGTCTGACGGCGGTCTGATGGTTGAAGTGAACTCACGAGTGAGTGCAGCTTGGTCCAAGTGGCGTTCGCTGACTGGTGTGCTCTGCGATAGGAAGATAGCAGAGCACCTGAAGTCGAAGATCTACAGAACAGTCGTGCGGCCGGTAGCAATATACGGCGCTGAGTGTTGGCCTGCGACTGAGGAAGTTCAAACGCGCCTCAGCGTCATGGAGACGAAGATGCTGCGCTGGACGGCTGGAGTCACCCGCATGGACCGCATGATGACACCGAACTTCTGCCGAATAGCAATGATGCTATTCGGCAGAAGTTCGGTGTCGCGCCGATAGCGGACAAGATGCGCGAAGCTCGCTTACGATGATACGGCCACGTTCTGCGTGGAAAGGAAGACAGCGTCCGCAAGATAGGCCTTGAGTTGGAAGTGTCCGGACCTAGAGGACGCCCGAAGCAGCGTTGGTCGGATACGTTACACATGCACATGAAGGTAACTGGCGTCCACCCCGATCAAGCGCATGACCGGGAAAGGTGGCGTCATGACACCAGAAGAGCGGACCCCGCGACGAATCGGGACAAACGCTGAAGAAGAAGAAGAAGAAGAAGAAGAAGAATCGCGCCATCGCTATAATGCCTTCTTGCGGTCCATAAGAAGATGGCCGTTCTCATCACTGATGCGGAAAAACTTCTCAATATCCTCGGTCTGCCGATGGCGAAACTTTGCGAGTCGGTACAGATACCGCTCACCATCGCGCGACTCGAGCTTCTCGTTGACATCTCCATAATGAGTGGCTTTTGCAACAGCCACAGCCTTCTTTGCAGGTTTCTTCGCTTCTTGGTACTTCCGCCAGTTATCGGCTATCTTTTCGCCGAGAAACACGTGATAAAGCGCCTTCTTCTCTCGAACTTTGGCTTCCGGCGATCCACAGCCATGCCTGCTTGTCGACCTTCCGTCGTCCAGGCTTCGTGATGCCGAGCTCCGACCGTGCAGCGTGACGAACCGCGTCGGTCGCCTTCTCCCAAGTTTTGTCGACAGTTGTCACTGTCGGTAACCGCACGCGAGAAATCACAGCTGCTTCCTTCTCTTTCATTCGCCTCCACTTGATTCTTGGTGCTCCGCATCGCTCGACTTGCTTCAGCCTCGGAGGGGCGATCTTTAAAGCACAGATCAGCGGTCGATGCTGTGGGGCGACCGTCTCATACGGCACGACCTTCGCGTCTGTGACAAGACTTCGGTCTCGATCCTTCACAAGGACAAAGTCTACCTGAGTCCTGGTGTTCCCGCTATAGAACGAGATGAGGTGGGAATCGCGTTTGCGAAATACGGTGTTAACTATGGTGAGATTGTGCGATTCCGCATATTCAAGGATACGCTCACCATCTGCGTTACGCGACCCGTAACCGAACCCACCATGACAGCCGTACCCGTCTTTCGTCGCGCCGACGTGCCCATTGAGGTCACCAGCGACTATGATGACATCTTTCGACGGTACCTCTGCTGTCTTCTCATCAAGCAGGCTCCAAAACTCTTCCTTGGCTTGATTCGAGCAGCCAGTCTGCGGAGCATACGCAGAGAAGAAGTGATAGAGTCGCTCCTTCGCGGCGACAACGATCTTCATCAATCGATCGTCAAAGCGCTTGACGCTTACAATCGAGTCACGAAATCGTTCGGAGACGATTATTCCGACACCATTGGTGGTCCTGGGACTTCCACATAGAACGGCCTTGAAGCCTTGTCCTATGTCCCTTGACTTGCGGTAGGACCACCTCGTCTCCTGCACCGCACAAAAATCAACTCTTCTACGCTCCAGTGCTTCAACCATCTCGCATGAGCGGCCCGTCAACGTACCCACATTCAGCGTAGCCACGCGGGTCCTGCTTACGTTACGGGACTTTCGGACTAACTCAGTTGCCCGATGCCGTCCTCGCATCAGGGACCCTCGCATACTTCTCACACTCGCCGGGCTTTGCGAGTGCGCGTCGGCTCCCGCGGACGCCGTAGCACTATCTCGATAAACGTGAACAGTCATACAGCATGTGATGTGACATGGGTCTTCGTAGGCCGGCCTGTCACAAGGGCCTGTCGCTACATTGGTTTCAGCTAGGCAAGCATTCTGCTTCCCCTGCAATGCAAGTTCCGCGTTACTAGCTTGGAAAATCCTGAAGTCTGACCTGCTTGAAACCCTCATCTATAGTAAACCTTCGGATAAAACAAGTCCGGAACACTGTCATAGCTGTCGTCAGTACTGAGGTTTCCGGACTCGAAAACCTTGAGCAAGCTTCATATGGAGGGGTTTAAAACAAAGTTCACGCAGCCTACAGGATATGCGGTACTTATGACGCAGAGGTGCTCGAAAAGCGAAGACTCGTGGTTGGGTTCTGTGCTCTCCTACGCATTAGCGGAGAAGAACACACACTGGGCAAGAAAAGGAACTCCAGGATGTGGCCAAATTTGACACAGGTCCGAAAGGTGGACCACAAGTTCCCAAAATGCTTTGAATCCCAACATTCGAAATTACGAAGCTCAATGTACGATCAATCTACCATTAAACTACGGCATTCTCTTCAAAGATGCCAACAGAACATGGATTTAAGTGAATAAAGAGCAGGTACTTTGAAATGTATGCATGATAGTACATGTATATGTACAGGTAATGGTTCGTGGATGGCGTCATGACACCAGAATAGCGGACTCCGCTACGAAGCGGGACAGACGCTGAAGAAGAAGAAGAATGGTTCGTGGATAATTACTCCTTCTCTACGACCTTATTTAGCACGATTGGTTCCCTTACTGAGTTTTAACGTGCAACGAAGCATTTCACGCAGTAAAAGCACCGCTAGAGTGAATAACAGGATTAGGGCGCGCATTTTCGAACATCTATCTGAGTTCTTTCTTGAGCTATGGCTTAAAAGAAGCACCGATTTCTGAACTGAAAGCTTCGACGATCATCCGAAGGAATCAAATGCCATGGTATGCACTATATCATCATCGACGATGTTGTTGTTTAGGCATCTGGTTCGTGAGGCACACGTCAGGGAACACGTCTTTCAAGTGGTTCGCTTGGAGACTATGTTTCAAAGGAATGTCTGATGAAGCTGATGAATAATGCTCAAAATTCTCCGTTCTTCCAAAATTCGAAGCTACGAACCGCCGTGGTCGTCGTATTCACTGCTGTCCATGGATCAAGCAGTGGGCGTCGGAAGAGGATGGAAAGACGTCTCTCCAGCTAGGCGCGAATCACACAGATGAATGCTAGAGCTCGGGAGAGGCGCCCAGTTTGATACTCAGTCCAAGTGAGGGATGGTGACTATCGGGCATCTGCCAATATCTCAATCGGCCATCGAAGCGCGACCGACCGCATCCACAACTCCCATTCAGCGGAGCATAGCGTGTCACACCGCGGGCATCGGGTGCGCAGCGGTCCACGACCACCGCCGACCAGGTCTCGACTACACATGCAGCCGCCGGAGTTGCCGACAGGGCGCTGCACACGTAGCACTCCGGCGTATCCACTAGTTTTATTTGCGGTTCAATTCTTATAAAGCGATTGTGGAATGCACAAAAGCTTGAAAAGAACCTGAATGTCGAATTCCCACGCAACCACATAATCGAGGTGGTGTATATGTCGGTGTATGTGATAGCTTTACCATGACGTTCTTTCACTGAACTGACAAGGCATTGTATTTCGAGCAAGTTTGAATTGTTGAAGCAACTAAAGACCGCTAGAGCTGGGAGAACAAGTATAATCAGGGCTTGAATCCCTTGGTCATCCACTCAGAAGACAAATAAACTTCAGTCTCCGTTAGAAACGGTCCAGTGGGGTCCAATACAGTGGCACAGCTCTCCAACGTGGCATGAAATTTTCAGTCGCAAGCAATTCGAGATGCGCAACATGCCAGCTGTGGTTGCGGTAGAAAGCTCCTAGTCCCGCGAACGATTTAGCTCCGGAGCTACTGCTCAACATCTCACAGAAAGATATGGAAATGCTAGACAATGTGGAGGAGTGACATCGCTTGAAAACCTTAAGAGCATTGCGCGGCTCAACTTCGGCAATCTGATAGCAGAGCTGTGTCGCTTGAATAACCGAACAATGCCCCGGAATTCTTTTGCGGAAAGTAAAAGCGAATACTAAGTGGACCTGTTCCCCTAAGGCCTTTGTCATACCATCGCTCACCCCGAGCGACGCCTAATGATATGCACCCATATCGATTCCATCGCGCCGCCCGGTCAATATGGGAGCATATCATTAGGCGTCGCTCGGGGTGAGCGATGGTATGACAAAGGCCTAACGGCCCGTTTATACTTCGACGCTGAGCGACGCGACGCTGCGCGTGGTGACCACATTGATCGAGCGACGCGATCGATCAATGTGGCCACCATGCGTAGCGTCGGAAGGACAAACGGGGCGTTAGGATGAACCGCGCCCGGGGCTCCTTCCATTGTCAACCTTCTGCGCGTCAACGGAGTGGGCATGGAGCAAAAGAGAATCAGCTGTGGAAAAGAACACAATCAGAGCAGCTGTAGAAATGAAGACAATCTGAGCAGACAACATCAATATCGACATTTGTACCAGAGGTGTGCGTCTAACGATTAACCGACTTACCGGCTTTACAGGCATTTTCGTTAAAAAATTTTAACGAAGTTTAATGGCGGAAATTTCCGTTAAGCTGCATTAACGACATTTTACGCGCCATTTTTGCAGCTTTAGTTCTTCTTCATGGAAATGCATTTTGGACGGTTTTTTGGATGAGCTTTCGGAATGTCTTTACGATACGAAGGAAACCAGTGGATAAAGACAATCAACTTCGTCCTCGTATCTCAAGAATTATTGGTGTTCTTCTTGCTCCTTGACCAATTTATTTGCATGGCCCCCACTTTTCTCTGCCGTTGTTCCACGTTTTGGACTTTTTAGGCAATTTCTCACCTAAAAAGTCCAACCCAAAAAAGTTTGACTGTTACATGATAATTCCTCATACATACCAAAATGGGTTTTTCACAGCCTTTTCGTGATAATTGTTTTATAAGCGAGGATGAAAAAGAATAGAAAGCGTGAAGATCTATGGACTTCGCAAATTTCTTCCAAAGGCGAACTGTAACAAAAGGATTCACTATAGTTACTGCCTAACCTGAATTGTTTGCTAAAACATTCTGTGGTTTTTGGAGACAATTGTGGAAGTACAGTACCGGACATGCCGCTGCGTCCAACAAGCAAAAGCGGCGCCAAAGATGAGAAGCGGCGCAAAAGGGCGTCGGAGAGCGCTGTTTTCCGCTCGCCACGCGTCGCGCCGAATGCAAATCGCTTTAGGGCACGGCGTCCTCATCTTCTGGACGTTAGGCTGATGGAAGGAGCCTACCCATGTACTTGGACGAGCATGGCTTACTGTTTGGAGCTAACTGTCGGGATGGCGTACTGTGAACAATGCATATAGACCCGACAGAATCAATCTAGTGGGCGCGACAACCTGTAGAACGAGCGACAGCTAGTAGAGCGAGTGTATGGGAAGCTTTAACGGAAATTCCTAGCCTTGCTACTCAAGAATTGCTCTAAGACTGTCCACCATGGCTTTGGACCGCTCCGTGAACAATGCGTACAGAATTGAACCTATCAATCGAGTGGGCGCAAAATAGTTATAGCTGCCGTTTTAGAGCGGCGGACGGCAACAGTGAAGCTTCTTCCGCCCTTACTCCTTCCGTCCTTGAGTTTTCGGCATTCGCAATGACACCGTTCTGTTCAGCTTGATGATTCCTATCGAACGGTGTCAATGTCGACCAATTCTGGAAATATCGGTTTTTTGACAATTTCGCATCGGAGACAAGGCCGCAGCGGAGGGCCGATGACGTCACCAAAAATCAGTATTTTAGAATTTGGCCAGGTTGGATACCATTCGATAGCGCTTTTGATGACGACTGGAACGCTGTTACTTAGAGTAGCGAGAACTGTGATGTGAACGAGTAAGGGCGCGGAGAACATCTATCGATGAGGTGCCAAATTGCACGCGCGGGCGTGTTTGGAGCGTGATAACTCTGTCAAGTTTGAATCCTTCCGGATACAGCTTGTGGATTTTGTAGCCAGTCTAGGGTTCTTGAAATGCACTAAAGCACGACGGTGTAGCTCATGAACGGACTAAGCTACAGCGGTGCGAAAATGCATGTTCGGCTTGCGTGATACGATATTTTCTGATTTCAGACGACCACTGTGGGAAGACGCGATGTGCTAACGGCCTACAAATGCGTAGGCAAGCAAACCAGTTAAGGTATATATGAAGTGAAGTGCCCAAAGTTCCCAGCTGCTTAACCTGCCTTAGTCCCAGCTGTCGATTCAGCGCGGCGGAGAGCAGTGGTGAGCTTTCTTCCGCCATTACTCGCCCATATTTGAGTTTCCAACACTCGCGATGATACCGTTCTAATTATCTAGAAAAGCTCTATCGAATGGTGTGAATCTCGTCCAGCTTCGTAAAAATCGGTTTTTTGACAATTTCGCGTCGAGGTCGAGGGCGCTCGTGGCCGAGCCTGCGCGACGATGACGTCATCGAAAAGCGACAGTTCCGAAATTGGCCGAACTTTTCCGGCCAAACTTCGTCCAAAATCATCTAAAGGGTTATTTGGGGCGCTGATTACGAATCCGACGTCCGTTTGTGAAAGATTTTTTTCGCCGATTTCAATAGGTTACTTCCCATTTGAGGGTGGTCGAGCCAGGATCATGGATCACCCTCAGTTATCGGTATGAGTGGTCTCCTGCCGCAATCGTCCAAATGAACTTCGGCATCATTTCGAGTAACCCACAGCCCCTATACGAAGTTTGGGCAAAATCGGTGATCTCGACCCGACCACCCTCAGCTATTCAGAGGAAAATCCAAAACCGAAATCGGCGAACTTTTTACAAACGGACGTCGGATTCGAAATCAGCGCCCCAAACCACCCCTAGACGATTTTGGACGATCTTGGACGAAATAATTTGCCCAATTTCAATTTCGAAACTGTAAATTTTCGATGACGTCATTGTGCGCGCAGGTTCGGCCTCGACCGCCCTCTTCCTCGATGGAAAAATGTCAAAAAATCGATTTTTTTCGATATTGGTCGAGGTTGGCACCATTCGATAGAGCTCTTCGAGTTGAACAGAATAGCATTATGTGGGCCATCAAAGACTCAAATATGGGCGAGTAGTGGCGGAAGACACTCCAACGGCTAAGTCCATCGTCCTGAAGTGGTAGATCGGGTTGAGGCTATAGGCAGCTGGGGAGTTGTGGGCACGCCATTGTAAAGAACCTTTACCTTTCTGCTCGCCTACCTGCCTTAAGGCCGTTAGCGCTTCGCGTATTACCGCAGTGGTCGACTGAAATGGGAAAAAATCGTGTCACACAAGCCTAACCTGCAGATTTGCACCACTGTAACCTTGCCCGTTCATAGGCTACATCGCTGCGCTTTAGCATTAGAACTTCTTACTGACTACGAACTCCACAAGCTGCAGCCGGAAGGGTTCACAATTGACAGAGTTATCACGCTCCAAACACGCCCGCGCATGCAATTTGGCACCTCATCGATAGATGTTCTCCGCGCCCTTACTCGCTCACATCACAGTTCTCACTACTCTAAGTAGCACCTTTCCACATACCATCAAAAGCGCTATCGAATGGTATCCAACTTGGCCAAATTCGAAAATATTGATTTCCGGTGACATCATCGGCCCTCCGCTGCGACCACGTCCCTGATGCGAAATTTTCAAAAAATCGATATTTTCAAAATTGATCGATATTGACACCGTTCTAGGGGGTGATCGATAGAGCTCGTCGAGCTGAACAGAACGGTGTCACTGCGAGTGCCGAAAACGCAAGGACGGAGGGAGTAAGAGCGGGAGAAGCTTCACTGCTTTTTACGGCGCAGTCCAGATGCAAATTGGACAGTCCTAGAGCAATGCCTAAGTAGGAAGGCTAGGAATTTTCGTTAAAACTCCTCATACGCTCACTCTACAAGCTGTCGGGCCCACTCGATTGATAAGTTCGTTTCTATATGCATTGTTCAAGGCGCATTCCGAAGGCAAAATTAGCAGTCTTACCAGGATACTATCTCAACGGTAGGTCGGAACGGCGCAAATGTTGTATATGGGCAGAACCGCCTCTCCCTGGGAAGTAACAAACTGCAGGTATCTCGACCCCAATACAACTCTGCGCAAAGTTAGGTGCGACGGAAGTCGCCTGTTGGCGCCCTGTTGATACGCGTGCTCCACAGCTGACGGGCGCGCGCGGGATGAGGGCTGGTATGGCGAATTAGCGCAGTGCACAGGTGGCGTAGTAGGGAAGAGTTCGGGCTCATGAAGGGGGGGTCGGGGGTTTGGATCCCGCATACTGTGTTTGTTTTGCACTTTTGCAAAATCCATGTTTATCATATAGGTAATCCACCTAGGGTATTATAGTGTGTTATAGAGGATGTTTACATATAACATATGCTTCAAACTACAGATTAGCTGAAATGTTCACTTCTGTGTCACTTATTTTAAGTCTATTTTGTGTGAAGCTGTAGTTATGTAACGATAGATATTTTGTGGCACTAGTTAAAAGTTCCGACTCCACCAACAAGACTTCAGTCAAAAATATTTTTTGCTGAAACTTCTTCTGGGGGTTATTTGGGGTGCTGATCACGAATCTGATATCCGTATTTCACGATTCTTTCTCTACCTGCCTTCACCGGCAGAAACTTTAGGAATTTAATCCTTTGCCTTTATCCAGCCGAATCGTGAAGAATGGATAACAGATTCGTGATCAGCACCCCAAATAAACCCTAGACGAAGTTTCAGCGAAATCGGCAGCCCTGCCTGGACCACCCTTGTTAACGATATGGGTGACCTCCGACGGAATCGTGAAGAACGGATATCAGATTCGTGATCAGCACTTCAAATAACCCTCCTAGAAGAAGTTTCAGCGAAATCGGCAGCCCTGCCTGGACCACCCTTGTCAACGATATGGGTGACCTCCGACGGAATCGAGAAGAACGGATATCAGATTCGTGATCAGCACTCCAAATAACCCCCCTAGACGAAGTTTCAGCGAAATCGGTAACCCCGCCTGGACCACTCTTGTTAACGGTATGGGTGACCTCCGACGGAATCGTGAAGAATGGATATCAGATTCGTGATCAGCACGCCAAATAAACCCTAGGCGAAGTTTCAGCGAAATCGGCAGCCCTGCCTGGACCACCCTTGTTAACGATATGGGTGACCTCCGACGGAATCGTGAAGAACGGATATCAGATTCGTGATCAGCACTCCAAATAACCCCCCTAGAAGAAGTTTCAGCGAAATCGGCAGCCCTGCCTGGACCACCCTTGTCAACGATATGGGTGACCTCCGACGGAATCGAGAAGAACGGATATCAGATTCGTGATCAGCACTCCAAATAACCCCCCTAGACGAAGTTTCAGCGAAATCGGTAACCCCGCCTGGACCACTCTTGTTAACGGTATGGGTGACCTCCGACGGAATCGTGAAGAATGGATATCAGATTCGTGATCAGCACGCCAAATAAACCCTAGGCGAAGTTTCAGCGAAATTGGTAACCCCGCCTGGACCACCCTTGTTAACGGTATGGGTGACCTCCAACGGAATCATGAAGAACGGATATCAGATTCGTGATCAGCACTCCAAATAACCCCCCTAGACGAAGTTTCAGCGAAATCGGTAACCCCGCCTGGACCACTCTTGTTAACGGTATGGGTGACCTCCGACGGAATCGTGAAGAATGGATATCAGATTCGTGATCAGCACGCCAAATAAACCCTAGGCGAAGTTTCAGCGAAATCGGCAGCCCTGCCTGGACCACCCTTGTCAACGATATGGGTGACCTCCGACGGAATCGAGAAGAACGGATATCAGATTCGTGATCAGCACTCCAAATAACCCCCCTAGACGAAGTTTCAGCGAAATCGGTAACCCCGCCTGGACCACTCTTGTTAACGGTATGGGTGACCTCCGACGGAATCGTGAAGAATGGATATCAGATTCGTGATCAGCACGCCAAATAAACCCTAGGCGAAGTTTCAGCGAAATCGGCAGCCCTGCCTGGACCACCCTTGTTAACGATATGGGTGACCTCCGACGGAATCGTGAAGAACGGATATCAGATTCGTGATCAGCACTCCAAATAACCCCCCTAGAAGAAGTTTCAGCGAAATCGGCAGCCCTGCCTGGACCACCCTTGTTAACGATATGGGTGACCTCCGACGGAATCGTGAAGAATGGATATCAGATTCGTGATCAGCACGCCAAATAAACCCTAGGCGAAGTTTCAGCGAAATTGGTAACCCCGCCTGGACCACCCTTGTTAACGGTATGGGTGACCTCCGACGGAATCGTGAAGAATGGATATCAGATTCGTGATCAGCACGCCAAATAAACCCTAGGCGAAGTTTCAGCGAAATTGGTAACCCCGCCTGGACCACCCTTGTTAACGGTATGGGTGACCTCCGACGGAATCGTGAAGAATGAATATCAGATTCGTGATCAGCACGCCAAATAAACCCTAGGCGAAGTTTCAGCGAAATTGGTAACCCCGCCTGGACCACCCTTGTTAACGGTATGGGTGACCTCCGACGGAATCGTGAAGAATGGATATCAGATTCGTGATCAGCACGCCAAATAAACCCTAGGCGAAGTTTCAGCGAAATTGGTAACCCCGCCTGGACCACCCTTGTTAACGGTATGGGTGACCTCCGACGGAATCGTGAAGAATGAATATCAGATTCGTGATCAGCACGCCAAATAAACCCTAGGCGAAGTTTCAGCGAAATTGGTAACCCCGCCTGGACCACCCTTGTTAACGGTATGGGTGACCTCCAACGGAATCATGAAGAACGGATATCAGATTCGTGATCAGCACTCCAAATAACCCCCCTAGACGAAGTTTCAGCGAAATCGGTAACCCCGCCTGGACCACTCTTGTTAACGGTATGGGTGACCTCCGACGGAATCGTGAAGAATGAATATCAGATTCGTGATCAGCACGCCAAATAAACCCTAGGCGAAGTTTCAGCGAAATTGGTAACCCCGCCTGGACCACCCTTGTTAACGGTATGGGTGACCTCCGACGGAATCGTGAAGAATGGATATCAGATTCGTGATCAGCACGCCAAATAAACCCTAGGCGAAGTTTCAGCGAAATTGGTAACCCCGCCTGGACCACCCTTGTTAACGGTATGGGTGACCTCCGACGGAATCGTGAAGAATGAATATCAGATTCGTGATCAGCACGCCAAATAAACCCTAGGCGAAGTTTCAGCGAAATTGGTAACCCCGCCTGGACCACCCTTGTTAACGGTATGGGTGACCTCCAACGGAATCATGAAGAACGGATATCAGATTCGTGATCAGCACTCCAAATAACCCCCCTAGACGAAGTTTCAGCGAAATCGGTAACCCCGCCTGGACCACTCTTGTTAACGGTATGGGTGACCTCCGACGGAATCGTGAAGAATGAATATCAGATTCGTGATCAGCACGCCAAATAAACCCTAGGCGAAGTTTCAGCGAAATTGGTAACCCCGCCTGGACCACCCTTGTTAACGGTATGGGTGACCTCCGACGGAATCGTGAAGAATGGATATCAGATTCGTGATCAGCACGCCAAATAAACCCTAGGCGAAGTTTCAGCGAAATTGGTAACCCCGCCTGGACCACCCTTGTTAACGGTATGGGTGACCTCCGACGGAATCGTGAAGAATGAATATCAGATTCGTGATCAGCACGCCAAATAAACCCTAGGCGAAGTTTCAGCGAAATTGGTAACCCCGCCTGGACCACCCTTGTTAACGGTATGGGTGACCTCCAACGGAATCATGAAGAACGGATATCAGATTCGTGATCAGCACTCCAAATAACCCCCCTAGACGAAGTTTCAGCGAAATCGGTAACCCCGCCTGGACCACTCTTGTTAACGGTATGGGTGACCTCCGACGGAATCGTGAAGAATGAATATCAGATTCGTGATCAGCACGCCAAATAAACCCTAGGCGAAGTTTCAGCGAAATTGGTAACCCCGCCTGGACCACCCTTGTTAACGGTATGGGTGACCTCCGACGGAATCGTGAAGAATGGATATCAGATTCGTGATCAGCACGCCAAATAAACCCTAGGCGAAGTTTCAGCGAAATTGGTAACCCCGCCTGGACCACCCTTGTTAACGGTATGGGTGACCTCCGACGGAATCGTGAAGAATGAATATCAGATTCGTGATCAGCACGCCAAATAAACCCTAGGCGAAGTTTCAGCGAAATTGGTAACCCCGCCTGGACCACCCTTGTTAACGGTATGGGTGACCTCCAACGGAATCATGAAGAACGGATATCAGATTCGTGATCAGCACTCCAAATAACCCCCCTAGACGAAGTTTCAGCGAAATCGGTAACCCCGCCTGGACCACTCTTGTTAACGGTATGGGTGACCTCCGACGGAATCGTGAAGAATGAATATCAGATTCGTGATCAGCACGCCAAATAAACCCTAGGCGAAGTTTCAGCGAAATTGGTAACCCCGCCTGGACCACCCTTGTTAACGGTATGGGTGACCTCCGACGGAATCGTGAAGAATGGATATCAGATTCGTGATCAGCACGCCAAATAAACCCTAGGCGAAGTTTCAGCGAAATTGGTAACCCCGCCTGGACCACCCTTGTTAACGGTATGGGTGACCTCCGACGGAATCGTGAAGAATGGATATCAGATTCGTGATCAGCACCCCAAATAAACCCTATACGAAGTTTGAGCGAAATCGGTAGCCCCGCCTGGACCACCCTTGTCAACGATATGGGTGACCTCCGACGGAATCGAGAAGAACGGATATCAGATTCGTGATCAGCACTCCAAATAACCCCCCTAGACGAAGTTTCAGCGAAATCGGTAACCCCGCCTGGACCACTCTTGTTAACGGTATGGGTGACCTCCGACGGAATCGTGAAGAATGGATATCAGATTCGTGATCAGCACGCCAAATAAACCCTAGGCGAAGTTTCAGCGAAATCGGCAGCCCTGCCTGGACCACCCTTGTTAACGATATGGGTGACCTCCGACGGAATCGTGAAGAACGGATATCAGATTCGTGATCAGCACTCCAAATAACCCCCCTAGAAGAAGTTTCAGCGAAATCGGCAGCCCTGCCTGGACCACCCTTGTTAACGATATGGGTGACCTCCGACGGAATCGTGAAGAATGGATATCAGATTCGTGATCAGCACCCCAAATAAACCCTATACGAAGTTTGAGCGAAATCGGCAGCCCTGCCTGGACCACCCTTGTCAACGATATGGGTGACCTCCGACGGAATCGAGAAGAACGGATATCAGATTCGTGAT
This sequence comes from Heligmosomoides polygyrus bakeri, assembly GCA_947359475.1. Lineage (NCBI taxonomy): Eukaryota > Metazoa > Nematoda > Chromadorea > Rhabditida > Heligmosomidae > Heligmosomoides > Heligmosomoides polygyrus. The sequence goes on along the minus strand of OX375869.1, from coordinate 52,487,559 downwards.
CAGCACTCCAAATAACCCCCCTAGACGAAGTTTCAGCGAAATCGGTAACCCCGCCTGGACCACTCTTGTTAACGGTATGGGTGACCTCCGACGGAATCGTGAAGAACGGATATCAGATTCGTGATCAGCACTCCAAATAACCCCCCTAGACGAAGTTTCAGCGAAATCGGTAACCCCGCCTGGACCACTCTTGTTAACGGTATGGGTGACCTCCGACGGAATCGTGAAGAATGAATATCAGATTCGTGATCAGCACGCCAAATAAACCCTAGGCGAAGTTTCAGCGAAATTGGTAACCCCGCCTGGACCACCCTTGTTAACGATATGGGTGACCTCCGACGGAATCGTGAAGAACGGATATCAGATTCGTGATCAGCACTTCAAATAACCCTCCTAGAAGAAGTTTCAGCGAAATCGGCAGCCCTGCCTGGACCACCCTTGTCAACGATATGGGTGACCTCCGACGGAATCGAGAAGAACGGATATTAGATTCGTGATCAGCACTCCAAATAACCCCCCTAGACGAAGTTTCAGCGAAATCGGTAACCCCGCCTGGACCACTCTTGTTAACGGTATGGGTGACCTCCGACGGAATCGTGAAGAATGGATATCAGATTCGTGATCAGCACGCCAAATAAACCCTAGGCGAAGTTTCAGCGAAATCGGCAGCCCTGCCTGGACCACCCTTGTTAACGATATGGGTGACCTCCGACGGAATCGTGAAGAACGGATATCAGATTCGTGATCAGCACTCCAAATAACCCCCCTAGAAGAAGTTTCAGCGAAATCGGCAGCCCTGCCTGGACCACCCTTGTCAACGATATGGGTGACCTCCGACGGAATCGAGAAGAACGGATACCAGATTCGTGATCAGCACTCCAAATAACCCCCCTAGACGAAGTTTCAGCGAAATCGGTAACCCCGCCTGGACCACTCTTGTTAACGGTATGGGTGACCTCCGACGGAATCGTGAAGAATGGATATCAGATTCGTGATCAGCACGCCAAATAAACCCTAGGCGAAGTTTCAGCGAAATTGGTAACCCCGCCTGGACCACCCTTGTTAACGGTATGGGTGACCTCCGACGGAATCGTGAAGAATGGATATCAGATTCGTGATCAGCACGCCAAATAAACCCTAGGCGAAGTTTCAGCGAAATTGGTAACCCCGCCTGGACCACCCTTGTTAACGGTATGGGTGACCTCCAACGGAATCATGAAGAACGGATATCAGATTCGTGATCAGCACGCCAAATAAACCCTAGGCGAAGTTTCAGCGAAATCGGCAGCCCTGCCTGGACCACTCTTGTTAACGGTATGGGTGACCTCCGACGGAATCGTGAAGAATGGATATCAGATTCGTGATCAGCACGCCAAATAAACCCTAGGCGAAGTTTCAGCGAAATTGGTAACCCCGCCTGGACCACCCTTGTTAACGGTATGGGTGACCTCCGACGGAATCGTGAAGAATGGATATCAGATTCGTGATCAGCACGCCAAATAAACCCTAGGCGAAGTTTCAGCGAAATTGGTAACCCCGCCTGGACCACCCTTGTTAACGGTATGGGTGACCTCCAACGGAATCATGAAGAACGGATATCAGATTCGTGATCAGCACTCCAAATAACCCCCCTAGACGAAGTTTCAGCGAAATCGGTAACCCCGCCTGGACCACTCTTGTTAACGGTATGGGTGACCTCCGACGGAATCGGGAAGAATGAATATCAGATTCGTGATCAGCACGCCAAATAAACCCTAGGCGAAGTTTCAGCGAAATCGGCAGCCCTGCCTGGACCACCCTTGTTAACGATATGGGTGACCTCCAACGGAATCATGAAGAACGGATATCAGATTCGTGATCAGCACTCCAAATAACCCCCCTAGACGAAGTTTCAGCGAAATCGGTAACCCCGCCTGGACCACTCTTGTTAACGGTATGGGTGACCTCCGACGGAATCGTGAAGAACGGATATCAGATTCGTGATCAGCACTCCAAATAACCCCCCTAGACGAAGTTTCAGCGAAATCGGTAACCCCGCCTGGACCACCCTTGTTAACGGTATGGGTGACCTCCGACGGAATCGTGAAGAATGAATATCAGATTCGTGATCAGCACTCCAAATAACCCCCCTAGACGAAGTTTCAGCGAAATCGGTAACCCCGCCTGGACCACTCTTGTTAACGGTATGGGTGACCTCCGACGGAATCGTGAAGAACGGATATCAGATTCGTGATCAGCACTCCAAATAACCCCCCTAGACGAAGTTTCAGCGAAATCGGTAACCCCGCCTGGACCACCCTTGTTAACGGTATGGGTGACCTCCAACGGAATCATGAAGAACGGATATCAGATTCGTGATCAGCACTCCAAATAACCCCCCTAGACGAAGTTTCAGCGAAATCGGTAACCCCGCCTGGACCACTCTTGTTAACGGTATGGGTGACCTCCGACGGAATCGTGAAGAACGGATATCAGATTCGTGATCAGCACTCCAAATAACCCCCCTAGACGAAGTTTCAGCGAAATCGGTAACCCCGCCTGGACCACTCTTGTTAACGGTATGGGTGACCTCCGACGGAATCGTGAAGAATGAATATCAGATTCGTGATCAGCACGCCAAATAAACCCTAGGCGAAGTTTCAGCGAAATTGGTAACCCCGCCTGGACCACCCTTGTTAACGATATGGGTGACCTCCGACGGAATCGTGAAGAACGGATATCAGATTCGTGATCAGCACTTCAAATAACCCTCCTAGAAGAAGTTTCAGCGAAATCGGCAGCCCTGCCTGGACCACCCTTGTCAACGATATGGGTGACCTCCGACGGAATCGAGAAGAACGGATATTAGATTCGTGATCAGCACTCCAAATAACCCCCCTAGACGAAGTTTCAGCGAAATCGGTAACCCCGCCTGGACCACTCTTGTTAACGGTATGGGTGACCTCCGACGGAATCGTGAAGAATGGATATCAGATTCGTGATCAGCACGCCAAATAAACCCTAGGCGAAGTTTCAGCGAAATCGGCAGCCCTGCCTGGACCACCCTTGTTAACGATATGGGTGACCTCCGACGGAATCGTGAAGAACGGATATCAGATTCGTGATCAGCACTCCAAATAACCCCCCTAGAAGAAGTTTCAGCGAAATCGGCAGCCCTGCCTGGACCACCCTTGTCAACGATATGGGTGACCTCCGACGGAATCGAGAAGAACGGATACCAGATTCGTGATCAGCACTCCAAATAACCCCCCTAGACGAAGTTTCAGCGAAATCGGTAACCCCGCCTGGACCACTCTTGTTAACGGTATGGGTGACCTCCGACGGAATCGTGAAGAATGGATATCAGATTCGTGATCAGCACGCCAAATAAACCCTAGGCGAAGTTTCAGCGAAATTGGTAACCCCGCCTGGACCACCCTTGTTAACGGTATGGGTGACCTCCGACGGAATCGTGAAGAATGGATATCAGATTCGTGATCAGCACGCCAAATAAACCCTAGGCGAAGTTTCAGCGAAATTGGTAACCCCGCCTGGACCACCCTTGTTAACGGTATGGGTGACCTCCGACGGAATCGTGAAGAATGAATATCAGATTCGTGATCAGCACGCCAAATAAACCCTAGGCGAAGTTTCAGCGAAATTGGTAACCCCGCCTGGACCACCCTTGTTAACGGTATGGGTGACCTCCGACGGAATCGTGAAGAATGGATATCAGATTCGTGATCAGCACGCCAAATAAACCCTAGGCGAAGTTTCAGCGAAATTGGTAACCCCGCCTGGACCACCCTTGTTAACGGTATGGGTGACCTCCGACGGAATCGTGAAGAATGAATATCAGATTCGTGATCAGCACGCCAAATAAACCCTAGGCGAAGTTTCAGCGAAATTGGTAACCCCGCCTGGACCACCCTTGTTAACGGTATGGGTGACCTCCAACGGAATCATGAAGAACGGATATCAGATTCGTGATCAGCACTCCAAATAACCCCCCTAGACGAAGTTTCAGCGAAATCGGTAACCCCGCCTGGACCACTCTTGTTAACGGTATGGGTGACCTCCGACGGAATCGGGAAGAATGAATATCAGATTCGTGATCAGCACGCCAAATAAACCCTAGGCGAAGTTTCAGCGAAATCGGCAGCCCTGCCTGGACCACCCTTGTTAACGATATGGGTGACCTCCGACGGAATCGTGAAGAACGGATATCAGATTCGTGATCAGCACTCCAAATAACCCCCCTAGAAGAAGTTTCAGCGAAATCGGCAGCCCTGCCTGGACCACCCTTGTCAACGATATGGGTGACCTCCGACGGAATCGAGAAGAACGGATATCAGATTCGTGATCAGCACTCCAAATAACCCCCCTAGACGAAGTTTCAGCGAAATCGGTAACCCCGCCTGGACCACTCTTGTTAACGGTATGGGTGACCTCCGACGGAATCGTGAAGAATGGATATCAGATTCGTGATCAGCACGCCAAATAAACCCTAGGCGAAGTTTCAGCGAAATTGGTAACCCCGCCTGGACCACCCTTGTTAATGGTATGGGTGACCTCCAACGGAATCATGAAGAACGGATATCAGATTCGTGATCAGCACTCCAAATAACCCCCCTAGACGAAGTTTCAGCGAAATCGGTAACCCCGCCTGGACCACTCTTGTTAACGGTATGGGTGACCTCCGACGGAATCGTGAAGAATGGATATCAGATTCGTGATCAGCACGCCAAATAAACCCTAGGCGAAGTTTCAGCGAAATCGGCAGCCCTGCCTGGACCACCCTTGTCAACGATATGGGTGACCTCCGACGGAATCGAGAAGAACGGATATCAGATTCGTGATCAGCACTCCAAATAACCCCCCTAGACGAAGTTTCAGCGAAATCGGTAACCCCGCCTGGACCACTCTTGTTAACGGTATGGGTGACCTCCGACGGAATCGTGAAGAATGGATATCAGATTCGTGATCAGCACGCCAAATAAACCCTAGGCGAAGTTTCAGCGAAATCGGCAGCCCTGCCTGGACCACCCTTGTTAACGATATGGGTGACCTCCGACGGAATCGTGAAGAACGGATATCAGATTCGTGATCAGCACTCCAAATAACCCCCCTAGAAGAAGTTTCAGCGAAATCGGCAGCCCTGCCTGGACCACCCTTGTTAACGATATGGGTGACCTCCGACGGAATCGTGAAGAATGGATATCAGATTCGTGATCAGCACGCCAAATAAACCCTAGGCGAAGTTTCAGCGAAATTGGTAACCCCGCCTGGACCACCCTTGTTAACGGTATGGGTGACCTCCGACGGAATCGTGAAGAATGGATATCAGATTCGTGATCAGCACGCCAAATAAACCCTAGGCGAAGTTTCAGCGAAATTGGTAACCCCGCCTGGACCACCCTTGTTAACGGTATGGGTGACCTCCGACGGAATCGTGAAGAATGAATATCAGATTCGTGATCAGCACGCCAAATAAACCCTAGGCGAAGTTTCAGCGAAATTGGTAACCCCGCCTGGACCACCCTTGTTAACGGTATGGGTGACCTCCGACGGAATCGTGAAGAATGGATATCAGATTCGTGATCAGCACGCCAAATAAACCCTAGGCGAAGTTTCAGCGAAATTGGTAACCCCGCCTGGACCACCCTTGTTAACGGTATGGGTGACCTCCAACGGAATCATGAAGAACGGATATCAGATTCGTGATCAGCACTCCAAATAACCCCCCTAGACGAAGTTTCAGCGAAATCGGTAACCCCGCCTGGACCACTCTTGTTAACGGTATGGGTGACCTCCGACGGAATCGTGAAGAATGAATATCAGATTCGTGATCAGCACGCCAAATAAACCCTAGGCGAAGTTTCAGCGAAATTGGTAACCCCGCCTGGACCACCCTTGTTAACGGTATGGGTGACCTCCGACGGAATCGTGAAGAATGGATATCAGATTCGTGATCAGCACGCCAAATAAACCCTAGGCGAAGTTTCAGCGAAATTGGTAACCCCGCCTGGACCACCCTTGTTAACGGTATGGGTGACCTCCGACGGAATCGTGAAGAATGAATATCAGATTCGTGATCAGCACGCCAAATAAACCCTAGGCGAAGTTTCAGCGAAATTGGTAACCCCGCCTGGACCACCCTTGTTAACGGTATGGGTGACCTCCAACGGAATCATGAAGAACGGATATCAGATTCGTGATCAGCACTCCAAATAACCCCCCTAGACGAAGTTTCAGCGAAATCGGTAACCCCGCCTGGACCACTCTTGTTAACGGTATGGGTGACCTCCGACGGAATCGTGAAGAATGAATATCAGATTCGTGATCAGCACGCCAAATAAACCCTAGGCGAAGTTTCAGCGAAATTGGTAACCCCGCCTGGACCACCCTTGTTAACGGTATGGGTGACCTCCGACGGAATCGTGAAGAATGGATATCAGATTCGTGATCAGCACGCCAAATAAACCCTAGGCGAAGTTTCAGCGAAATTGGTAACCCCGCCTGGACCACCCTTGTTAACGGTATGGGTGACCTCCGACGGAATCGTGAAGAATGAATATCAGATTCGTGATCAGCACGCCAAATAAACCCTAGGCGAAGTTTCAGCGAAATTGGTAACCCCGCCTGGACCACCCTTGTTAACGGTATGGGTGACCTCCAACGGAATCATGAAGAACGGATATCAGATTCGTGATCAGCACTCCAAATAACCCCCCTAGACGAAGTTTCAGCGAAATCGGTAACCCCGCCTGGACCACTCTTGTTAACGGTATGGGTGACCTCCGACGGAATCGTGAAGAATGAATATCAGATTCGTGATCAGCACGCCAAATAAACCCTAGGCGAAGTTTCAGCGAAATTGGTAACCCCGCCTGGACCACCCTTGTTAACGGTATGGGTGACCTCCGACGGAATCGTGAAGAATGGATATCAGATTCGTGATCAGCACGCCAAATAAACCCTAGGCGAAGTTTCAGCGAAATTGGTAACCCCGCCTGGACCACCCTTGTTAACGGTATGGGTGACCTCCGACGGAATCGTGAAGAATGGATATCAGATTCGTGATCAGCACCCCAAATAAACCCTATACGAAGTTTGAGCGAAATCGGTAGCCCCGCCTGGACCACCCTTGTTAACGGTATGGGTGACCTCCAACGGAATCATGAAGAACGGATATCAGATTCGTGATCAGCACTCCAAATAACCCCCCTAGACGAAGTTTCAGCGAAATCGGTAACCCCGCCTGGACCACTCTTGTTAACGGTATGGGTGACCTCCGACGGAATCGTGAAGAACGGATATCAGATTCGTGATCAGCACTCCAAATAACCCCCCTAGACGAAGTTTCAGCGAAATCGGTAACCCCGCCTGGACCACCCTTGTTAACGGTATGGGTGACCTCCGACGGAATCGTGAAGAATGAATATCAGATTCGTGATCAGCACTCCAAATAACCCCCCTAGACGAAGTTTCAGCGAAATCGGTAACCCCGCCTGGACCACTCTTGTTAACGGTATGGGTGACCTCCGACGGAATCGTGAAGAACGGATATCAGATTCGTGATCAGCACTCCAAATAACCCCCCTAGACGAAGTTTCAGCGAAATCGGTAACCCCGCCTGGACCACCCTTGTTAACGGTATGGGTGACCTCCAACGGAATCATGAAGAACGGATATCAGATTCGTGATCAGCACTCCAAATAACCCCCCTAGACGAAGTTTCAGCGAAATCGGTAACCCCGCCTGGACCACTCTTGTTAACGGTATGGGTGACCTCCGACGGAATCGTGAAGAACGGATATCAGATTCGTGATCAGCACTCCAAATAACCCCCCTAGACGAAGTTTCAGCGAAATCGGTAACCCCGCCTGGACCACTCTTGTTAACGGTATGGGTGACCTCCGACGGAATCGTGAAGAATGAATATCAGATTCGTGATCAGCACGCCAAATAAACCCTAGGCGAAGTTTCAGCGAAATTGGTAACCCCGCCTGGACCACCCTTGTTAACGGTATGGGTGACCTCCGACGGAATCGTGAAGAATGAATATCAGATTCGTGATCAGCACGCCAAATAAACCCTAGGCGAAGTTTCAGCGAAATTGGTAACCCCGCCTGGACCACCCTTGTTAACGGTATGGGTGACCTCCGACGGAATCGTGAAGAATGGATATCAGATTCGTGATCAGCACGCCAAATAAACCCTAGGCGAAGTTTCAGCGAAATTGGTAACCCCGCCTGGACCACCCTTGTTAACGGTATGGGTGACCTCCGACGGAATCGTGAAGAATGAATATCAGATTCGTGATCAGCACGCCAAATAAACCCTAGGCGAAGTTTCAGCGAAATTGGTAACCCCGCCTGGACCACCCTTGTTAACGGTATGGGTGACCTCCAACGGAATCATGAAGAACGGATATCAGATTCGTGATCAGCACTCCAAATAACCCCCCTAGACGAAGTTTCAGCGAAATCGGTAACCCCGCCTGGACCACTCTTGTTAACGGTATGGGTGACCTCCGACGGAATCGTGAAGAACGGATATCAGATTCGTGATCAGCACTCCAAATAACCCCCCTAGACGAAGTTTCAGCGAAATCGGTAACCCCGCCTGGACCACCCTTGTTAACGGTATGGGTGACCTCCGACGGAATCGTGAAGAATGAATATCAGATTCGTGATCAGCACTCCAAATAACCCCCCTAGACGAAGTTTCAGCGAAATCGGTAACCCCGCCTGGACCACTCTTGTTAACGGTATGGGTGACCTCCGACGGAATCGTGAAGAACGGATATCAGATTCGTGATCAGCACTCCAAATAACCCCCCTAGACGAAGTTTCAGCGAAATCGGTAACCCCGCCTGGACCACCCTTGTTAACGGTATGGGTGACCTCCAACGGAATCATGAAGAACGGATATCAGATTCGTGATCAGCACTCCAAATAACCCCCCTAGACGAAGTTTCAGCGAAATCGGTAACCCCGCCTGGACCACTCTTGTTAACGGTATGGGTGACCTCCGACGGAATCGTGAAGAACGGATATCAGATTCGTGATCAGCACTCCAAATAACCCCCCTAGACGAAGTTTCAGCGAAATCGGTAACCCCGCCTGGACCACTCTTGTTAACGGTATGGGTGACCTCCGACGGAATCGTGAAGAATGAATATCAGATTCGTGATCAGCACGCCAAATAAACCCTAGGCGAAGTTTCAGCGAAATTGGTAACCCCGCCTGGACCACCCTTGTTAACGGTATGGGTGACCTCCGACGGAATCGTGAAGAATGAATATCAGATTCGTGATCAGCACGCCAAATAAACCCTAGGCGAAGTTTCAGCGAAATTGGTAACCCCGCCTGGACCACCCTTGTTAACGGTATGGGTGACCTCCGACGGAATCGTGAAGAATGGATATCAGATTCGTGATCAGCACGCCAAATAAACCCTAGGCGAAGTTTCAGCGAAATTGGTAACCCCGCCTGGACCACCCTTGTTAACGGTATGGGTGACCTCCGACGGAATCGTGAAGAATGAATATCAGATTCGTGATCAGCACGCCAAATAAACCCTAGGCGAAGTTTCAGCGAAATTGGTAACCCCGCCTGGACCACCCTTGTTAACGGTATGGGTGACCTCCAACGGAATCATGAAGAACGGATATCAGATTCGTGATCAGCACTCCAAATAACCCCCCTAGACGAAGTTTCAGCGAAATCGGTAACCCCGCCTGGACCACTCTTGTTAACGGTATGGGTGACCTCCGACGGAATCGTGAAGAATGAATATCAGATTCGTGATCAGCACGCCAAATAAACCCTAGGCGAAGTTTCAGCGAAATTGGTAACCCCGCCTGGACCACCCTTGTTAACGGTATGGGTGACCTCCGACGGAATCGTGAAGAATGAATATCAGATTCGTGATCAGCACGCCAAATAAACCCTAGGCGAAGTTTCAGCGAAATTGGTAACCCCGCCTGGACCACCCTTGTTAACGGTATGGGTGACCTCCAACGGAATCATGAAGAACGGATATCAGATTCGTGATCAGCACTCCAAATAACCCCCCTAGACGAAGTTTCAGCGAAATCGGTAACCCCGCCTGGACCACTCTTGTTAACGGTATGGGTGACCTCCGACGGAATCGTGAAGAATGAATATCAGATTCGTGATCAGCACGCCAAATAAACCCTAGGCGAAGTTTCAGCGAAATTGGTAACCCCGCCTGGACCACCCTTGTTAACGGTATGGGTGACCTCCGACGGAATCGTGAAGAATGGATATCAGATTCGTGATCAGCACGCCAAATAAACCCTAGGCGAAGTTTCAGCGAAATTGGTAACCCCGCCTGGACCACCCTTGTTAACGGTATGGGTGACCTCCGACGGAATCGTGAAGAATGGATATCAGATTCGTGATCAGCACCCCAAATAAACCCTATACGAAGTTTGAGCGAAATCGGTAGCCCCGCCTGGACCACCCTTGTTAACGGTATGGGTGACCTCCAACGGAATCATGAAGAACGGATATCAGATTCGTGATCAGCACTCCAAATAACCCCCCTAGACGAAGTTTCAGCGAAATCGGTAACCCCGCCTGGACCACTCTTGTTAACGGTATGGGTGACCTCCGACGGAATCGTGAAGAACGGATATCAGATTCGTGATCAGCACTCCAAATAACCCCCCTAGACGAAGTTTCAGCGAAATCGGTAACCCCGCCTGGACCACCCTTGTTAACGGTATGGGTGACCTCCGACGGAATCGTGAAGAATGAATATCAGATTCGTGATCAGCACTCCAAATAACCCCCCTAGACGAAGTTTCAGCGAAATCGGTAACCCCGCCTGGACCACTCTTGTTAACGGTATGGGTGACCTCCGACGGAATCGTGAAGAACGGATATCAGATTCGTGATCAGCACTCCAAATAACCCCCCTAGACGAAGTTTCAGCGAAATCGGTAACCCCGCCTGGACCACCCTTGTTAACGGTATGGGTGACCTCCAACGGAATCATGAAGAACGGATATCAGATTCGTGATCAGCACTCCAAATAACCCCCCTAGACGAAGTTTCAGCGAAATCGGTAACCCCGCCTGGACCACTCTTGTTAACGGTATGGGTGACCTCCGACGGAATCGTGAAGAACGGATATCAGATTCGTGATCAGCACTCCAAATAACCCCCCTAGACGAAGTTTCAGCGAAATCGGTAACCCCGCCTGGACCACTCTTGTTAACGGTATGGGTGACCTCCGACGGAATCGTGAAGAATGAATATCAGATTCGTGATCAGCACGCCAAATAAACCCTAGGCGAAGTTTCAGCGAAATTGGTAACCCCGCCTGGACCACCCTTGTTAACGATATGGGTGACCTCCGACGGAATCGTGAAGAACGGATATCAGATTCGTGATCAGCACTTCAAATAACCCTCCTAGAAGAAGTTTCAGCGAAATCGGCAGCCCTGCCTGGACCACCCTTGTCAACGATATGGGTGACCTCCGACGGAATCGAGAAGAACGGATATTAGATTCGTGATCAGCACTCCAAATAACCCCCCTAGACGAAGTTTCAGCGAAATCGGTAACCCCGCCTGGACCACTCTTGTTAACGGTATGGGTGACCTCCGACGGAATCGTGAAGAATGGATATCAGATTCGTGATCAGCACGCCAAATAAACCCTAGGCGAAGTTTCAGCGAAATCGGCAGCCCTGCCTGGACCACCCTTGTTAACGATATGGGTGACCTCCGACGGAATCGTGAAGAACGGATATCAGATTCGTGATCAGCACTCCAAATAACCCCCCTAGAAGAAGTTTCAGCGAAATCGGCAGCCCTGCCTGGACCACCCTTGTCAACGATATGGGTGACCTCCGACGGAATCGAGAAGAACGGATACCAGATTCGTGATCAGCACTCCAAATAACCCCCCTAGACGAAGTTTCAGCGAAATCGGTAACCCCGCCTGGACCACTCTTGTTAACGGTATGGGTGACCTCCGACGGAATCGTGAAGAATGGATATCAGATTCGTGATCAGCACGCCAAATAAACCCTAGGCGAAGTTTCAGCGAAATTGGTAACCCCGCCTGGACCACCCTTGTTAACGGTATGGGTGACCTCCGACGGAATCGTGAAGAATGGATATCAGATTCGTGATCAGCACGCCAAATAAACCCTAGGCGAAGTTTCAGCGAAATTGGTAACCCCGCCTGGACCACCCTTGTTAACGGTATGGGTGACCTCCGACGGAATCGTGAAGAATGAATATCAGATTCGTGATCAGCACGCCAAATAAACCCTAGGCGAAGTTTCAGCGAAATTGGTAACCCCGCCTGGACCACCCTTGTTAACGGTATGGGTGACCTCCGACGGAATCGTGAAGAATGGATATCAGATTCGTGATCAGCACGCCAAATAAACCCTAGGCGAAGTTTCAGCGAAATTGGTAACCCCGCCTGGACCACCCTTGTTAACGGTATGGGTGACCTCCGACGGAATCGTGAAGAATGAATATCAGATTCGTGATCAGCACGCCAAATAAACCCTAGGCGAAGTTTCAGCGAAATTGGTAACCCCGCCTGGACCACCCTTGTTAACGGTATGGGTGACCTCCAACGGAATCATGAAGAACGGATATCAGATTCGTGATCAGCACTCCAAATAACCCCCCTAGACGAAGTTTCAGCGAAATCGGTAACCCCGCCTGGACCACTCTTGTTAACGGTATGGGTGACCTCCGACGGAATCGGGAAGAATGAATATCAGATTCGTGATCAGCACGCCAAATAAACCCTAGGCGAAGTTTCAGCGAAATTGGTAACCCCGCCTGGACCACCCTTGTTAACGGTATGGGTGACCTCCGACGGAATCGTGAAGAATGGATATCAGATTCGTGATCAGCACGCCAAATAAACCCTAGGCGAAGTTTCAGCGAAATTGGTAACCCCGCCTGGACCACCCTTGTTAACGGTATGGGTGACCTCCGACGGAATCGTGAAGAATGAATATCAGATTCGTGATCAGCACGCCAAATAAACCCTAGGCGAAGTTTCAGCGAAATTGGTAACCCCGCCTGGACCACCCTTGTTAACGGTATGGGTGACCTCCAACGGAATCATGAAGAACGGATATCAGATTCGTGATCAGCACTCCAAATAACCCCCCTAGACGAAGTTTCAGCGAAATCGGTAACCCCGCCTGGACCACTCTTGTTAACGGTATGGGTGACCTCCGACGGAATCGTGAAGAATGAATATCAGATTCGTGATCAGCACGCCAAATAAACCCTAGGCGAAGTTTCAGCGAAATTGGTAACCCCGCCTGGACCACCCTTGTTAACGGTATGGGTGACCTCCGACGGAATCGTGAAGAATGGATATCAGATTCGTGATCAGCACGCCAAATAAACCCTAGGCGAAGTTTCAGCGAAATTGGTAACCCCGCCTGGACCACCCTTGTTAACGGTATGGGTGACCTCCGACGGAATCGTGAAGAATGGATATCAGATTCGTGATCAGCACCCCAAATAAACCCTATACGAAGTTTGAGCGAAATCGGTAGCCCCGCCTGGACCACTCTTGTTAACGGTATGGGTGACCTCCGACGGAATCGGGAAGAATGAATATCAGATTCGTGATCAGCACGCCAAATAAACCCTAGGCGAAGTTTCAGCGAAATTGGTAACCCCGCCTGGACCACCCTTGTTAACGGTATGGGTGACCTCCGACGGAATCGTGAAGAATGGATATCAGATTCGTGATCAGCACGCCAAATAAACCCTAGGCGAAGTTTCAGCGAAATTGGTAACCCCGCCTGGACCACCCTTGTTAACGGTATGGGTGACCTCCGACGGAATCGTGAAGAATGAATATCAGATTCGTGATCAGCACGCCAAATAAACCCTAGGCGAAGTTTCAGCGAAATTGGTAACCCCGCCTGGACCACCCTTGTTAACGGTATGGGTGACCTCCAACGGAATCATGAAGAACGGATATCAGATTCGTGATCAGCACTCCAAATAACCCCCCTAGACGAAGTTTCAGCGAAATCGGTAACCCCGCCTGGACCACTCTTGTTAACGGTATGGGTGACCTCCGACGGAATCGTGAAGAATGAATATCAGATTCGTGATCAGCACGCCAAATAAACCCTAGGCGAAGTTTCAGCGAAATTGGTAACCCCGCCTGGACCACCCTTGTTAACGGTATGGGTGACCTCCGACGGAATCGTGAAGAATGGATATCAGATTCGTGATCAGCACGCCAAATAAACCCTAGGCGAAGTTTCAGCGAAATTGGTAACCCCGCCTGGACCACCCTTGTTAACGGTATGGGTGACCTCCGACGGAATCGTGAAGAATGGATATCAGATTCGTGATCAGCACCCCAAATAAACCCTATACGAAGTTTGAGCGAAATCGGTAGCCCCGCCTGGACCACCCTTGTTAACGGTATGGGTGACCTCCAACGGAATCATGAAGAACGGATATCAGATTCGTGATCAGCACTCCAAATAACCCCCCTAGACGAAGTTTCAGCGAAATCGGTAACCCCGCCTGGACCACTCTTGTTAACGGTATGGGTGACCTCCGACGGAATCGTGAAGAACGGATATCAGATTCGTGATCAGCACTCCAAATAACCCCCCTAGACGAAGTTTCAGCGAAATCGGTAACCCCGCCTGGACCACCCTTGTTAACGGTATGGGTGACCTCCGACGGAATCGTGAAGAATGAATATCAGATTCGTGATCAGCACTCCAAATAACCCCCCTAGACGAAGTTTCAGCGAAATCGGTAACCCCGCCTGGACCACTCTTGTTAACGGTATGGGTGACCTCCGACGGAATCGTGAAGAACGGATATCAGATTCGTGATCAGCACTCCAAATAACCCCCCTAGACGAAGTTTCAGCGAAATCGGTAACCCCGCCTGGACCACTCTTGTTAACGGTATGGGTGACCTCCGACGGAATCGTGAAGAATGAATATCAGATTCGTGATCAGCACGCCAAATAAACCCTAGGCGAAGTTTCAGCGAAATTGGTAACCCCGCCTGGACCACCCTTGTTAACGATATGGGTGACCTCCGACGGAATCGTGAAGAACGGATATCAGATTCGTGATCAGCACTTCAAATAACCCTCCTAGAAGAAGTTTCAGCGAAATCGGCAGCCCTGCCTGGACCACCCTTGTCAACGATATGGGTGACCTCCGACGGAATCGAGAAGAACGGATATCAGATTCGTGATCAGCACTCCAAATAACCCCCCTAGACGAAGTTTCAGCGAAATCGGTAACCCCGCCTGGACCACTCTTGTTAACGGTATGGGTGACCTCCGACGGAATCGTGAAGAATGGATATCAGATTCGTGATCAGCACGCCAAATAAACCCTAGGCGAAGTTTCAGCGAAATCGGCAGCCCTGCCTGGACCACCCTTGTTAACGATATGGGTGACCTCCGACGGAATCGTGAAGAACGGATATCAGATTCGTGATCAGCACTCCAAATAACCCCCCTAGAAGAAGTTTCAGCGAAATCGGCAGCCCTGCCTGGACCACCCTTGTCAACGATATGGGTGACCTCCGACGGAATCGAGAAGAACGGATACCAGATTCGTGATCAGCACTCCAAATAACCCCCCTAGACGAAGTTTCAGCGAAATCGGTAACCCCGCCTGGACCACTCTTGTTAACGGTATGGGTGACCTCCGACGGAATCGTGAAGAATGGATATCAGATTCGTGATCAGCACGCCAAATAAACCCTAGGCGAAGTTTCAGCGAAATTGGTAACCCCGCCTGGACCACCCTTGTTAACGGTATGGGTGACCTCCGACGGAATCGTGAAGAATGGATATCAGATTCGTGATCAGCACGCCAAATAAACCCTAGGCGAAGTTTCAGCGAAATTGGTAACCCCGCCTGGACCACCCTTGTTAACGGTATGGGTGACCTCCGACGGAATCGTGAAGAATGAATATCAGATTCGTGATCAGCACGCCAAATAAACCCTAGGCGAAGTTTCAGCGAAATTGGTAACCCCGCCTGGACCACCCTTGTTAACGGTATGGGTGACCTCCGACGGAATCGTGAAGAATGGATATCAGATTCGTGATCAGCACGCCAAATAAACCCTAGGCGAAGTTTCAGCGAAATTGGTAACCCCGCCTGGACAACCCTTGTTAACGGTATGGGTGACCTCCGACGGAATCGTGAAGAATGAATATCAGATTCGTGATCAGCACGCCAAATAAACCCTAGGCGAAGTTTCAGCGAAATTGGTAACCCCGCCTGGACCACCCTTGTTAACGGTATGGGTGACCTCCAACGGAATCATGAAGAACGGATATCAGATTCGTGATCAGCACTCCAAATAACCCCCCTAGACGAAGTTTCAGCGAAATCGGTAACCCCGCCTGGACCACTCTTGTTAACGGTATGGGTGACCTCCGACGGAATCGGGAAGAATGAATATCAGATTCGTGATCAGCACGCCAAATAAACCCTAGGCGAAGTTTCAGCGAAATTGGTAACCCCGCCTGGACCACCCTTGTTAACGGTATGGGTGACCTCCGACGGAATCGTGAAGAATGGATATCAGATTCGTGATCAGCACGCCAAATAAACCCTAGGCGAAGTTTCAGCGAAATTGGTAACCCCGCCTGGACCACCCTTGTTAACGGTATGGGTGACCTCCGACGGAATCGTGAAGAATGGATATCAGATTCGTGATCAGCACGCCAAATAAACCCTAGGCGAAGTTTCAGCGAAATTGGTAACCCCGCCTGGACCACCCTTGTTAACGGTATGGGTGACCTCCGACGGAATCGTGAAGAATGGATATCAGATTCGTGATCAGCACCCCAAATAAACCCTATACGAAGTTTGAGCGAAATCGGTAGCCCCGCCTGGACCACCCTTGTTAACGGTATGGGTGACCTCCAACGGAATCATGAAGAACGGATATCAGATTCGTGATCAGCACTCCAAATAACCCCCCTAGACGAAGTTTCAGCGAAATCGGTAACCCCGCCTGGACCACTCTTGTTAACGGTATGGGTGACCTCCGACGGAATCGTGAAGAACGGATATCAGATTCGTGATCAGCACTCCAAATAACCCCCCTAGACGAAGTTTCAGCGAAATCGGTAACCCCGCCTGGACCACCCTTGTTAACGGTATGGGTGACCTCCGACGGAATCGTGAAGAATGAATATCAGATTCGTGATCAGCACTCCAAATAACCCCCCTAGACGAAGTTTCAGCGAAATCGGTAACCCCGCCTGGACCACTCTTGTTAACGGTATGGGTGACCTCCGACGGAATCGTGAAGAACGGATATCAGATTCGTGATCAGCACTCCAAATAACCCCCCTAGACGAAGTTTCAGCGAAATCGGTAACCCCGCCTGGACCACCCTTGTTAACGGTATGGGTGACCTCCAACGGAATCATGAAGAACGGATATCAGATTCGTGATCAGCACTCCAAATAACCCCCCTAGACGAAGTTTCAGCGAAATCGGTAACCCCGCCTGGACCACTCTTGTTAACGGTATGGGTGACCTCCGACGGAATCGTGAAGAACGGATATCAGATTCGTGATCAGCACTCCAAATAACCCCCCTAGACGAAGTTTCAGCGAAATCGGTAACCCCGCCTGGACCACTCTTGTTAACGGTATGGGTGACCTCCGACGGAATCGTGAAGAATGAATATCAGATTCGTGATCAGCACGCCAAATAAACCCTAGGCGAAGTTTCAGCGAAATTGGTAACCCCGCCTGGACCACCCTTGTTAACGGTATGGGTGACCTCCGACGGAATCGTGAAGAATGGATATCAGATTCGTGATCAGCACGCCAAATAAACCCTAGGCGAAGTTTCAGCGAAATTGGTAACCCCGCCTGGACCACCCTTGTTAACGGTATGGGTGACCTCCGACGGAATCGTGAAGAATGGATATCAGATTCGTGATCAGCACCCCAAATAAACCCTATACGAAGTTTGAGCGAAATCGGTAGCCCCGCCTGGACCACCCTTGTTAACGGTATGGGTGACCTCCAACGGAATCATGAAGAACGGATATCAGATTCGTGATCAGCACTCCAAATAACCCCCCTAGACGAAGTTTCAGCGAAATCGGTAACCCCGCCTGGACCACTCTTGTTAACGGTATGGGTGACCTCCGACGGAATCGTGAAGAACGGATATCAGATTCGTGATCAGCACTCCAAATAACCCCCCTAGACGAAGTTTCAGCGAAATCGGTAACCCCGCCTGGACCACCCTTGTTAACGGTATGGGTGACCTCCAACGGAATCATGAAGAACGGATATCAGATTCGTGATCAGCACTCCAAATAACCCCCCTAGACGAAGTTTCAGCGAAATCGGTAACCCCGCCTGGACCACTCTTGTTAACGGTATGGGTGACCTCCGACGGAATCGTGAAGAACGGATATCAGATTCGTGATCAGCACTCCAAATAACCCCCCTAGACGAAGTTTCAGCGAAATCGGTAACCCCGCCTGGACCACTCTTGTTAACGGTATGGGTGACCTCCGACGGAATCGTGAAGAATGAATATCAGATTCGTGATCAGCACGCCAAATAAACCCTAGGCGAAGTTTCAGCGAAATTGGTAACCCCGCCTGGACCACCCTTGTTAACGGTATGGGTGACCTCCGACGGAATCGTGAAGAATGGATATCAGATTCGTGATCAGCACGCCAAATAAACCCTAGGCGAAGTTTCAGCGAAATTGGTAACCCCGCCTGGACCACCCTTGTTAACGGTATGGGTGACCTCCGACGGAATCGTGAAGAATGGATATCAGATTCGTGATCAGCACCCCAAATAAACCCTATACGAAGTTTGAGCGAAATCGGTAGCCCCGCCTGGACCACCCTTGCTAACGGTATGGGTGACCTCCAACGGAATCATGAAGAACGGATATCAGATTCGTGATCAGCACTCCAAATAACCCCCCTAGACGAAGTTTCAGCGAAATTGGTAACCCCGCCTGGACCACCCTTGTTAACGGTATGGGTGACCTCCGACGGAATCGTGAAGAATGGATATCAGATTCGTGATCAGCACCCCAAATAAACCCTATACGAAGTTTGAGCGAAATCGGTAGCCCCGCCTGGACCACCCTTGTTAACGGTATGGGTGACCTCCAACGGAATCATGAAGAACGGATATCAGATTCGTGATCAGCACTCCAAATAACCCCCCTAGACGAAGTTTCAGCGAAATCGGTAACCCCGCCTGGACCACTCTTGTTAACGGTATGGGTGACCTCCGACGGAATCGTGAAGAACGGATATCAGATTCGTGATCAGCACTCCAAATAACCCCCCTAGACGAAGTTTCAGCGAAATCGGTAACCCCGCCTGGACCACCCTTGTTAACGGTATGGGTGACCTCCAACGGAATCATGAAGAACGGATATCAGATTCGTGATCAGCACTCCAAATAACCCCCCTAGACGAAGTTTCAGCGAAATCGGTAACCCCGCCTGGACCACTCTTGTTAACGGTATGGGTGACCTCCGACGGAATCGTGAAGAACGGATATCAGATTCGTGATCAGCACTCCAAATAACCCCCCTAGACGAAGTTTCAGCGAAATCGGTAACCCCGCCTGGACCACCCTTGTTAACGGTATGGGTGACCTCCGACGGAATCGTGAAGAATGGATATCAGATTCGTGATCAGCACCCCAAATAAACCCTATACGAAGTTTGAGCGAAATCGGTAGCCCCGCCTGGACCACCCTTGTTAACGGTATGGGTGACCTCCAACGGAATCATGAAGAACGGATATCAGATTCGTGATCAGCACTCCAAATAACCCCCCTAGACGAAGTTTCAGCGAAATCGGTAACCCCGCCTGGACCACTCTTGTTAACGGTATGGGTGACCTCCGACGGAATCGTGAAGAACGGATATCAGATTCGTGATCAGCACTCCAAATAACCCCCCTAGACGAAGTTTCAGCGAAATCGGTAACCCCGCCTGGACCACCCTTGTTAACGGTATGGGTGACCTCCAACGGAATCATGAAGAACGGATATCAGATTCGTGATCAGCACTCCAAATAACCCCCCTAGACGAAGTTTCAGCGAAATCGGTAACCCCGCCTGGACCACTCTTGTTAACGGTATGGGTGACCTCCGACGGAATCGTGAAGAACGGATATCAGATTCGTGATCAGCACTCCAAATAACCCCCCTAGACGAAGTTTCAGCGAAATCGGTAACCCCGCCTGGACCACTCTTGTTAACGGTATGGGTGACCTCCGACGGAATCGTGAAGAATGAATATCAGATTCGTGATCAGCACGCCAAATAAACCCTAGGCGAAGTTTCAGCGAAATTGGTAACCCCGCCTGGACCACCCTTGTTAACGGTATGGGTGACCTCCGACGGAATCGTGAAGAATGGATATCAGATTCGTGATCAGCACGCCAAATAAACCCTAGGCGAAGTTTCAGCGAAATTGGTAACCCCGCCTGGACCACCCTTGTTAACGGTATGGGTGACCTCCGACGGAATCGTGAAGAATGGATATCAGATTCGTGATCAGCACCCCAAATAAACCCTATACGAAGTTTGAGCGAAATCGGTAGCCCCGCCTGGACCACCCTTGTTAACGGTATGGGTGACCTCCAACGGAATCATGAAGAACGGATATCAGATTCGTGATCAGCACTCCAAATAACCCCCCTAGACGAAGTTTCAGCGAAATCGGTAACCCCGCCTGGACCACTCTTGTTAACGGTATGGGTGACCTCCGACGGAATCGTGAAGAATGAATATCAGATTCGTGATCAGCACGCCAAATAAACCCTAGGCGAAGTTTCAGCGAAATTGGTAACCCCGCCTGGACCACCCTTGTTAACGGTATGGGTGACCTCCGACGGAATCGTGAAGAATGAATATCAGATTCGTGATCAGCACCCCAAATAAACTCTAGACGAAGTTTCAGCGAAATCGGTAACCCCGCCTGGACCACCCTTGTTAACGGTATGTGTGACCTCCGACGGAATCGTGAAGAATGGATATCAGATTCGTGATCAGCACCCCAAATAAACCCTATACGAAGTTTGAGCGAAATCGGTAGCCCCGCCTGGACCACCCTTGTTAACGGTATGGGTGACCTCCAACGGAATCATGAAGAACGGATATCAGATTCGTGATCAGCACTCCGAATAACCCCCCCCCCCCCCCTAGACGAAGTTTGAGCGAAATCGGTAGTCCTGCCTGGACCACCCTTGTTAACGGTATGGGTGATATATGTATATGTAAACATGCTCTATAACACACTATAATACCCTAGGTGGATTACCTATATGATAAACATGGATTTTGCAAAAGTGCAAAACAAACGCAGTCTGCGGGATCCAAACCCCCGACGCCTCGTCCATGAGCCCGCACTCTTCCCTACTACGCCACCTGTGCACTGCGGTAATCCGCGATGCCAGCCCTCATCCCGCGCGCGCCCGTCAGCTGTGGAGCACGTGTATCAACAGGGCGCCAACAGGCGACTTCCGTCGCCCCTAACTTTGCGCAGAGTTGTATTGGGGTCGAGATACCTGCAGTTTGTTACTTCCCAGGGAGAGGCGGTTCTGCCCATATACAACATTTGCGCCGTTCCGACCTACCGTTGAGATAGTATCCTGGTTAGAGCAACTCCTGAGTAGGGCGAATGGGAATTTCTGATAAAACTTCCCAAACGCTCACTCTACAAGCTATCTCGCCCACTCGATTGATAGGTTCGATTCTATATGCATTGTTCAAGGCGCATCCCGAAGGCAAAATTAGCAGTCTTAGAGCAACTCCTGAGAAGGGCGGCTGGGAATTTCTGATAAAACTCCCTAAACGCTCGCTCTACAGGTTGTCGCGCCTATTCGATTGATTCTGTCGTGCCTATATGCATTGTTTACAGCAAGCCATGCCGGCAGTTAGTTCCAATCCGTAGGCTATGCTCGTCCAAACGCAGAGATAGGCTCCATCCATCAGCCTAACGTCCAGAAGATGAGGACGCCGCGCCCTAAAGCGATTTGCATTCGGCGCGATGCGTGGCGAGCGGAAAACGGCGCTCTCCGGCGCCCTTTTGCGCCGCTTCTCATCTTTGGCGCCGCTTTTGCTTGTTGGACGCAGCGGCATGTCCGGTACTGTATAGGACAGTCTTAGGACTTAAAAGTCTACTTAGCGAACGCAGATCTGTAAAAAGTATTATCAGGACAAATGAAAGCGCTCATGGACCTTGAGCCGTGCTATGGCTCATAGCACTTTGGATCTTCCTAGAAGCTTGGCGACTTTCCGAAAGCTAAACAAACTAAGCATAGTAAGAAAGTTGTTATTTTGGAAATCTTGTTGTTTGTTTGGTTTTAGAATCGCAGTGATTTTTCTCGCTTTACAACTTTGTTGGTGGTAATAGATGACCGCTGTTGTTTGTTGTGAAGGTGAAGGCAGCAATCGCCCTATGTAGTAATATTATATATGGTGGGATAATGGCCATGTGGATGGAGTTGAAAAATCAATAAAGGCAAAGACCTAGCCTTTTATCTTCTAAAGCCAGACGTTCAGCGGCCTAGCGGCCACCAAACGTCTTGTTGTTAGTCTTCGCCCCCAAATCCCGAGAATAGAACAACCCCATCCCATCTGGTTGTGGGCTTCGCCCCCAAACCCTGAGAATAGAACAACCCCAATCTTCCTTCTTTCTTCCATAAACCTTCTTACAGTAAAAAAACTGGCTTTACTACAGTTATGGCCGTATCTTCTGATCAAATCCCGAAAAAGCCGCGTTTTCCCGGCTTTTGCGTCTTTTTGATATAACTCGCCTAAAATTCATTAATTTCAAAAACAAACGATACATTTGAGCTCAAGAGCTCGAGCACTATCGTACGGTATACATTGTTTATATGAAGCAATGGAAATGGCCAAAATTGAAACTTGCGCTCCATTGCGAAGGGCGGTCGCGGACGAGTTGTCGGTCGCAAGCCGTCGAAAACCGTTGCGTACTCACAAGTCCTCTAGTTTGAGTTTTTTTGGGAAGCGGTGGGAACCGTTCGATTCGTCTCTTCGAGATCTACACAAGCATTTGTACAACTCCGCCAGACCACCACGTTTTCGCAGTGGGTGGTCAAAAATGACTGGGGCAGACCTTTTGCGATTGGAGAAGCTTATTTTTCAGGACTTGCATGTTCTCGGAGTATATCAAACATGGCGTAAAGTATTCCGTCATGCCAGGAATCCACTGAGAGTGCGCCGTGCACTATGCATATAGAATCAACCTATCAATCGAGGGGGGGACAGCTTGTAGAGTGAGAGTTTGGGGAGTTTTATCACAAATTTGCGGCCGGCCTACTCAGGAATCGCTGTACTCTGTTCCGGCGAGACCTAGGATTGCGCCGTGAACAATGTATATAGGATCGGACCTATCAATCGAGTAGACGCAACATGGTGTAGAGTGGGCGATTGGGGAGTTTATGAAAAATTCTCAGCCGCCCTAGTTAGGAGTTGTTCTAACACAGACCAGCTAGCCTTTGGAGTGCATCGTGAACAGTGCATATAGAATCGAACCGAGTGGACGCAACAGGGTGTAGAGTGGGCGATTGGAGAGTTTTATGAGAAATTCTCAGCCGCCCTAGTTAGGAATTGTTCTAACACAGACCAGCTAGCCTTTGGAGTGCATCATGAACAGTGCATATACAATCGAACCTATCAATCGAGTGGGCGCGACAGCTCGCAAATTGCACGCGCGGGCGTGTTCGGGGCGCAATAACTCTGTCGAGATCGAATCGATCCGACTGCGGCTCGTGGGTTTCATAGGCAGCAGAGAGCTTTAGTAGTCCGCAGAAGTACAGCGTTGTAGCTTCTTAAAAGGCGAAATTATACCGGTGTGAACATGCAGGTGAGGCTTGTGTGGCCTAATTTTTTCCCGAATTCAGTCGATCACTGCGGGAAGACGCGATGAGCCAACAGCCCAAAAGCGCGTAGGAGAGCAGAATACTGAAGGCACTTTGCGACGGCATGCTCAAAACTCGTCTGCTGCCTAAGCTGCTTCGGCCCCATCTGACATTTTAGAGCGTTGGAGGGCAGCGGTGAAGTTTCCAGCGCTCTTTCTCGTCCACATTTGAGTTTTCAGCACTCGCAGTGGAAAGATTCTGTTCAGCTCGAAAAGCTCTATCGAACGGTACCAATCTCGTCCAATTCTGAGAACATCGATTTTTTTTTTACAATTTCGCATCGAAGACGAAGGCACTCCAGGCCGCGGCAGAGGGGCGATGACGTCATCGAAAATTGATTTTTCCGAACCGGCCCAAGTTTGGTACATTCGATAGAGCGTTTCATGCTGAATGGAATGGTTCGGCTAAGATTAGCGAAAACCGTAATCTGGGCCAGTAAGAGCGGGGAGAACATCGACCGCGGGTGTGTTCTGAGCGCGATAACTCTGTAAATTGTGAACCTTTCCGGTTGCAGCTTGTGGGTTTTGTAGGCAGCAGAAAGTTCTAGTAGCTTGTTGTTGGACAAAGTTACAGCGCTGCAAAAATGCAGGTTAGCCTTGTGTGGCACGATTTTTTCCAATTTCAGTCGACCCCTGCGGGAAGACGCAGAGAGCTAACGGCCTACAAATGCGCATGCTAGCAGAAGACTAAAGGTGCTTTTAGGTGACATGCTCGTAACTCCCTAGCTTATTAAATTGCCTTAGTCCCAGCTGCCATTTTAGGGTGGCGGGCTTAGCGGCTGAAGTTTCCTGCGCTCTTACTTGCCCCGATCACAGTTTTTCCTAAACTCAATAACACCGTTCAATTCAGCACGAAAAGCTCTATTGAAGAGTACCAAACCTGGGCCGGTTCGGAAAAATCAATTTTCGATGACGTCATAAAAAATCGATGTTTCCAATATCAGTCGAAATTGATACCATTCGATAGCGCTTTTCATGCTGAACAGAAAAGTACTATTGCGAGTGTCGAGCACTCAAATCTTGGCGAGTAAGAGCGAAAGAAACTCTAACCGCTATCTTCCGACGCTTTAAACTGGCAACTGAGGTTAAGGTAGTTTAGACACCTGAGGAGTTATGGGCACGTCATCGTAAACTACCTTTAGCGTTCTGCTCGCCTACGCACTTGTGGGCTGTTAGCTCGCCGTGTCTTCCCGCAGGGGTCGTCTGAATTCGGGAAAAATCATGTCACACAAGGACAACCTGCATGTTCGCACCACTGTAACTTTGTCCAGGCATAAGCTGCATTACAGTGTTTCAGTATGCTACTAGACGTTTTTGATGCCTACAAAACCCACAACTTCCATCCGGATAGGTCCACAATTTACAGAGTTATCGCGCTCAGAACACGCCCGCGAGTGCAATTTAGCACAATAACGGTCGATGTTCTCCCTGCTCTTACTTGCCCAAATTACGGCTTTCACTACTCTTAGAAGCACCATTCAATTCAGCACGAAATGCTCTATCGAATGGTACCAAACTTGGGCGAAATATTTCCTTTCCTATGTGCTGGCAAAGAGACGGAGTGAGAGTCATGCACGCACATGTGACACTGAGTACCGATTCACGTGTCACTACGTTGCCACGACGTCTATGACACTCCTTCTGCACTCTAACACACGTGCCACGACTTCTGTAAGCCGTTTTCAGAAATCCGACACACACTGAACGTTGAGGGAAAATGCTGGTCCCCCCTTGTTCACTCTCCCCCTCTAATGGTCCCCCTTTGTTGGTCCTATTGGTCGCCTTTGCTCGGAATCCCAAGTTGGACGACGTCTTCAGCGCGTCTTCTGAATCCCTACGTACGTTGAACGAAGTCTTCAGCACGTCTTCTGAATCCCTACGCACGTTGGACGACGTCTAGCGAAGATTTACTGTATCTTGACTTACGACGTCTAGCGCAGGTCTTCTGAATCCCTACGCACGTTAGACGACGTCTAGGGCACGCCTCCTGAATCCCTACGCTCTGCACTCGATCCCCATCCATACCATGACGCGTTCCCTCTTGAATATCTCGCAAACTTGGACGATCAGCCGCCAAGGATATAGTTCGCCAGCAATCGCCCATGGTTAAGCTCAAAGAAAGCCCGGCGGCTGCCATACGCCGCACTGAAGTAGGCATCTTTTGGCTTCAGTCCCCCCTCCCCGTGACGGACGCGTGACATTAGCCGATTATATATAGTAGGATACTTCCAAACTAACTGCAGCTAAGGGAAATTTTATGCAACGAATTTACCGATTTTGACGCAAAAATATTTCGTTAAAAATAGTTGTTAAAAATTTACTGAAGAAAATTTAACGCACCCCTGATCTGTAATGATTCATTTCAAAAAGCATAAGGGATCACTCCTTAACAAAGTTCTTAATCGCCTCCAGGAGTGTGTTGAGAGTATCTCGACTTCCGTTCTGTAAAATCCAATCTTCCATTACATTTTATACGATCGCAAAGCAAATTCCACTCTCCACCTAAAACGTCTGCGTCATAGGATCAATACGGGTTCCTACGTTAGATGTCTCTCTGAGTTACGGTAGCGTGCCTCCGCCACCGATTACTGTGGCTTGGCGGGTTGATGAGCCCGCTTTGGACGAGGTGTAAAGGCCCCCACAGAGTTCTGCGGCAGCGCCGCGGCCCTATGCTTAACCATAGGGCAGAGACGCAGAGCTCGCCGCCGGCGGCGTCCCTACCCTATCCTTAACCATAGCGGCGAGCGGCGTTGCCGCAGAACTCTGTGAGGGCCTTTACACCTCGTCCAAAGCGGGCATATCTTCCGAAAGTGCCGTCGCTCGGCAGGATATGCTGCCGGACCGCCCCTCGATCGCGATTGGTCAGTGGGGCGGAGGCGTGGTGGAGCAGGAATTGCAGGACGTCCTGCCGAGTTACGGCACTGTCGCGAAATGACTGGCCGAACCGACAGGTACAGCCGAGGTACTCCGAAGGTACGGCGCAAGTACTGCACTAGTGCTCGCTCCTCCCGTCGGCGCCAGCCATTGGCTGGACACGCCCTACAGCCCAACAACTGCCAGAGGGGTGCTGCCAAGGTACTGCCTGTTTCGGAAACCAGCTGCCCAAGTACTGCCCCAGGTACGGCCCAAGAACTGCCGCGCACATGGGTCCCGCCGCGATTTCCTCATGTGTAAGCAAGTAACCTGAGGTGACGCAATGGGTCTCGTGATGGTGTGAGCGGTCGTTCCGACTGGCGCGAGGGTTGCTCCACTCCGTTTGAGTTCGCTTTTTGTTTGTTGATGATTTGCGTCGGTTTTCTTCGGTATCTCTCGATGATTGGCGTCGATCGCGTTGCTGTTCGCTTCTGTTCGAAAGCTTTAACTCGTTTAACCTTTTTTTCAGGTGAACGAGTCGTTGCAGAGCGAGGCGGTCATCAACGTCGGAGGACAGTCATCCAAGATTGGTGAGTTAGTGGATTAAGTATTAGTGTTTTGAAATGTGGTTTTACAAATGCATTTAGGGTTGTGTGAGCAGCAGCCAGAGGGCTGCTTACACAACCCTAAATGCATTTTTGCTTGCAGTGCATGGGTTTATGGGCGCTAAGGGGCTGGGGAAGTGGCTGGGGGGGGGGGGGGGTAGTTTGAATTTGAACCGTATTTTCTGTTCTGCACTGCACACAATCACACAATTGAAAGTTGTCCACAGGAGTGGACTTGGGTTTATGTTTGCTTCCTTATTCGATCTCGTTTAACCTTTATTTTTCAGGTGAACGAGTCATCGCAGTCAGCTGGTCAGCGGAGGTCGGAAGGCAGCCGTCCAAGTTTGGTGAGTCAGTGCACTTTCGCGGGGGATTGCGCAATCCAGTGTACTTTCGCGGGGATTGTGCAATCCCCTTTGGGTTTCATTTTGCTTCTCGACTGTTCTCGTCCTTCGCGTTTTGTGTCGATGTTCTTTGCTGTGCCGTACGGTCTCTCATCGTCTGTTAACCGAAGTTGTTTAACCTTTCTTTTTCAGGTGAACGAGTCGTTCCAGAGCGACGTTCTCATCGGCGTCGGAGGACAGCATCGAAGTTAAGTTAGTTAGTGGATTTTCTCTCAGTGATTAGAAATGTGGTTTTAAAAATGTATTTAGAGTTGTGTAAGCAGCAGCTGCTTACACAACCCTAAATACATTTTTACTTGCAGTGCATGGGTTTGTGGGCGCTAAGGGGCTGGGGAAGGGGCTGGGGAAGGGGCTGGGGGGGGGGGTTAGTTTGAATTTGAATCGTATTGTTCGTCTTGCACTGCACACAATTGAAAGCTGTCCACAGGAGTGGACTTGGATTTTCGTTATTCGATCTCGTTTAACCTGTCTTTTTTAGGTGAAGGAGTCAAGTCGTTGCAGCCTAGAGCCAGCTGTTCATCGGCGTCGGAGGGCAGCCGTCCAAGTTTGGAGCGTCGGAATCGGAGGACAGCCATCGAGTTCGGGTGAGTTAATAGAATATGCTTTGTTTTAGTATGAAATGTTTTATTAATGTGAAGTGTATTTTATTTAAATGTATGTAGGGCTAAGGGCTATGTAAGCAGCAGCCAAATTGCTGCTTACATAGCCCTTAGCCCTAAATACATTTTTATTTGAAGTACATACATTTTTTTGCGCTTAGCGGCTCGGGAGGGGGCACTGTGGTATACAGTATTATAAAAATCCGACTCCTGACTTTGACACCGTAACCCGGCCGGCCCCTGCGTGCGCGGTTTCGAGCGCGGCACGGCAGATTTGAAACGGGCGCGAATTATGTTTCCATACTTGGTTCAAGTGTGAATGATGAGCTCATGGTCGCGGTGAACGAGTCTCCAAGATCGATAACTGCTTACGAATCTTAGCACGATACGGCCTACGAAATCTGGAGGGACTGAGACCGACCACACCACGCTAAGGCCGGTTGCACTGACACGTCTAGGAGGATACACTGAAGCCGTTGCGACCAATTATAGGAGGGAAATGTCTTTCAAGAAGTGAAGGAGCTAATCACGGCTCATATCCTCCAAGCAGATAACTTCTCTAAACACACTTCAGAGCTGTCTAAGAATGAACGAAAGCTCTCTCTCCCTCTTTGAGACTTTCGTGATCTAACTAACGCTCTAACACCTGAAATACCTGAAGACGCCCAGGACTCAATTTCTGGGGTTAAACACTGAAAGTAAGGGCTCGGTGTCTGGTGCAAAGCTACCATCACGCATAGGCCTTCTCTATTAGTGCTAAATATGATAGATCTTTCCCTATCCCTAGTCAGGATGCTCGAAGCACTCCGCATACTGACACAGGATATCGTCGAAGCTATGAAACAATTGCTTTTCTGAGATCTCCCATTGTGAAGGCAGTCTTCATCAGATACCTACCAAGCCTACTATCTAAAAGACTCATCTTATTGAGGGGCTCCAGCCGCTATAAGCTCCTTGGACGAGGTCTACTTGAACATCTACACAACACCCTTCGCGCCTGTGCGCTTGCAAACATGCTAAGTTAAGGCCTAGTGTTACGTCACAGTTGACCATCAGAACAAGGCAGAAAAGTTCTGCTAAGGAGACCGTTCCATTCGCCTATCATTACCTCGTATTACTGCGAAAATCCTTCAAAATATCGCAATAGTAGGACGTTCGAAGCGCCTGTCGACACCCGCTCCATACTGTGCGATTACGTCGATTACCGACTGCGCCCCAATCGAACGCCGGGTTACGGTGTCAAATTCAGGGGTCGGATTTTTATAATACTGTCTGTGGTATGGGCACTATTCGGTATCACCGGCTGCGACGCTGTCGCGCCGCGGCGCAGCTACACCGACTTTATGTGTTCAGCGACTCACTCAAGTATAGGCATGCGGGTTGATTGTCGGGTTATAGGAGCAGGACATGGACCCGATAAGAAGGGCTGTTAGTAGAAATGACCGAAGAGAGCACTATAAAGGGTGAAAACCAGGAACGTGCTTATTTCCACCATTGACATTCACATTGACAACGCAAATTTTAATTTGGAGAACTAGTTTATATTATTTTCGGCTGCTCTTGTAGGTCTGGAACTGAATTGCATGGGCGACCTGGGATTGCTGCTTTAAGAATTGATTGGTTAAGCAATGTTGGGAGCGTATGGGTCTGTGTTCCAAATCGTCGAGCGATGATTTCGACCACAGTGAAATCAATTTTTATAAGGAGAGTTTTATAAGGAGCAAAACTGAAAATGAGTCCAACACTTCGTCGACGCCCTCAAACGGATGCCACAGTTGAGCCACCTGCGAAGATGCAAAGAAGAGCCGATCACTTCGGAATGTGACCCGTAAGTATTAATGGAAACCATGACAATCCATTCAGTCCATCTACGAAACGCAGTTTTAGACCAGATAATGAATCGCGAGATGCTGCTCGAAAATGACGTCGAATCCGACCCCGATTCAGCGATTCAGAATTTGATAACCGGCAGAATGAGGGAATGCAAGATCAACTTGACTCAGGCGAAAGTGCTTCATACCCAGTGTTGGAATGTGCAAGAGTCATCGGATCCCATCGTCCGTTCGCTTACTGCGATAGTAGTGCAACAGGCAAATGCAATACTCGGAATATCGGCCGCGGTCAGCATTTCTTCTAAACTAAAATTCGTCAAATTGTGACAAACTATAGGGCTACACTATTTCTATTTCCAGTTAGATTCTGTGTTTGAGTATGCGCGAGAGAACCGTGGGATGATGTTACGGAGCGAGGGACATGTAACGAAAGCAAATTTGTCATGCCTTCCTGATTGTCTCCGACTTCACGCCGCTAACTTGACTAAGTCGTGGAGAATCGAGGGCAGCACGCCTTTTAAGGTAAAAAAGATCGAAAAAAATCTGATCTCGCTTATATCTGTTTCGATTTTCATGCGACAAATTTGAATGAACTTCTGATGCGATGGAAACCGCTAGGCAGAAGTGTCGCCAAAAACGACCACAACTCTCTGTGTACCGACTTCTTCAGGGTGTATCTCGTCCAAGTAGGTTACCTTGAAAATGACTGAAAATGAAAAATAAATGCACATGTGACCACCTAACATCTTCAGGCTTGCGAACCACCGTCTGTAATCCAACACTACACTTATAGAACTACGGGCCGCTATAGAAGAAGTAATGAACTCAGAAACCTTCCGCAAAATGTGGTCGGACCCCTCATAGGTGTGTTTTTGACCATCACATCACTTTGAGTTATAAGCCTGAGTCCCCTTATCCGAAACCCGACTTCATCTTTCGTCAGGCTGTTGCTTGGATGGTATGGGACTCGGAGCGGAGCTAGATCTGAATGTCGAGGACATTATTCGATCCCCCACAAGGTAGTCTTTCTAGTAAAATCAGCTAGATGGAAACCGCTCACTAGTTATACGAACTTTTATTATAAATTCAGCTTCTGGAAGGGATTGGGAAGGAACAATGAATCGAGGAAAAAAGCCTTCGAGATTCGAAAGAAGCAACGTGCAAACTGGGCGATCTACTGTAGGACCGCACTATCGCGGGCCAAGTAAGTTGGGGCAGTTGAAATCAGATTGCTCAAACAGTTGAATGAACTTAAGCAGTATATGTTTAAGGGCCGAAATACGTCAATACGTCGTCAAACATGGCGTTCTAACACCACGCCCTGTAAGTATAATTAATATTACTGCCGCTTATACTGCCTGCTAAGCAACTGGCCTGATTTTCCTAAGTAACTTACTTACAGAAACACTATAACTTCGAAATAGAGGTCCCTACCACAAGGGCGACCAATTCGGATGGCGAAGACGATCCTATGCCGCAGCGACCGCAACAAACACTAACAGAAGCTCCTGATACTCACTTTTGCAATATTTCTACTTTTGAAGATCTGAATTTTTGTTAAAATCGTTGTAGTATTTGCTTTGCTGTACGAATGTAGTAAAGTTGATGTAAATAAATTTGTATAACTCTGCCATGTTCTTATCACAGAAGCATTTTCATCAATGTAACGCTGAACCGAACTTGCGCGCACCCTTCAGTACTTGAGCACTACCCTCACTCGTACTAGTACCTCCACCATTGGTAGTACTCCCACTACTACTCGTGCTCCTAACAGTACTCTCAGCACCAACTCCCACTACTTCTAGTTTTTCCACTATTTTCTACTACTTTAACTTCTGCTCCACCGACCACTTCTCGGACTTAGAACTTATATCGAGTTCTAAGTCCGAGAAGTGGTCGGTGGAGCAGAAGTTAAAGTAGTATAAAATAGTGGAAAAACTAGAAGTAGTGGGAGTTGGTGCTGAGAGCACTGTTAGGAGCACGAGTAGTAGTGGGAGTACTACCAATGATGGAGGTACTAGTACGAGTGAGGGTAGTGCTCAAGTACTGAAGGGTGCGCGCAGGTTCGGTTCGCGTATTTGCGCAGCACGTGCTGCGGGGTGCATGGAAGGGTATCCCTTCAAAGTGAGCAGGATGTGCTCCCCAGCTCCGCCAGGATGTCCTGCTGAAATCTGCAGAATGTCCTGCTGAAATCTGCAGAATGTGCTGCTGAAATCTGCAGAATGTGCTGCCCAGCTCCCGCAATGTCCTGCCCAGCTCCCGCAATGTCCTGCCCAGCTCCCGCAATGTCCTGCCCAGCTCCCGCAATGTCCTGCCGAGCTGCGAGACTACGTCCTGCCTCAAAGAGGATGACCGGATGACCGAGATGACCAAGGTGCTGATAGCTCGGCAGGTGGTTCCGCCCACTTTTGCAATTGTTCGGCCGTGTCCCGGAGATAAGAACGCCCCATCGACGGCCCAACAAGTCCCGTGGCGTCAGAGTAAAGGATGAACAAAGCGGACTGTGCAACGCGGAGCAGACTTTCTGTCGTAGGGTGGTGAATGAGGACTTTATTCATTTTCTGCCTTTCTTTCCCTTTGTTCTTCTAGTTTTCATATTCTAAGTTTTTTTTTTCGCTTTGGGACGTTGAGTGACTCTAGGTTTGCCTTATGATGCACTTTCACGAAAGCAATGGCACGAGTTAGCCACATCCACACGCTAGTAAACTAACAAATTACAAAAGAAGTGAAAGAAAGGCACGTAAGAAAAGTTGAAAAGAGAATATGGCCTGAGCGAAACTTTTGAAGCTGTCGTAGACTAAGGAAGTATAGACAGGAAGAAACTTAATGTCTTGTCCCTTTTCCCGTCTTGTCCTTTTAATCTGAAAAATATCATCGTACGACATCTGCTCCACGGCAGCAGTACGCGTTCTACTGGACTCGCCTCATCTCGTCGTGAAATCTCGTTCGAGACCGGCGCCGCATCCGGTCAGCCTACGGTAATCGAGCGCTTCGCTCCGCCTTCTAAGTAGTGGGAGACACCTAACGTAATGCATCCGATCCATACCGTCGGTGCACTGGAGCTCAACAAACGATTAAGAACGCTTGAAGTAGGAGGTCCCACAGCGATGGCGCAAATCTTCCGTGAGCAGCGAACTGCCCCGCGGCGATGCGACGACGGGCCGTGACGTTATGGTCATCAGCACGGAGGCAGACTAACTGCAACGCCGCGCGACCTCCCCTGGCGTCGCGCACGGTGCGAGACGAAATTGGATGAGTTGTCGCAGCTCGTCTGCTTCCGACAGGGACGGCTATTGACTAGCAACAGAGTACGAAAGTGTGTGCCTGCGACGACGACCGCACAGAAGAAGGAAAGAGACATAAGATGAGGATGAGACAAGTCTGATGTCTCCTGGTGGAGCAATGGGCGTGGTTGTTAACAAAGTGCGAGTGAATTGAGACTCAATCTATTTCAAATGAGTGAAGGATAACGGTGAAGGATGTAGTGAGGGAAATCCGAAAGGAGAAATGGGACGGGATTACTAACTACAAGTTTCGGAAGCAGGTGCTTGTAAGTTCCTATTGGGGGAGGGGTGAGCGCACTATTCCGTAGCTTTTCACTTTATTCTAACTTTGCGCTACATACCTACTCACTTGTCATAGTTCACTTGTAATACCATTTACAAGCATCCCTTTGGAAAACACTAACAAGGTAAGGGTATGAAGCGCATGTCCGAACGGGGGGACCGAGTCAAATATGGAGAATCCTCATCCTTCAATTGGTTTCTGACAGCCCCTGAATATCATGTGCTATTTGATCCTTCCATAACTTTAGTGGGTTAACAGTCACTTTTTAGCTATTTAGTTTCTGAGGACATGACTGCGATAGACAACTTTTCCTGAATTGAGACCCATTTAATTCTAATGGAGTAGCAAAATCCCGAAATCCAACATCATTTTGAAGCAATACAATGCATTCCACAATTCATTCCTGCGATAAGGCTTTGGTCATCACTTTTAGGAAACAGCTTGGTGGCTATGTCCGTTCCTCCACGTGGTGCTCGCTCTGTGAGCTAAGTTGAACACCAACACTCGATTGCAGACAACATGCCGTCTCGCAAAGCCCGGCGAGTGTGAGAAGTATGCGAGGGTCCCTGATGAGAACGGCATCCGGGGGGTGGGGGGGGGGGGGCAACTGAGCAAACCCGAAAGTCCCGTAGCGTAAGCAGGACCTGCGCGGCAACTCTGAATGTGGGTACGTTGAGGGGTCGCTCATGCGCACTGGAGAGAAGAAGAGTTGATTGTGGTGCAGGAGACGAGGTGGACCTGGTGCAAGTCGAGGACATAGAACGAGACTTTAAGGCCGTTGTGTAGGGCCCAATGGTGTCGGAATAATCGTCTCCGAACGATTTCGTGGCTCGATTATAAGCGATGAGCGCTCGATCGATTGATCAAGGTCATTGTCGCCGCAAATCCGATCAAGCCAAGGATGAGTTTTGGAGCCTGCATGATGAGAAGACATCAGAGATACCGTCGATGGATGTCATCGTAGTCGCTGGTGACCTTGATGGGCACCTAGGTGCTACCGTTACAGCTGCCATGGTGGTTTCGGATACGGCTTATGTAACGCTGATGGGGGGCGTTTTCTTGATTACGTGGAATCACACAACCTCACCATTGTGAACACCGTCTTCTGAAAAAGTGACTCCCACCTCATCTCATACTGTAATGGTAGTACCAAGACTCAGAGAGATTTCGTCCTTGTGAAGGATCGATGAGCGAAGTCTTGTCACAGATGCGTCATTGTAGTCGCTGGTGACCTTAAGAAGCACGTAAAATAGTTGCAAATCAGAGAGAAGGAAGCAGCTGTGATTTGTCGCGTGCGGTTACCGACAATCACGACTGTCGATGAAACTTGGAAGAAAGCGACCGACACGATAGCTGCACAGTCGGAACTCGCATTAAGAAGCCTGGGCGACAAAGGTCGACAAGCAGGCATGGCTGCGGACAGTCGACGTGAGAGCAAAAGTTCAAGAGAAGAAGTCGCTGTATCACGTGTTTCTCGGCGAAAAGACAGCCAATAACTGGCGGAAGTACCAAGAAGCGAAGAAAGCTGCAAAGAAGACCGTGGCTGATGTAAAAGCCACTTACAAGGAAACATTCCCAAACTCAAGAGTTTTTGCGATGCTATTTTGACTGCATTTTGGATGTAGGGCCCTGTGAGCAGAGTCCAAAAGGACACTGAGTTTTTGCTGAACGCTTTTTTAAAGTCCTGATAAGAGGTGTGAGAACGTGTGCGCAACACTCATCAATCCCAAGGACACCCCTTAAAATGTGCCTCAGTGGCGCAGTCGGTAGGGGTGCCTTCTGCCTCCTCCTCATAGAAGCACACCGCCGGGCTTAGTTTAAGTCCGCGTACTGTCGATATTCTTGCACATATGAGTTTGTTGTTATTACGCTTTCTCATGTTCACTGGAGTCAATTTTAAACCACCAATGCTTCTGCAAACCAAGACTCTATTTGCACCTTCATATGTGCTAGTTTTTATCGTGGGTGGCAGATGGTTACGTCGATATTCACCCAGGACCAGGCTCAAGCTTGGTGTTCGGGAATCGAAGGGGGGTCGTACTGTGATGCAGTTTGGGAGGGGGTGGTACTCTTTCGGTTTTGGTAAAGGATTCTCCCTTATTTTTCAGGCCTTTAGGCGATATTTGCAATTCTTAATAAGTCGTTTTTCTCAGAAGTGTCGACGACAGCATGGAGTCTCACCTTCCTTCCCGGAAGTTATGTTAAAAAATTTAAATGGTGATTGTATTACGTGTTAAAAATAAAGAATTTCTGCCGGCAGATTTGGACTCAATTAAAACTTTCCAATTTTTTTCAGATTTTTTCCAGAAAGTCATGGACACGAAAGTTTTCTGCCTAAACGAGCAATAGCTACGTCCAAGGTTGCACTCTATAAAATTTCAAATGTTAATTACTGAGGACGACCTAAGTGCATTCGATACACGATTTTTTGAAGCGCTCTTCGAATCGATGACGGAATGGCAACTGGAGGATGTACTTGTCACTGAATTAATTTTCTTTGTTCTGCAGGAAACCGCATCAGAAAGTGAAGTTGAATCCTATAAAATTTTAAGCCATAGTGTGACACACGGTAATGAAACCTTGTTTTTCTGAAACAATCTTCTGTACGAACAGGTGTCCCGATCTGTATCATTTGCCGAAAATATCGACACCGTTATTCACTTGGAAGCTGCTATTTTAGCAACATGCTTTTTAAAACGTAGAGTCTGCACTTCATTTAGCTTTCAAAGCTCTGTGAATTTTT
Source organism: Heligmosomoides polygyrus bakeri (assembly GCA_947359475.1). Taxonomy (NCBI): domain Eukaryota; kingdom Metazoa; phylum Nematoda; class Chromadorea; order Rhabditida; family Heligmosomidae; genus Heligmosomoides; species Heligmosomoides polygyrus. The sequence continues at coordinate 52,450,986 of OX375869.1, read as the reverse complement.
CAGAAACTCCAAAAAATATCCGAAATATGGTGCATAGGTTACGTGCGGCCATCGCCTTCTCCGGTATCATCGATTGCAACTGAAGGATGGACCTCTCGTGGCAAAAATTATCTACCTTCTGAAGGACGAACATCAGAGAGTGAAAATTGTGCCATCTTAAAGTTCAAGGTGTGATTAACATACAATAAGTATACAAACGAAAACGATTTATCACGTGTTTCTTGGCGAAAAGACGGCCGATATTGAGAAGTTCTCGCCATCGGCAGACCGAGGATATTGAGAAGTTTTTCGGCATCAATGATGAGAACGGCCATCTTCTTACGGACCGCAAGAAGGCATTGAAGCGATGGCGCGCTACTTTGAGGAAGTCTCTACAGTAGAATTTCCTCATCCAGCCATCCCTTCTACGGCTCCGACCCACGGCCCCGTTCAGAAGATCATCGTGGAGGAGATTGAAGCGGCTTTGAAGAAGATGGGGTCAGGCAAGGCGACTGGGCCCGATGAGGTGGCAGCTGATTTGTGGAAGTCCAAGTACTGGTACCCTGCTGCGTGGTTGGCGAAGTTCTTTAATCAGGTTGTGGAGGAGAAGAAAGTGCCTGAGTGTTGGCGCCAAAATACGACGATTCCGATTTGGAAGAAGAAGGGCAGTCCTGCTGACTGCTCCAATTACCTTCCGATTCGCTTGTTATCGCACAGCATGAAGATCTTTGTCGATGGACGAATTCGGGACATCGTCCAGCTTTCCAGCAATCAGTGCGGCTTCGTGGCTGGCTGCAGCACCGTTGATGCCATACAAGCCGCCCGCCTCCTGACAGGGAAGCATCGCGAGAAACAGATGCCAGTGCATATCGCCTTCCTCGACATAGAGAAGACCTTTGACCGCGTACCGCGTGAAGTGATACGGTACGCCGCGTCAACATGGAGTTCCCGAAGAGCTCATAGAGTGGGTGCGAATTCTCTACTCTTGTCCAAAGAGTCGAGTCCAAGCTGCAGCTGGAAGCTCGATGGAGTTTCCCATCTCTATCGGGGTACATCAGGGTTCTGCGCTTTCCCCACTCCTCTTTGTTGTCGTCATGGACGCCATCACACGAGATCTTCAGAAGCCCGTCCCCTGGACGTTGCTTTAAGCCGATGACGTGATGCTCGCTAGCGAAGATAAAGGTGAACTCGAGTGAGAGGTGCAAGCTTGGTGTGATCGCTTGGAGCCGTTTGGACTCAAACTGAACGTGAAGAAGACCGAATATCTAACGACGGACGTTACTGAGTCTAGCTCCATCGAGGTTAACGGCATCGAGCTTCCACGCACTACGGTCTTTAAGTACCTGAGATCAGCAGTTGCGTCTGACGGCAAACTGATGGTCGAAGTGAATTCACGCGTGAGTGCAGCTTGGTCCAAGTGGCGCTCGTTGACTGGCGTGTTCTGCGACAAGAAGATACCGGAGCGCTTTAAGTCGAAGATCTGCAGAGCAGTCATCCGGCCAGTAGCAATGCGCAGCGCTGAGTGTTGGCCAGCGACCGAGGAAGCCGAAACGCGCCTCTGCGTTATGGAGACGAAGATGCTGTACTGGACGGCTGGAGTCACCCGCATGGACCGCATCCGAAACGATGTCATTTGGCAGAAGTTCGGTGTCGCACCGATGGCTGACAAGATGCGCGAAGCTCGCTTGCGATGGTACGGCCACGCTTTGCGTGGAAAGGAAGACAGCGTCCGCAAGATAGGCCTTAACTTCGAGGTAATAGGAAAGCGGCGTAGAGGGCGCCTGAAGCAGCGGGCGACTTGAAAGTAGCTGGTGTCCACCCTGATCTAGCGCTGGATCAGAAAAGGTGGCGTCATGTCACCAGAATAAAGGACCCCGCCACGAAGCGGGACAAACGCTGAAGAAGAAGAAGAAGAAGAAGAAGTATTACAAACAAAAAATTCTAGCTCTTGGCCAGGGTGCACATTTAACGGTTAACTATTTAACGAATTCAACGATTTAACGGCATTTTTCGGTAAAATCTGGCTCAACGATTTAACGGAAATTTCTAGAAATTTAACGGAATTTTTAAAGGCTTTCTTTCTCAGTAAGTTTATCATTTTCCCCCTAGTCTTCACCAATATTGTAGACCTCATCTCTCGATAAGGTCTGTTCCTGAAAAACTATTGAAATCGGCAACAATATTTCAATGTTTTTATGATATTTTCACATCTTCTATTTGCATTTTTGGAAATAATGTATTTTGGAGCTAAAAAAGTTCTTCGCTGAGCCACCAAACACATGAACGAATCCACAGAGATACTGGTCTGACCTCTCACGTAAGATACGCCTATTCTCCAATGGCGCTGCTTATCCCAAAATACTTCTGCTTGCCACCCTAAACAGTCGAGAAGAAGAGAATGTTTTCTGTGGTGAACGATCACGAACAAATGTAAGATCATGTAAAAATTCTAAATGATTTGATAAGAACTATAGCAACAAAAAATTGGAAAGCTACGTTAACACGATGACGAGCGTGTCACACCTTTTCGGACCGCGTGACACGATGCCGTGTCACAGTGCCGACATTGAAAAAAATCGATTGGTCCCAAGCACCATGTACGCGAAAATCGTGCGTTCGTCAGCGTGTTCACACTGATAGGCTTTTAGTTTTTTTAAAATTAATTCTTTCGTACTAAAAGCTCGTGCCCGCATCAAGATTGCGCATACTCTGGTCTAACTAGGGAAGGGTTTCGACCTCCCATGGAACTTCAAGATGAGACCAGGATCATTAGAAAGAGCTCGGAATGCTGATTACGAATATGGGTGTTAAAATTGCAAAATGAAATTCCTGAGCGAGTTATGGCCTGCCGAATGCGACGGGCCTCACCACAGGCAGGACGTGCGATGCACCTGGCGCGAGAACGGTGAGTCATCGGAGCCCCGTAAGAGGAGACCGCCAGCTGCGACGGTGGCGTAGGGGTAGTGCTCCTCCTCGTCAGGTGCGACGTCGTTGGTGCGGTCCCCATTGATGCCGGCATTTTTGCACACCATAATTTATCTTCGAAATGATCTTTTGTTCTGAATTATGACACGTATTTGATTAAATAGCGAGCAAAACTACCATACACGCTTGTAAAAATGCTTGAAGGCAAGAAACTGGTATGGTCAAATTTTTATTTACTATTTGGCGCAAGTAGAGTCCAAATCATATATTGAACAACTAGAGGTGTTTCTAACAACCTTGGCATTCGTGGAACAACACAAAAAAATGTGTGAAGCAGACATGTTGCTCACACACTGCACGTCTTATACATGCAGCCTCTCTACAGCCAGCAGCAAAACAGTTAATTTTAGCAAGATCAAACAATTATTCACCAGGAGTGACAAACACACCTGGGTGATCATCGATGTACCCTGCCTTATGCCACGAGCATTTTAAAAAGTTTGAGAACTTAGGGGCACAAAACATACGGTAAATCTGCGATAAAACCTTCAGTAGGTTGTCTCTCTGGGTCATGTTGAACTCCACGCTATTTGCCATAGCAAACGACCTGACCCTTTTCATAACGTTTTTCGACATTTTGTTATTCCTCATCCTACACTTACCACTTCCCCTTTTGCTTCACACATTTTTTTGCTTTGTTCCACGAATGCCAAGGTTGTTAGAAACACCTCTAGTTGTTCAATATATGATTTGGACCCTACTTGTGCCAAATAGTAAATAAAAATTTGACCATACCAGTTTCTTGCCTTCAGGCATTTTTACAAGCGTGTATGGTAGTTTTCCTCGCTACTTAATCAAATACGTGTCATAATTCAGAACAAAAGATCATTTCGAAGATAAATTATGGTGTGCAAAAATGCCGGCATCAATGGGGACAGAACCAACGACGTCGCACCTGACGAGGAGGAGCACTACCCCTACGCCACCACGCAGCTGGCGGTCCCCTCTTACGGGACCCCGATGACTCACCATTCTCGCATCAGGTGCATCGCACGGCCTGCCTGTGGTGAGGCCCGTCGCATTCGGCAGGCCATAACTCGCTCAGGAATTTCATTTTGCAATTTTAACACCCATATTCGTAATCAGCATTCCGAGCTCTTTCTAATGATCCTGGTCTCATCTTGAAGTTCCATGGGAGGTCGAAACCCTTCCCTAGTAAGTTACTCAGCACACGAAGTATCGTTCTCTTGACAGGTAATTCTGTACCTATCCTTCTTCCACACCCTGAAGATGATTTGTTGCTGAGAGTCTGTTTATTTTGCTGTCCTTTGATGATAGTGAATTGTTTGACGTTTTCCTTGACTTTTTCATTTCAAGTAGTAGTTTGCAGCTAATTGTATTTTAAATGAAATTTAGCGATTTACCGGAAATTTAACGGAAATTCTCCGTTTCCTATATACATTTAACGCAGAGAACTTCGTGTGCACCTTGCTCTTGACCCATGCACAGTGTAAAAGTCATGATTTTCAGAAACGAATACATTGGATCGAGCTCTTATCGACATGGCACTGACGTCATTGGAGCGACAAAATTGGACGTTCACAAAAATGATCATAACTCGGTAAGTTTTTGAGGGTTTGAAAGAGCCAGTGACTTTTTTTAAAACCAGAGTGAAAGAGCTTTCTTCCAGTATAAAAATGGGATTTGAAAAAAGAGGCCTTCATACGGGGCGGAGGCCTTCGATTTTGGAGCGAAAAGAATTGAAGTGATTTTGCAAAAATATTTATATCTCGGTGTGCTTTGCGAAGTTTAGAAAACCAACAGCTTTTGAAAATAGGGGAAACGCGCTTTCGAATCATAAAGAAAGAAGTTTTCAAAAGGGAGCTCTTCATACGGCGCGGTGGGGGCTTGATTTCTGGTCCATTGTTGCAGAAATACGTGCCGAAAATCGAACACCCACCCCGTATGAAGACCCGTTTGTTGAAAACTAGTTTTCATATGATTAGAAAGCATTTTTCTCTATTTTTCAAAAAGTTTTTGGGATTTTTGACTTTCAATAAATCGAACGAGTTATGATCAATTTTGTGAAGAACTGCTCGTAGTCTCTGCACCATCGACATTGGAGTGATTTCACAAAAATGATCACAACTCGGTCGTTCTTTCGAAACTTAGAAATCCGAAACACTTTTTGAAAATTAGAGAAAAAATGCTAATCATATAGAAATCAGTTTTCAAAAAACGGGTCTTCATACGGGGCGGGGGTTCGATTTTCTGCACGTATTTCTGCAACAATGGGCCAGAAATCAAATCCCCCTGCGCCTCCCTTTAGAAAAGTTATTTCTGTGTGGTTCGAAACGCGTTTCTTCTATTTTTCAAAAAACTATTGGTTTTCCAAATTTCGAAAAGCATACTGAGATATAAATATTTTTACAAAATCACTTCAGTTCTTTTCGCTCAAAAATCGAACGCCCTGTATGAAGGCCTCTTTTTCTAAAGCCTATTTTTATACTGGATGAAAGCTCTTTTACTCTGATTTTAAAGGAGCCATTGGCTCTTTCAAACCTCCAAAAACTTACCGAGTTATAATCACTTTTGTAAACGTCCAAATTTGTCGCTCCAATGACGTCGGTGCCATGTCGACCAGGGGTCGATCCAATCTATTCGTTTCAGAAAACCATGATTTTTACACTGTGCATGGATCAAAGTTGGATTTTTTGCGGCAGAATTTTAACTGTGCAGATAATCTCCTTCAAGGTAGAAAATTATTTTTTCATAAAGAATTAGAATTTGGAATACGATCCGTCCTGATCACATCCAAGATCGCTGCGAAGAAGCTTATGGTTAGTTTTCCTATTGTATATTAATCACATCTTGTTGCGTTGTTTTACCCGAGCTCCACACGAGGTTATACAGATCTCTATTGGCTAACGTTTCGGCGGTATCGCCTTCTTCAAAGCCTGAAAGGAGGGATCAAGTCAATATTTGACTATCGCGTCAGATGTTACCTCAACCTTAGATATTCAAGACAACCTTTCGATTACGCAGCCAATAGAGGGATTGAGACCCTTACCTCACAGGAAGCCAGGCGGACCAACCGGTCGATAGCATGGCCGTAGTAGAGACAAAGGTGCCCCAAATGCCAACCTGATGTAGGGCCTGAGCTCCTGTGTTATATAGAGGCACTCTTCCTTCCGATTTAGCTTTTGGTCTTTCGCATGAATCCAAAATGCCTCCAGAGCTTTGCGGGCGGCAGTTTGGGCTTCGACTGTCAGTAGCTTGACCCTGACCTCAAAGTCCTCCCCTATGCCCGTGGACTCTATGGTGACCCATTGCAATGGACGTCCTGTGCCGTCGAGATGTTCCTTGACCCTAACATGTAGGGGTCGCGCCGTCTCACCGACATATTTCTCGCTACAGCTCTGGCAAGTAATGAGGTATATCACACCTAATAAGGTGCAGTCCCCTGCAGTCTCCTTAAACTTTAAGATGGCACAATTTTCGCTCTCCGGTGTTCTTCCTTCAGAAGGCAGAAGTTCATCCTTTAGCTGCATCTCCGTCATCGATTCAAGAGTGTCTCAAAAATTTTGTAGGAAGAGCACTTAAGTCAGCCCTAGCAATTAACATTCGACATTTTAGAGTACAATTTCAAAATCAGATGTTGCTTCTTCAGGTAGAAAAATGTGTCGTGTCCATGAGATCCTCGGAAAATCTGAAAAGTTGAACTCGTTGTGATTAATTCGACAACTGCTCGCAAAAGTGATTTATTTTCAACTGTAAACAATCAAAATATTATTATCGAAAAATTTCGTACTCAAAACCTTTATCAGCGTTTTTTCTAACAAATAACTCAATCAAATAATCATACTTTATAATAACGCGCTAAGCGCTGAGTCATACTGTCGATCGGCGCAGCCGCCGCAGAAATTAGCCATGAATTAGGGAGGAAAATAGGGGGAAAATTATGGCACGAAAATAGCGAAAAATACCCAGACGTCTTCTCCCTACCTGGGAACTTCAGCCCTGGGCAATAGAGGTCGCTGAACGCGAATCTGAAGTCCGTTCTTGAAGTAACGATCGCCACCAATCGATATTGATCCAAATATCGATTTTTGTGAATGTCGCTCAAGCAGTCAAACCTTAGCCCTGGGGTGATCGAGATCGCTGAACATGAATTTGAAGCTCGTTTTTAAAATTTCGATCGCCATCAATCGATACTGATTAAATTACGGACAAAATAGCGGAGAATACCCAGATGTCTTCTACGTGCCAAGGGACTTAGAACACGTGCAGAATACGTCGCATGATGTGCCTCGGGACTCAGAAGACAAGACGTGCCAAAGACGTCGCTCAACGTGTTTGGGGATTCAGGTAGACGTGCCGAAGATGTCGTCTAATGCGCCCGTCTGGGGATTCAGAAGGCGTGCCGAAGACGTCGTCCGCTAAGGGGGTATCATTGACCAATACCGGTAATGGGGACAGTTTCACTAAGGGAGGATCAGTAGTGAAGAACAACTGAGGTCGTTCCATACAAGTGCAGTCAACAATCTACGTTGACGACTTTTAGGGCATCTCATCTTCCCAATGCCTTTTGGTCGCATGGCGAGCAAGCAGCACGGGAGGTATCGCTTCCATTCATGACCCACATTGCAGTTACTTTCACAGCTTCCTGAATTATTCTTCCTATTTCTTGAGGCGAAGACGAAAGTCTGACGCAACCGCGTTGAAGAAACAAGTGCAAACAATGTGTGACTCGGAAACACAACCATCCCACAAATCGAGCAATGCAACACGGTGATTGAGAGGTGCAACACGGTGCGCAACACCCAGATAACCTGGAAAAGTGGATAGGAAGAATGACAACAGGAATCGGACGTCTTACTGCTGATCACAGTAAACGATATCGATCTGTCGACCAATAACGATTGGTTTTGTTTATGTTTCTGGTGGTCTGCACTTTGAACTGACGATGAGACTCCCACGATCTGTTTCTCGACAGGTAGAGAACGGGCAGATCGGAGTATATATGCAGTAGAGGGTGAACAGCAGGGATGAACGGATTAACGTTATCCGTTATCCGGTTTCCGGTGGGTTTCGGCCTATCCGTCTTGCTATTCGTTATCCAGCGATTTTCGCCGGATAACGAACAACAAAATGTGGCAAGGCTGTGATTACCTATTGATAGTTGAATCATCATCATCATTTACATTAGCGTCTGTCCCGCTTGGTGGCGGGGTCCGCTCTTCTGGTGTGGTGACGCCAGTTCTCCCGATCAAATGCTTGATCAGGGTGCACACCAGCCACCTTTAAGTCCAAGAGCAACATATCTAGCCATCGTTGCTTCGGTCGTCCTCTGGGCCGCTTTCCAGGGACCTCAAGGTTCAGGCCAATCTTACGGATGGTGTCGTCGTTAGCGCGAAGGACATGGCCGTACCATCGAAGACGAGCTTCGCGCAGCTTCTCGGCTTCGGGGCGACACCGAACCTCTGTCGTATGGCGTCGTTGCGAACGCGGCTCAAACGCGTAACACCAGCCGTCCACCGTAGCATTTTCGTCTCCATTATACTGAGGCGGTTTTCAATTTCCTTCGTCACAGGCCAGCACTCAGCACCGTACTTCGCTACTGGGCGGACACTGTCCTATTAACCTTCGAGGCGCAACACGTGGACGGGAGAGGCAGTCCTTGGCTTCGACTGCCTTGAACATAGCAGTCGGGTTTGGTGACGTGGAATTTCCCCCATTGTACGCGTACGTACGTGTAATGCAATTTGCACCGAGAGAGGCCTAGGTCAAACTGGTAAAAACCCGTAACTTTTTCGAGTACTGATGGACTGCCCCCCTCGTCCTCTAGTTGCGCCACCTTCGATTTGAGGTGCTCGGGTATTGTCCTGTCGCAAAGCACCCCAGTCAGTGAGCGCCATTTGGACCAGGCTGAACTCACGCGCGCGTTCACCTCCAACTTTAGGCTGCCACCGGACGTGACTGTTGATCCGAGATACTTGAATAATGTAACTCGTGAGAGCACAGTACCATTGATCTTAATAGATCCGTGCTCATTCACATCCGTCGTCAAGTATTCCGTCTTTTTGACGTTTAGCTTGAGTCCGAACAATGCCGAGCGATCGCACCACGCCTGTGCCTGTCGCTCGAGCTCTGCTTTGTCTTCGCATGCAAGCATGACGTCATCGGCATACAGCAGCGTCCAAGGAGCTGCCCTTTGGAGATCGCGTGTAATTGCATCCATGACGATCACGAAGAGCAGTGGGGAGAGCGCAGATCCCTGGTGCACTCCGACAGAGATTGGAAACTCCATCGAGGTGCCCGCTGGTGCTCGCACTCGGCTTATTGGGTACGAGTAGAGGATGCGCACCCACTCAATAAGCTCTTCAGGGATACCATGTCGTCGCAACGCGTACCATATCACTTCCCGCGGAACGCGGTCGAAGGCCTTCTAAAAGTTCAGGAAGGCGACATGCACCGGTTTCTGTTTCTCGCGGTGCTTCTCTAGCAGAAGACGAACGGCGTGTATGGCATCAACCGTCCCACAGCCGGTAACGAAACCACACTGATTATTGGAAAGCTGAACGACATCCCGATTACGTCCACCGACAATTCACTCAAAGGTTTTCATGGTGTGCGAAAGAAGGCGAATTGGACGGTAACTAGCACAGTCTGCAGGACTGCCCTTCTTCTTCCAAATCAGAATAGTCGTGCTTTGCTGCCAACCCTCAGGCACTTTCTTCTCAGCGACACCTGATTGAAAAACTCAGTCAGCCAGTCAGCAGGGCACCAGCCCTTCAACTTCCACAGGTCGACCAGCAGGTCATCAGGACCAGTGACTTTGCCTGACTTCATCTTCTTCAGGGCTGCCTCAGTCGCTCACTGTGATCTTCTGAACGAGACCGTGTACAGGTGAAGCAAAAGGAACAGCAGGATGTTCAAATTCGACATCGAGATTTCCTCGAAGTAGTCGTGCCATCGCTTCACAGCCATCTTACTATCCATCAGAAGACGTCCGTTGTCGTCGTTAATGCCAAAGAACTTCTCGATGTCTTCGGCTTGGCGACAGCGAGCTTTCGCAAGTCGGTAAAGATAACGCTCACCATCGCGCGTTTCCAATTTTTCGGTGACATCAGCGAAGTATGCGGCTTTAGCAGCGGCCACTGCCTTCTTTGCCGCTTTCTTCGCTTCTCGATAATTCCGCCAATTATGGACTGTTTTATCACCGACGAATACGTGATAGAGCCGTTTCTTTTCTCGGACTTCCTCTCTGACATCATCAGTTCACAGCCATGCCTGCTTGTCGACCCAGCGTCGTCCAGGCTTCGTTGTGTCGAGTTCGTGGCGTGCAGCTCGGGTTATCGCATCGGTAGCATCCTTCCAGGTTTCGTCGACAGTTGTCACCGTCGGCATCCAAATGCGAGAAATAACTGCCGCTTCCTTCTCTTTCAGTCGCCACCATTTGATTCTACCCGACCCGCATCGATCGACATGTTTACACCTCGAATGTGTGATCTTCAGCGAGCAGATCAGTGGACGGTGTTGCGTGGCAACCGTCTCATACGGCACGGTCTCCGCGTCTGTGACAAGGCCTTGGTCGCGACGCCTAACAAGGACATAGTCAATCTGCGTTTTAGCGTTCCCGCTATAAAACAAGATGAGGTGGGAGTCACGCTTTCGAAATTTGGTGTTCACGATGGTGAGGTCATGTGAGTCTGCATACTCAAGTATACGCTCACCATCGGCATTGCGCGACCCATATCCAAAACCACCATGACAGCTGTAACCGTCTTTCGTTGCTCCGACGTGACCATTAGGCCCCTGTTATACTCCCGCGGGAGTTTCCGCGGGACGTCCGCTCACAGGGCCCTACATTCTGTCAAAATAGCATCGCAAAAGCTCATCTTGAGCTGGGAACCTTTCCTTGTCAGCCGCGCCGTAGATCTGATAATCACCGACCAATCCTTGCCGCCGCACCTAAAGCGGCTATGGATTGCATGCTGGAAATGCGCGAGCAGCTGAATGCCGTATTTGCTAAGGACAAGGAATTCACCTGTATCACCTGTCATCCCGTTGATCATCGACTTGCTCGAGCGGGCGCCAGCAGCGTCTCCATTCGTCCCTGTCGCGTGCCAGAGTGGTCCAATGGATCCTCCTCGCTCGAGGGACACGAAGAGCGTCATATCGGTCGTTCAGGGCTTTCACGAAGAAGTCCGACCAACGCGTTGGTGGGCGTCCTGGTGTTCTTTTGACATCCCGCGGAATCCAGTCGGTAATGGCTCTCGTCCAGCGGTGTCTGCGAAGCGCATTACGTGGCCGGCCCACCTAATTTTCGACAACTTGGCCCACGCGACAGCGTCTCAGACCTTCGAACGTCGGCGAAGCTCGGAACTCCGGAGGCCTTCTCTCACTTGCGTGAGTCGTGTCACTCCGAGCATCGTCCTCTCGATTCCACGCTGCGCGACGCTGATCGCGTGTTCATCCTGCTTTCGTATAGCCCAGGTCTCTGAGGCGTATGTTAGGGCAGGAAGAACGGTAGAGTCGAATAGGTGGGCACGGAGTCGGACGTTCTTCGTCTTCTTCGCGACTTCTTCGACGCTCTTGAAAGCTCCCCAAGCCGCTCGTTTCCTCCTGCTCAGCTCCGGCGCTAGGTCGTTGGCCATATTGACTTCGCGACCCAGATACACGTAGCTGGAGCATTCGGAGATGTTCGTTCCGCTGAGCGAGAATGGGGCATCAGAAACTTGTCCGTTCCTCATGAACATCGTCTTCGTAAGATTCAGCTGCAGTCCAACATTCCCACATACACGATCGAAGTCGGCCAGCATTCGCTCCGCCTGGCTGATGCTCGGTGTTATGAGCACGATGTCGTCAGCGAAACGAAGATGGTGCAGCTGCTGGCCGTCGACCTTACTCCCATGTCTTCCCATTCTAGTTCGCGCATGACGTTTTCGAGGGTGGCGCTGAAGAGCTTCGGGGATATGGTATCCCCTTGCCGAACCCCTCTCCTTACGTCGATGACGACGTCGTTGTAGAATGGAGAGATCTTGATCGTGAATCCACTGTACAGCTCTCGAAGGACTCTGATGTACTGAGTAGGAACGCCCTGAGTGAGCAGGGCGTCGAGGACCGCTTCAGTCTCGACGGAGTCGAATGCCTTCTTCAGGTCGATGAACGTAAGGCACAGCGGCAGCTTATACTCTCGCGACACTTCGATGAGCTTCGTAATGGTGTGTATGTGGTCGATCGTGCTGAATCCTCTCCGAAATCCTGCTTGTTCGCGTGGCTGTCCTTCGTCCAGCGTTCTGCTGATCCTATTCAGGATGACTCGAGTGAACAGCTTGTAGACTACGGACAGCAGGCAGATCGGGCGATAGTTGCCAATGTCGTGCAAGTCTCCCTTCTTGTACAGCAAGACGGTCTTGCTGGTCTTCCACAGAGGTGGAACCTTGTACTCCAACAGGTACCGTGTGAAGAGCCGGGCCAGGGTGTTGATGAGCGCTGGCGGGCGGTTCCTCAGGTGTTCGGGTCTGATCCTGTCACGGCCGGATGCTGTACGTTTCTTCACCGACGAGATGGCATGTCGGATCTCGGAAGGGAGAACAGAGGGAACGACGTATCCATCCTGCGGAAGATGGCATGGGGGCAGGTGGACGTGGCTATCGAAGAGATCGGAGTAGAAGTCATGGATGACCTTCTCCATGGTTCTCCTGGAAGAGGTGACGGTTCCGTCAGGACGTCGGAGAGCGGTCATCTTGGTCTTGAAGTTGGCGAAGTTTCGGCGGGCATTGCGGATGCTCAACCCTGCCTCTGCTGCTGCAGCCAACAGTTCCGCCCTTCTCTCCTTGAGATCTTCCTTTATCGCCGCTCTGCATAGCCTCGCAAGCTCGGACGTCAGCTGGTAGTTGCCTGACTCTCGTGCTACTCCACGCTGGCGTATAAGCTCGAGAGTTTCCGGAGACAGGCGTATCTTGGTGGTCTTCAAGTTCTCGGCTCCTTTAGCACTATCGTGGAGATGGTGCACGAAGCGGTCGTATTCCTCATCGACGTTGTCCATGACGGCATCTTCCCAAAGGCCGACAAGAGGGGTGTAGAGGTCCCAGTTGATGGTCGTTCTGGGATTCCTCTTCTTGAACTTCGCGGCCTTCTCTCCTTGACGCGAAAAGCGAAACCTCGCGCGAAGGAGGCGGTGTTCCGATCCCGTGTAGGACTTGGGGACAACGGAGACGTCGGTCAGGCAATACTTGCGATTGAAGATGATGTAGTCGATCTCGTTGTGGAACTGGCCACCGGGGGATTCCCAGGTCCATCGTAGAGAGGGAGGCTTCTGGAACTGTGAGTTTCCATGGATGGTCTTAGTCGACATGATAAACTCAGACAGCCTTTCACCTTGCTTGTTCCACTCCAAACCGTGGGTTCCGATGTGAAGTTCTTCCGGCGACCTTCGCGGTCCGATCTTGGCGTTGAAGTCGCCGACGATCACCTTGTAGAAGGTGTGATCTTCCTTATAGAACTTCTCCAGCTCCATGTAGAAGGCTTCGACCTCTTCGTCGTCGTAGTCGGATGTTGGGGCATACGCGACGAATACAGTCAAAGCTGGTGCGGAGCCACATCGCTAAAGACAAGGAATTAACGGAGGAAAACAACGCAGTCTGTGCAAGAAATGTTGGGTTAGAAAAAGAGGTACTTAGTTAGAAATCTCAAATTAGTGACTTCTCAAGCTGCTGTTGCTCCCATGCCTTCTGCTGACATCTCGAGCTCTCATTTCCATGAAGATGTTGGAGGCAAACGTTCAGTTGTCATCATTGGAGTCAATGAGTCTTCTTCTGCTGCTGCTTCGGATAGAGTGTTGTATGGTGCTGGTTGCGTTAAGCGAATTCTGGATTTTCTTTCCATCGATTGCCGTCCTGTAACTATTTATCGTATGGGCCGCCTCATTGGAGGAAATGCCCGCCTGCTGAAAGTTGTTTTCCCGGCCTCGTTTTTCGCATCATTTTCTCTAAAGAAAGCCTCCTTTCTTAGGCACTTTCCTGAGAAAGGTGTGTACATCAGGCCTTCATTGTCGAAACCTGATCGTGATCGCTTAAAAGCTGGAAGGTTGGATCGATTGAATTCTGCACATGCTACTCGATGAGACCGTTGTGTTGTCTCAACCGCTGTTCCTCTGGCAAGTTATGGTAGTAATGCAGATTGCACCGTGACTCGCTTAGATACCTCCCAACCTCATCTTCAATGGCTATTATGCAATTGGAAAACGCGTGAGTGATCTTAGGAATTTCGATTCTTTTGCTTCTTGTATTGTGGCTAACATTCGATCTGTACTTAAAAACAGTGTTGCTCCTATAGGATCTCTCAAAGAAAGCACTGACCTCATCATTCTAACGGAAACATGGCTTAAGCCTGAAGTAGACATGACGCCTTTAATGGGTAATTTCGGTCCTCAGTATATGATATTGAGGAGTGACCGTCATGATAAAAGGGGAGGAGGGGTGGCTCTTATTGCGAAACAATCGTACACACCTGTTCTGGTTTTTAGCGAGTCGGTAAGGTGTGCATACGAAATTCTGTACGTTGATCTACTCTTTAATTTAATAATTTTTTAATCATTCTGCTCGGTCACGTACTACTGTGTGGTCGCCCTGTTCAACTGCTGTCTTTCGTAACAATGGCAAAACAATCAATGATCAAGAAAATCAATGGAAATGAAGTGAAGGAGTCAATGCCTCTATGGGCAAGTACGTTAATCGAACGTTTTGATAACTATTCATGTCAGATGCAGCGATCTATTTCGGATACACTTGAACGGTTTTTTGGAGAAATTCAGAGTATTAAAGAAACGCAGAAATTGATAATTGAACGGCTATCCGAAATAGAGAAAAAAGTGAATGACTCACATCATTCAGCATCGTCGCAGAAAAGCCTACTTTACTCAAGCATGGTAAAAATCAAAAACGATAGTCAAAAAATTGAAGAGAAATCGAGGATGATTGCATGGATAGGCATTGATGAACAAGCTAACGAGGAAGCAACTAGACGGTTTGACCATGAAATCCTAAAAGAAGCTATATACACTTCAGGAGACGATGAATTGAGGAGTGAATTTGAAAGAGGGCAAATCATTTCACGTCGTTACCCCGTAGGAAAACCCCGAAAACCAGGTGTTCGTGGGCGTATCATAAAAATAACCTTACCTAACCAAGCACTTAGGGACTCCCTACTTACACATATGCGTAGCGGTCGACAGAGCCTAACTCAAAAATATGTACACTCCTTTGCACGTAGGGACTACACTGAAGAGGAGATTCAGTTAGATAGAGCACTACGCAAAGAGGCAGGTCAACTGAATGCGCAAGCCGGAAAGCTATTGTATATTGTCCGTGATTTTGACATAATTACACTTAAGGCTCCGCGTGACTTACCACATCGTTCGGTAGTGCCAGTGAACTCACATTCTTCTAATTTCAACAGGACTTCAAAGAGTTCTAACTTGTCTCAACGGGTAACCGACTCTGCTAGACCTCTATAGGAAAATGGTATTACAAACAGTGCCAAGTGCTTATCAAATTCGATCGATAGGCAATAAAATTCCCGATCTTCACTACTTCATTTCAGTCAACAATCCGTCCGCAATTTTTATTACAGAAACATGGCTCAAACAAGACTCAGGACTTGAAGCAACTCTTTCTCCACAACCAAACTATGAAATTTATCGATGTGATAGGTGTGGCATTGTGACAGGCGGTGGAGTGTTAGCAATGGTTCATCGTGATATTTCGCATCACTTCATTTCATCCAAGAATTTTTCTGTATATTGTCAATGTTTAACTGTTTGCTTTCATACTTCACCTACCGCAACTTATATTACATTAGTATATCGTAGTCCAAATTGTGATAGATCATTCCGTAATGCCCTTACCAACATTTCAGTTTTCTTGAAAGAAAATGCTAATTTTGTAGTCTTAGGAGATTTTAATTTTCCCACGATGAAGAACTACTACTTCAAACTCGCTTTATGGATCTGCACGTGAATTTCATCAATTCTGCGTTGGAAACTCACTAGACCAACTCGTTGCTGTACCGACTCATGACCTCAATATTTTGGATCTGGTTTTAACAAACAATGCTAATATTGTTCAAGACCTTAAGGTCCTTATTCCGTTCTCAACCTCAGACCACAGAACAATTTCTTTTACATTAACTTCGTGCCAAGTTGTTTTTTCGTGCCTTTTACATTAACTTCGCGAAGCCTAACACCAGAACCGTTTATCGTGATTATAAGAATGCAGATTACACTGCTATTTGTGTGAAGTGGAGAGACTTGCTAAAAAACTGTAAGACTTCAGACGAATGTTATGAAGTCTACTTGCAACAATGCAATATGCTAATAGAGCAATATGTCCCTCTTATACCAATGAGCGATACAATCCTAAATCATTATCCAAACAAAATTCGCAAGCTTCAGGCGAAAGTTTCCAGACTATACCATGCGCGTTTCGTAGTAGGCGTACACAAGTATCAACGATATGCGAGGAAGCATAAACGTGAATTAGCAAAACTTAGTTTACAATATGAAGATAAAATAGCATGTAGTCGAAACAATACCATGTTTTATAAGTTCGTTAATAAAAAACTTAACCTGCCTAAGGGTATTGGGACTATTTTGAATTCTACTGGTGAGCTATGTAAATCTGAGGAAGAAAAAGCAAAAACATTTGCCTCATTTTTCAAAATGGTCTATAAAAGACATGACAACAATGAAACGTCTTGTGAATCATTTACTCCTTCTAGGCTAGACTTTGTTGACATCAACAGTGATAACATCTACAGGACGTTAAAAAAGCTTCCAGTCAGCAACTCTACTTCACCCGACAACATTCCATACATTTTTCTTAATAAAGCGGCAATGGGGCTGACCCCAATTCTCAATCTTTTATTCAATAGGTTTCTCCTCCATGGTGAAGTACCGTCAATTTGGCGAACCAGTTTCGTTGAACCTGTTTTTAAAAAGGGAGACAAAACTAATGTAGAAAATTACAGACCTATATGCCTTACATGCTCAACTAGCAAAGTTATGGAGCGAATAATTTGCAAGCAACTTTACAACTATTTATCATCTGAACAGTTAATCACAAAGTTTCAGCATGGATTCCTTCAAGGAAGGTCCACTCTTACGGCTCTTATAAACTCAATCCCAAAATGGCAAAAGGTGCTTGATTCGCATGGATACGTTAGTGCATGCTACATCGATTACACTAAAGCTTTTGACTCGATTCCTCTTGATCTTTTATGTAGAATACTTGAAGCGTACGGGATTGAAGGCTGCCTTCTAAGATTTCTGCAATCTTTTTTGTACAGACGAAGCCAACAGGTTATGGTTAATGGAGCTTTTTCTGAGTGTTATGAAACGCCTAGTGGTGTTCCACAAGGAACTTGCCTTGGACCGTTAATGTTTCTGATATACATTAATGATATGCCAAACAGCCTACCTTCTGGTGTCTACTGTACTATTTATGCAGACGATACGAAACTGTATCCTATAAACAATTACAAAACTCTTCAAGAAGGGCTAAACTCTCTAACAGCATGTTCTTCGAAATGGCTACTTGATATCTCACTCGATAAAACTACTGTCATGCTTATTGGGCGTCATCATCCCAAAAACTGCTTCTTCCATCTAGCTGGTTACAAACTGCATACTTCAAACTCTGTTCGTGACTTAGGAATTGTATACTCCGACCAACTAACTTTTGATGAATATATTGAGAAGACTGTTGCTACAGCTCATGCTAAATCAAACTGTATATTACGAGCCTTCCAAACTCGCAGTATGACAACGTTATTTAAACTTTTTTCTATTTATGCAAGGCCGCTTCTAGAATACTGTACACCTGTATGGTCACCATTAAAACAAAGTAGTATAAGTCTAATAGAAGGTGTACAAAAAAGATTTACAAAGCAAGTGTTCATTAGAAACGGTCTATTCGAAGTTTCTTACCCTGAAAGACTAGCTCGTCTCGGTACTACATCGTTATCACTAAGACGAATAATCTACGACCAGAACCTTGTTTTTAGAATAGTTAATGATTACTTGGATATTGATAAAAATGAACTCTTCGCCTTTTCCTCATTCAATGGGATTACGAGAGGGCACAATCTTAGAATTCAACCGCAAAGACCGCACTCAAAAATGTTTCGAGAATCCTTTTTGGCTCGTGTTATTAAAATCTGGAATGAACTTCCAGCATTGATTCTCAGTTCTTCACCTGAGACGTTTAATTACAAATTGGAAAACTTTCTTAAACAAAGAGTACATTTGTGAGGTCGACTGCAAATTAGTTTTTAGGCAAAATGAACGATACCTTGCTTTAACATATAATAGCTTTTTTCAGTTTATGAATCACGGAGTCGGTCTTAAGAAAAGAAGCGTTTTTCACTTTAGTTTAAGCATGGAAACAAAACGCTTTTGCTGTCGTTGAAAGACTAAATCGTTGACTTTTGCCATTATATTTTGTGCTAAACTGATCTGTATTACTCCTTTTGCTCAACAAATTTCTACGTTCTGATTTTGATAAATTTCAAAAGCCAACTTTCGATGTATCCTTTTGGACAAAACTTACTATGTATCACATTTTGGCTAATAAATGTTCTGTTCTGTTCTGTTCTGTTCTGTTCTGTTCTGTTCTGTTAATGTAATTTCTATACGGTTTATCGTTGTATATAGGACTCCAAGTTGTGCAGCCCCTCTGACAGAGCAGCTGCTCAAATGTATTAGCGATATGATGTCATGTAATCACAGTGCGTAATTTCAGGTGATTTCAACTCTCCAGAGATTAGTTGGAGAGGTGTACCAGAGCTCAAATCCCCTAGTGCCATGGCGCAAGCTTTTCTTAATATGTGTGGAACTCATACACTTACTCAAAAAGTGCATTCGAGCACATTAGGTGACAGTACACTTGATTTAGTATTATCGAATGACAAAAAACTTATACGGTTGCTAGTTATAAATCCACCTTTGGGTTCAAGTGACCACTGAGCCCTCAAAATTTTAATTAACACTAAACGATCTTTTAGCCGGACTGTTCTCCGGCGCGACTTTACTAGTTAACTGTTCTGACATAATAGGATATTTGGAAAATGCCGACTGGTATGGCTCTAAGAAAGGAGGCTTTCTTTAGAGAAAATGATGCGAAAAACGAGGCCGGGAAAACAACTTTCAGCAGGCGGGCTTTTCCTCCAATGAGGCGGCCCATACGGTAAATAGTTACAGGACGGCAATGGATGGAAAGAAAATCCAGAATTCGCTTAACGCAACCAGCATCATACAACACTCTATCCGAAGCAACAGGAGAAGAAGACTCATTGACTCCAATGATGACAACTGAACGTTTGCGCTCAACATCTTCATGGAAATGAGAGCTCGAGGATGTCAGCAGAAGGCATGGGAGCAACAGCAGCTTGAGAAGTCACTAATTTGAGATTTCTGACTAAGTACCTCATTTTCTAGCACAACATTTCTTGCACAGACTGCGTTGTTTTCCTCCGTTAATTCCTTGTTCTTAGCAAATATGGCAATCAGCTGCTCGCGCATTTCCAGCATGCAATCCATAGCCGCTCTACACCCACGGATTGCGCACGAGGGAGAAGTGGTCATTCCTTGTCAGGGAGAAGATTTTTCCTCGCTGGCTTTGTAAGATGCTGTTGGTGTGACACGCGCTTGTGTTTTACTTGTTTCATAGATTTGTACCAGCTGTTGACTAAAGGGGAAGAGCAAGGCAGTACTTTTTATTTCCAGAGAAATGATGTGGGGCAGATAGGCATTGTTGATTGCTCGTTGATTATCAGATCTACGGTGCGGCTGACAAAGAAAGGTTCCCAACTCAAGGTGAGCTTTTGCGATGCTATTTTGACAGGATGTAGGGCCCTGTGAGCGGAGTCCAGAACCACAGTTAGTTTTTGCTGAAGGCCTTTCTAAAGACCTGAAAAGGAGGTCTGAAAGCGTGCGCGCAACTATCATCAACCCCTACGACACCCCACGAGGTATGCCTCGGCGGCGCAGTCGGTAGGAGGGACGCCTCATAGTAGCACACCGGAGGGGTTTTAAGTTCGAGACTGCGTACTGCCAGAATTTTTGCATGTATTAGTTTGTTGTTATTACGCTTTCTCATGCTCACATGAGTCAATTTTATACCATCAATGCTTACAACAAGCCCAGGCTGTCTATTTCCGCCTTCATGTGTGTTAGTTTTCCAACAATGCCTATCTGCCCCATATCATTTCTCTGGAAATAAAAAGTACTGCCTTGCTCTTCCCCTTTAGTCAACAGCTGGTACAAATCTATGAAACAAGTAAAACACAAGCGCGTGTCACACCAACAGCATCTTACAAAGCCAGCGAGGAAAAATCTTCTCCCTGACAAGGAATGACCACTTCTCCCTCGTGCGCAATCCGTGGGTGTAGAGAAAGGTCCTGGGTGAACATCGCCGTACCCAGCTGCCACCCACGCGTATGACAGACATGGAAAGCTCCCATTTTCATTATACTACCTATAACTTGAACCGCCTCTTCTTCCTAACATTCACTATCTCAATATATGGCGTACAGAAGGAGTCCTTCTATGGCAACCGCAACCTCTCTCATTGTCGGAGATGTGAAATCCAGTGTGAAGGTGGAAAGCAGTCGGCCGACAACACGTTCAGGTGAGAACGATATTTTTAGCACACTTATGTAGCGATATGGCCCGGGTCTATAATATTCAACCATAAGGTACGCGCATTTGTGTACGGTATTATTGGTAATATGGTACAATATGGTGGTGGTGAAGATAGGCATTGTTGAAAAACTAGCGCACATGAAGGCGGAAATAGACAGCCTTGGTTTGTTGCAAGCATTGATGGTCTAAAATTGACTCCTGTGACCATGAAAAAGCGTAATAACAATTAACTAATATGTGCAAAAATTTCAGCAGTACGCGGACTCGAACTTAAAACCTCTCCGGTGTGCCCCTATGAGGCGTCCCTCCTACCAACTGCGTCGCCGAGGCACACCTTTTGTAAGCGTGCGCGCAACTATCACCAATCCCCACAGGTCGTAGGGATTGGTGATAGTTGCGCGCACGCTTTCAGACCTCCTTTTAAAGTCTTTAGAAAGGCGTTCAGCAAAGGCTAACAGTGGTTCTGAACTCCGCTCACAGGGCCCTACATCTCCCAAAATGGGATCGCAAAAGCTCACCTTGAGTTGGGAACCTTTCCTTGTGAGATCACTGTTGGCCACTGGCGAGGACAGATCCAACCTATGTTTTTTTTTGCCACGGCGATCCTGAACAGGATTACGGACGAGTGGAGTGTCCATCAAATTACTGTCGAATTGTCAAGAGAACAAATGCACCGGAGATGGTGGCTTAATTGGACAGTTGGACGTTCCTAACCACAAGAAAAACGCTTGATTTCACAAAAAAGAGAAATCGGAGTGTAGCGGCACCGAAATCGGCTCGGAACACAGACAGAAAGCGAAATATCAGTAGCTCGACCAGGAATTTGGCTCAGTAGGAAGCTGAAGACAGACAGGAAAACAATTCCGAGCCCTGTGTCGAGTAATCAGTAGTGTAGGAAGAAACCGCCGAGTAATGGTAATCGACTCTTGAGACGGCAGAAGAAAATCGACCGCTCATCACGGCGCCAGGACAGTGACTTTCCCACAACGTGATAGATAGGAGGAGTGTTCCCTTCTGTAACTACCGTTTAGAGCCATAATAACCCGTTCTGTTATGAGGAAGGTGCTAGTCAGAGACAGGTGTGGGTTTGACTACAACTTTCAACCCTCCCCCCCCCCCCAGAGCGGATTTGGTACGACCCCTTGTCTACATCACCGTTTGATTTCTTATCTGTGTTGAATTTGGTCATTTTTGTGACCTCTTTCATAGGTTCTTCTTTCCAGGTGCAGCATCGTCACTGTGGAGAAGGAGAAGATCACAGAAGAAGAGAAGGAGAAGATTCGTAGATGTTATAGGTTAATTGTTTGATTAAATGATTTGTTTGAAAAAAATTGATAAACGTTTTGAGTGTGCAAAATTTTGATAATAATATTTTGATTGTTCGACAGTTAAAAATAAGGAAATTTGCAGGATGTTTTCGAATTAGTCACGAGTTCAACTTTTCAGATAGTTCATGGATACGACCCATTTCCCTACCTGAAGGAGTAACATCTGCATCCGAAATTGTATTCGTTTCTTCATTCCTAGTGTTAATTGCTGAAGCTGGCTTATGTTATCCCTCTACAACAATTCTTGACGCACTCTTCGAATCGATGACGGAGATGCAGCTGAAGGATGGACTTTTCGCGGAAAACATTTTCTACCTTCTGAAGGAAAAAAAAGAAAGCCAGGAACTGAAATTGTATACTGTGAAATTTTCAGTCGTGATTATTACACAGTAAGGAACCACGCTTCTCCGCAGCGATCTTCGATATGATTAGGGCGAATCGTATTCAAAACTCTCGTTATTCATGGAAAACTAATTGTTTTCTACCTGAAGCAGACCACCTACACAACTAAAATTCTGCTCCGAAAAGTTTTAAGTCTTGATCAATGTATCGTGAAAAAAATCTGATTTTCTGAATCGAACAGCTTGGATCGACCTCTGGTCGTCGTGGCAGTGGCTAGATCATTGGATCGACAAAATTGGACGTTCACAAAAATGATCGTAACTCGGTAAGCTCCTTGAAGTTCAAAAAACCAATGGGTTTAGAGAAGAAGTGAACCATACATGAATCATAGTTGGAAACAGAGGTCTCCAGACGGGGCCGGGAGTTCGATTTCTGGTCGATTGCTGCCGAAATGCTTGCCGAAAATGAAACCCCTCGCCCCGTATGGAGGTGAAAATTGGTTCAATATGGTAGGAATTGGCTTTTTCAAATTTCGAAAAATCAACCAGTTATTTTTGTGAAATCGTTCCAATGACGTCAATGCACTACCGACCTCGGGAACAACTTCACAAAAATGATTGTAGCTCGGTTAGTTCTTTGAAATTTGGGCAAGCTAACGGCTTTAAAAAAAAGGGAACATGTAGTTTCTTACTTTTTCACTGTATAATGACTTTTCAGACCAGTTTTCAAAAAAAAAAGAGGTCTTCATACGGGGCGGGAGGAACGTAGAACATCAAAGAGTAGAATTGTAATTAAGTTGCAATTCCACTCTTTGTCGTTCTTTCCTTCAGAAGGTAGATTTTTTCCGCGAGAAGTCCACCCATCCTTCATCCATCCTTCAGTTGCGATTGATGATGTCAGAGAACACAGTAGCTGCACGTAATTTGCCATAACTCGGAGATTTTTTGAGGCCTCTGAAAAATTCAGAAAGCTTGTCTACTATAAGAAAAACTAAACTATTTTTAAAAACTATTTTTCTCGCAAAAGGATGCAAAGTCCTTTTGCGAAAAAATATCGACTCCTGATCTGATCTGTTCCTACTGCACTGTCGCCTCTTGTCTATAAAGGTAACGTTGTAAGCGAGCGCTCAGAATGCGCATGTCCTTCAGTTCTATATTCGCTTCTTCTCTAGCTTTAGTCGTTTTCGAGTTTGGAGTGGTTGTTGGTTTTTCGGTTATTTGCTTCTGCGGTATCTATGCCTTCTTTGATGTACCTAGTCTTCTTTGATTTTGATTTTTTCACTGCTGCCTGCGGTGGTGTTGGCTGGTTGGGTGCCTGCTGTTCTTTGATGTATTAGCGCACTCTTTGGCGCATAAATAAACAAATAAATAAATAAATTGGGTTGCCTGATCATACAGATGATCGTTTCAGAAAAACGTGGCTTTATCATTGTGTGTCAAACAAGGCTTAAAACTTTATAGGCTACGATTTCACTTTCTGATGCTGTTTTCTGCAGAAGAGATAAAATTCTATGACAAGTCCTTCCTTTGGTTGTCATTCCGTCATCGATTCGAAGAGCGCTTCAAGAAGTCTTGTTGGGAAAGCACTTAAGTCATCCTTAGTCACTTGAAATTGCAGAGAGTGCAATTTCGGATGCAGATGTCGCTCCTTCAGGTAGGAAACTGTCGTGTCCATAACAAGCTGTAAAAATCTGAAAAAATTGGAAACCTCTCATTGACTCGAAATCCGCCGGAAAATCTTCATTTTTAACTGTAGAACAATAAGCATCTAAAACTTTTTGAATATTCAATTCCATATTCTTACCTTCAGGAGACGAAGGTGCGCGTGAGTCTCCACATTGTCGACGTCATACCTAAAAAACAACTTACCAAGAGATTCAAACATCACCTACAAGTCTGAAAAACACGAGACAATCCGCTGCCAAACCGAGGGAGTACGGCCCCCCTCCCCCTTCTCGAAACGCAACCTTGGGCCTAGTGCTAGTGGATGAGTGAAGGCTAGGAAGTCTTTTTTTCGCGTACTACCAAGTTGTGATCTTGTTCTAAAATGCTTTCCAAACTTCGCGCGATCTCTGCTCCTGGTTCCGTACCTCTTGGGCCCGACAACCCCCCCCCCCCCTTAGGATACTACTCCAATCCGTTGCTTTCTCACTGCGTACCTAGCTGCTAGATATCCAACTCTTTCGATGCTGAAAGAGATGTCAGATTTCTATTAATTTAGTTCAATTTTATGGCGATTTTGAGCCGGTTGGCTTGCCGATGTGCTGAAAGTGGAGAGCAAAGTTTTTGCGCGAACGTAGATGGTGGAGTAGAGATGAACAGGGTGCTCGCGCTAGCGCAATACGCGCAAACGCACAAGTGCACCTTCGCCGGCGACCGAATTAATTGCGGTTGCTGCACCGAATGTTTCTATTTGCTTGGCTGGCTGAATGATGACCGAAACGACTCGAGTCACCTGGTCATCATAGGTCAGCCACAGCATCCGGAACTAAACAGTTGCAGCACCAAATTAAATTCTGGGCCGTAGCAGTGCTCCCAGTAATCATTACCACCACGCTGTTCCCAAAGCGACTTCTCGCAGTGCCGTTCTCGCTCGTGACAACAGTCGTCGTAGAAACACACTAGAAAAACAGTACATTGCATTTCCGAGACGGAACGTCCTGGAGAACCCATGTATATCACGAGGCGAACATTCACATCCCAGTACATCCTAATGAATAATGCTGTATAATAAGCGATTGTCTAAGGTGGCGATGTCTTTTCCTCCACGTGGTGCCACTGGAAACCGTTCGCTCTGCGAGCTAAGCCGATCACGGACATTCGATTGCAGGCGACAGGCCCTTGTGACAGGCCGGCCTACGAAGACCCATGTCACATCACATGGTTGCTGGCGTTAATTGTTTGTCGAGATAATGCTACGGCGTCCGCGGAAGCCGACGCGCACTCGCAAAGCCCGGCGAGTGTGAGAAGTATGCGAGGGTCCCTGATGCGAGGACGGCATCGGGGGGAAACTGAGCTAGTCCGAAAGTCCCGTAACGTAAGCAGGACCCGCGTGGCAACGCTGAATGTGGGTACGTTGACGGGCCGCTCGTGCGAGTTGGTTGAAGCACTGGAGCGTAGAAGAGTTGATTTCTGTGCGGTGCAGGAGACGAGGTGGTCCTGCCGCAAGTCAACGGACATAGGACGTGGCTTTAAGGCCGTTCTATGTGGAAGTCCCAGGACCACCAGTGGTGTCGGAATAACCGTCTCCGAACGATTTCGTGACTCGATTGTAAGCGTCGAGCGCTTTGACGATCGATTGCTGAAGATCGTTGTCGCCGCTAAGGAGCGACTCTATCACTTCTTCTCAGCGTATGCTCCGCAGACTGGCTGCTCGGATCAAGCCAAGGAAGAGTTTTGGAGCCTGCTTGATGAGAAGACAGCAGAGGTACCGCCGAAAGATGTCATCATAGTCGCTGGTGACCTTAATGGGCACGTAGGTGCTACGAAAGACGGGTACAGGAGCGGTTTGGACTCAAATTGAACGTGAAGAAAACCGAATACCTAACGACGGACGTTACTGAGTCCAGCTCCATCAAGGTTAACGGCATCGAGCTCCCACGCACTTCGGTCTTTAAGTACCTGGGATCAGCAGTCACGTCTGACGGCAAATTGATGATTGAAGTGAATTCACGCGTGAGTGCAGCTTGGTCCAAGTGGCGCTCGTTGACTGGGGTGCTCTGCAATAGGAAGATACCGGAGCGCTTGAAGTCGAAGATATACAGAGCAGTCGTCCGGCCAGTAGCGATGTACGGCGCTGAGTGTTGGTCTGCGACCAGGGAAGTTGAAACGCGCCTCAGCGTCATGGAGACGAAGATGCTGCGCTGGACGGCTAGAGTCACGCGCACGGACCGCACTCGAAACGATGCTATTCGGCAGAAGTTCGGTGTCGCACCGATAGCTGACAAGATCGCTTGCGATGGTACGGCCACGCTCTGCGTGGAAAGGAAGACAGCGTCCGCAAGATAGGCCTTAACTTCGAGGTAATAGGAAAACGGCCTAGAGGACACCCGAAGCAGCGCTGGTTAGATACGTTACATGCGGACTTGAAGATTACTGGTGTTTACCCTGATCTAGCGCTTGATCGGGAAAGGTGGAGTCATAACACCAGAATAGCAGACCCCGCTACGATGCAGGACAAACGCTGAAGAAGAAGAAGAAGAAGAAGAAGAAGAAGAAGAAGAAGAAGCGATTGTCTGAAGTCATGTTTAAACACCTACGCAGATCTTGTCAAGTGAGGAGGGCGAAACCGACGTCGAAAATAGACAAGTATCACTCTCTGCTCACGTCAGTTGAGTTAATGAAGTGAGACAGAGTGACGATACGATGGAGTGACAAAGGACTAGAAAAACAGGCGAGGAATGTGTCATGTGACGGTGCTGACAGCTGGACTAACGCCTCAGTGTCTTTGTAATTGAAGACGTCCAGCACGAGAGGGACAGCACGGTATGGAAGAAGCGTTAGAGGGTCCCTGGGGAGAAGGAGCCTTCAGGCCTCTCATGAAGAAGTCTGCTTCTCTCAAAGCCGTTAGCATCGACGTGAACCTGCAGTGCTTGCTTGATTAAAAGGGGTAGCCAAGGCGTTTCAGTTATTGCTGAAGCTCCTCCTGAATCCACCCGTTGCATCATGTGAGGAGGTTTAATGTGAGGCATCCCGTTCGGTGAGCACGGATGCAGGTTCGAGTCCCGCCTGGCGCTAGAGCTTTGATCGCAACCAAACATCATTGCAACAGCCTATAACACCAGTAACAGCCGCTTGAGGCTTAGATAAAATGGTTGGAATTTACTCGAATTACTCCTTAATTATCTATTTCAACTCAATGATAATATTTCCTACGTAAACCGAATGGAGATACCTATGTAAAGAAATTTCTCGCAGACTCCAGGTGAGGACAAGAAAGGAAGTGCGAAAGTCTCCCAGAAAGAGGACCGACAAACAAGCATTGAAAGAAGAAGCGAAGAGAAGGAAAGAGATCAAATATGTTAATAACAAAGCTGCTTGTTTTCGGTCGGAGACTAACAACCTGCAGGGGGAGGGGAGGCAGCTTAGTGTTGTCAACTCGCGCAACTCTTGCTGCACAATGATTAATCTCAAGTCAGAAGCCACGGGAAATGCCCGCACGTCATTAAATACTAGGCCATACTTATCGATGGGGCTCAACAGCTTGTCTGCTTCAGATTTCAACGAGGTATATAGTCAGTGACACCCCTTTTGGAAAATAAATCGAAAACTGGACAACGTTTCGACCCTCAAGTGAACTTTGAGTGAAAGCTTTAAAATCCTCGCTCACCCAGGCCAACCAAACTTCCTGTTTCGGAGTAGGGGAACTGGCACTCATAATATATCTATGAGCGAAAGGTAGAGCATCGGCTTGTTCATCGGCTGGCACACTTAGTGTAAGGGCCGAATTGAGATCTTGATGGAATGTGACACGTATTTTCTACATGACGTCGTGGAGGCAATTTGAAAGGGTATTTCGCCTACACAATGACCGGGCGATCAACCTATGAATAAATCAGTGATCCTTCCTTCCTTCATAGCCACGGAACTCCTTCATTAGGGACTTGTGTTAGAGGTATCTCGGACCTCTTGGGTCATTGGCGCGTCCCCGGATGGCGGATAGGGAAATGAAGCGAAAAATGAATCAAAATTGATCGTGAACCCTGCCTAGGGAAGCACGTGTGTTGCGGGTATGTTCTCTGTGTTCCTACTCTATTGCACCGGCTCGTACTTTCTGTGAGCGTGACCTAGTTCATATGCAGATTGCGTGGGTGTGTTCGCGTCTGCGCAGACTGTATCGTCCACATTGACCTGCTAAACGCTGCACCCGGTGGGGTGGGAGTACATCGAAGTGTGATTTCAGGTCGCCTGAAAAGTCTCGCACGTTCTTTCGGGCAGTCTAACTAGCTGCCGGGAGTCCTCCCGCACGACAAAACCTGATTGAACTGTGTTGTATGTACCTAACAAGGAGAGGCTCCAAACTTGCGGTGAGCTTTCGCAGTGCAATTTTTACAGGATGTAGGGTCTCGTGTGGAAAGTCCAAAACCATAGTTAGTTCTTTTTGGAATGCTCTTCTGTGCTCAAAAAAGGCGTGTGAAAATGTGAGCGAATTTACAGGTACTTGGTCGTGGGTTCGATTCACCTTACGCTGGTGCTTTTGCATTTTGCGATCTATCGTCAGTGAGACCCTTTGTCCCCATTTCCAACGAAATTTGTGCTTCTCAGCTCACCACCCTCACTCGAGCCTGGGCCTGGAGCGGGCTTTGCACCTCGGTCATCATTGTTGAACAAGGGCGGTCATTAAGGTGCGAAGCCATTCGACTTGGAAACCAATTGAGTACGTTAAGCGGCGGAGCGCTACAGAGAAAGCAAAACATCGGTGCTACTAACTCCTTTTTTTGAACGGGTGGTAGAGGGAAGCGTGCTAGTTTGTGAGCACTATATTTCGCTTAGATCTCCTTTTGCATTCTTCCATCATTGTTGAACAAGGTTGGTACTAGTGAGGTCGAAAAAAATAGTTATTCATACTTCGGCTACGGGTGTTACTTGGAGTGCTGATCACGAATCTGACATCAGTACCTCGGTTTCCGGTTTCTTATGACAGGTTAGGGTAGGTGTGCGTGTCTGAGGGTGGTGAGGTCAGAAGCACCAATTTAGACCAAACTTCGGGTGCTTGGGGGTTATTTGGGGTGCACGAATTTGGCATCAGTTCTTGACTTGGCTAACATGGAAGTCAAAAATTCTCACCTTTCCACTTTCAAAGAGGTCGATGAACGTAAACGACATTTGTTGCCATGTTTTTGCCCAAAAATGTGTTGGAAATGGGGGTAAAGAGTCTCAATGACGACATATCGCAAAATACAAAATCACCCGCGTAGGGTGGAATCGAACCCACGACCACGTTCCTGTGAAGCGAGAACACTACCCAACCGTTTAATACGTATAGTGTTTTCTTTACCAACGAGGTTGTTAGGTGGAATATTTATTTTGGCCTGACCTTTCGACCCTGTCGTCGTCTTCGGAGGCCTAAAAATGGCTTGAAACATTAGACTTCTACTCTAACGACCAAGTGCTCCACCCGCGCTATCATTTTGACCTATAGCCAAGAGCACAATACGAAACCCCAAGATGTCGAGCAAACTCACCCAGAATTCCACCGTTGGCGAGTAGCGATTGGTTACCACCCAGAGTTAGTTGATGACCTGTAGCGACTGGGACTCGCTATGCCGTCATTCCATTGTCATAATGGTGAGGACAGCGGTCTCCCTGGTCATTTCATAGCTCGCGAAGCGGTGCAAACTGAAGAAGATCATTCGTGATGGATAAACACTATACTTATGCTCTCGCAAAAATTTCGAATATTCGAATGGCTTCTAACATCGAAAGTTTTCGAGCATTCGAAATCGACTATATTCGAAAAACGTGGTTTCTTGAATATTCGAATTCGAATTTGAGTTCGGATGAAAAACCAGGCTGCATGGTAGACATGATAGACGACGGCCCAGAAGAAGAAATGGAAGCAACACATAAGGGATCGCTTCCTAGTTAAGCACGAGGTTTTTATCGACAGGCCTCTCATAAATCGCCTTGTGCATCGTGAAAATGAGGTAGAAAACTTGTACATAATAGAACCAAAGGGCTTATGAAAGCGTCTAAATTTCTTGTTTGCTGGAACACGAATTTTCCTCCAGGGAGTGCTTGTGTGTTGTAAAGTGAGGAACAAACGAAAGGTTTTCAAGACATTTGAAGGCCGCACAATCTGCTTCAGCCACTGTAAGATTGGAGGCCACTTTAAAACCGTCATTTTTGGAGTTGGTGGCTGACCGACTGTTCAAGAACTTTTATGAAACAATGTTTTCTTCCAACCTTCCAACAGCAGTTAGTGACGGACTGACGACCTACGAAGTATCAGGGTGCCCTGAAAGTTTTGAGAAAATTCAGAACTTTAATTTTATTCAAACTACAACTGAACAAAAGCCTATTCAGTCAACAATGTATGATCCAGTAGTGGCCACAACCTTCCTCCATCTTTCGGGCAGGGAGACAAATGGCTTTCTCCAAAAACAAGCAGGGCGTGACGCTACCCATTCGTCGACTGTGCGCGCGACGTCGTCGTTGTTGTGAAACTGCTGTCCACTGCAGAAGTGCTCGAGACTTCGGAAAGCGTGAAAATCACAGGGAAAAAGATCCGGGGAGTAAGGTGAATGGGGTAGCTACACGATGCTCAGCTTCTCTAGCTGGCTCTGGGTAGTCTTTGCTGAATGTGGCCTCGCATTATCCATTAGAAGATGAATCTTGTCCTTGTACGCGTGGTCAACGGGTAACATGGACTCCGTCTCTACCAGCTGTGAGGAGACAAGGTTGGCATCAATCGACTGCCCAGCCGGTAGGACCTCGTAGCGAACGACACCCTTGCTACAGTAGTACAAATAGAGCAGGTGCTTCTTTCCGTGGATATCTCTCTTTGGGATGGCTGTGGGTCTTTATCCTGATGCAGCCACTGTAGCTTCCTGTTCGGGTTGCTGTACGTTATCCACTTCTCAACCCTTGCCTACTATCGTCTCAGTCCATGCCGTCATTCGGTAGAGGGAGACCTTCACGCGTGTGTTTTGCTCGGCGGCTGTCAGATCGTGAGGTACGATATGAGGACGCC
Source organism: Heligmosomoides polygyrus bakeri (assembly GCA_947359475.1). Taxonomy (NCBI): domain Eukaryota; kingdom Metazoa; phylum Nematoda; class Chromadorea; order Rhabditida; family Heligmosomidae; genus Heligmosomoides; species Heligmosomoides polygyrus. The sequence continues at coordinate 52,420,014 of OX375869.1, read as the reverse complement.
TCGCCACAAGACCGGATCGAGTGAGGATATCATGGACGGTGGATTTAGGAGTGCCCGTCTTCCTCTCTATATCTTGTACAGACTTAGCCATTAGCTTGAACAGACGCGGGGACGACCGTTGTACTTCTTGATTGAGGTCGTCCGGATCGAGCAGCATCGTCGAGGGAGGAGTCTCCTTTTGCAAATCGATCGAACCAGCGGTGCACAGCAATAGAGGGGAAATCGGGACCCATCGGCGACACAACCTGATGATGGGTTTCGGTTGGGTTGAAGCCGGAGCGGAAGCATCGAAGCAAAATGATGCGGTAGTCAGTTCGGCTGGACATGATAAGACTGACGGGTTTTTGTAACCTAGGGGGCAAGGCGACTGTATTGATTGAGGTTTAGATCAAAACGCTTTGATCTACAAGGATGCATAGTAACATGATATAACTCGGAACCTGTGAAAAGATATATCATTTGATTTGGATGCATTAAAAATTCTCAAAACCTTCCGGATACCCTGATATTATATCTAAATCTGTCCTGCTCATCTAAAAACGTGCAATTTCACACTGTCAATTTTGCGGCCACAAAATGTACTACAGGTAGCTAGGATTGGGCCAGCCATGAGGGCCGGTCTCATTTTTTCTGGTGATTCACCCAAGTAAGTGGTAGAAACAGATTTTTCTTATCTGCGATGAACTTGCGAATGTACCTATTCTCCAGCCAACATATTGGCTGGAGAATAGGTACATTGGTGGTTAACTTAAAAAAATTCGATGGTTAAATATCAGCCGGTTGATCTATTTACACCGCCTTCCTTTCTGAAGTCTGGCATACAGCCGACATATTCACGCGACTCCCACTCCCAATGGCCACTCAGAGCAGAAATAGATAATGTCGATCGATAACAACCGGTTGGAAAAAGAAGTCTATTCACTGCGTCACTGTAAAAGAAGAAACAAAACAATAACGCCTACTAAGTGGGCTGGTGCCCGCTTGCACACCGGCAAGCAATCTTAAAACGGGTAAGTTAGATCAGTCAGTGGGAGAGCACAGAAACCGCGTTTATGTGAGTGTTCCATGACTACGTGCAGTCTCGCAGGTTCGGGTCCCGCCCAGGCCAGGCAGGTCTTGCATCCCTTCGGGGACCATGAACTCGTACCACATTTCTTTCAAAGAATAGAACAGAGACTTGCTTATCGGTTGGTTGCGCAAGTCAATATTTAGGCAAAATGCGCATTGAACTTGCATCCACGACATCCGTAGAAGTAGATTGCATGCCGAATCTCAAAACTGACTGACTGACGGCTTCGTTCACCTTTTAGTATAGCTTTTGCGGAACCGTAGTTGTTCAAAAAAAAAGCGAAAACCAGAAGCAGAGCATTCAGCGACGACGGAGGAGCAGAAGAGCATAGCGAGTAGAGCCCAGGCCACAAGGCCGACTCCATGAGGCACTGTGCTGCAGCAGGAGACACTGTGCATGGCACAAGACCGAAGCGCTCCATTTTGACCCTCACGCGCGTCTGCAGATATTTGATGGCCTATGGTCTCACCATGGTCAGACTCCCAACTGCAGCGTGAAGGACAGGTAGCGTCCGTTTGAAAACCCGTCCGAATAATCATTTCCAAGTACGTTCCGCATTTAAGAATTCCTACTCTTTCTCGGCCGATTTGCACAGACGCAGCAATAAAAGTGGAGTGCTTAGCACCTCCTAAACAAGAATTTACCATTATCCTTCCTACTGCTGTTCTTAATCCTTTATGCTTATACGTTTACAGCTAAAATAGCTTTCAAAACAACTTGAGTGGAATATAAAATTGGTCCAGATCAATTCAACCTTCATGTCCATACTCTAAGACGATCTGAAAAATCTCTCATACTATATAAGGATGCGCTAAGAGCTAACGATCGTGCTCTGTCAGAAGCGACTAGCAGAAAACAGGTGAAATCAGCGTAAAATAAATACACAAAATATCGGAAAATAACCAGACGTCTCCAGCGAGCGCCAGCGCCAAAGTCATAGATCGATCAGAGAATCGATATCGGCAGACATTATCGATCTTTTCATAGGTGATATCGATTTTCTCTCACGAGGGAAGGGTTTGAAGTATATGTCTGAATGGGGAGAACGAGTCATATAGGAAGAATCTCTCCCCCTAAATTAGTATAAAAATGTGTTTCTTTTTTGCCAAGTCGTTAAACCCAAGCGGTAGGGGATCCTTGAAGCTACAATGGAATCGGTGCCTCGCGAGTTCGGGTCTTGTACGCCCGCGAAGCCTCTGCCGGCAAGCGGCTCTGAGCGCAGTGGATAGTGACGTTGCTTCATGTGACGGAGGTCGAGAGTTTGATTCTTTTGCGCTGCTGCACTTTTGTGTTTCAACTGATTGGTTGGGATTTGAGGGATTCTGAGGTCAATACGATTTCCAGACGTTTTCTGTGTAGACGTTCTTCATCAATAATACGCCGGCACAAGGTGGGGTTCTTTATTATGATGGCCATCCGTTTAGCCAGCTTGATTTCTTCTCTCGAAGGCTCCTTGTCTAAAGGTGGGAGACACCTCAGCGGGAGCAGGTCGATCATCACTTGAGCATCGACAGACATTGTTGGTGTCAGGTTTTACAAACCTTCAGCAGACCTCTGATTTCCAGGTGACAGGCAAAGACGAGGGAAAAAGTGTGTCGATGGCCGTTTAGGTCAATTTGGGGAATCCACAGATCTTGTTTCACATTTTAACCAGTTCTAACGTCACACCACACTGGTGTTTTTTAAAAATCTGAACATGATGGTTTTTCCCGAGGTCATTTTCCATTGAAGTGGAACAAACTGTGAGCAGCCTGTAGCCTTTATACGCTGTCCGTATTGTAACCGATGCTTCCGTTTCACACTCTTTGTGCATGTGTATCACCGATGTTGAACGTTTATACATCATTATGATGAATAGCTTTCGCATTGCGTTTTGGTTAAAAAGCAGTTAGTAACAACAAGTCGCGAGAAAGTTATTCTCAACAGCATGCGACTCACTGCCTCTTGCTGAGCGGTCGGTTAGGTGTGGTCTGTCAACTATCCTCACCAATTCCTCCACATTCGGCTACAAGCTTCCTGATTCTACCGTGCAAGCAGCCCTACCTGTGAACTACCTTGTAGCGGGTTCTGAGATTTCTGTGAAACGCCACCATAACAGGTAATAAGTCGAAGTCGGTGTTTGCATTCTCGGATCGATCTCGTCCTGTGCTGATCAATACGATGTCGTCTGCTCGTGCTTCGAACGTTGCAGAGATGAGAGCCACTAGGTCTTCCAGCAGAGTCAACCCGAGTGAAGCCAGCAGTTGATCGTCTACAGGACGACATAGAGAAAGAAAAGGCTCCAAATTATATCCGACTTCTGTTCGAGCTGCTAATGGAGACCCGAGCGGAGATCAAGGAAATGAGCCAACGGAATATGGACCTGCTGACGGAAATCCAGAAATTGAGGGAGGAGAATTTATTTCTCAGACAAAAAATTCATGATTCTACGGTACCACTTGAGAGTAGCCAAAGCACTAGGCTGACTTCAACTAACATTAGTAACTCTCTCTCACAGGAAATGGATACAGAGCGTAAACGCTCAATTGTTCTCTCGAATGTTCCAGAATCTTCTTCTAACACTGCTTCCGCAAAGACTGTCCATGACACGGCCTGTGTTAGGCAAATTCTCGATTTTCTGGACGTCGAGTGCATACCGACAGCAGTGTACCGCATGGGTAGGCCAGCACAGGGCAGGCCGAGGCTAATTAAGGTTGTGCTCCCTTCGATCAGGTTTCAGAGTGAGGCGGTTAGGAGAGCTCGTCGTCTACGGTTCTTTCTCCCCCAAAAAGGCGTATTCCTGCGCCCATCACTAACAAGGGAGGAGCGAGTTCGTAGGCGAGAAGAGCGCCTAACAAATATGAGGAAGAGCGGTGGTTCATCTGGCGCTTTATCGGTGCGGGCGGAATCACAGTCTCAACCTCCTTGCCTAGACCTTACCAACGCAACCCTCTCATCTGAGCCAAACAGTTTCTCGGGAAACTGTTGAGCTCTCCCAGGAAGATTGGACCGTCAACTTTATGTCTTCTGACTAATATCAGATCTTTAGTCAAAAACAGTAATTCATTAGTTCTTGAACTCTGTCGCAATAATCATGACGTCGTTGTCTTAACGGAGACCTGGCTTTCCCCGATAAACGAACTAAGTCCTCTTCTAGGTATTGCCACCAGTCAATACGTGGGCGTTAGGTGTGATCGAAAGGACAAAAAAGGCGGAGGCGTTGCCTTGATTTTGAAGAGCCACATCTCATATAACATGATTTTTCATGAATCTGTCAAGGATTCTTATGAAATCTTGATATGTGACATTGGTGAAGGTGCAAGTGTACTCCGTCTCATTGCTGTGTATAGAGCTCCTTCTTGTAATGTCAGGCAATCTGTAAACCTAATTAAAGCAATCAGCGACTATTGTGTGTGTAGAGCTTCATGCGTACTTTTAGGGGACCTCAACTTGCCAAATATAGGAACCGACTTTATCGACAATATTTTGAAATCATTTCAGGATATGTTTGATGCCCACAATTTCCAACAGCTGGTGAACAAGCCCACCAGAGGTCACTCCTTATTAGATCTTGTGCTATGTAACTCCACTAATCTGGTCCACGACTTGAACGTCGGCCCACCGTTAGGCAACAGTGATCATGTCACAATATCTTTCAAAATCGTGGACAAAATGGGCCACAGTGCAGGAAATGTGCGGTGGATTAGAGATTTCAAGGCAGCAAACTATGACAAAATACGAGAACATCTTGCCGATGTTGACTGGATAGGTAGCTTTAGAAATGTGAGCACGGCCGATCAAATGTATGAATTATTGCTGCATGTCCTTCATCACGTCATTGAACTATATGTCCCTAAGAGTAAACTCGATCCACAAAAAATGCGTCTTCCAGAGTATCTTAGAAGAATGGTAAACCGCCAGAACTCTCTGTGGAACGCAGCCACTACCTCAGGTAATGAAGGGGATTGGGCATACTATGAATGCCTCAGTAAAAAGGTGGATAAAGCGTTTTCTCGATACAATCTCCATGTAGAAAGAAAAATATCTATTCGAAAGACAAATCGGCCTTCTACAGATATATCAAGTCTCGTTCTGGAGAAAACAGAGCTATCCCAAACCTAGTAGATGGGGATGGTACTTTAGTATCGTCGGCTCGTGAGAAAGCAAATCTGCTAGCAAATGAATTTCAAAAAGTTTTCAGGAAGTCTTCAGGAACTAGTCCTTTCTCTACCTCTACTAAAGGTGGTAATCTACCCAGTTTTCCTCGGATGAGGCCTTCGCTATGGTTTGATAAAGATGAAATTGTTGAAGTCTTATCCAGGTGGCCTAAGTCTTCTTCAATTTCACCCGACTTCCTTCCTCTACTTTTTGTTAAAAATGTCGTCGGTTGTATAGCTTACGCTCTGGAACAAATTTACAACATGAGCTACATGACAGCCGATGTTCCTCGTAGATGGAGACATGCGTTTACTACCCCTATCCCCAAAAAACCTCCATTCAGTGACCCAGGAAATTATCGTCCCGTAAGTATAACATTAATTTTTGCAAGAACATTTGAAAAAATCCTGAAAAAGCATATTTTGGAGCACATGTTAGAACATAGTATCATCTCTAAGGAACAATTCGGATTCCTGAAGCAGCGTTCGGTTGAGACTGCAGTTCTTACTTCCTTAAATGACTGGACCAAAGCTCTGGAAAGCAAAAACCGTGTGGACGTCGTCTACTTTGATTTTTCCAAGGCCTTCGTTAAGGTTCCTGTAGAAAAATTAGTATTCAAAATGAAAACAGTTGGTATACATCCGATGATTGTAGCGTGGAAAAGGAGTTTCCTTTTAGGTAGAACATATGTGGTGAACTTGATTTAGACACAACGCCGAATTTATTTGGGAACCCGGTAGTCGCTACCCCGTGATCACCAGTACCATCCACGCCCTCCGACCACTCACGGCACATACCGTTCCGCCCTCGCTGAGGAGGCTATAAAACAGCAGGCCAAGAAAACGCCTGGCGGTCTCCTCCCCCATAGGCGAGCTCGAGCGTCCCTTTCCCTATCCTCTCCACCGTAGATCATCCTCTGTGTATCCTGCCCCGTACTTAGAATTGTAATTGTTTAAGAGGAGCCCTGTCATACTCCTAATGAATATTCCTCTCGCATGATCCATACTCTAGCCCACTTTTGTATATTCAGCATCTTACCTGCATGTTCCGCATATTTTGCATGTCTGTGTACGGAGATAAACTCATATAAAAGAAGCATGGTGTTTGTTATCTCCACTGCGGGATCGTGCTTTTTGGCACTTCTCTAGCGCGTTAATAAACCGAACCGCTGGTTTATTACATGGAGGTCTCGGCAAGCGTCATCTTCTCCTATATGATGTATATCTCTGATAACTTTCTTCATCTGCTTTTCATACCATCATCCAGCGCCCCTATTAAGCTCGAGCTCTGCCCTAATTACCACACCAACTTGGAGACCGCCATCCCCTCTATCAATAGTTGACTTCTGGGGTTTCCACCTGTGTCAACCTATCTTATTTCCATAATATTATAATAGACCTATATGTAAACAAATCTGCACTGACTTTATCCTAAAATATTAAATCTGTATCAATATTATTCCTTTCTCATATAGAAAGAGATCGCGCACGAATTGACAATGCTCCCTCCTACACGAGGCTACCAGAATTACATAAAGTAAATAAATATAAAATTCTGAGCAACGAAGTCCTGGCCAGGCCGCACCACACCTCGTGTACTAAATATTATATGAATAATAATATTATGTGGTGACCGATACGCGCATGACCATATAAAGGTCCAATATAAAGAAAAATATTTATAATCAGTGCAGAAATAGGTCACTATTAAAAGTTGCAGAAAAATTGTAAATTGTAACCATTTTAATCCTTATAACCAGAAATAAAAAAAATACAGTAACCCAATGATCTTTGAGCCTGTCTACCAAAGGCCAAGCCATTAGCTCGCGCAATGTCATTCGAGGACGCGACATCGCAAAAAAAATTACCTCGCGGTGACTGTTGCGGCGCCAGCCGAGACCAACGGCCAAGCACTCACCCCACGGCGTGTCCTCGACGGAGGAACGACAGTGCGCAAATTAGCCGGCGGCACATGAATTATCCCCACCAAACTCGAAAAAAAAGCAAAGACCAATCCTCTCCTGTACTTCGTGGTACGCATGAATGCTTCCTCAGAATAATGACTGTGCCGTCAGTAAATTACCTGGTGAAAACCAGGCTCCTAAACCAGACATCACACACTATAAGCACCGCCCAGCGCGACTATATAAATTCACCGGAGGAGACTCCACATAGTCGACTTAACCCTCGACTGTGGACACTTCTCCGCACAAGAACATGAATATCGCTAAGGCAGGCCTCATTTCTTATTCTCATGATCAGATTGCGGCAGTTGATACCGGTTCCTTCAACCCTTATGTTCCTCCACAGGCAGACTGGGAATCGCAAATGCCTCAGTTTCCCGTAAACCATCCTGACTCTTTTGATGTCACGAAGGATGTGGACCTAACTCAATCAGATTTGACACCCAACCAGAAAAATAATCTCCTTAATGTCATAAGGAAGCACACTAATGCATTTGTTGGTCCAGATGGACACTTGGGCCACTATAACGGCCCCATTCGTCATCGCATTGACCTCGTAGAAGATGCTGCTATCCCTGCCAAGAAAATATAGAAAATCCCCCTGGAAAAACGACAGGAAATAAAAAGTCAGATAGTACAAATGTTAAATGACGGGATTATCTGCGAATCTACATCGCCCTTTTGCGCCCCAATAGTATTGGTGAGGAAGCGAGACGCCAACAGTTGGCGCTTTACCATAGATTTTAGAGGACTAAATGCAGTCACAAAGCCACAGCAATCTATCCTACCAAATATTCAAGATATAATTGACTTGTGCGCAAATAAATGCCTCTATTCGCCCTCGATTTTCAACAGGGATTTCATCAAATACCTTTGGGAGAAACCCACTGCGAGAGAAAGCTTTTGCATGTTTCTTAGGCTCATTCGAGTACATCCGAATTCCCATGGGTCTGAAAGGAGCCCCGGCAACATTCCAGCGCATCATGGATGATTTCAAAAAGTACTTAAAAGCCCAAGTTTTTATTTACATAGACGATCCCATCATCACCTCGGAGTCACCAGACGAGTATGTACAAGATGTCGATGAAGTGCTAGGCAAAATAGAGCAAATAGGTATGAGATTAAAAGCTTCAAAGTGCGAGTTTGCTCGCAAGGAGATAAACTTTCTCGGATACGTTCTAAGCAAAGACGGAATACGTCCGAATCCAGATAAAACTAAAGCTATTGATAATTACCCCAGGCCGACCACCGTTACAGAGGTGAAAGCATTCCTGGAAATGTTCATTTTTCCGCCGGTTTGTCCACAATTTCGCTAAAATAGCTGCACCCCTCTCAGATCTTCTTAAGAAGGATACTCCCTTCCATTGGACTGACCAATGCGAAGAAGCCATGCTCCAATTAAAAGAAGCCTTAACGACCGCTCCAATTTTGATGGCACCACGTTTGGGGTCTCCATTTGTTATCGAAACTGATAGTTCAGCAAAAGGCATAGCTGGCGTTCTTAAACAAGATCAAGATGACCAGCTAAAAGTTATCGCCTACGCAAGCAGAACCCTTAATAAGCATGAAGCTCGGTATCCTGCTATCGAGCTGGAAGCGCTAGGTTTGGTCTTCGCGATCCAAAAATTTCGCCCTTACATAGATGGTGCAAAAACCACCGTTATCACAGATCACTCTCCTCTTAAAGCACTGCTACATCGCAGAGATTTGACTGGACGATTAGCAAAATATCAAATGGTACTTCAGGAATTCGATATTACTATCGCTTATCGCCCAGGAACTAAGAATACTGTCTGCGACGCGTTATCACGCTATCCGTCTATAGTCAACGCGGTAGGCACCAGCAGCAGCAGTCAATGCATGCTGAACCTGGCCAACGTTCGAAGAGAGCAAGATAAATGTCCCTGGATAGCAGAGTACAAAAATACCCTTAAAGATCCTAGCTTTAATTATACCGACTATCCTCATATGTTGGATTATTGTACTCTGAATGATGTCCTATATGCATACCATCAAGCGTGAATCAGGACCCTATATTAGTACTCCCCGATGATTCAAAATTAAAATTCACTCTAATTGCTAAGATCCATTCTTCTCGAATGGGTACCGCTCATCTTAGAATAGCTAAAACCCAGAGCATGGTCTCCAAAATCGCAGTATGGAATAAAATGTCTCAGGATATCAGGGACTACGTCATCAAATACAAAGAATGCCAACTTAGGAAAGACCCCCGTGCCTACAGAGTTAATGAACCGCTCCATAACTACGACGTACCTACGAGACCGTGGGAACGAGTCCACTCAGATATCATAGGTCCCTTGCCAAGACATTGAATGGAAACAAATTTATCATCGTTTTCGTGGATGCGTTTTCCAAATTTATAATAGCTGGACCAATCCCAGACCAAAAAGCTATTGCCACCACAAATGTGTTTATGAACCGATTTGTCGCACGTTTTGCCCCCCCTCGCTTACTCATTACGGACCAAGGTACCAACTACCTTAGCGAAACCTTTCAAGATATGCTAAAGACAATTCAGGTTACTCGTAAAACGAGCACGCCGTACCATCATGAAAGTAACGGACAAGTGGAACACGCCAATCGCACCATAGAAGAGCTTATAGCCTATGGCTATTACCCAAATAAATGATCAGTGGGATGATGTTATCTTTCTAGCGGTGCATGCTTATAATTCTACAGATAACTCAATTACTAAGCACTTTCCTCATTCAATCATCCACGATTTTGAACCCTCCAATATTTTCCGATTAGCTCTCCAACGTCCTACGTGAAAATTTGCCGACGAGCAAGATTTTGTAGGACAGTTAATACCTTTACTAAAAAGGAATTTGGAACGAGGTGGCTCAAAACATTATATCTGCTCAATCCCTCCAAAAACATACCTACGACCTGCGGAAGCGAACTAAATTGTCGGATTTCCAAGTCAGCCAAAAAAAAAATTAAAAGGAAAACAATTTGGCACTAAAATCGCACCTAAGTTCAAAGATCCCTTTATTATCACAGAAATCGACTGCCTGAAAATAATGTTCTTTGTTGGTCGTCGACAGCGCACCGTTCACATGAATGGCGCTAAGCCTTATCACTCTGAAGACTAGCAGAATATACATGCTACAACATGAGTCTTCTGTCAGGTATAGGAGTTTCCCTCTAGTAAAGTGTAGACCTCAAAGAAGCAAGCTTTATTAACAGTAAAATATATATGAAACATCAGTATTACTCACTGGTACCGTATAAAAGATAACCCTTAGGTTGGTTGAAATGTTATCGCATGGTCAGTGCACCTAACCCGGAAACCGAGGACAACAATAACCAACAAGATTAAAAAAAGAGATTACACCCCCAGAATATTAATAGATTCAATGGAAAGGAGCGCAAAACGCTGGAATCTGTTTGTTTCACGCTGTCACCGCGAAGCGAAGAATCTTCCGTCTCAACTGGATCGTCAAGGACAACCCTCACCGAATGGAAGATCATGTTCCCACCTCTGACCTTCCCTCAATCTTTTTGTAATATTTCGTCCCTGAGGACAGGGACTTCCGAGTGGTGTGGGATGTGGTGAACTTGATTTAGACAGAACGCCGAATTTATTTGGGAACCCGGTAGTCGCTACCCCGTGATCACCAGTACCATCCACGCCCTCCGACCACTCACGGCACATACCGTTCCGCCCTCGCTGAGGAGGCTATAAAACAGCAGGCCAAGAAAACGCCTGGCGGTCTCCTCCCCCATAGGCGAGCTCGAGCGTCCCTTTCCCTATCCTCTCCACCGTAGATCATCCTCTGTGTATCCTGCCCCGTACTTAGAATTGTAATTGTTTAAGAGGAGCCCTGTCCTACTCCTAATGAATATTCCTCTCGCATGATCCATACTCTATGCCCACTTTTGTATATTCAGCATCTTACCTGCATGTTCCGCATATTTTGCATGTCTGTGTACGGAGATAAACTCATATAAAAGAAGCATGGTGTTTGTTATCTCCACTGCGGGATCGTGCTTTTTGGCACTTCTCTAGCACGTAAATAAACCGAACCGCTGGTTTATTACACATACCAGGTTAGAGTGGAGGGTAGTTACTCTTCGGTTTTTTCGGCGGCTAGTGGAGTACCTCAAGGAGGAGTATTGTCGCCGCTGCTTTTCCTCCTATATACCTATGAGCTGCCTGATTCTGTCTCTAGGTTCGGTGTGACGTGCAAAATGTACGCTGACGACGTGAAAATCTACAAAAAAGTGAACAAAGCCGCCAGCTCTCGTGAGGTTTAAGCTGCTATTGATTTCGTTGGCGAGTGGGCAGAAGACTGGGATCTTCCACTTGCTGCTGAAAAGACGCAATGCCTTGTAATACAATCAAGGCACCAAACATACTCTCCGCTCTACAGACTCAATGGCGTGGACTTGAAACAAGTTTCTGATGTTAGAGACTTAGGCTTCCTTATAACGAGCGAGCTCAGATTCGACCTACATTACAAATTACTTGTAAAAAAAGGCCAGCTTCCGGACTTACAATTTATTCAAGGTACTAAAAACAGATGATCCGGGTGCTCTCTTGCGTGCCTATAAGTGCTACGTAAGACCAATTATGGAGTCTGGTACTTCTATTTTTAACCCTTGTCAAAAAAGGACACCGACTTTCTCGAAAGTGTTCAGAATAACTTCACACGTAAGTTGTTCATGAGGTGCTATAAAATGAGTTACGAAGACATCCCTAACGGTTCCACGCGGGCTAAGCTGCTCGGCATATCCAGTTTAAGCAGAAGAAAAAGAGCAGACCTAATTATGTTGTTCAAAATCCTCACCAGGAAACTGTCTGCAGATCCTGTGGAGTTTTTTGGAGTACCACTTACGATTAACAGAGCAGGTAGACTTAGATTGTATACAGCGGTTGCAAGGTCGAAGGTTAGGTCTAACTTCCTCACTTACAGATACCTTAGGGAGCTAAACCTTCTCATCGGTGATAATGAAGATTTTCTTGCTATGTCTGTCTCTCATTTTAAGCATTTGCTCATTCGAAGTAAACTTTCTTAGGTTATTCCGTTCTCACTCGCATGTTTTTGATTCCTTGCAGTTGGGTTTATTTGTTCCGTTCGTTGTTTATACCTTATTTTATACGTGCATTTCCGATGTGATTCACGCCACGAAATAAATAAATAAATAAGTAAATACAGATGGAAAATGCACAGAAAACGTCTGAAAATGGTATAGACGTCAGAATCCTCCAAATCTCAACCACTCAGTTGGAATGCAAAAGTGCAGCAGCGCAGCAGAATCTAACCTCTGACCTTCCTCGCATAAAGCAACATCAGTATCCACTGCGCTAAGAGCCGCCTGGTCAGCGGCATCGCAGGCGTACAAGACACCCAAACTTGTGAGGCTCCGATTCCGTTGTAAATTCAAGTGCTCCAACCCCTTGGGTTTAACGATTTGGCAAAATTAAACACATTTTTATACTAATTGATGGGTGGGATTCTTCCTATATGACTCGCTCTCCCCGTTCAAACATACGCTTCAGACCCTTCCCTCGTTAACCGATCGGGGTGCGAGAACGTGATTATGACGGCTGACGGAAAGTTTTCACAGCGGGGGTATGGTCGATCAGGCAATCACGATTGATCGATATTATTGATACTTTGAACGTATCCAGCGTGCGTTGCAAATCAGAAATCATGCTACAGATGTTGTCCAGCGCGCTCCTGGATCCAGAATCCCTGCCTCAGACGTAAATCAGAAGACGTGTTAGAGAGCGATCAAGCAATCATTTGATAATTTTTCTGTCGATGACGATTAGGCGTCCCTGGATGGGTCATTCAACACTGCAGTGATTCTGCGTGGAAAAATTTAAGCAGTTCAACATTGTGAGACGTTGTGGAAGTTTCGGGAAGGGACCAGAATCAATGAGGCGATCAGTATTCCAGCAGCGAGCCATTATAGCAGCAGAGCTTTGAGAGACAGAACTGTTTTGGAGATCCTAATTACCTAAAAAAAATCTAACATGCCTCTTCAAAGTACGCCGCTACACAATTTCTCGTTTCCAATGACACTTTTCGAATACTCAAATAATTTTGGCCTCCTGGGAAATTTTGGAATATTCGAACGGTTTCTAACACCAAAGATTCTCAAGCATTCGAAATCGAATATATTCGGAAAGCGCGATTTTTCAAATATTCGAATGAAAATCATTCGAATACCTATTCGAATGGGTCATTCGAGCATAAGTCTACACACTCGTTCCAGTTCCTGGACTCCTGCTAGAAATCCAGAACGGTTCGAGCCCTCTTCTTGACGAAATTTCTGTCTCGTACGCCAAAATCTTGCAGTCGATATCATAATCGTTCCCATCATGAACCTCGACTCTATGCTTACCAAGTGTTGTAAGAACGTTACAGCGTCGCTTACCAGATAGGTGTTCGTTGATGCGAACTCCCAGTGCTCTTCCAGTTCCCCCAATATAAACACTGCTACATTCCTTGCACTTGAGTAAATTGATCCACTTTTTATACAATCACCAGACATAGACACTGCCTGTCACAAAGCCGGTTCCTCACAAGCTGCTTCCTGAGGCTCTCGCTATGTAGGTATGTCGACTAGAACGTGCTCGGTGAATGCACCTTCGTATGGCAGCAGTAAAGTCTTCAGAGATCAGTAGAGTAGAGTCGTCAGAGATACGTATTAAACGAGGCAATGCCGAGGTTTCAAGATGAGAGAACTTGGAATTTACTACCAAACGTCCACATTCTGTGGGTGGCAGCAGGGCGTGGTAAACTTTGCTCACGTTTTCACACGCCTTTTTTCGAGCACAGTAGAGCATTCCGAAAAAATTAGCTATGATTTTGGACGCCCCACACGACCCCTATATTCTGTAAAAATTGCATCGGAAAAGCTCAACGCAATTCTGGAGGCTCTCCTGGTAAGTCAAAAACAGCAGCATTTAGGGCTTTATTCCACTGACCCCGGAAAATCCTCCATTTCTACAGTGGAATCTCGGAGTCTGACCAAGCTGCGCAAATTGAGATCACGATCTGTGCTTACAACGCTAGCACTTGCATCAGAAATATCATCTTATGAACTGACGATGCAAGCCAGGAAAATTAAGTACGACGCCACGGGAGTGACCGAGAGGAGAAGGTCAAACCCCTTACACGCCGCCTACGAAGAGGAACTGTTCCTCTTCAGACAATCGTCGGGGTGGACAGCTAGACCTCAAACGAGTTATGTAGTCACCGCGGACCGCCGGCGAACTGACGAGATGAAGATAGCCCACTTTCGGACAGTGCAGAGTCGGGGCTCAGGGTGACAGCATTCAAGCCTCCGCCACCCTGAGCCCCCCAGGGATGGGCGGAATTTCTGCTTTCTGTTTTCTGGGAAAGTGGCCAGAAAACAGAAAATAGAGTTGCGAACAAAATTTTATCACAGAAATCCAATGAGAAGAATCCAAAAAGTATCATAGAATAGTGAGCTTTATTCCAAAATAGTGTTTCTATAGTACCTTAAATGGCAAGCATGTGGCGTTTTTGAATGTGCTCATGTAGTAATCGCGCTATATACTCATGAACTATGCCGCTTTGTTTGCTTGATTGATTGTGTAAGTGCTGCTGGCAAGGAGTTCCTTCATAGGACATTTTTCGACCTTCATAATTTGGCTTCGTATTCTTTTCGATATTAGCAGTAGTTTGGACTACCTACGATCATTAAAATTTTTATATTAAAACAATAAAACTAGTTCCCAACTTCTCTCTTCTTGAAACCTCGGCATGGTGAGTTAGTTTGTTGTCAGTATGCTGTGCCAAACGAGGTTTTTAGGTGGATCTTTATTATTGCGGCCTGACGTTTCGACTTTCCGTCGTCTTCAGAGGCCTGAAAGTGGAGCAACAGGTTTATATTTGCACTCTACTCCACCAAGCGCCTTAGCCGCCCTAGCATTTTCGACCCACTCCCGGAGTCACTACAGAGAGCCCGAATGTAAGAGACGAACTCACGCATAGGATCCACCGTAGGGGAATATAGCGAATATAATATAGGAATAGCGTGGGCGAATACCAGCCCCTACGGTGGATCCTATGCGTGGGTTCGTCTCTTACATTCGGGCTCTCTGTAGTGACTCCGGGAGTGGGTCGAAAATGCTAGGGCGGCTAAGGCGCTTGGTGGAGTAGAGCGCAAATATAAACCTGTTGCTCCACTTTCAGGCCTCTGAAGACGACGGAAAGTCGAAACGTCAGGCCGCAATAATAAAGATCCACCTAAAAACCTCGTTTGGCACAGCATACTGACAATAAAACTAGTATTCCGAGGGGCGTTAAATTATGTATTAACTAACCACTTTCCCAAGAGTTACTGTGGGTAGGATTATTCTCCACCTCCGGTTTAAAAATTGAACATTGTTGGCCGGTCATCCCCAATATCGCTTTCTGTAGAGCCTTTGTCGAAGCTGCTTTTCTAACTCTGAAGATTGCTCAGCTTTTGGTGTCACAAATTAGTAAGAGACGGAAAAGTTTTAGTTGCCTTTGATTTCGCTGCTGTAGTGATACAGTACTGATACAAGAAATTTCTCATTTATCACGTATATCATCTGTCGCCCCATTGATCATCGAGTTGCTTAAGTGGGCACCAGCAGCGTCTCTATACGTCCATGCCGCGTGCCAGGGTGCTCCAATGGATCCTTTTCGCTCGAGAGACACGAAGAGCGTCATATTTTTAGTCCAGGGCTTTGACGAAGACCTACACGTTGGTGGGCATTCTGGTGTTCTCTGGCATCCCGCGAAATCCAGTCGGTGTCTGCCAAGCGCATTGTGTGGCCTACCTAATTTTCGACGACTTGACCCATGCAGCAGCGTCTCTGATCTTCGAACGTTGGCGAAGCTCGGAACTCCGGAGGCCTTCTATCAATTGCATGAGTCGTGTCACTCCGAGCATTGTCCTCTCGATTCCACGCTGGGCGACGCTGATCGCGTGCTCATCCTGCTTTGTAGAGCCCAGGTCTCTGATGCGTATGTTAGGGCAGGAAGAACAGTGAAACCGAAAGGGTGGTACGGAGCGGGACGTTCTTCGTCTTCTCCACGACTCTTTCGACACACTTAACAGCTCCTCAAGCCGCTCGCTTCCTCCTGCCCAGCTCCGGCGCTAGTTAATTGGTCATGTTAACTTCGCGACCTTGATGCATCTGGAGCATTCGAAGATGTTCGTTCCGTTGAGCGAGGGTGATGTATCAGAAGTTCGTCCGTTCCTTATGAACATCGTCTTCGTAAGATTCAGCTGCAGTCCAACGTTCCCACACGGTCGAAGCCAGCATCTGCTCCGCCTGGCTAGCGCTCGATGTTAGATGGTGTAGTGCAGTCCGTCGCCTTTCACTCCCATGTCTTCCCATTCTAATTCGCGAATGACGTTTTCGAGTGCGGCGCTGAAGAGAACCGGGGATATGGTACCCTCTCATCGACCTCTCTGTTCACGTTGGCAACGACGTCGTTGTAGATTGACGAGACCTTTGTCGTGAATCCACTGCACAGCTATCGAAGGACTCTGATGTACGGAGTAGGAACGCCCTGAGTGAGCAGGGCGTCGATGACCGCTTCAGTTTCGACGGAGTCGAATGCCTTCTTCAGGTCGATGAACGTAAGGCACAGCAGCAGCTTGTACTCTCGCGACACTTCGATGAGCTTCGTAATGGTGTGTATATGGTCGATCGTGCTGAATCCTCTCCGAAATTCTGCTTGTTCGCATGCCTGTCCTTCGTCCAGCGTTCTGCCGATCCTATTCAGGATGACTCGAGTGAACAACTTATAGACTACGTACAGACCGGGCGATTGTTGGTAATGTCGTGCACTCCTCTGTACAGCAAGGCGGTTCTGCTCGTCTTCCACTGAGATGTAATATGATATGCAGATATGAGGAGTGATGGAGAGGGTATATGCTCGATCCTCATGATGTGGTGTCTACGCAATCAAGAAAGCACCTTCACCTAAGATCTGTTGTGCTGACAGCCCCTTCAGTCACAATCTCGTGTTGTTCTGTGAAATATCAAGCCAGTACACAACATCTTTAGTCGGCTAAGTAGTAGCTATGTGCTTAAAGAGCATTGGTAAGTTGGCTTGAAAACTTTCAGCTACGCGGAAACTAGGTCACTTACAAGGAAAGGTATTCCCAAAGAACGAAACAAACTAGGAATACAGATTCTGGCGGAGCCAGTAATGCTCAACGAATGTCTGCACAGCTTTAGAGTATGTTGCGAGAGTGTGTCTACAAACTCAAGCAGTTGTGTTGAAACATGCAAACAGTGATCACTGAGCCTTCATCGTGTTGGGTACTCTAAAAGGCCAGTTTCTTACCAGTGGGACCATTATCTAACTGAGGCGTTGCAGTGAAACGGAGCTGATGAGTAATGTTGTGTATTTCAAGTGTCGAGATTCCTACGGTCTATCAGTCATTTGCAACTTGCTGATTGCACTACACTGGAGTAACCTATAAATTTTTATAAGCGCTTGCAAATTAAAACGCTGTTCTACGACTACATTTCTAGCCATACAAAAGCATTTGTTACTGGAAAAATGGGCCTTCGGGTAGAATAATTAATTGTAAATTAATTGTAATAATTTCGAAATTTTCTGTTTTCTGATCTTCTGGCGTTTTTGGCTTTTCTATTTTTTGACGAAAGCGATTTTCTGTTTTCTGCTTTCTGGGAAAATTTTCAAAATTTCCGCCCATCCCTGCTCCTCGCCGTCCATCTTCATCTCGTCAATTCGCCGGCAGTCCTCCCAACGATTCCCTGAGTACATAACTCGTTTGGGGTGCGTTACGTTAGGCCGCTCCCTGGGTTACGGTAGCGGGCCGCGCCGCGCGCCACCGCCCCCGATCACGGTAGCGTGGCGTGTTGTTGAGCCCGCCTCGGACGGACGGGTCCGACTGCAAAGTGATGGAGAAGATTATTTTGCAAAAAATGTTAGATTGGCTCATGAGACGCCAAATTTTGCCTGTTGAGCAGCACGGATTTCTCCCGGGTGCATCGACTACCACTAACTTGGCTGAGGCACTCCATGACTGGAGTTTGGTTATTAATGCTGGCAAGACAGTTCATGTAATATTCTTTGATTTTTCGAAAGCTTTCGATAAGGTTAGTCACAGTAAATTGCTTTTTAAGCTTCGGTCTCTAGGCGTCTGTGGATCTTTGCTTGCTTGGATTACCTCCTTCCTCTTCGAGCGGTACATGACAGTTAGTGTTGGTAACAGTTTTTCAACAAGTCATGTATGTGTGAGTGGAGTACCCCAAGGGGGTGTACTTTCTCCGCTTCTCTTTATATTGTACACACTGGAGCTGCCCTCTATTCTCAAAACTGCTCCTGACATTAAGGCCCTCATGTATGCAGATGACCTCAAAATATACGGCGCATTCGATGACACAAACTCTCATTCGGTGAGCGAAAATCTCCAAAAGTCGGTTGATAATCTGGTATCCTGGACACAACAATGGGGGATTCCTCTCAATCCTGACAAGTGCTCCGTAATGCGGCTTGGTAACGATGCTAATCATCGACAGTATTACATCAACCAAATCTGCGTTAAAGAATGTGAATCTAAAAAGGACCTTGGCATAATTTTCGATTCGAAACTGAGATTCTCTGATCACATTGACGCCATAGTCAAGAAAGCTTTTAGAGTGATGTTTGCGATTTTTCGAGCCGTCCGTTGTTCAGACCCGAACATCCTTATCCGACTTTACAAGACATACGTGCTACCACACCTTGAGTACTCAACCGTCATATGGAGTCCAGGTTCAAGAAAAAAGTCAAGTACATAGAAAAAGTTCAGCGAGTATTTACTCGTCTATTGTACCGAAGGTATTCCTCTCATGGGGAATCTCATTTGCCTTCCTATAGTGACCGTTTAAAATTGTTCTCACTTCATTCATTGCAGCGCAGACGGATTGTCTTCGATCTGGTTTTCTGTTTACGTATTCTACGTGGTGAAGTGAAGCTGCGCGCCAGCTTCACTTCACCACGTAGAATACGTAAACAGTTTAAAGTTTTGGGTCTTTCGCCCATGTGGTATGAGGCGGTTGTTTTTTAATCTACATTATCCTAGGATACATCATCGGAGATATCCTGCCTTGCATAACATCGTCTTCAATCGTGGCGCAAGATGGCTCCAACAACTACCTTTTGACCTCATGGCCGGCGACTCAAGTACTACTTTTAAGAGGAAGCTGAATAATGTAGATCTTTTCCAATTACTTGGAATTGATGATGTTGCGTTGCAGTAGGTTGTGCACTTCTAGATCACTTTTAATCAGACCATCTCCTACCGACATAGCTGGAAATTCCTTCGAATATGTTGACGAGATCGCTTTCCTTAGCTAACACCCTCTATTGCCTTATTCTCCTGTTCCTCCACTGCAGCCCCTGCTACCTTTGAGTTCTTATTTCCATTTTTCCTATCCAGCCAGGTTACAACTTCTACCTATTGTAGTGTCTGGCTAAGCCGTTATCTCGGTCCCGTAAATGACACACGAGGTTAGTGTTCAAAGGTCCTCTGGCAAGCAGTGCTTTGTGAGCAACTTCAACGATGCCAACGCTCATCGAGTCAGACATGAGATGTACTACCAGCTTCCTTCCACGCTCGAATTCAAGCGCATTAAATCAGCGACTCGCCAAAGCCACTCCATTCGTTCCTCGATCGCCTTATCCAACTCTGTTTTTCGGTCGACGCTTCCCCTGCCTTTTTCGCTTGTTGCCTGTTCCAATGTCGTATCCTCCAATTAACCTCTCCCTCGGCTACAAACTATAACAGCGCCACCTCACCTGAAGCTCGGCTATGCTGCTACGGCAGTGTTTCTCGAGCGAGCGACGAGGCCGTGAACAACACTCCCCACCCGTGATTTGCAAAGGGTGAGTGGATGGAGCCAATCCAAGTCGTGTCACTTCCCTCCACTCCAGTGCTTTCAATACAGCAAACGAAAACGGAAAGTGGGAACGCAGAAAGAGAGGCCTCTCATTCTCAACGCCTGCATGGGGCGACCGACGGGATGGCCGTTCCGTTCCCATCTCGCACTCCATCATTAGGATATAACTCTTTATCTATCAAAGTGCAACATAAATTACTATACAGATATCGAGAAATCGTGCCGTGAAACAGATCGTCATGTATGTACACATGAGAGCAGTAATTCGACAATCACCTCCACAGGAAATCAATCGGCTACCTGACCAAGCGAATAAGTACACGTGAGAAGTTCGGGACAGAGACATGCGTCGGAGGGAGCGGAACCTGTATGCACTGCGTAGAGAGAGTGAGCACTGCCTTAGAGGCGAACATGTAGATCAAGTGACAGATCAGCTGAGCACCGTGAAAGGCAGGAGGAGAATATGCGGGTGAGCTGGTTGAGCTACGATTTCTCTGCGGGTCACAACAATAATCCTAAAATAGACGAAGACTAACGAAATAAAGCACACGTGGCGGATCTGATCCGCCCGAAAACACTGGAAAACGAACGAACATTGACAATCCCAAAACTTGCTTAGCACGAGTAAGTGATCTCGAACAGGCATGTTGCTGAATGCACAACCGTCCGCTAAAGGTCGAGCGCAAAACTCTCACTGGGGAAGCGACAATTTCAATTGGGACGTGCTGCACCGATTGCGAGAGACGGTCTTCCTAGACGATCGCCAACGACTACATCTCCATCGAAAAGCTTTCGGAGCCCATTGATGCAAAGACACCTGCCAGCGGCTCGAAGTCCGAGTTCACCACACTCAGTTTCGACACCAGCGATTGAGCTGCGCGTGCTGCAAAGGCATAGAATCACGTGCAAAGAAGGGTACAACAGAAAAAACTACTTCAATTCAGCACCACTTCCAGATACACTGGATCCAAAAAACGCTTACAATGTTTGAACCCTGATGAAAGTTTCCCACCTAGTCCTAGCTAGGCTGAGCTCCGTACCTCGCTCTGAAGTGCACGAAAGGGAAAATCTTCTGGTATGGCAGATGGTGAAGTCGCGCCATACACCTGCTCAATGTATCGTTACGTCCATTCAATTCGTAGATTAAACAGCTGCAAGGGTGTTTGGCTGCGATCAAAACTCCAACACCAAGCTTGCCTTGCACCAGCACCCATTACTGTCAGGATGTTTGCGACATTACATCTCCCGGCGCTGTCTCATTCAATGCACCATCCTCGACGTCTTCCACAACCAGTGCGCGACACAGACGCTATTTACATGAAATTTTGCAGTTGAAAAACATGAGAACTTTGGCGTCAGACTTTACTGAATTTTTACAGTGAAATTACAACTAAACAAGATCACATACGAAATTCTGATCCAGAATCAGCGCTTCTGGCTGAACCTAACTTTTGGACCCTACGTTATTGCCATCGAAAAAGCAACTTCCTCACTTGAGTCCTCAAATGTGTTCAGAGTAAGCGTTTAGTACTACAGCACTATTGGTAAATCACATGCGTATTTATCATAAATCCTCCTAGCGACACCGAAAATAGTATCATGGCATCATAGGTAAGTGAATAAGGTGGACAACTGAGACATTTATTGGCGCAACTCTTCAACCAGTGATGTAACTAAAACTTAGGGACCTTTTTAGTCAATTCGATCCTTTCCTGATGGGAAATAATGTTGGGTTCTTCAACTTCCCTCTTCGTAATAACTCAGCATTTTCTTAGAAATGCCTTTTAGGCCTTTGAAGGCGGTGGAAACGTTAGTCTGCTCAGTAATTGGTCTACCTTAGATCCTCGTTCAGCACAGCAATACGTTGACATACTAAGATGCAACAGAATTTTTACGTTCACCTCGAAGCAATTCCGCCCGTGGCTCAAAATCCCGGCTCCAATTCTGTGAAATGCTAGGTCGTGAAAGCTGTTGCTCAATGATACAGCTTAACGTGCGTTCTTCGACTGCGAAATTGCATGCAAAAAGAATTCACAGCCAAGTAAACAATGCGATGAACTGACGGCAGAAGTGTGGTGCGATTTTAATATTCAACATGACAGGGGATGCCGCTTTGCCGCACTTTGCAATAAGCTGCAGAACTACAATGCAGCCGAAGAGGTAGGAACTTTGTCCCAATAATGCGCACATCTTTCGGCAGACCCAGTATGTCGCGGAAAAGGCAAACGACCCTCAAAGAGCAACAGTCTCTCACCAATCTCCGGATGGGAACTGTTTGCATTCGCATCGATAAGTGTCCGATCACTGGCCCACTGCTGTGCCAGATTCTCGTCATCGGCTACTCGGTCGCATGTCTCCAGAATCTGAATGAACAGCAGTTAGCTGGTGAATACGGATATTGAAACGCTCAACGCTACCTGCACAACCAAGTTATCCTCTGTGAATGTCCTTAAAAGCTCCATCATTGAAACAGGGCTATTTCTAAATATCAACATTAAAAACGTGAACTGACGCTCTTGTACATCTGCTGTGATTCCGCAAAGAAGACTGACGCTAATGCGAAATTTCTCTACTTCGCAGAAGTCTAGTCGAAAACAAGTTAAGGCTGTAAGTTCTGAATCCACAATCTCATACACGCACCACGATCAAGCCACTATTATTTTTGCTGAACAGATGCTCAGGAGCTCTTCTCTGACATAGATGCAGGCACTCTTTTATACAATGAAGGTCAGAAATTGGCCTACCCCTTTCGCGTGTTCACTTTAACAATTTAGAACCATAAGCAGCTGAATAGTAGGTTATATAAATAACCTGCAATGGGTGTGTGGGTGAGCAGTCGGAGTAGCCGTCTGCGCTACCACGCACCCATTGCGTGTACCCGATTTCAGGTTTTTGACCAGTCCAATCCCTCCGCCAACCCAAGCTTTCCATTGCTCCGCGGCCGGCAACATGATAATAGACTTTTCTAGATTGCCTCATCTACTGGCAAGCAAGCAAATCAAGCAATGCAAATTTGTCCGGCAAACGTTTCGGCGTAACCGCTTTCGTCAAAGCCTCGAAAAGCAATGACTGTTGGAAATGTTACTCGCCCAAGAATCATTTTCAAGGCGGTTGCGCTGAAGTTTAGCCGGGGAAAATTCTAATAACAATACTTGTCACAGGGCTGAAACATTCCTACGATAAGCACTCACGTCATGTTAAGATTTAGCAACGGTGAGACATGGAATATACTACGTGAAGTACCAGTCGTCCTTTATCCCTTATAAGTAATCACATACCTTACAAACAGAGCAACTGTCTTTTTTGCGTTCTCGTCACATAACATCACAAGGTTTAGAACTCGGAAGCACGCCATCAAGACGTTTACTGTTTCCTTGCGATTGGAATCCTGCAACTTGAAAAGTCGAATGCAGTGAATTTTTAAAACAGAATTAATAATAATAATAATATAAATAATTAAGACTAATTACCGTAGCATCTGCCCTCGCCGCCGAAATTACATTGAGAACGACGCCAACAACCGTTTCGCCCTTCTCTTCCAGAACCGCATGCATAACCGTTGCACCAAATCCGGTGCAGTAAGTCAGTAGTAGAGTAAGTAGCTGAAAATGCTCTTTACAATAGTCCATCGATCAAGAATATAAAACATTTGCACAGAAAACCAAAAGGCTACAACCATCATCCACATTTCGCCTTGGGCTTCAAGATTTAAATATGTCGTAGAAAGCGCCAAATGCAAATTTTTAATCGGTTCTGGGCTGCAAAACGGAGTCACGCGACACGATAAACAACGAACCCGCAACACTCGGGAGCGAATGCATACACTTCCATTTGACAGCAACTTGAGCAAACACGTTTGGAAGGACTTCTGGAATGGAATTACATGGAGAAGCCAAATGGAGAGCTTCACGACGGTCGAAAGACTCCACTACCTGCGATAAGCAGGTATCTCTAGCCTTTGTCATGTCAGGTTTCAAGGGCTCCATGATCAAGGAGTTTAGGCTCAGCAGAATGTTGTCCACCAGCTCCTCCAGCATGCCCCTCATTTCCTTCGTTTGACTCCATTGCTCGAGACTAAATGAGATTCATTCAATTCAGATGACTGCTGTTAATAACAGGGTACTTACCTCGAGTACTGAAAGCATAACCTTGTAAAGATGTCGAATGCGCCGCACTCTATGAGAAGCCTCTGGAATTGTTTTCGATAATGTAGCAGATATGTCTGTCCGATCCATAACGTCTAATGGATCATACAACGATCCCGCGACGTATGATCTTTCTGGAGTTTGAAACGATCTATCCCATCCAAGCTCTCTTTCTCAGCTTTCTTCCAGATTTCCCATGATTTTTTAAATTTAAATCTTTCACATTTTGGACCTATCTGGAGCTAGGACATCTAGGTGTTCTGTAGAATAAAAACCGCCTTATCCTGCCTCCAGAGGAATAAAAAGTGCAAACACTTGAAAGAAATTGGAATAACTACCGCAAAAGTGGTCCACCTCTTATGAAAAATATTGGTTCTTGAATACTAACTAAATCTATTATTGCACCTGTTGCACAATACATATTTATCATCATGAACCATAACAGCCAATACGAACTAGAAGGAAGCGCACATTCTAATGCAATGATCTTGACTTCTGTGTTTCTAAACTCAATAAACACACCTTGTTAACCGGTCGATTGGCCATGATGTTCACCAGAAATCCCGAGCTGTACCTTCTTACGAAAAGATCACGGTCGTTTGACCTACATAAAATATCCAACACCTAAAAAGCTCTCTTTTAAACAGACAAGCAGCAATCTCTTTTATAATGAACTCCGAATTGAGGACTTTGACTTTTACCGAAATATTTAAATTCTGTTCAATCAGACCTATTTCTACTTTCATTTCAAAAAAAAAAACATTTTGGCTTTATGGCCCTCCAAGACACTACAGTGAGTCTCAAAAGAATGTGAGCACTGGTTGAGTTGATAACCTTGCTGCCAGTGAAGACACTAAAGAAGTGAAGGGCTCATATGAAAGCGCAAGAGAACGGAAATTTGCTGACATATGAGCGGTAAGGATTGCGCCACGCGCTCGCCTTGGTTTTTGCATTTTACACTCAGCTGATTGTGTCTCGCTTTTATGCTTGTCACAAATTTTCCATAAAGTGGCCGTTGTGATTGAGGCTTTGAAGCCTAAAGCTTGAAAACACACTACAAATTGCGTCAAAATGCAGGACAACCTTTAAAAATGCTGGTACTGTTTGAGAAACTTTAACATTGCTACTAGTGAAACTTCTGAAGATGTTTGTATGCGTATGCTCATATGCGAGCACAGGATAACAAGATTTCTGTGGCGTGCAGATAGTCAAAACTGCGCCCTGCACCCGCCTGAAACTTCACATCTCAGACTCGACTGGCTGTGCATGGGCCGAATGCTTGTTACAATCATGTTACTACTTGGCCACATTAATCTGTATTGTGCTTCTTTTAACGTTTAGAACTTGACAGTGCACTACAGGTTCATGTGAACCCCTAACATATTCAAAACCTTTACCAGCAGCCATGGTATGACGTTTCATATAGCTCTTACGTTTTTAGGACAACACCATTTTGCCACAAGTCTGCGTGAACCTCAACAACTCCAAATTTCAAAACCATTACTAGCAGCAATGATATGGCTTTTATATAACGAATACGTTTTTTGTAGGGTACTCCACATTCTGCCACAAGTTATAGCGCATCGTAAAGTTCTAAACCTCAAAAGAAGCACAGCACAGTTTAGTGTGGTCAATTCATAACAAGACTGAGAAAAAACTAGAATTAAGCAACCAATCGGCCTAAAATGTAAGGTTGCAGACGGATGCAGGGCGCAATTTTGTCTATTTGTAAGTCACAAAATTTT
Organism: Heligmosomoides polygyrus bakeri; assembly: GCA_947359475.1. Classification (NCBI taxonomy): domain Eukaryota; kingdom Metazoa; phylum Nematoda; class Chromadorea; order Rhabditida; family Heligmosomidae; genus Heligmosomoides; species Heligmosomoides polygyrus. The sequence continues at coordinate 52,394,054 of OX375869.1, read as the reverse complement.
CATTACATTTTGGCGGGATTTGTAGCGTTTTTTAAAGTTTCAAACTTTAAAAGAAGCACAACTCAATCGATCCGGCTACGCTATGAAGATTATGACATGCATTTAAGCGAAACAGAATCAACCGAGTGTGAAATGCAGTGATTCAGACGAATGAATGACACAATTCCTAGCGCTCATATGTTAGAGATCTTTACTGACAACAAAGTCATCACCTTTCAGACAGCGCTTACATTTCTGGGACACCCTGTATATTAGTGTTCTCTTCTTACGATGATCTTCAGTGTTTCTTGAGACAAACCTGCCGTATAGAGACCCTCAAGTCTTGATCATCCACAGCTTTGACATCACTAGCTAAAGCTACCAAATGAATTCCTTCCCGAAGAACGTCCGTTGATTGATATAGTCGTTCGCAAACTTTCTGAATACAAAGAAAAACGTCCCTAGTTCAATAAGCTTTCGTACACAAGAAAAATGATTAACCTAGGTTGAAACAAACCTGTAAGCCTCCGCAGCGAACAAACATCTCAGCAGCGGTCTGGCTGGCCATAACCACGTTAAGCAACGCGAGAATGCGGTAAAGCAAACGCCCCTGATCCCTCGCATTGTCAGCTAAGGCAAGTAATCCTCCTTGTGACGATCCCACAAGCAGCTCAATAAACCTCCCACCATAAGACTGCACGATATGTTGCTGAAACCAAGTGAATTATGGGATAGATCACATGCACTCTAAATAAGGAGATGAGAAGGACAAGATCTATAGCTGTTGACCAATCATACCTTCGCGTTGTTATCCTTCCGTGCAAGGAGCTGCAAAGAATGAAGCACAAATAAAGTCCTTTTGCGGTCCGGTTTCTCCTTTAGTATGTGTAACAAGGCATCGAGGACCTTAAACAGAAGTGACATCTCAATTCAAGGTAGAAATTAACCGTAACTCACAGCTCCTGGTTGGATCTGCTTCGCATATGTTATGCATTTCGCTCCTTCAGGTCCGTTATAATCGAAAAGCGTATGCAAAGTGAGGGCAGCAGCCCAATTTAGATTGACCCTAAAAAGTTACAATAAGTGCTCTCTGTCCGATGTGAAATGGAAAGCATAGGAGGAACAAACACTTTCTTTGCAAAGTGAGCAATGATGTAGATGAATTCCGACGTGTTCTTATCGGAGGCAACATGCATCACCACCCTTAGCGTCGTCGGATTCCGACTTAAGTAGAATATAGAATTTAGTAGCAGACTGCTCGTTTGGAGGGAATTTTGTCGGCGAAACTGAAAAATGTTTTTAAAAAATCTAGTCATCGCATTCGTGAGCACTGTTTGCAGGGATGGAAGTCTCGCTTGAAGAGTACAATTTAAGAGAGCAGAATGAGCAGCAGGAGTCTAACCACCAAATGGAATTGCAATAGATAACACTTCGTCGCGTTATGGCGCAAACTTAAACGACCTAATTCAGCCCGCCCGTATGGGAACCGTGAGTATGGAATTGTGCTGTGACATCTGAGGGGCTGACCAGAAACGCAACAAAAAACAGGACGTGTATTGAGCTAAAGTCAGAACAAGTCGATAATTTAGTGTCGTAGTAGAGCTGAGATCTAGGCAGCGATTTAATGAGAATGCGACGTAAAGACGTAAAAACAGAAATGACTGACTGACAGCCGCGATCGAAGGCTGAAAAACATAAGAGCTAGATATAGGTGTGCTAGCTTTCAAAACCTATGGAACTCTCCTACAACTCCTCACAGACTACCTAAAAGTGGACAGACATATGTCCAGTTCGAACGCACTTACATTCGGATCTGCCGTGTTTTTTAGCAACTGAGTTATCAGCAGGAGCAGTTTGTGTACGCTGCCCATATCCACAAATTGTAGCATATTTCGTTGAGCGTAGTGACAAATACATTGGATTATTTTGAACTGCTGAAATCGGACATTATTGGCATGGAACAATCTCAAGCAATGAGAAAACTCAGACGGGCTCACCTCGTTACTGTAAAAATTGTTTATGGAATACGCTATATTCCTCCGTACTTCCTGTATAGTAGCGGGATCGACATTTTCTGTGCAAGGTGGTGTCGATGCGGACGAAGAGAACTGTGACTGGGGTCGCTAAATCCTGACAATTACGCCGCAGCAAAGGGAGGCTTGACAATAAACGCACCAGCTCAGTCAGGTTAGACTCCTGAGGACAAGTTGCTGTGCTTGCGTTTAACGTTGTTTGCACGCTCATTACAGAAACGAGGTCATCTTGCATGCTCATATGGGACATAACAGACGGAGCGGTAGATGGGACCTGGCGGATTAGACAATAAGTAGAGGCATTACTTTCGAATGAACAAGGAGGGGCTTACCGGAGAGCTGGCGTACATAGCGTTATAAGGACCATTGATCCAATGACTAGTATGATCCGACTGCGCAATTCGAGAAGGGGACCGTGGGTAATTAGGGGGATACATATGCTGCCTGAAATTAGGAAGTTTCACTTTCAAGTCGTGGACACGCAGCTGACTCCACGGTCATATACAGTGCACAGTAGCAGTTACACAACCTACATATTTTGCCTGCAGGCCGGAGGGTATTGTTGCATCATTTCCGGCTTCGGAAACTGAGGCAAACGAGAAGTCGAGGCTATCTAAAGAGGATCGCGTTGTAACACACCGTCAGGAATACGATCCACAGTCCCATTTAAGAACGTTTAGCCTCATGTTACCCTTGTAAAGCAACACATCCGCTGAAATATATATATATATATATATATATATATATATATATACATATATAATGAGGTAAAGACTATGCTTGAGCATGGTCTGGTAAGCGCAACTGAGCGGGTTCTGGTCTGGACTTTCAGAGACTTGGTAGCGAACAGATAGTGTAGGTGTGACAAAGACGTTATTACCGTTGAAGCCAAACGCAGTTCATACTCATCGCTCGATCACCGCATTGGGTGTGGAATTTTCTTGCCACTCGCAAAAAGTGATCATCCTATACATCAGCACCAAGAAATGGTTGCTAAGATGTGAAGATCGGCTCCGGAAGCTATTGATTATCAGTATCATCCTTATGCTGCAGATGGTTAAGGCTGACCATCTGCAGCATAAGAATGCTACTGATACTGCTGAAATGGTGGCTTTGTTTGTGAAAGTAATCTGCTTTCGTCCTTGAGAGTAAGTGCTAACGGATAGCGTTAACGGTTCCCTCGGAAGGATACGGATGTACTCCACTTCCAGAGGATGTCGTGGGAGCAATATGAACGCATATTTAGCCTAAACACAGTGACTTGTTGTGCCCAGCCAAAGTACAACCCAGTGATTTATCTCTTCTTAACAAACCTGGAACCAATTCACCCACGATGGAGGGATGTAAGGCCTGACTAGACTGAGCGAAATCCTAAAGTTGAATCAACTGGAAGTGCACACGCAAGTCGGCACCTCCGACTTCCTTCGTCTTTATCCGGTAGGATAAACCCTTCGCCGAACTCCTTCTTCTGGTGTGATATTTCCCAAGTTAGTCCCACACGAGGGAGACAGTTTCGCTTGCGTGAAGACCAGGGATTAAAAAAGTAATCAAATTAAAAGCTAATTTCACAAACGAACAAGAATTCTTGAGTATCACTACTGGTCAACTATTATTTAGTAGAGCACAAAATGATCCATAAACAGAAAGGAACACAGAGCTTACCTGCTGATCGTACGCTCGCTGAGCATCCATAGACAGCAAAAGATGTTCGTGAATAGTACGCCGTTCCGAGTGTTTCGAAACGGCCAATGATGCCACTTTGATTTGGACTCCTGGAATTCACTGAGGCTTTTCAGAAAGGAACAAAAACAAGCACTCGAGGATACCCCGCGAAGGGGCAAACTGGAGAATGCGCTAAATAAAGCTAAAGACACCACACAACTCAGACTAGCACATAATACGAGCCGAGCAGGAGTTAGATCATTACAAACACAGACAAATGAGGAAAACCTAAAGATGATGTAGAGAAACCCATTGCCTTTCTTAAAAGAGATGCACACGGCATTTTCAGATCCACAGGAATCACTCAGTTCCGAGCGACTACTCCACCTGTGAAGAGTATTGCTCTAAAGTAGGTGAAGCAGCACTGCTTAATTAGATACCTCAAGTGAAAAAGTGGTTCAAGACGTACAAAGCAGAAAACCAACACCTTACTTGAACATTGCAATCTAACAAGCTATCTTGGGGTAATCGGTGGTCACTGCAGTCACCAAGACTTGTTCTAATAATTCCTAGCGGTGTTCTTACTGATAGACTCACTTCCCCTGACAGACAAAAACAACTCCCGGAAATCGTGAACCGCACCTATATCAATTGGTCTAGCTCTTATCAGCGTGGTCGCAGACGGTGAAAACAAGGCTTCAAGTTCAAACAGCATCAACCAGAACCACTAGCGGCGTTAAGTCTCTGCCGGCAATAACTGAACTGCTATTAAAACTTGAAACATTGCTCGCAGCACTTTCCACAGGTGAACGCCTGTTATGCACATTTGTTCGCTCATCAACCTTCTTCAAGGCCATTCGTAGCAATTTTTGATTGCGATGCGCCACGGCTACTGCTGTTATACTCCGCCCGGGAGCACTGAAATGACTATCAGGTCCAAAGTATGAAGCAGCAGCAAATTGCCTTGATAGCGCACTATTCTCGACCTATGACTGCGTCCACTAATTTACTGAGGAATTGAAGAAAATATATGGTGCGGATCCATCACTATCTGGGATACGCTTGGAGAAACTTGTTCTGGAGTCAAATGGAAAGAGACCGACATTCTTACGACCGAGATTTCGGGATTAGTTATGGCGATGATTGTTCATAGTGGTGCAATCCCTGTCGGGGAGGCGGGGGGGGGGGGGGGGGGGGAGCAGTCCATTTCAACTTCTTAAGAAACGCAACATGCACCACAACATATAAATAAATATGTATGCTTACATTATCAATTGCTGTCCTTCCAATACCAAAATCAGCTTTCTAAATTGCTTTCCTAGTCGGGGACACAGCAAATTGAACAGAAACCTAGAACAATTACAAAGCTATAAAACCACGAAAACACGTTAAAGCAACGTTATTACCTTAACCAATTAGTGCATAGCGGTTTGTGATTTGTTTCCAAAGCAAATCTTTTTTCCAGAGTTTTGGACCACAACCGTGCTGCCGTGCACAGTGCTCCCCTTTCCTGCACCGTGCATAGTCCCATACCAAAACTTTTTCAGTGTTTCAGCTTAACGTTCGAACATTTCCAAGGGAGGGGATCAGGTAAGTTAAGACATTCATACGTTGTATTACATGTTGTATGTACAGACGCGTAGCTATCGTTAACAATTCAGAATGGACTGCCCCCCCCCCCCTAGGACAGGGATTGCACCTTCATAGTGAAGACAAGGAGCCGACTGACCCGCGCTTTTGTGTTATTCCAAATTCAGCAGACTCCTCAACCCAGCTCCACGCAGTTTAGCGGAAGGGAATAAAATGGGAAATTTAAAGTAGCAATACTGTAGCACAGTACGTCAAAGCTCCCCAATTGCAGTTGACAGTATAGATGGGTGACGAAGTTAGGCATAGTCCTTGGCTTGGCGTAGTTTGGCTTGATGTAGTTCTTGGCTTGGATAAGAGATAATAGTGGTTGTTGAGGAGATATGACGGATAGTTCTTGGTTTGTGATAAGAGATCCATATAATATAACCATAGTTGATAATAAGGTTTGGCGAATAGTCCTTCGCTTGTGATAAGAGATACAATAATACATACATACATACATATATATATATATATATGTCGATCTTTATCCATTTGAACATGGAGATATATCAAAAGCCGTGCAGAGAAGCCTCAATGTTACGATTACAGTAATTAGCATTTCGAAATAACAAAATTCTTAAATTATACTTGTGAAGACTTGTGTCTTAGGAATTGTTTATGATAGTGGTTGTGAAGAAGATTGCTATGCTAACTAGAAAAATTTATCTTAATATCAGGGAGAGATGAGTCTGGAATGCATGGGAGTTTCTGAATATGAAAAGGTCGTTGTTTAAACTGTTCCACAGATTTACGCATCTTACGAGGAACGAGTTTTTGTGCTGAATCGTATTAGGTTTATCAGGTCTTATCCGATATGGATGTCCTCTAGTAATGCCAATTGTCCGACAGAGAAGGAAATGGAACTGAATCAACACTTCGCCAAGAGAGTCAACCGTGGTCGACTATTCGTAAAATCATGACTGACCAATTCTTTAAAAATTCTAGAGCTCTAGTAACTACATGAAGATGTTTACTGCAGCTCTCCTTTTTAATGAACAATATGGGACAGTATGCGCTGCCCTTTATCTTAAAAATAAGGATGTGAGCAACTTCCCGAACGGCTGAGGAGAATGGCACCCAACGCTCCCAAAAAGTGTGAAGATAGCAAGTGGCCAAGAAAGCATTTTCTCCACGGTTCCCGTTAATTCGGTTTTATCATCGGATGACAGTATCCCATTCTCTCAACCATAAAACACCTCTGGACGTGTTCTGCCATGAGTTCTCCGCATCGCAGTGTTACTGAGAAAAACGTACCTGAGGCGACTACGGGTAGAGGCCCGAATTCTGATTGTCTTGCAATGTTGGAAGGATGAGAAGATGAGGATAGCAACACCCTTCAACGAGAGATTCTCGCCAGAAGGGAAACAAGAAGAAATGCCTACCCGGCCAGACAACCCCGCTCGGGAGGCTCCCGCGGTCCAGCTTCAAAGCGGAGGCTGGCTGGAGCCGAGGAGCGTCGACACGCAGTCGAACATCCTCTCGTCGGGGGAAAAAGCCTCGACGGGTTCCGGTAGGTGGGGGGGGGGGGGGGGGGTTCAGAGGACGGCTTCCGGCTAAATTACGGTCGGCGGCGCAGATTCAAATTCTAGCGTCCCCCTCCACGCGGACCGCCTGCGCGCCTGCCGCCTCCGCGTCCGCCGCACTGCCGCCACCGTCTGCGGCGCTGCGTCTCCGCCGCCCAGCACGTCCGTCGTCCGCCTCTGCCCGTCTGCCGCAGCTCTGCGGACGCGCTCTGTCGGCGCCGCTGCCGCCTGCGTCTCCCCGGCTACGCACGCGTCTCGCCGCCGTCTGCGCGTCTCCGCCGCCCTCCCTCGCAGTGTCCTTCTGGCCGTGGCACTTGATGCGGACCACGCCGTCGAGCGCCGAAGCGGAGCCGCACTCGTCAAGCAGTCGGTACAGGCAGAGATACCTCAAGGGGATCGTACCCACTCCCAGCAGGGCTACCGGGTACGATTCCCATGAAAGGAAACCAAGAGTGGGCTGGAACTAGGCCTCCCGCGAGAACAGCTGATCTCACTGGAGCGCCGTTTTGTCTATGGGGCGCGATGGGCGCGGGTGTACCCGCGACCATCGCCGAGGGCTGCGGGACATTATGTACGAATGGCGAATAGCGCGGCAGAAGACGACGCAACTGGGTGACTTCAACGGCCAGTGATATCTAGACCTGAATCAAATCTGGCACATCAAGTATTAGAAAGTGTATACAAGGTCAGTTTCACTGCGATAGTGTGTCACATTTTCAGTTCTTCCTGAAGAAGCACCATATAAAATTGAGCAATAGAACATTGCTTAGTTTTATAACTCGAACTCAATTTCTGAACCAGAGCATGTTTTCCCGCAGCTCCTGCAACATCAAAAAGGGATATCAACAACTCAAACCTAGCGTCTGCAGCAGGTCATGTGCCATAACTCGCACGACCACAGCTGGGGCCGTATGCTCGTCTACCCCGGGTCTCCCCCAATGGGGGATTGAGGCGTGATATAATATGCTGATATTGATTGATTCTCCCCCAACGGGGGAACACGAGCATACGGCCCCTGAGCTCATCGCGCACACGGCAGTCGCCGTCGCGGGCGCGGTGACCATTCGTACATAAAGACCGCCCCTCGATCGCCGAGTGTTCTCTACCACCTGATATGCCCAGGATGTGGCTGGTAAGGTTTATCATGGATGCCGCGGGTACGCTACCACCTATATACCGCATACGTGCGGGTGTAAGCGTTGATGAATCCGGCCCCGGTCAGGCTCTAGCTGAGGCGTCCTTCCTCCCCCCCCCCCCCTTAAACAGAGGCTGCAAATGTCTGCGTCCTCACTATCTCGCAAGGCACCCACTGGACTCTCAAGCAAGCCCAGGGGGTTCGGGGTGGGCGCGCCAGGGGAGGAGGGGTAGAACGCTCGTCCCCCTCGAGCTAGGGCGCCGTGCCCAGGTTCAAGCGTGGGCTGCGATTTCTGCCAAAATTTTCCGACCCACCCCTCCCCCTCCAGAAGGGTCTTGGTACCACAGAACAGAACAGAACAGAACATTTATTGAGCCAAAAGTGGTGCAAAACAAGTTGAACGCAAAAAAAAAACACTGCAAAAGTTGGCTCTTCAAACACCAGCAAAAGTGAAGAGCAGTTATCGTACCAAAAGAGATACAAAATTATTTGATCACAAAATATTGCTGCAAAAGATTTCTTTTGAAGATTTGCAGGAAAGGATTTCTTCCATTAGTACCGCAAAAAGTGTTTTGTTTTTCAAAGAAACTAGCAGTTGACTCACTGAAAAAAGGTACTTTATCAAAATATAGCTGATTCGTTTGTAATATAAACATAGCAAAATGTAAAATTCGTAGAAGTGAAGAAAGGTGTAAAATAACAGAATTTTTAAAAATTATAATTAATTAAGAGAATGGTATGTCACAAAATATAAACATATAAAAAGGTTCGTTTCGCCACTACCTTCAGACGAACCTTTGTGTTATACTCCTCCCGTGGCTCTTCAGTGAAGAAGAGGAGTATATTTTAAGATTTCTTTAAAATCTGTCTATAAAAGCTAAGGGAGGCCAGCTCTCTTTTGAGTTTTCTTGAGAAACGATTGTATATCTGGATACCAACAGTTAGCCGAACCTTGTACAATTTCTTTGCTTTAAGAGCAAGTTTTCTTATTCTTACTGGATAGCGAGATTCCTTATCGTTGGCATGTTTCAATGGAATGTATTCTCTGATAAGATTATGACAGTGTTGCAAGTAGATAGCGTAACACTGCTCTGCTGATTCACATTGGGAAATAAGGTTGCGCCAGTTGGTTGTAAAAGATTTTCACAAATGGCAGAGTAGTCCCCATTATTGAAGCCGTAGTATGCGCGACTCAAGTGTTTTTTAAAGCTATCCAAATTGATTTTAAAAGAAACCGCGTTGTGATCAGAGGTGGAGAAAGGAGCAATGGTTTTCACTTCGTGAACGAAATCGCTGTGATTAGTTAGAAGTATGTCTAATATGTTGCATTCTAAAGTAGGAACATTAGCCAGTTGAGAAAGAGCATACTCATTACAGAATTGCTGAAACTCGCGAGGTGATCCATAAACTTTGCTTGTACAGGTAGGTTGAGACCAATCAATCGTGGGAAATTCATATCTCCTACAATTATACAATTAACGTCCTCATCAAGGATATCAGCAGCATACGTTAAGGTTTCGTGAAACGCTAAAGAATCACAAGCAGGGCTTCGGTAAATAAGTATGAATACGTAACATCTTGTTCATTGTTAACAACTAGGGTTAGGCATTGGCAGTAAGGAGTGAAGTTTCGTGAACAAAGCACATGATGGGTTAAATTATTATGCACCAGGGCTACAACACCTCCACCACTCATGGTACCTTCGCGGTCGCACCTGTAAATGTTATAGAATGGATTCGGGCATAATGTGGCATCATGTACAAGGTCAGGTTTACACCAAGATTCTGTAATAAAGACGATTACTGGAGTGTAGGAAAGAATATAGTGTAAATCAGGAATCTTATTACATATTGAACGGGCATTGAACAGGAGAACTTCGTTCGAAAAATTCTTACTGAGAATGATCTCATCAGAACTATTAGACAAAAAACCATTGGACCAAAAGATTGGAACCGGTTGTGATGTTTACATTCTATGCTTGTGGATTATCTGATAAACATGGATAATTATTTTGGTTATTTACGACAGACCCTCCTGATGACATCGCTATATTTTGTGAGACAATATGACGCCTTGGCAGTTCGCGGGGAAACTTAAGTTTTATGACCCCCCCCCCCCTCCGAGAGAATCGATGGATTTCAATGTTAAGTTGTCTCTTGTGTTGCATACAGTTTTAGAAAATGTGAAAAAAAGAAAAAAATAGTTATTAATACTTAATAAAGATTAAACGCAAATAAGTCACTGAGGATTTTTTCAAGCATGGTAACGACATGGCGACATCCTGAGCACATCCTATTCTACGGAAAGAGGACGTCATTTGAATTTGAAACTAACTACGATGTTATAAAACACCAGCCTGTGTACTGTTATGTCAAATCAATTAACAAAGGTTGTAAGCGATTTGTTAGCCTTTAATCAAAGATGCGTTCTGGTAGGCGATTTCAATTTCTCGGAAATCACTTGGATTGGGAAACCTAGAATTAAACGGGCAAGCTCAAGTGCACAAAACTTTCTCGATATGTATGAAACGCACTCACTCTGACAATGTGTCCTCATCGAGACCTTAGGCAATGATATACTTGATCCCGTCTTGTCTAATGACAGGACCCTGGTCATAATTTAAGAGCATGTGCCCCACTAGGGTCAAGTGATCATTCTGTCCTCCGTTTTGACATCAACATGCAAGCACCTCTTCGCATATGTATGTCCAAGGGATTTTACATTGGCTAACTACGATGTTATACAACATATCTAGGTGACATTGACTGGCTGGGTTCGCTCAATAATGTTGATTCAGTTGATGAGAAATATGAAATGCTGATTAATATATTGCACCATTCTATTGAACTATTTGTTCCGATCAAGAAGATCGCATCATCAAATCCCAATCTTCCACCTCATCTTGGAATTCTCCTTAAAAAAAGGGAAGAAGCATGGCACACAGCCAAATGTACGGATAAACCTGAAGACTGGGCAGTGTACAGGCAGTTGTCCCATAAATTTGAAACAAAGCTGAAAAGGTTTAATGCTGTAGTTAAGAAACGAACCATAAGATCTGGTAACAAGTTTAGGTTCTACAGGTTGATAAAGTCTCGTCTGCAAGAAAAGAATCATGTGCAAGCTTTAAGGCCCCCGCACACTTTGCGGCAACGCTGCGGCCCTATCTTTAACCATAGGGCAGGGACGCAGAGCTCGCCGCCGGCGGCGCCTCTGCCCTATCATTAATCACAGCGGCGAGCGGCGTTGCCGCAGAAGTGTGTGGGAGCCTTTACGCTCTCCTTGTGGTCAGACAATCCATCGCGATGATGATAAGGCCGAACTGTTAGCCACAACATTTGCAGAATATGTTGAGGCTTCCGATGATGTAATATGGATGAATGCTTTAGACCCAAATTCCCTGTGATGGAAGACTCAGTTTGGTTCCATGGATGGGAGATTCAAAGCCTGCTTCTCAAATGGTCACAGCCTGAAAGTCTAACCCCTGAGGTATTCCACTAAATTTCATTGAAAGAGTAGCTCCTATATTAAGCGGTCCACTAGAACACATATTTAATTTAAGCTTCATGAGGGTTGAGGTACTTCGTAGACGGGTTAAACTACTCTCTTACCTAAAAAAACGCCATTTGATGTTCCCACAAGTTTTAGACCTGTCAGTATTACATCAATTTTTGCAAGTCGTTTTGAAAATTTTTTTAAAGCGAGTAATAGTTGATCATTTGGAGAAGCACGCAGTAATATGCCTTACCAGCATGGCATTCAAAAAGGAAAGTCTACAGTGACGGCGATGATTCAAACTCTGATCTGTTGGACCAAATACGTGGATGATAGAAGAAAATTAGATGTCATATATTTCGATTTTAGTAAAGCCTGCGACAGAGTATCACACAAGAAGTTACTCTATAAGATGGGGCTGGTTGGTATACACCCTCGTATAATTGCAGGGACAAAGTCGTTCTTGACTGATAGAAATTTCGTTGTTCGTGTGAACTCCTCGTTCTCCAGTCCCAGACCTGTTAGTAGTGGTGTGCCTCAAGGAGAGATTCTGTTCCCTATTCTGTTTAATATTTGCACACACGACTTGCTCAAACTTCTGAAGGATAGTGGGATAACATACTGCGCTTTCGCAGACGACTTGAAGATTTATCGACCAATTGCAAGTGATTCTGATATTGAACTTCTCCAGAATGCTATAAATAATGTCCAAAAGTGGTCCTCTGAATGAAACTTACCGCTTTCGGAAGAAAAGTGTAGAGTGCTCCACATTGGTACTAGAAATGATAAGGTGCCTCACTACTCTATTTATAGTATATCACTTAATGAAGTTGAAGAAATAAAAGACCTTGGGTTTCTAGAAACGAGCAATCTGAATTTCGATAAACACTGTGCAACGGTAGCGAACAAAAGTCGCGTTTAGTCTATTAGAGCCTTGTCTTCAAATGACAGTTGGATTCTTCTCCAGGCTTATAAGGTTTTTGTGGGGCCAATACCGGAGTATGGTACGCCAGTTTTTAACCCTTACACACGAACGGCTAGTGATATGATTGAACGAGTTCAAAACAGCTTCACCAGAAAGCTTATGATACGTAGCTTAGGGTTTGCATATGACCAAATCCCGTCAAGTAAAATCAAGAATCGTGAATTTGGGCTCGACAATCTTCAGTTTAGAAGAAGGAGAAATGACCCATTGCTCTCTCACAAAATTGCTAACGATGAAAGCAGTATAAAACTCACTGATCTAGTGACGTTGAGAGCATCAAATACTCGTGGTGGTACAATAGGGTACAATACCGGCCTTAGCTTTTGGTCATTGGGTGGAGAAAGCAAAAAAAAACTGCCTTTTCCACCGCTTTTCTGTAGCGCTCTTCAAATTGAGCGTATTGTAAATTGAAACACATATTCGTGAACAGCACTGAGCCCTCTTCCCGATGAGCCGCAAAGCGCTCCGCAGGCGCCTAAAAATATTTCAGTGACCTGATTTCTGCATGGCGCGGCTGATCCCTACGCTCGCGGGAGATAATTGCACCCACAGCTCCCAACTAGCTAATGAAGGAAGATATTCGGCCTGTTAAAACCTATTTTCTACCTTATGTACAGCGACACATAGTTCTCTGGATTCCCTAGTTTTTTGCGGTCACGACGATGTATTTTTTTAAAGGATCCAATAAGTTAATTGACATTAGTTTCATAAAATGTGTCCACTTTGGAGGACTCTAACTCTGGAACTTCAAGTTTATGTGTGCTTGTACTCGTTTGTCCCACTAAACGTTATAACGGAAGTCAAGCTGCGAAAATGCAACCTTTGGGGTTGAAATCGTTAGCAATTATACGCTGGCAAAGTTGCCCACACGACACTTCATCGCGGTGGGTGTTGTTAAGAAAATTATTCAAAAACGGAAAAATAGCTTACGAATGGTTGCGCCAGTTAAATCTGATTTGAACAGTGGTTCAGTTTCAATTTTTCGTTCATTTCCTCGCTGATAGTCGGGTCAAATATCCAGTGGTCCTCGTCGTTGCGCAGATTAGTTCCGGAGTCAGTCCCATCACTGCCCTTGTGACCCTCGCGCTATCTTAGAACGCCGTAAATCGCCTAACCAAGGTCTTCACACTTTCGGTCCCGCGACGTATTATGGATCCTCCCAAACACCGGAGAGGGGGTGTTGTCCATATCTTGATATTGTTCTCCCTTTTATTCCTTTTGTTGCATTTTTTGCCATTACTCTGTGTGTTGTTATTTGTTCTATTTCTATTTTTAATTCAATTTTTTACATGGATTGTAATTTTGACTTTTGCCCTTTTAAACTGCATTTTTGGGAGCATGGTGGTAGACATTGAGGACCTAAGTAGCGCGGAGGTAGAGTTAGTGGCGCATTTCAAAGGGCATCAAGTTCTTACAGCGATCTTCCCGTCAACCACCGACCACAATTCTATTTCAATTTGGGAAAATTTCGACGCTGCTTTCATCCTGTTTGGAAGACATGGCGCATTCACGAGGTCAGAAACTGGAATCTTGACTGTACAACAACTTACCCTCTAATCTCAGCGACCGTTGATCTTCCCTTCAACCACCGACCACAATTCTATCCAACTTTATTTACTTATTTGGGTGGTGCTAGGGCCATCGGTGGAGGAGCCGGTTGTCGCGTGCATTCGATTCTAGGCTCTTGGTTCGGATTTCACGCCGAGATTAACCAAACCTTCAACCCTTCCTGGGTTGGAAAATCTGTACCTGACTTGTCTAGGACGGATTAGATACTGACTTGGTCATTGGTTGGACACTATAAGCTATTATTATAAGCTAAATATGCATTCAAATTGCCCTTATGGCATCCTGTAGAATGCGTGCGCATACCACATACCATGGTAGACATTGAGGACCTAAGTAACGCGGAGGTAGAGTTCTCTGATTTCATATATCGCACACAAAGGATGGGCTTGTCACGGAAACAATTCCATCGCATCCAAAGGAACAGCATCGAAATTGCTCCCTGTAAAATTTCAGGCCATGATTATTATAAATAAAAGGATAAAGGACGGCGTTACTCAATCCCTTCTGGGATGCGCCAGCGCATTCTACTTCTACGGGATGTCGTGGAGGCGAAATGAATGCGTATTTGGCCATACAATGACTTGCGGTGGCCAGCCGATGAACAAGTCAGCGCTCTATCCTTCCCAGACGAGTCTGGTACCAATTCACCGACCCCGGAGGGATGGAAGGCTTGGTTGGCCTGGGCGGGAAATCCGAACCAGGAACCTGGTATCGGATGCACGCGACAGTCGCGCCTCCTCCGACTGCGCCACACGCGCCCTCATGATTATTATACGGTTAAAAAACCAGGCTTCTACCTAATGATCTTGGATTTGATTAGCCGGAGGAGTCGTTTTCAAAATTGTCGATTTTCGTGAAAATGTTTTCTACCTGAAACAGAGGACCTGTGCAAGGAAAATGTTGCGGCTAAAAATTTTAAGCTTTGCCCAATATACAGCGAAAAAACATCATTTTATGAAACGATATTGTATAAGATTAGGTCGAATTGTATAAGATTACTCGAAGCTGCCTTATTTGCCGAAAAATATCCAAAAAATCGAACCTGCCTTGTTCACAAAGGAAATCGCTGATGACAGACTTGACTCTTTTTACAGTACAAGTCATTGAAATTTACTTTGGGTCAATTTCGCTCTCTTAGCCGTTTTGATGCTTTACCAAAATGGGTGAAAATTATTTCCGTGATAGTTTATCCCTGGCGTTCAACAGTGGATGTAAGAGAACACGGTTGCCTGCACTTAAACAAGAAACTCGAAAAGTTTTTGGAACTTCTGAAAAAGTCATAGCGCATTAGAAACAAGACTGAAATAAGATTCCGATTCCAGAAAAGCAGCTTCTAACAGAGAAATCTCCAATTTGATTAGGGATTTTATAGTTAGCTGGTCCCGGAAAACAGAAGGCGAGGGTGCTAGTTCCGCCTGGCGCCGAAGTTTTCATCACAAGTAAACATGGAGTATCAGCTTATACTAGGCAGCGGTAGCAGACCAGGGGAGTTGCTCACTAAGGTTTTACTGTAGCACACATTGTCTCGGAACAGTAATAGAAGATGAATTTTGGATTTATATCCAGTTCATTTTTTATTTGCGCGGTGGCGAGTCAGAGGATGCACCGGCTGTCGCGTGCACCCAAACAAAACTCTTGCTTCGTGTTTCGCGCCCAGCCCGACCTTCTGTCCCATCAGGGTCATCGAATTGCTACCAGATTTTTTTTTAGGAAGAACATAACTCTGACTTCTCTATCGGGTGGCCAACGATAACAACACACAGAGTAATGGCAAAAAACGCAACAAAAGGAATAAAAGGGAGAACAATATCAAGATATGGCAACACCCCCTCTCCGGTGTTTGGGAGAATCCATAATACGTCGCGAGACCGAAAGTGTGAAGACCTTGGTTAG